>CM053793.1:461903074-463103074 GCA_028749045.1 Cupressus sempervirens
GAGAGAGAGAGATTAGGGGGCATTAATATATATATAGAGAGGGGGGGGGGGGGGTGGGGGGGGCAAGAGATCCTATTACATTTGTAATAAAAAGAGAACTCAAAGATAGAGGCAGAGAGAGGGTGATGTGAGAGAGAGTGGGGGGGATTCTCAATAATATTAGAGGTAGGGGTAGAGAGGGACGGAGAGGGATAGGATGGCAAGATGAGGGAGGGTTAAAAGTGAGAGTAGGTTATTAGATCACATATCTAGAGAGAGTATAAAGGGGTCTGTGTGTGTGTGTGTGTGTGTGTGTGTGTGTGTGTGTGTGAGAGAGAGAGAGACACTCACATTTTGCTTTTTTTAGAGAGGGAGACTATCAGTAGGGGATAGACAAATAGAGAGAGAGAGAGGTGGGGAGGTATATTAATATGGTATATTATAATTATAACCCTAACCTAAATAAAATTTAATTATAATTATTAAAAAATAATAGTAATTGTCACTTTACTATTAATAATATAATAATTCATATAATGGATAGGCTAATATTAATATAATATAAGTATATACTTAGATTAATTTTTTTCAAAAATTTCTTCCATGGTGCACGATAACTACTACTAGCTTATATATACTTATAAATATAATATACCGAGAGTCATCCCTCTCAGGCATCTATTTTAATTCAAATCCTAACCCACACAAAAAAAACCATAGGATCTAAATTAAAATAGGTGCCTTGAGAGGGATGACTCTTGGCATATTATTTATATAAAAATATATAAGCTAGTTATAAATCCTTTCACAAGGTGGACCTAGCAGTCCTTATTCCTCTTAACAGGGAAAATCATCATAAGTGATTATTGTAAGCCTTAATAAAGCAACTTTATACTATAGTACTAAAGCTTGTGGGTATCATCCCCACCCTAGTTTTACTTTCTATTTGGAAGGTTTCTAGGTCACCATATTGTGTGTCAAAATGTTTTAATGCTTTCAATTTTTCATGCATGTAATTAGATTAGAATACACATGAAGGATTAAATGGTAAATAAGGATTAAGTTTTATAAGTTAATGATTTACCCCTCCCCTCTTAGTAACTTATCCTATCATATATATTTCCAATAATTGTTATCAGAGCTTTGTGGTTCTCAAGAAAGAAGTTTAACAACTTGAGCAAAGATCAAAGGCAATGGAGGTATTTAGACTTGACAAGGCTATTGACAATGAAAAGTTAGATTTGGAATTAGCTATTGGGAAACTCAAGAAGGAAAAGGAGAAACTCTATCAATCCTTGAAAATAAGAAAAGATCTTACAATATAGATAAATGACCAACTCTACATTGAAGAAAGAATTGAAGAGATCTATTTAGAAAGAAATTCATATGAAGCCAATGAAGCAATCAAAGATCTATTAGAAAAGAATGGTACACTTCAAGAAGAAGTAAGAAAGTTGAGAAGAGAGCAAGAAATTCAGTCAGTAAGATTTTATGAATTCATGGAAGAGAAAATTAAGATAAAAGAAGAGATAGAAGGAAAGAACAATGAAATTGACACCTATCCCTTCAGCAGGCAGACTTCATTAATTAGCTTACTAATGCAAATGAAGAAATCATGAATCTAAGATTAGAAAATAAAAGATTACAGAATCATCTAAACACTGAAAGGAAAACCATTGAGAGGGTGATGAAATCTCAAGCAGACATGAATCAATTGAATGAGAAAAGCCAATACAAACAAAAAGAAAAAGCAAGGATTGGATATACAAAAGAAGGTGAATCATCTAAGCAAGGAGCTCAAAAGAATCAAAGACCTACTTGTAGTCACTGTGGTAAGATAGATCATACATCAAACAAATGTTGGGGCAATGGCAAAGCTAAGTTCAATGGAAAATGCTACTATTGTAATCAGCATGGTCATGGAGCTAATGAATGCAAAGAAAAACCAAAATTCGAAGGCAAATGTCACACATGCAAGAAGTATGGGCATAGATCCTCTAAATGCAAAACTAAGATATCGAATCTACTAGAATAGATTTTAAAAGCTATATTTGGTTGGGAATACAACACTTGGTGCAGATGTCATTACTATGGAGAATTTGGACACATTGGAATGAATTGTGCAAAACATCACATGAGGATAAGAGACACTACCAAAAGATGTTTTATTTGTACAAAACTTGGTCATCTTGCCAAGAACTGTATGACTATTGGAAGAATTGAAGATGAAAAGAAGGCAAAAGATGATAACATTGGAAAGAAGATAAGACAGCAATGGATTCCAAAATATTTTGAGAATGCTAATCCAAGAAATGAAGCACAAGTCACTCAAGAATTAGGTGACTCAAGCATTTCCACTTGGGAGAATTAGAACTAGTATTTTGAAGTAGACATCTTACATCGATTCCAATCAGTAGAATGGAAAGATCTATATCAGCATTTGAGATGCAAAAGGGTCACTAAGTATCACAAAAAATTCTAGTCATTACCAAGCAAGGTCGGGTTGCAAACATTGTCAAGCAAGGTTGGGAGTTACTAAAGTTATTGTGTGGAAACCAAGTCATGGATGACTCTATCAAGCATTTAATTCAAGCTGAGTGGAAGATAGACTATCATTAACCAAGTGATCATACCAATAATTTATGGTGATTGAAAGGAAAAATTTGATAAAAGAGTGAAATCAAATTCATTTTTCACCGTGAATTTCCAAGAGCTATTTGCAAAGAGTTATTTCTCTACACTTCAGTGATCAATGTGAATTATTGTTGAAGATTTATGTGTTTCCAAAAAAACCCTACTAAAAAAATGACATCTTCCAAAAGCAAGGTGAAGAAAGGGTTAGAAATGTTGGTTTGAGGTGTTGAATAGAAAGCACCAAATTTCAAGCTCAGTCCAATAGTTGTAGAAACCCTAGATCCAAGCAGAGCTCAATCTTAGATTCCATCCAAGGTACTATTAATTAATGATATTCACTCACATTTTCAATGTTCTATCTAAGATATTGGAACCTTAGAAATGGATGAGTCATTGGAGAAGTTATGCATAAATGGCATGTTAAAACTGGAGCATCAACACCTTGAAGGGAAGGGTTTGACTCACATTCCTCATATGCCACAAGACTTTTAGCTTAAGTGGATAAGATTTATTCTTAGTCATGTGCATAATGGATATTTTTGGTTGGAACAACCTATTTTGATAATGAAGAAAATGATCCATAGGATCACAAGTCTTCCAATGAAATGACCAAAACCCTAAGTCGGGTGGAGCTGAAAAGAAAACCCTTACTAAGCGGGATGGAAGGGGAATAAAGATCAGCTATGTAATGGATATGGAGTTGAAATTTGGTATACATGTGATTTCACATAAGATATAAAGCTCAAGTCATCTGAACAACATATCATGTGAAGCTGTGAATCTTGCATTCAAAGTGTTCAACAACAACATGTCCTTTGACCTTGCCAGGTTGATGTTGAATTAGTTCAACAAGAACATGGAGAGCCTAAGAACTTCAAAGAAAAATCCTTGTAAGTTTGGTTCACTCTTAACTTATCTAATTTTATTTTATTTTAAATTCTTCCCATCAAAAGGTATAGTTGTATGGAGAAAAGATGTACCCATTCTCTACCAAATTAATGAATATATAGCAGAAATGGGAGAAAACTATGTCAGTATAATGGATAACTATTTTGGTTCATTCAAAGACAAGATGAATAGTAGATCCAAAATCCCCAAGAAACTTGTTGAAGACTACAAATATGATATTTTTTTCATGGTTAATTGTGATAAAGTTTATATATAAGTAGTAAGATTGAGAATTGTATGGGTAAAACCTCTAGGTTATGAGAATAATATAGATGAAACTAAGGACATTATTGAAGCATTGTTAAATGAATTTATTGATCCAAAGGCCACATATTTTGGTACATATGAGGAAGAAAAAGAAAGAATTGAACTTAAAATAAAACTCCCTCAAGTGGTCAACAAAGGGAAGAAGAGAATAGCAACATTGAAGCAATCCAGCACCTCTCCTATTGACTGAAGAAAAAGATGATGACATTGAAGAAGGTGAAGTGGAAGAAGAAGAAAAGTTAGAAGAAGAAGAAGAACCTATAAAGAAGAAAGGTAAGGTTATTATAACCAAACCTACAAATCCATCTACTGTAGTGTTCACAAAGAGGGCATCTAGAAGAAACAAGGAGGAGATGTAATCTTCAAATGGCCACCACCCTCATTCCAAGAAAAGTTGAAGGAAATTGACTCTAGAACTAGTTTGGAAAATTTCAAATCACTAAGGTATGAGATAAGAACTATAGAGGAGCAAAAGAAAATTGAAAACATGGTTATGTCTAAAATGGGAAAATGGAAATATTCTCCAAACTAGCTTGCTCGATAGATTTTGAGTGATTTAATGGAGAAAATCAAGCCAAGATGGGAACATGCTATGAAAATTGCAAAAGACATATATGAGCAGACCCTGAGGTAGCTCATGCCAAGCTTGAATGATAAAGAAGTCAAAGAATTTATCAAGCAGAATGAAGAGAAACTTACCTTGAAATTCAACACTTGCTTGATATTGATTAATGACATTAAACATGTGGTAAGGAATGCAAACAACACATAGAAGAACATTTTCAATCTTCATAAGCAGAGTGATTTTTTTGTCAATGTCAGTGACAAGGAAGAAGAAGGAAATGATGGAGAAGAAACACATAATGACAATATGGATGATGAGGAATAGGGATAGGAAGTTGCTAAGGAAGATCTCCCTAAGCTTTAGAACATAGAGGAGATTGACCCTAAAAATATTGCAGTAGTGGTTATAGCCTCACTTCCTCATTCTCTGAGCAAAGCATTGAAGACATCAAGCTCAGAGAAAGCTACTATAGAATTGGTTGTGTCAAACATTGCAAGTTTATACATTCAACCAATATTTGCACCTATCCAACTTAGTACTTCATTAATAGAAGTGTCCAACACTTCATCTATCAAGCAATTAGCAATTCCTCCTCCATTAATTTTGTCACGCAAGGTATTTCTTCAATAAGTTCAGTATCTACTTTTTCTGCAAGTTCTACTATTTCTACTATTGTTTCCATTTTCAGCATGCAAATAATAAGTACAAGGATAGTTGAGACCAAGCCTCAATCGAGTACAAAAGTTTTGAGTAAAGGTAAAGAAAAAGAAGAAGAATTTTGTAAGAATTTGGTATAGCTCTGATACCATGCAAGAATTTTCCTTAGGGAAAAATGACGCCAAGATCAAGAAGCTCAAGAACAAAGCACAATATGGACCAAATGATGTATGATCATAATAACAATATGAGAATGAATTGATATATAGGTACACTAGAAGTGCCTGTATATAAAGGCCTTTAGAATGACTAGGAGTTAGCAAAATAATAAGCCTCACAACTAAGCACATGTCCACCAAGAGTGGATTATCCTCTATTGAGCACAAGAGTTAGTGTGATGATGAGAGGATAAGCCTACATAGTTGTGTCACATAAAATTATGTTGTAGACATCATGTGCTTAATTAGAGTGTGAACAACTATGTTCTCTACATGACAACTCAGTTGATTATGCAAACCCCATTGTTGTAGAGACCATGTGCTAAAATAGTGTTGCTAACTCTTGTGTTGTCAAAAAGACAACTCATATGAGTACGCATTCTCCTAAGTATCTACATGAAAACTAATATAAAAATTCATTATCCTAAGTAAACTTAAGTAAAGTGTAATAATAATTAATTATTTACACTAACAAATTTGATCTTGATGAGGAGATAGTTATCTTGAATTGGGATATCTCTGATCTTAATCTTGATCAAATGCACATCATTGGAGAACTTCTATAGAAAAAAACTAAGTAGAAGAAGCATAGAGAGGAAAGAAATAAAGAATTTCAAGTGCCTGAATATGCTAAGAACATTCTTGTAGAGGCACTCAACACTGAGGTTGACACTTTTCAACCAATTTTGGCTTGGTTAGTAGAAGTAGTCCAAAAATTCAATGAAGATTTGGATGGATAAGAGAAATTGTTATAGAGAGTAGAGAAAAAATTTGAGAATAAGGTACTGGAGCTAATTGCACAAAAGATTGGAATACATCAAGTAGACTTGTCTACTATTTTAAGCTCATTAAAGACCTCTGCCATCAATGTAACTTCTTTACTCAGTAAACTTTGTGACACTTCCAATTTCACCAAGGAAATTAAAGATAAACTTTCAAATATTGATGAAGATCTAAAGGAAATTGCACAATAGTTGCAACTTGACTTGAGTTACAACTCTGCTCATTATACAAAGATCAAATATCTAATTGATATGCAGGTAGAATTGCTAAGAGAAGAAGTCAAGATAAGAGATACACTGGTAGACATACAGGGCATGATTCTCTCAAACATGGATGCATTACAAAAACATATTGCACATGCTAAAACCCTCATCCATGATAATAACTTCTCTATTGCTGATCACATGATAGAACTATTAACAGAACTTCAGATTGCATTACACACAAACAAGGCATTGCAAGAAAATTGGGACAAGACAATGGATCTGGTTCTAAAGGTACATTTTGATTTCTTGTCACATTTTGGCATTACTATATAGTATATAGAATACATCTTTGGCATTAATTTCAAAAAGGGGAAGAAGATGTATATAGCATACTAGAAGGGGGAGAATATGTTGATGTATATAAAGCATATTGTAAAAGAGAGAAGATATTTATAAAGGGAAGAAGATGTGAGAAGATGTATAATATATTGTATATATATTTATGGGGGAGCAGCATCATATTATATACATGTACAGATATTTATATAAACATCTCTTACAAAAGAAATTTTGAAAAATCTCAAAAATTGTATACTCTATCAAGTTGAAGACACAAGATAAAGAATAAAAGGTGTTTTGAACTTTTTGAATTCAATTTTGATTGATAAGTGTTTTTGTCACTAATGCTAAAGGGGGGGATTGTTGACATTGCAGTCAAGTTTTTTATTAGTGACATACACTTATTCAAATAGTAAGTATCTACCAAGCCTATTACATACAGTTAATAGTATTAACCAAGTATTTTAGACTCTACTGAGTTCTATAGTTGTTATCAAGTTCAAGGAATAGTATTTAGTTTGTGCCGAGTAGTTTCTACCATGTTGGTGATCATCAGTGCAAACCGAGCTTCTTAGCGTTTACCAAGTCACTCAATGCAAACCAAGTTGTGTTGTGCTTACCAAGTTCACAATTACAATAATGCGAATCTAGTTTTGACCAAGCCACTTAGTGTTACCCAAGTGATTCAGTTTATACCAAGCTCATAGTGACAGCATTAATGGAGCTATGCAATGTGAATCAAGTGATTTAGTTTATATGTTGAGTTTCATAGTATTCATTGAGTAACTAGTGTAGACCATGTTCAGACTACTTGGAACTGGTCAGTATGGACCAAGCTTCTATGTCTACCAAATGCATGATGATGTTTAGTGGTGACAGTGGATGCCAAGTATCAAAACCTCACCGAGTTAGTCTTCAAAACTTGAGTTCCTGTAGTTGGGATGACTTTGTGTATTTTGTGTAAACTTGTATTGTAGTTGACTTTGATATTTTGTAAATTGGATTGGTATATATGTAATGTATTGTACTACATCCAAAGAAAGTAAGTGAGCAATTGATATGGGTATAATGTAGATTTGAAGAGTAGAAGTGTGAAGTAAAAGGTTACGGAAATATAAGGAGTAGCAAAGATTTTTCTATCACAGCAAGGTGATCATCACACTCAAAGGAATCTCATTCAACAAACCAAGTTGTAGATTAGAGATCAAACACTGTTTCATCCTAATAGGTAGACCAATTAAACCCTTTCATAAGGTAGACTTAGCAATCTTTTGTAAATCTCTTTATTGAGTGCATACTTCATCGTATGTTTGTAAATCCTTTCACAAGGTGGACCTAGCAGTCCTTATTGCTCCTAATAGGGAAAATCATTAGAAGTGATCATTGTAAGCCTTAACAGGCCAACTTTATACTATAGTACTAAAGCTTGTGGTTATCATCCCCACCCCAATTTTACTTTCTATTTGGAAGGTTTTTGGGTCACCATATTGTGTGTCAAAATGTTTTAATGCTTTTAGTTTTTCATGCATGCAATTAGATTAGAATGCACATGAAGGATTAAATGGTAAATAAGGATTAACTTTTATAAGTTACTAATTCACCCCTCCCCTCTTAGTAACTTAGCCTATCATATATACTCCCAACATAACCTAATTAGAGGATTTAGAGACCCTATTCTAAGAATTCCATTTTTTTAAAGGATTTAAAATAGACCCATTAGGGTCACCCAATAATGAATTTTACTGTTACAATAGTTATAAAGTAACATCAAACATTGATATGTAGTTTGCACTATCTTGCTATATCATATCCACTATAGTTTCATAACACAATAACACATCATTACAATTCCTTGACTAAATTTGTACCTTTTCTATAATCTTAACTATTCCTTTGTATTGTTAAAAATCTCCTTTGTTCACTACTATCCTTCTTCCTCTATGTCATGAAAAAAAAATCCTCTATCTTTCTCCTATATGTAGTAACAATATGATTACGAACATAAACCCTAAACCTAGATCCAATGATCAAGATTTCATCATCAAGCTTGTTGTCACAAATTCTTCCATCTTCCTAAATTATTTTTGACCTTGTAGAAGTTTCTCGATGAATCCTTCAAATCCTGCTTATCTTGATTTTTGTTTCATCACACTGCTTCTTGAATTACACTTAAGTCATCTAACTTTTCTCCAGTCTTAAAGAATTTCAATAAGGTTACCTATTACAATCTCTTCTCTAGCGAAACACTTTTATTCACTTCTTTATTTTACCTTAGATTATCCTTTACAAGTATTCTCTGAGATATCTCCTTATGCATATGTTGTCAAAAATCAAGCCATTTAACTATCCATCACTATTTGTTCTAACAATTACCCGATAAGATCCTGATTGAATAATTGTGTGTCCTCAATATTTCTACAATTGCTTCTCTTCTAAAGATATAGTTGTTACATATTGTGCCCCCCGCCAAATATTTGAATTTTAAATATTTTTCTACCCAACAGTCAATTCTCGGTTTAATGTTATTTTAAACATCCCAGGAATATCAAAAAGATTAAATGATCGAACCTTATAATTTTCCTTATTTCCTAGGTTTATTTCTACAGGCCCGCAAGTCCCCATTGTCAGATCTCAAAATATACACGGTCGGCACTATCTTGCTATGGAAAATAGTGAGGATATTATCCATAGCAACATAGCACCTTTTGGCTACGTGGTTGGTGGGTCCTCCTTTTCCTTGTTGTTTCTCTGCCACCGAGTTTGGATAGATCCTCGAAGGGCGCTATGTTGCTATTGAAAAATATGTGTTCCTCACCATTAGTGACATAGCGCCCAGATAGAAAGTGATACTATGGCAACATCAGAAGGAAGGTGGGTCCCAAGCATGTCCCGTCGGATATCAGTGATGAAATTTGGCACACACAATGGAACCTTAGGCAACGTGGAAGGATGAATGTGCTTGGAACGAGGCTTTGATTTGTCACCAACTGGGAAATTTGTTGATGTCAGCAGTAGCCTGGACCCACACCCCTTTCAAACACATGAGGATTTCCTCACCCTTGGATCAATCTAGATCAACAGTGGGCGCTATCTCACTATGGAAAGCTATGAGGATATTACCCATAGCGACATAGCACCTCGGTGACACGTAGCAGGGTGGGACCGAGTATTATGAAATCGTAGGTATGGTACCTGTTCGAGCTGAGTCAGATGCTAGGTGATTGCCAAGTGTTTCGTGGGCCCAAAATTTTGAGGAGGCAAGCACAGTATTATGAGGATCTTCCACAATCGTTGATCTCATGGAGATCAATGATCGGTGCTTTCCCATGAGATAAAACTATGAGGACTTGTTAGATAGGTTGGCACATGGTCAGTTTCTTATTGGTTGGTATACTGATAGGTCAGATCCACCTTGCTCGCCACCAGATCTAAGGAAAATCAACAGTGGGTGCTATCTCACTATGGAAAGCTACAAGGATATTACCCATAGCACCATTATGCCACGTGGATCAATGGGGCTAGGTCTCACCAAGATGAGGATGCCAGGTTGTACTAGGTGGTTTCCAAGTGTTTTGTGGGCCCAAAAGTTTAAGGAGATAGCGCAGTAATACGGCGAGTCTTCATGGTCATCAGATCAGTTTGGATCCATGGTGCACACTATTTCGCTATGGGAAATTTCTTGAAGGATACGCATAGCGACATAGTGCCTCAGTGACACATGTCCTAGTGGGTCGGTGGAGGCAATAACGGTTAGATGCGCTGGCAATTAATGTGATCATCGTAGTTAGAGTTTGAGGAATTGGCATAGTTAGTAAAGAAAGATTGGTCAAACTCGAGAAGACCTTGTGGGGTGGCAAAGTGCAAAAAGAGATCATTGGTCTGTGTGGCTCATTCTAGTGCTAGGGTTATGTTGACTTACTGACCATGCTAGTTTGTGAACTAGGAATAGGGGATACCAAGGATTTTTTCATAATCCGATCTTATGATCAATTCCAACCGCCCTGGAGTAAATACGAAACAAAGAGGAACACTCTACCCCCTGATCCAACCTATCTACCTGGTAAGAGCACAGTTATGGCACCGTTTCTATCTTTTGGAGGCCCTATTTCAGTTAAAAATCAGATTTCATGGTACCAAAAAGCTATATTCAAATCAAATTTTCTTCTCGATCCCCATGATTGTTTTCTGTAGGACTTCAATGTAGTGGTTGGGGAGTAACTTCAGTTGGAGAATATCTTAGTTATGACTAAGCTATAAAGGCAACTTCTAAAAATTTTGAAGGGTTGACCTTTCTCTATTTTCTCTCTTACTATTCTGCAGATTCTCAGTGTAAATTCCCCTGTGCCTCTGAACTACATGATTTTATGCCTTATCTCTTTTAGCCATTGGTATGAAAGTGCAAGAACTCCTTGCCGCTTACTGGTGTTTTATAGAGATCTATGATCTGCATGATTGTATCTCCTTGTCCTATGAATGATAATATAAGTGAGTCTCTCTTTCCTTGTGTCATTCATCTTGATCTTCTGATCTACATGTGATTATTAGATTAAAGAAAGTCTAAATGTGTATATCCTTAGTTTCATTCTGGTTCAATAGTGCATTTATGGGCAGAGATTGGTCTAAACACTCTATTTTGGTGCATCACCTCTTTAGATTAGATTAGGTAGATTTGCTTTCATGCTCTCCTTCTCCCTTTTTCTCTCCAAGAGTAGTTAGGTGCATCCTGATAGTAAGAGGAAGCCGACCTTCTTCGAAGACTCAACCTCACAGTTCAAGTCCCACAACTTGGAGGTTGTTTCTATGTTTCACTAGGTTGTCCTCATGCATAGGCTTTGGACAAGGGTGCAAACCTCAGTGACAATAGTTTTTGGCATGCCCGGTGGGACAAATTTTTCAAAAAATTTCAAGCCTACTAGTGTCGAAAATGAAGATTTCAAGATCAACACCGAGGAGATAGTACTAGCTTCAATGTTTAAGCCTTCAAGAGGCTCATTCTTCAAAGTACTTGGTGACTCTAAGCTTCAAATACATATCTGGTTCTAGACCAAAGTTGCAGTGATTTATGCCCAGAGCTAAAACAAGGGCATCTTCTAGAGGTAAGTTTCAGTATTAAGAGCTTTCATTTTCAAACCCTAGAAGAAGGAAGACTAGAATATCTTTATCACCAGTTAGGAGTGCAATAGTAACAAATACACCTACAAGATCTATCTCTACTCCTCCTGCTGTTAGATCTCAGCCTAGACTACCATCAATACATATCAATAGATCACTTGTCTATATGGCATTTCCTAGAGCTCATACTTTTGCCACCTTTAATGGTGGGAGCCCTCTCTTATTAGCCCAAAGACATGACATACCAGTAGCTGCCCTCAAAAATATACCAAAGTTTACTGGTGAAACTTCTATCTCCCCCTTAGAACACATTCAAGAGGTTGCAAATGTTTGCAATATCCATGGTATTACAAAGGATGATGTTGCAGCTAGGCTCCTAGCCTTGTCCTTGAAAGGAAAAGTACTACAATGACATAGAGGTGTAGCTCATGGTTCTATAACAGATTGGGATGGATTAGGAGCAGGATTGTGCAAACATTTTGAGGATAAAAGTGACTATTTGTCACTTTTAGAATAGTTGACTACTATAAAAAGGGCCCCCATGAATGTATGACTGATTTCAACTATAGATTTCAAAAGACATGTGATAGAATACCGACTTCAGTGAAGCCTACCCCTGGTAATGCCTTCTTGCATTACCTTAGAGCCTTTAACAGTGATATTGCCACTACAATCCAAACTATGGGAGGAGATACCTTGCCTAATGCTTATGGCATAGGAATAAAATCAGAGAACATCCTAATACAAGGAGGTAAGCTAGCTCCAAGGCCTCCTATGCCTTTCTTCCCTGATGTTCCAAATCATCAACTAGCAATGGCTCCTCTTCCCACAACTTCTACATCACATTCCCTTGTCCTAGTCCCTCAAGCTTCCACATTTTCAAATGGGATAGATGAAATCAAAGAGATGATGCAATCTCTGATGCAGAACATGGATAAAAGAGAAAAGAACCTAGAGAAAAGATTGCAAGATTATGGGAAGAAGCTTGAGGATAACTCCTCTATGATGCAGAAAGTAAGCAACAAGGTGGTGACTTTAGAAAGACAGCAAGCTCAAGGTAGTAAGCCTCATCAATTGCAATATCAAACTCCAAGAAATGGTAGGCCTCCAAATCCTAATCATTGGAACAATTATTTTGATCAGAATAGGCAAGCTGGTCATGCTTCAACCTCAAATGTAAACCAAAGCAGAGCCATAGTCTCTCAAAACAATATGGCTCAAAATCAAGATTTTTGTCCCTCCTGTAACTACTCCTATGCCAATTTTATGTGTCAAAAGGCTGAATCTTATTTGGCTTTGACCATCCAAGAGCCTACAATACAACCATGGTACAAGGAGGACCAATTTAAAGATGCCTCATATATGCAAAGACAGGGTGATTGCTCTTTTATGAATCATCAAATGGAGTATCATTGTTAATGTAAACCAAGATTCCATTGCTCATAACACTAGAAGAAAAAGAAGAGTTATGGAAGATGTCGTCCCTCCTCCTCCCAAGCAGGCATCAATTTCAAATGCAATATCTCATGAGCAAGAAACAAATAATCAATCAAGTACCTTTCAGCAGAAAAGACAAAATCATGGTAGAAAAGATACAAGTGATCCTCAGGTTATTCCATCTCAAACTCATACAATCGTAGCTCCCAAGGGTTCTACCAAAACACCTACTATTCCATTCAGTGTGGTAGAGAAAATGAAGAAGACAAATGTGAATATCTCCATGTGGGATGCTGTTGCTACTATACCCATGCAAAAGAGGCTGTTGTAGCAAGAATTGGAAAGAATTGAACCAAAGGATTAGACACTCAGTATGGAAAGTGCCACAAGTGTAGTACAACCATCAAGGGAGGTAGAAACAAGTAAAAAGGTTAGACCTCCTCCATTTTATGTTTCTCTAATTATAGGGGGAAAACTAGTCCACAATTGCAAGATTGATTCAGGGGCTAGCAGTTTAGTGATGCCTAGGTGTGTTGATGATGCTTTGGGAATGAAATATGAGCCCATCATTAGGGATGTATTACAATTGGATGGCAGTATTTTCAAGACTATAGGGATCCTTAGGAATGTGGAGATGGCCTTACATGCATGCCCTGGTTGTACTATAACCCAAGATATCTCTATTGCTAAGGTCAAGCCATATTTTGCCATCTATCTGTCAAGAGACTTTACTGCCCAAATAGGTGGTTTCATATCTTTTGATTGGTCATATTTGTCTTTTAAAATGAGATATGGAGCCAATGCTTCAATTAGAGTAGAGCCTCAAGCCCTCCATCATACTAAATCTTACACTCCTAATTCCATCAACATGAATTGCCCTATCCTAGAGATGGATGAGAATGACATAGGGAATGAGCCCACCACTCCCCTGGCAGGGATACCTAATTTTTTCTTGGATGAGTGGGCTAATGCATATCAATTTGATCTTATGTCAGAAACTCTTGAGATAGGCCTCAGTACATATTGTATATTGGAGAAAGATGCTCTAGTTCCCAATCTTGTGGGTATTAAAGAAGATATGAATGGGATATGGAGTATGTACTTTGATGGATCAAGGAATAAGATTGGGTCAAGGGCTGGTGTGATGTTAATTTCTCCTGCACAAGTAAGGTACTACTTCTCCTTTAGCCTCCAATTCAGTTGGATTAATAATGTAGCCGAGTATGAATCCTTGATTCAAGGTCTCCTACTTTCTCAAAAAAGAGGAATCCAAGCCTTAAGGGTGTATGGAGACAGTGAGTTGGTGGTTAATCAAGTGAGAAATTAGAATACCACCAAGAATGGTTTGCTCAAGTCTTATTAACATAGGGTATGGGATTTTCTTGAAGGTTTTAATTCATTTAATATTCAAAGCATGCCTAGAAAAGAAAATAGGCATGCTGATAGACTTGCAGCAATAGGTGCATCTTATGATGTGCCAAGGAATCTTGAGGAAGAGAAGAAGCAACAAATCAGAGTGGTAATAAGGCCTGCTATCTCTGATGACAAAATCTATTGGTAGATGTTTGAATCTAATTAGAAAATTATCAGGTTCATGCAGAATGAAGCAAAAATTTTAGGAAAAAACCAATTAAGGCTACAAGATCAGTATGGTGATTAGCTCATTAATCTCAGTTCTAACAAATTGCCTAAGGGTCTCATTACCTTAGAGAGTGTTTTCAATCCTAATGACCAAGCAAGAGGCAGGGCCATGAACCTAGCTGCTGATGAAGATGACTATATTCCTATCATGGTTGTTGATGGAAAATCCTTGAACATGGGTAAGGTATGTTCTAAAATTGAGTAGGAGAGTTTTATTCATCTATGTCAAGAATTTAATGATATATTTTCCTAGACATATGATGATTTAAAGGGTTTTGACCCAAGGTTATTGTAGCATACTATAGATTTAGTTGATAATGGCAAACCAGTAAGAAAAAAGCAAAGGCCAGTGAATCCCAAGATTGAATCCTTAATGAGAAAGGAGCTATCCAAGTTGATTGAGACCAATATAATTTTTCCCATAAAACACTCATAATGGGTAGCAAACCTTGTCCCTGTTAGGAAGAAGAATGGAGAAATTAGATTGTGTGTGGACTTTAGGGACCTTAACCAAGCTTCTCTTAAAGATCACCATCCTCTCCCTTCTATGGAGCAAATTTTGTCCAAGGTCAGTGGTTCAAAGAGAAATTTTCATTTCTTGATAGATTTTATGGCTACAATCAAGTGTTGGTTAAAGAGTATGATAGATACAAGACTGCATTTACCACTAAATGGGGTACCTATGTTTATTGTAAGATGCCATTTGGGCTAACCAATGCAGGTGCTACATTTCAGAAGGCAATGGAGATGGCCTTCAAAGGATTGATTGACAAGTTTGTCTTAGTTTACCTTGATGATATCACTGTGTATTCTAAGAATGCAGAGGATCATTTTGATCATCTAAGACAGGTATTCCTAAGATGCAGAGAGTTTGGGGTTCCCCTTAACCCAAGCAAGTGTGTCTTTGCTACTAACCAAGGAAAATTATTAGGACATATTGTATCTAAGATTGGCTTAACCATTGATCCAGAGAGAGAAAAAGCAATACTTGCCCTCCCTCTTCCTAAACACAAGAAAGGGCTACAAAGTTTCCTAGGTAGGATAAATTTTGTGAGAAGATTTATTCTAAATCTTGTCACTATGGTGAAACCTCTTACAGCTATGCTCAAGAAAGGTATGGTCTTTGCATGGACCAAGGAAGGGAAGGAAAGTTTTCAAGAGATCAATGCAGCCATAGCCCCGGCCCCTACTCTCATGAATCCAAATTTTGAGAAATATTTCATCCTTTATTCCCTAGGTGGTTGTCTTGACTCAAAGAAATGATAAAGGTGATGAGCAGCCCATAGCTTTTTTTAGTGAAGGGCTTAAGGAGTATTAAGATAAATACAGCTATGTAGAGAAGCAAGCCCCTACAGTCATCAGAGCTTTAAAGAAATTTAGACACCTCCTGTCTCATAATAAGATTCATTTGTTAGTACCCCATACCAGTGTGAAGGATTTCCTTTTGAGCAAAGATATTAGTGAGAAAAGAGCTGGCTAGATCACTAAAGTGATGGAATATGATATTGACATTCAGATTACCAAGTTGGTAAGAGGGAGGGGGTTGTGTAAATAGATGTTATCATCTCAAGAACCTGATGAGGAAGCTGTTATGATACTGACAAAGCAACAAGAGGTAAGAAATAGAGATCGAAGGAGTTGGATGGATGATATGATGAATTTCTTATTAGGAAATGGATACCCTCAAGGATTAGATAGAACTAAAAGGAGACAGTATAGATTACAATCAATTCTTTACGTCATAGTTGACAGTGTCCTCTTTAGAAAAGATTTTAATGGAGCCCTATTAAGATTCCTTAATACAGACCAAGCTGAAAGAATGATCAAATAACTTCATGATGGTCCCGATGGTGGTCATTTCTTAGCAAGGACAACTACAACGAAGATCATGAAGGCTAGTTATTATTGGTCATCCCTGTTTCATGATTGTCATAGGTATGTGAGGAAGTGTGAGAAATGTGCTTTCTTCTCTAGTAAACAAAAGCTTGTAGCTCTTCCCCTTCATCCCATCCAGGTGGATCAACCTTTTGCTCAGTGGGGATTGGATTTCATAGGCCCTATCAATCCTTCTTCTAGTTCTAGTCACAAGTGGATTCTAGCTGCTACAGATTACTTCACTAGGTGGACAGAGGCAGTTGCATTGAAGGATGCCACTGAATCTTCAATTGTTGAGTTCCTTGATGGAATTGTGACCAGGTTTGGTGCCCCTTCAACCATTATTTCAGATAATGCAATGTATTTTGTTGGAGGTCAAATTTGTGCATGGGCAGTGGATCATAATATCTATTTGAGCACATCCTCAAATTACTATCCTCAGGGTAATGGTTTGGCTAAGTCCTCCAACAAGAACCTAATCAAGATCATGAAAAGGAAAATAGAAGATAACCAGAGGTGTTGGCATAAAAAATTGAAGACTACACTGTGGGCTGATAGAATAATGCCTAAAAGGTCAATAGGGAATTCACCATTCGTGTTAGTTTATGGTAGAGAAGCAAGGCTTCCAGTTTCATTGGAGTTCCCACCCCTAGAGCTATCTCATCAGCTGGAGTTATTGAAGATGATGCCATGATAGTAAGAATGGCAAAGTTGATGGAGCTAGAAGAGAAGAGAAATAAAGCCATGCAGACCCTAGAGACACACCAACAGCAAGTAAAAAAGAGTTTTGACAGGAAGGCTAGGTTCAGAATCTTCAGGGAGGGAGATTTGGTTCTGAAATGGGATGCAGATAGGGAAAAACCAGGAAGACACTCAAAGTTTGATGCATTATGGAGTGGTCCCTATCTGATTGTTAGTTGCAAATAGGCCAATGCTTTTCAAATTAAGTAAGCTTCGTGGTGAAATTTTTCCCACCCCAGTCAATGGGATCTATCTCAAACCATGCTTATAATGAAGGTTGAAGGTTTCATGTATATAAGTAGAGTAGTTTCTTTTTTTTAGCTCTCCTATTTTCCAAGAAGTGCATGAGCACAAGCTATTTCTTTGCGAGATGGTAGGTTTCGCAATTTTGAAGGACGCAGAGGAGGAGCTTTGGTCTCTGATTTCGATTGTAGAGACAAGGATTTCAGGGTTTTTCTCTCAGAGGTAGGGTTAGGGTTTCACAGTATACACAGGATCCACATCTTTTTGACTCTATAGCCCAATGGATGCATGAGGTCACCAGTCTATGCATAGCAGGCTAGCATCCCCTATGAGTCACCAAAAATGTTACATATTGTGCCCCCTACCAAATATTTGAATTTTAAATATTTGCCCGCCCAACGGTCACTTCTCGATTTAATGTTATTTTAAACATCCCAACAATATTGAAAAGATTAAATGATCAAACCTTATAATTTTCCTTATTTCTGCAGGCCCACAAGTCCCTATCGTTGGATCTTGAAATATCTAAGATCGGCGCTATCTTGCTATGGAAAATTGAGGATATTATCCATAGCGACATAGTACCTTTTGGCCACGTGGCCCATGGTTCCTCCTTTTCCTTGTTGTTTCTCTAGTGTCAATTTTTGATAGATCCCTAAAGGGTGCTATGGAACTATCAAAAAATCTGTGTTCCTTGCCATTAGCAACATAGAACCTAGATGAAAAGTGATACTGCGACAACATCAAAAGGAAGGTGGGTCCCAAGCATGCCCTGTCGGATATCAGTGATGAAATTTGGCACACATGGTGGGACCTCAGGAAACATCAAACGATGACTATGCTTGGAATGAGGCTTTGATTCGTTTCCAGCTAGGCAGTTCATTGATGTCAGCAGTTGCCTGGACCCACGCCCCTTTCAAACACACGAGGATTTCCTCACCCTTGGATCAATCTGGATCAATGGTGGGTGCTATCTTGTTATGGAAAGCTATGAGGATATTACCCATAGTGACATAGTGCCTCAGCAACATGTAGCAGGGTAGGGCCAAGTATTATGAAACTGCAAGGATGGTACTAGTTCAGGCTAAGTCAGATGCCAGGTGGTTGCCAAGTGTTTTGTGGGCCCAAAATTTTGAGGAGGTAAGCGCAATATTATGAGGATCTTCCACGATCATTGATCTTGTAGAGATCAATGATCGGCAATTTCCCATGAGATGAAACTTCGAGGACTTGTCAGACAGGTTGGTATGTGGCCAATTTCTTATTAGTTAGTATACTGATAGGTTGGATCCACCTTACTCACCGCCAGATCTAAGAAAAATTAATGGTGGGCACTATCTCGCTATGGAAAGCTATGAGGATATTACCCATAGTGGCATAGCGCCATTGTGTCACATGGATTAGTGGGGCTAGGTCTCACCAAGATGAGGATATCAAGTTGTGCCAGGTGGTTGCCAAGTGTTTCGTGGGCCCAGAAGTTTAAGGAGATAGCGCAGTAATACGGTGAGTCTTCACGATCGTTAGATCAGTCTAGATCCACAGTGGGCACTATCTTGCTATGGAAAATTTCTCAGAGGATACATATAGTGACATAGCACCTTGGTGACACATGTCCCAGTGGATCCAGTGGAGGCAGTAATGGTTAGATGCGCTAGCAATTAATGTGACCGTTGCAGTTGGAGTTTGAGGAATTAGCGCAGTTAGTAAAGAAAGATTGGTCAAACTTGAGAAGACCTTGTGGGGTGGAAAAGTGAAAAGAGATCGTTGGTCCATGTAGCTCATTCTAGTGCCAAGGTTATGTTGACCTACTAACCACGCTAGTTCATGAACTGGGAACAGGGGATACTGAGGTTTTTTGCATAATCTAATCTTACGATCGATTCCAACCACCCTAGAGTAAATATGAAACAAAGAGGAACACTCTACCCCCTGATCCAACCTATCTACCTAGTCAAAGCATAGTTATGGCACTGTTTCTATCTTTTCAAGGCCCTATTTTAATTAAAAATTAGTTTTCATGGTACCAAAAAGCTATATTCAGATTGGATTTTCTTCTCGATCCCATGATTGTTCTCTATAGGACTTTAATGTAGTGGTTAGGGAGTAACTTTAGTTGGAGGACATCTCATTTATGCCTCTGAACTACATGATTTTATGCCTTATCTCTTTCAGCCATTAGTATGAAAGTGCAAGAACTCCTTGCCTCTTACTGGTGTTTTGTAGAGATCTATGATCTACATGACTATATCTCCTTGGCCTATGAATGATAATATAAGTGAATCTCTCTTTCCTTGTGTCATTCATCTTAGTATTCTAATCTGCATGTGATTATTAGATTAAAGCAAGTCTAAATGTGTATATCCTTAGTTTCATTCTGGTTCAATAGTGCATTTATGGACAGAGATTGGTCTAAACACTCTATTTTGGTGCATCACCTCTTTAGATTAGATTAGGTAGATTTGCTTTCATGCTCTCCTTCTCCATTTTTCTCTCCAAGAGTAGTTAGGTGCATCCTAATATTAAGAGGAAGCCAACCTTCTTCAGAGACTCAACCTCACAGTTCAAGTCCCACAGCTTGGAGGTTGTTTCCATGTTTCACTAGGTTATCCTCATGCATAGGCTTTAGACAAGGCTGCAAACGTCAGTGACAACAATACTAACAAGTCAAAATAAAATTTCAAGTAGTGTGGCATCGATGACACATAGTATAATTGGTATCATATTTATTAACCATGTTCATTGTTAGAAATAATAGTCTACCAGTATAAATGAGAGTTTTGAGGATGAATTAGTTATCCAATTAAAACATTTATCAACCTTAATTAATCTTAACCATTCAATCAAAGTAAGAAACAACCATAACAAGATGCACATACACAATTATGCCAAATATGTTAATTAGGGAAACCCTTAATTAGAGGGAAAACCCCAGTGGGGATGGTACCCACAAGATGATGTACTAATATAAATATTCCTTGTTAGGGGATAGACCCTGTTAGGAGTCTATTACAATATTTAGTACATATGAGTCCATGTTAGGAGACTTTGAATTTCTATTAGGAGATTCTAACCCTATTAGGAGTTATGCCAACCCTGTTAGGAGTTGTAGGAAGTAGAAGGACCCACTATCCAAACTACTTCTA
Organism: Cupressus sempervirens; assembly: GCA_028749045.1. Taxonomy (NCBI): domain Eukaryota; kingdom Viridiplantae; phylum Streptophyta; class Pinopsida; order Cupressales; family Cupressaceae; genus Cupressus; species Cupressus sempervirens. Next base: position 461,923,863 of record CM053793.1, read on the forward strand.
AGGTAAGACCATTGAACTTCATTGTCCAACTGATCTCTCAACTATTCCTTGGAGAAAAATTGTTTGTACTATGCTTTATCCTCTTTCATCTATCCTATCAACTAGACCAATCACTCTCAGACCATGTAGACTAGGTCATGAACCTCAAATCCAAATATTGGACTTTAGATCTCCAAATAAAACCTTGGCATTGAAGTTTTCTCCAACTTCACACTTCTTTACTTATCTTCTTGTTTCTACTCTATTCCACTCTTGGTGCTTTGTTTTTTGCTCTTCTTCTTTGATGATTAATAGAGGAAAATGTTCTTCCTTTATGTCGAGTGCATAAAACAATTTCCTTGAGTCATCTAACACACCTTCTCGATTAATTATTTAGGACCTCATTAAGAACATGCTTCACTTATCGATAACATTAAAATGTCACCTTGCATCTTGAATAACTTTCTATATGTGTGATATTATGATGAGAGATCTTAGTCATGTCATCTCCAACATGTCTTCTACACACCTTTAACCTTGATTCTCATAATAAAAATTCTGCTAAGAGATATAACAAGTTTACCAGAACATGCTTTTGTAAAATCTATCTCATAACAATCTTCACTAAAACTCACATAACTTCTTCCAAACTTAATATCTTTTTTCTTCTACGGTTAGCTGCATATACCAGACACTTAGTAGTATCTCTCATTAACCTCGCTAGTGAAAATACTAAATGATCTATTCATGCCAACTTGATCTTTATTGTTGTTATTCTATTAGATACCACAAAAAACTACTATGTTGACATCAATCACAAACACAATCATGAATGTAAAATATCAACATGATAAGGATATAATCATATTTCTACAATACTCCATAAAACAATTTCCTTGAGTCATCTAACACACCTTCTCAATTAATTATTTAGGACCTCATTAAGAACACACTTCACTTATCAATAACATTAAACGATCACCTTGCATCTTGAATAACTTTATGTATGTGTGATATTATGATGAGAGATCTTAGTCATGTCATCTCCAACATGTCTTCTACACACCTTTAACCTTGATTCTCATAATAACAATTATGCTAAGAGATATAAAAAGTTTACCAGAACATGCTTTTGTAAAATCTATCTCATAACAGTCTTCACTAAAACTCACATAACTTCTTCCAAACTTAATATATTTTGCTTCTAAGGTTAGTTTCATATACCAGACACTTAGTAGTATCTCTCATTAACCTCACTAGTGAAAATACTAAATGATCTATTCATGCCAACTTGATCTTTATTGTTGTTCTTCTGTTAGATACCACAAAAAACTACTATGTTGACATTGATCACAAGCATAATCATGAATGTAACATATCAAAATGATAAGGATCTAATCATATTTCTATAATACTCCACCATAGAAATATCATCAGCTTTCATGCTTCCAACAGATCATATCATCAACAACTTTTCTTCTTCAACAACTTCATCAACTAAATCAATTATGCCAACATAAATAACTTCTTTGAATGAAAGGAAGTTCTTGAGAAGTAAAGGTTGAATATGGAAAATGCCAAGCTAAGAGGATTTTCCTTATCATGGTGGAATTTCATACAAGGGAAAAAAGCTAAGGAAGGAAGGAGCATGATCTTAACATGGGATATGGTGAGAACAAGGATTAAGGTACAATTTTTTCCACTAGATTATAAAGTGCAAATGTATAGGAAAATACAAACCTAAGGAAAAGGAATATGGATTTCAACTCCTATACTAATAAATTTCACAAGTTGAGTCTCAGGTTCAAGAGACATGAAGAGGAAGAAAAAAGGTAGCAAAGTACCTAAATGGCCTGATTATGAGTATTGTGGATGAGATAAGTATCTTATCACTTGATACTATAAACAAAAGTATCCATTTGGCTTTGAGGGTGGAGGAAAAATTCAAAAGGATGGGGGAAAAAAGTAATATGAGAAGATGAGGAAGGAGCTTCAGAGGTGTTGGCTCCTAATTTAACAGTTTTGAAAACAACCAAGAAACTAGACAAATGCATCTAACGCTAGCAACTTCCTATGATGAATGCACTTGATTACAGTCTTGGGCCAACTATAAGGCTTGATCCTTCTTCACTTCAAGCTCTGGAAGACCTAGGTAGGTTAACCTTCAGATTTTGAGATATGGTACCAGTGCATTTAAAACATGAATCTAAACCTAATTACTGCAGATGTAAACCCTTTATATCTCCTAATAACTCATGCAATAACATAGATATACAGTAGCTAAATGCAAATCTGTGAATCACATAAGTTGAGTGAGGGTTAATCCTTTAAGTCCTTCAACATGAAAGGGAAAAACACATTTGATTAATAATGTTGATTTCAACAAACCCCTAATATGCGGCAATAAGACCTAATGATCATGTTGCTGACCAGTGCATAATCCATTGGACAAATCCATGAATCAAATGCATACATATGGATATCTTATACTTATGTATATATCTAGATATACGATCTATCTATTTACCTTGTAAATAAACATCTATGCTCAATCTGAACCTCATTCTTACATGATATCCTTATCAATAAACCTACAACCCAATTGATTCACTAAAGCATTTACATAACCCTTGAGTTAGAAGCAACAATAAGACAACATACAGCCTTAAGGGACTACAACTATGATCTAGGCTCTTTGTTCAAAGCTCCTAAAACATTGAAGCTCACTGAGATAGGAGACAAGATTTAAGATGAAACTCAACCTAACGTTCTTTGTATTAATTTCTTTAAAACAATACAACCATATGCCTGAAATGAAAACATGAAAAAACCTAACAGATCTGAACTATATATATTATCCTTCCTAATGTTGTTCATACAAGAGAATTCTGCTAAAAAATATGGTGTCTCAGTATTGGGAATGCATCAAGACTAGAACCAAAACCATGGTATCGCAGTAGTGTGCCAATTTTCTCCAAAAGACTGCAACCTGTACAATGAGAAAGAAAGAGATTGATATAGAGGAAGGAGTTCTCAGATTCAATTTGTAATTGATATCTATCCACATGAAATTCCCTCTCTTTGCCATGAAAATACTCTCTCTAATCTCTCTCCTCAACTACCTATCAGATCCCTTTTTAAATTTGTTTTCAGAGCCAACAAAGATCTCAGAAATGTCATGATGAAAGATCATAACTGATTCTGAGGTAAAAGCGAACTCTAGGTAAAAGGTAAAAATTAGTTGAAATGGCCTCAAGAATACAAGAAAAGTGATTGAAATCAATTTTCTTCACTTTTACACTTCACCAAACCTTTATATCTGCCTCATGACCAATTCTGATGATCAGTGACAAATTTTGGTCATTCTACTGAGGGAGTCACAAATTGGCTTATAGACTGAACTACTAAGCACTTGCACAAAAATTGACCTCATATTCAAAAAACTTGTCTCGTTATGGTTTCAGTGGTATATCAGAGTGCCTATTTTTAATAAAAAATGCCCCAATTACTGCCTTTTGAAAATCAGGCCTCTACTCCATGGTGTGCATAAAAAACCAAAGATTTTGAAAAAAAATTTAAAGTTCTATAGTTTAGACTATAGAATATTCACCTTTTAAAATTAAATTCTTCAAATCTCCTTTGAATGAGCACACAGCATTACTTTTATATTTAATTAAAAACTCACTTTCCTCCTTTGATCAATCGGGTAATGCCACTTGTTAACCTTTGATTTGCTCTGACCATCCAATAGCACCACGTGTCACTTTGTGATTTTCTAGTGACCTCATCTTTGCTACAACATGTCATTGCCACATCAAAGCTCGCTATGTCACTATGTTATCGTGTGAGCAACTTCTCCTTGGCAAGATAGCGACGATCGTCAGATGTGCCATGTGTCACCATCTAGTTCATCTAAGATACCTGCCGCCACATCATCTTGCCTCAAAATTTGAGCCACATGGCACCTTGTGGTTGGTCAGGAACTGTACATCATTGCCATTTTTTTTTGGTTGCCACTTGTCATTCCTTGGTTCGCTAACTGCAACTACACATGGGACCCACATTGCATTTTACATTAGAAATTCCTTTCACCAATTTTCAAGTTTTTTTGGTGACTCGCTATGTCACTAGCTAGATTTTTGAGATTTTCTAGCTAGTGAAGTAGTGAGGCACCAAATTTTTGAGTTTTTCGATGACCTTATCTTGTGTGTCCACTCAAAATTTAACTGGCACCTCCAACCTAGCTATCCACTAGCGCACGGGGCCCATACACAAGCAGCTACCTTCTAAAAGCATGTTCCTTATAGACATTAAGCTATATGAGTGCAATACTATTTAAAAAACAAAAATGCCCACCATATGGGCAATGTGGCATATATGTCTATGTGCGACTGCTCTACATTGTAGCCTGGTAAATCTGTGACTCCTCTTTTTAAGACACTCCTCTTCATATGCTCCGCCCTATGTAATGAAGACCTACTCTCTTTCAATTGTGTGATGTCCCTTTGCTGATGGCATTGACTACATGTTTGGTCAACTTTTGTTTTTTCAAAAATGTGAGCCCCTTCTCATACGTTAGCTCCTTTAATCAGATTACTCTGTTCTTTGCATGCCGCAGAGTTAAGATTGCCTCAACTCCTTGCGAACATGGATTCATTTCTTTTTCAACATGACTTCCCTTTATTACATGCAGTTGCCTTCTATTTTACAGTGTAGGCATCCTCTGTCTTGTGTGGGAGCTCATTTTTCCCATATTAAGTGAACCTGATTCTATGTCATGGACTGGCACTAGACAACTCCCCATTTTTCAATGGTAGGATGCCATTTGAAAACCTCTATCTCCTTATGCCATGGCTTATCCTGTCAATTTCCACTATCTTTGACTGTGTATGCTTGTCATTGCGTGAGCTTCTATTTCTATCATGGCAGACTGTTTTTCTTTGGCCAATGGCCTTGCTACATTTTTGTGGTCTTCTTTCATTTACATGTCGCTATCTTTCCTTTGTTTAAACACTATATCTTCCTTTTTAATCTTTATGTGCTCATTGCCTCTGCATAGGCATTAGTCAGCTCTAAATTACCAATGGCATTTGACAATACCCTGCCCTGTAAAAACTCCATTGATAAATAATAAGTCTACTAAGGATTACATCCCTCATAGTGCTTCAGTGTCTCATTCCACCCTTTAATCAAATTTTCTTGTACACTTTCAGAAGTTGCAACATAAGCTTGTGGTAACTCAAATTTTAAAGGTGAGAAATGTGGTGTAAAATCTGCATGGTATTTAATGTTTGATGCAATATATGAAGAGTCTACTACCGTAAGAGTAAGAATAGGACATATTTCTTGTTTATTTGAAGATTGCTTTGCCTATGTTCTTGTCGTAGGCAACTCTCTTAGTTGGCTATTTAAGTCTTCCTTTTTAGCATACCCTATGGCTTGGGGAAATTTAACATGTCGTTGACCGACCAAATTTAAATTTTTAATCCTCTTGATAACATCTACACCATAAAATGGCAATGACTAAAATATCTTTAGCATTTAAGTCTCCTTGCCACTCCATCTTTCCCATCACTAAAAGACCTCAACCTTTATTCAATCCTTCTTAACTTTGTTATAAATGGCCCTTTCTTCAGGAGAGAAACCAATCATCCAGTTGATAAGAATTAGATACAAACATTAACATTCAATGAGACACAATTAGTTCAATCTCCCAAAACATGCACAATCCCACATATCTATCAGCCTGATGCAATTAGTTGGACCCAGAGTGGGTCCGATTAAAAAAAAATTCATTTTCGGATGACTGAATTGGCAAACTAATCTACTAAGAATCTTGAACTGATTAGAATCAAGTTCGATCATTGATTAATCAACTGAAACCCATTTTACCACTTATTTACAAACTGTGAATTTCATGTTAGGAGGTCTATTGACAGGCCTTAAAAATTGACCAAAACATCTAATTGAGCTCTAAAAACTGACACAGTGATCCTCTCTTTTGCATACTCTTACCTCGTCAAATCTTGTCTCATGAAAAATTTGGGGTCAAAATATATTCTCTGTCAAAGTTACCCTTTCAGAACTACCTGCAAGTAAAACATGTTAGAAAATAATAAATTGGGTTTGGAATGGGCCTACAAAACTGGACAAACTGACACTTGGGGGTACAAAAACTAGGGCATTAGTTCACTATCATGAGGAGAATATGAGTTTGTGATTTAGGCTCATGACAAATAATAGGATGCATTTGGCGAACAGTCAAAGTGGGCTACTTGGATTTTGCAGATTGAAACAATGACAGAAAAGTGATTTTTTGCAAATGGAATTGACTTGGAAAAGTGTGCAAATGGATTTGTAAAAACTTACAAACTGGCACACTTGGACTATTTTTAGAGGATATCATAGTGGTACAATCCATTCAATCTCACCTATCATCAATTAGGAGATATAACATCACGAACAAGGCTTTCAACAAATTTGTAAATGCTGACACCAGTAAAAAGATAAAAATCACATTTGGAATTACAATTCAAAACCTATTCTAATAGATTTGAAATGACTCAAAATCTAAAACATAGGTTCTTAGGTATGGACACTAGACACTCCCAAAGTGGTAAGTCGTGAAACATTTCTGGGTGTGAGATATTCAGATGCAAACACAGCCTCCTATCACTGTTTGACACAGGTGAAAATGCAGATTTTGATACTTGCTCAAAATAGGACTTCACAAAATAGCTCAAAATGCCAATTTTTCTTCATGGAATGCTTAAACAGGTTGAATTCAGGGTGTTAGAAATATTAAACACCTTAGGGTCCTCAAAGGTACAGCCAAGTACATATGCATTTATGGGCACTTATAGGCCTCAATTTCTCAAAGGTACTAAAAATTGACCATGCAATTTTTAGTCCCAATAGTGGCTCTATCTAGGGATGCATGCCCCTTGCGGGCATGGCAAGATTTTAGATCTCTAGGAGAAGCAAACCACACACCTAACTTCAAAAACTCTCTCTTGAATAGCTTTATTGAAAGCAGGGAAACAACTACCACTACTATGTACACACGATGGCCCCAAGCCACCAAAAAAGTCTTCAAAACTTCTTACCTTTGTCAAAAACCTGATTCTCGTTTACATCTCTCTGAGGTAAGCTAGAATTATCTTTCTCAATTTTACCAATCAGATTAGCATCTTGAAACAAACTACTTGGAAAAATGATATAACTTCCTTCATTCTCATAGTGTATATACAAATCAGCATTAACTTCTACCTCATGCTCACTATGAGAAAATGAATCAACATGCTCATGACCACACAAACTAAACTAAGAATCAAACTCCAACAATAATTCATGCATGCTAATTGGAAACACAAAGACTTCATACTCTACGCCATTCACCAAGTCACATGTACTAAAAACTTGCAACTCACCTTGTATCTCTGGCTGCAAAGAGTATGTGAAATATGATTTTTGCCTACTTGCAGTCATGTCATTCACTAAATCAGATCTATCTTTCACTGAAACCTCTTTATATTTATCAAACAACTGATTAGTTACCAAGCATGAAAACACATTCTGAAAGTGTTGACCTAAACTATGTTGATCACAATCATTTTCTTCATCTAACTAAATGTCAAAATGAACCTTGAACTTATCTTTACAAGACTTATCAGCATATGAAGGAAATCTATAATTTGATTGACAATATTCATTGTTTTCCTCTTCATCATATGAAACATCAAAACAATGTTCAGCAAGATCAACATAAAAAGAATCTAAAATAGCATTAACCTTCCTTTCATTAATATTCTCTATATCTAGCAAATCATCATGTGCAAAGACATCTGAGGTACTATCATCTACACCTCTAAAATCTGATAAAGATTGTTTGAATTCCACATCTCTTTCTACATCAAACTTTGGGGAAGTAACTTGACTGAATGAATAGACATTATGAGAAAAAACATGAAGATCCTTAGAAACATTTACTTTCTTTTCAAAATCATGAGCCAACAAAATAGAGATTTCATCAGAGCTCAAGAAGAATGCCTCACAAATCTTCTCCTGGCTATGATTATCATCTAGATGGCATGAAGAATTTACAACAATAAGATTATTAGTATAACAATCTAGAAAATCAGAATTGTTACAATATTCATTCTTATCATATCAATCACTACCCTTACTACTATTACATAATTCCTCAACTTCATATTCACTGTAACAAAATTTATTTTCACTTTCATATCCATCTTCCTTATGCTGATTGCAATTACCCGATTCACTTGCATTTGAATCCTTCTCTTCACATTCTAAAGATAGATTATCTTTATATACGGATTCATTATATTCATTACTACCCTAACTTTCAACACACTCATTATTATCATTAGAAGAAATAACATGAAATCTATAATCACCACTTTTTCCATCTCCTCAATGAATCTTTCAATTTGCAAAATTCTTTGTAATCTTATAGGTGTTGGCCAATTGACTGAATCGGATGCTAGAACATCAAGGAAAATACTAGGCAAGGAAGATTGCTCAGGTCTATAATGAAAAGGCATCTTGCTGATTACTGATTTAAGCCTTAAATAACATTGTTTGGCACTTAAACCTTCGATACTTCCTACCTCAATTCTTATAAGATTGGCAATCCTTTTGTAGATCATTGTATTCAACATAGCAATGTTATTATTCACAGTTTCTAAACTCTTAGAATTTGGCAAACTAATCTCATATCTGAGATCTGACTCCATTATAGAACAAAATTTCTACCTCTTCTTTCTAGTGCTGAAAATCACTAAATAGAGGAACTGATTCCAACATTTGACTTCCATTAAAAGAAAACATGAAAATCAAAATACCTCAAGTGCTAATGCAAACTTCGATCTGTTGATTTGGCACAGGTGCAAGACTGAAAATCCTTTACACCACTGATCAAATTTTGTAGAGTCACCACCTCCTTTCAAGGGGATAAAGAGATCACTATTGTGATTCACATTTTACACTCCAAATTCTTATAATAGAAGATTGCAAACAACACTTTAAAACTTATCAAGAATTTAAAATTTCCTTTCCAAGATCTATCAACAATCTCAGATCTACCCATACAACTGAAAGTCCTTCAAAATTTTGCAATGAAATCAACTAGGAACAAACTGGTACAGAGATTTGAGAGTCACCACTCACACTTTGGGAGAAATAAAACATAATTTGTCACTTAAAAAAATTTGAACCAGACCTTCAATGTATGAGAAACTTGCAGATTGTTATCATCTTGAAAAGAAACTACACTTTATAAATCAATTCTTGACTCTAAACTTTCTCAACAGCATTTGCAAAAATTGAATTGATTGAAGATAGACCTATAACAGTCATAGAACACAATTTACATCCAATTTCACAACATACTACTGATTATGAATAAAGCTTAACTGGGGAACATGAAACTTCAGCAAGGAAATAAGAAACATCTCTTGCTATACATATGCTATATCCAATATGTTTCATGCCAAAGATTTTGGTTCTTTCTGAATGAAACTCCCCAGTAGAGACACCATTTTGTTGGTGACTCAAATGGGAAAAACCCGATTGAGAGTAGGACTAAAATTTTCAATGAAAACTAGAGACTCTTGTCCTTTCAACAAAATGGATTACCACCTTATTTCCTCAGCAGAGTCGCCATTTTGTTGGCTCCTAATTTAACAATTTTGAAAATAATGAAGAAACTAAACAAATGCATCTAAGGCTAGAAACTTCCTATGATGAATGCACCTGACTGCAGTCTTGGGCCAACTATAAGGCTTGACCCTTCTTCACTTTAGGCTCTATAAGACCTAGGCGAGTTAACCTTCAAGTTCTGAGATATGGTACCAGTGCATTTAAAACATGAATCTGAACCTAATTACTACATATGTAAACCCCTTATATCTCCTAATAACTCATGCAATAACATAGATATACAGTAGCTAAATGCAAATCTATGAATCACATAAGTTGAGTGAGGGTTAATCCTTTAAGTCCTTCAACATGAAAGGGTAAAACACATTTGATTAATAATGTTGATTTCAGCAAACCCCTAATATGCAGCAATATGACCTAATGATCTTGTAGTTTACTAGTGCTTAATCCATTGGGCAAATTCATGAATCAAATGCATACATATGGATATTTGATACTTATGCATATATCCATATATACGATCTATCTATTTACCTTGTAAATAAACATCTATGCTTAATCTGAACCTCATTTTACATGATATCCTTCTCAATAAACCTGCAACCCTATTTTATTCACTGAAGCATTTACATAACCCCTTGAGTTACAAGCAATAATAAGAAAACATATAGCCTTAAGGAACTGCAACTACGATCTAGGCTCTTTGTTCAAAGATTGTAAAACATTGAAGCTCACTGAGATAGGAGACAAGATTCAAGATGAAACTCAACCTCTTGTTCTTTGTATTAATTTCTTTGAAACAATACAACCATATGCATGAAATGAAAACATGAAAACACCTAACAGATCTGAACTATCTATATTATCCTTCCTAATGCTATTCATACAAGAGAATTCTACTAAAAAATATGGTGTCTCAGTATTGAAAATGCATCAAGACTAGAACCAAAACCATGGTATCACAGTAGTGTGCCAATTTTCTCCAAAAGACTGGAACCTGTACAATCAGAAAGAATGAGATTGATATAGAGGAAGGAATTCTCAGATTGAATTTGCAATTGACATCTCTCCACAAGAAATTCTCTCTCTTTTCCATGAAAAGACTCTCTCTAATCTCTCTCCTCAACTATCTATTAGATCCCTTTTTCAATTTGTTTTCAGAGGCATCAAATATCTCAAAAATGTCATGATGAAAGATCATAACTGATTTTGAGGTAAAAGTGAACTCAAGGTAAAAGGTAAAAATCAGTTGAAATGGCCTCAAGAATACAAGAAAATTGATTAAAATAGATTTTCTTCACTTTTACACTTCACCAAGCCTTTATATTTGCCTCATGACCAATTCTAATGATCAATGATGAATTTTGGTCATTCTACTTAGGGAGTCACAAATTGTCTTATAGACTGAACTCCTAAGCACCTGCACAAAAATTGAACTCATATTCGGAAAATTTGTCTCATTCCAGTTTCGGTGGTATATCGAAGTGCTTGTTTTTTATAAAAATCACCCCAATTATGGCCTTTTGAAAATTAGGCCTCTGCTCCATGGTGTGCATAAAAAACCAAAGATTTTGAAAAAATTTTAAAAAGTTCTATAGTTCAGACTATAGAATATTCACCTTTTAAAATTAAATTCTTCAAATCTCCTTTGAATGAGCACACGGCATTAAATTTATACTTAATTAAAAACTCACTTTCCTCCTTTGATCAATCGGGTAATGTCACTTGTTAACCTTTGATTTGCTCTAAACATCCAATAGTGCCACATGTCACTTTCTAATTTACTGGCGACCTCATCTTTGCTACCACATGTCGTTGCCACATCAAAGCTCGCTATTGTTTGAAATGATTGAAAAGATCATGAATGAAGAGAAATGGAACTGGTAAAGAATGTTTCAATCATTGTTTTATCATTGATGTTAAACTTGCTATTTGCAGGACTGACAATTGCTTAAGTGATCAAAATATTGTCAATTGGTTGATTGACAAGGAGGTGGCAATCAATACGATGTAACTAGAATACCTAGAGAAAGGTTGAAGTTATGATATTGTAATGAAGTAAAAGGATCAGCTAAGCCATTGATGAAATAATTTATTAATGACATATTCTAAGACACAGAGGATGGACACACTAAGACATATCAAAGATGTAAGGATTAACTAAGTTCTACTGTGTGTTGAGCAGTTTTCAAGTGCTGAGTGAAGACCAAGTGCCGAATAACATAGAATATTTTAGGTGCAGAGTAGTTTTCAGCTGTCGAGTGAAGATCAAGTGCTGAGTACCATAGAATCCTTCATATGCCGAGTGAAGATCAAGTGCCGAGTAGTTTTCAAGGTCCGAGCAAGATATAGGTGTCGAGCAGAATATAGATGCCGCACACCAGTAAATAACATTAAGAAGCTGAGTAACACAGAAGGTGCCGAGCATTAGTAAATCAATGATGTCAAGTTGCTACATTATTTTGAAAAGTCAAAGATTTGCCAGATCTAAGCCAACATGGTAGTTATCTAGAATTTTGTGAATCAGATAGAAGATAAGAGTGATGAGCTAGTGGCACAAAACACTATGTAAAAAAAATTTGGGGAATGCTAATGGATTTATCATGAAGTTTCTAGAAGAAACAATTTGGAGGGAAAACTAAACCATTTTCTTAAGAGAAAATTAAGATTTGAGTAGGAAATCAAGAACAGAATTTCTTTATAAGGAGTTATAGATCAGAGATCAAGTGTGCATGCAAGAGAGGGAGTTGGTCATAAGTGTAATCATGCCAAGAGGAGTAAGAACACAGCATCAAGACTCTGAATTGATCGAGTGACCAAAGAAGAGCATTGGCATAATGAGTGGAAGAACTCAAGGAGATAGATCTTGAATGGTGAACAAGCTGTCAGCACTGCAAAGGAGGAAAGCCAAGAAAAAGAAAAGAACTAAAGAGCGATCTAAAATCTGCAAGGTTGAAGTTGCAATTTGTATCAGGTCAAAACTCTTCTAGTACTTTCTTACCATTGTATTAGATATTGAAACCCTACATTGCTAGGTTAGCTTAACAGCTAGGTGGATAAGCCTCAGGAAAAGGATAGAAGATCCCCAGGAGAAGGATAAAGAGATCCTTAGGACAAGGATGAAGAGATCCTTAGGAGGAGGATAGGAGATCCTTAGAGACGGATGAAAGATTCTTTTGAGAAGGTGACTGTAAATCTCATGGACTTGGGTAAGCCTAATAGCTCTATGTAAATCCTTTAATAGGGTGACATTCTAAGTGGAATGTTCTTAAATCCTTTAACAAGGTCACATTTAACAATGTGTTGTAGCCTTTAACAGGGCAGGCCTTTAATAGGGTAGACCATCAGAAGTGATTGAAATCAATTACACAGTTATTTTGTGGGTATCATCCCCACTCCAGTTTTACCTTTTTATTCCTAGAGGGTTTCTAGGTTATCAAATCCTTAGTGTTATGGTGTGATGCATGTTTACTTTTCATGGTTGTTTAATGTTCAATTAAATGCATGATAATTTCAGTTATGTGTCATTAAGGATTTGTAGAAAAAGTTGTATTGGACATCATTGGACCTTGGATAATTGATTCACCCCCCACCCCCCCCCCCCCCCCCACCTCTCAGATATTCTAAAGAATTCTAACAATTTGTATCAGAGCGGATTGTTGATTTGTTTCAAGGTACTAGTAGCAGGAAGATCAAGATGTCCAAGAGAGAAGTTCCCAAGCTAAACAAAGACAACTTTGTTGCATGGCAAAGTTTGATGAAGCTACACCTTGGATCAATAGGTGACTATGCACAAACCTCAATCACAATTGATCATGTAGACCTATAGGACCCCTCACTACAGATGACATGAGCAAGAAGGAGGAGCACAATCAAGCTATGTTAGATATTGCTTTAGCACTAAGCTATGTCGAGTATGATGACATCAAAGGATGTGATACTTCACATCAGATGTGGAATACATTATCAAGAATCTATGGAGTAGATGATAATGTCAAGAGAGCCAAAAAAGAAATTCTAAGAGGAAAGTTTGATGATATGAAAATGGAAGAAGGAGAGAATGTTTCTCAATACGGTGCAAGAATGAAGGAAGTAGTCAGTACCATAAGAAGCCTAGGAGGATAGTTAGCAGAAGAAAAGTCTATAGCAAATACTTGAGAACTTTTCTTCCTATCTATGTTATAAGAGTATCAGCCATCTAAGAGATAAGGTGTGTACCAGGCAACATAGTGACATTTGAAGGAATAATTGGAAGACTCGCTGCCTTTGAGCTATCCAACTTTGACAATTACAAGCCAGAAAACTTTGAATCTGCATTCAAAGCCAAGATGACAATAAAAGACAATGATGAGGTGCAAACAAAGAAAAAGAATGGAAAAGGAAAGTACGTATCTAGTGATAGCAGCACTGATGAAGATGATGTGGACCAATTGGAGGTATTACTGGCAAGAATATTTCACAGAGGAAGAGGCAAATTCAAAGGTAAGCTACCAATCATTTGTTTCAATTGTAATGAAGTTGGTCACATTGCAGCCAAATGCACACAAAAGAAAAATTACAAGGATGGAGGAAACTTCAAGAACAAGAAAGAGGAAAACAAGGACTACAAAGGTAAAGTCAAAAGATGCTACATTGTTGAAGAAGACTCTGACTAAAATGATGAGGAAGTAGTCTATGTGGCTATGAAAGATGAATCAGATGAAGATAAAGCAACTGCACTGGTAACCTACATGAACAAGAATGATAGATGGATCATAGACAGCAGATGCTCTCATCACATGACTAGAGACAAAAGTAAGTTCATTACCTTTATTCAATATGAAGGAAATAGTGTTAGATTTGGTAGCAATGCACCATGTCATATCAAAGGGAAAGGTAGTATCAAGCTTACTAAAAAGATATCATGTGATAATGCATACTATGTTGAAGGATTGAATTATAACTTGTTAAGTGTCTCACAGTTAGGCAACATAGGGTGTAAGGTTGAATTTGAAAAAGGAGTTGCTAAGATTTATGATTCTCAAGGAAGTCTAATAGGAAAAGGTGATCAAACTAAAAGTAATTTGTTTTACCTAGACATGGAAGATGCTTCTTGTCTTATTGTTCAAACTAATGATGTATGGTTATGGCATAAGAGGCTATGTCATGTAAATTTTGACAATCTGATAAGCATCAGCAAGATGAAGAAAGTCAGAGGTCTACCAAAGTTGAAGAAGCCTGATAACATCATGTGTAAACAATGCCAACTAGGGAAGATGACCAAGTCAACTTTCAAAATCAAGACTTATACTTCCAATGAAGTATTAGAGCTAGTCCATACTGACTTGTGTGGCCTTATTGAAGTACAAAGCTACAAAGGTGACAGATACATAATGCTATTTGTAGATGACTATTCAAGGATTATGACAGTCATGTTCCTGAAAAAAATTTGATGCATTCCAAATGTTCAAATGGTACTTGGCCAAAGTTGAGAAAGAAACTAGAAAAAGCCTAAAATGTCTCAGATCTGATAGAGGAGGAGAATTCACATCAACAGAATTTGAAGAGTTCTGCAATGAAAGAGGAATCAAAAGGCAGACATCAGCACCTAGAACTCCACCTCAAAATGGTATAGCAGAGAGAAGGAATAGATCATTTATTCACTGTGCCAGGACCTTACTGATGGAGAAAAATGTTGCACTCAAGTATTGGAGAGAAGATGTAAGTACTACAGTCTACACACTCAACAGAGTTCAAGTCAAGAAAGGTACAAATGCAACACCTTTTGAATTATGGTATGGGCATTCTCCTAATGTAAAACATTTCAAAATATTTGGATGTAAATGCTATATATATAAAGAATCTAGGAATGGAAATTTTGATGCAAAGAGTGAGGAAGGCACATTTCTTGGTTATTCTACTAGAAGCAAAGCTTATAAGTGCTTGAATAGTAAAACTAACAAAGTAGTAGAAAGCACAAATGTGAAATTTGATGAGCTTGTAGAAGTTCAAAGTGTTGGAAACACCAAGAAAGCAGAAGACTACAAGACCTTTGTATATTATTATGAAGGTATACCTAATAATGGTGAAGTTGCAACTCAGAATAACAATCAGCAACAGAATTATGTATCTTCTGAGTCACAGACAGTGAATGTTGAACAACAAACACATTCAGAAGCTGAGTTGTAGAATATAGAAAATGTTCATTCAAACTCTAAGAACAGCTAACAAGAAGAAATTGAACAAATACCTAATGAAAATATACATGAAGATTCAGATTCTGAAAGAGACAACATTCAAACAAGGAAAGAACCTGTATTGGCAAAGTATGTGAAAAGACATCATCCTGCAAATCAAATTATTGGAAACAAAGAGGCAGGACCAATGATAAGGAATAAACTCAAAAATGAAACATGTCTACTCAACAAAATGGAACCAAAAGTAGTAAGTGAAGCCATAACAAATGATGACTGGTATAATGCTATGAAAGAGGAAATAGAACAAATTGAGAAGAACAAAACATGGACCTCAGTCTCAAGACTAGTTGATAAGAATGTGATTGGAACCAAGTGGGTGTTTAGAAACAAGTTAGATGAGAATGGTGAAATCACAAGAAACAAGGCAAGATTAGTCTACAAAGGATATGCACAAGAAGAAGGACTAGATTATGGAGAAACTTTTGCTCCAGTTGCCAAAATAGAAGGAGTAAGGACCTTACTAGCATATGCAGCCTTCAAAGGATTTAAAGTCTATCAGATGGATGTAAAGTCTACATTTCTGAATGGTATACTTGAAGAGGAAGTCTACAAAGAGCGACCAAAAGGTTTTGTTGATGAAGAGAACAAAAATAAGGTATGCAAATTACACAAGGCTCTATATGGATTAAAGCAAGCTCCTAGAGCTTGGTATGAGAGACTTCACAAGTATCTAGTACAAATAGGATTTGAAAGAACTGATGATAATAGCAACATGTATATCAAATCAGAAAAAGGTAAAGATATTCTTGTATCTAAAATATTTGTGGATGATATAGTTTTTGGAGGAAAGGAAGTACTGTGCAAAAGTTTTACTGACAAAATGAAACATAAGTTTGAAATGTCTATGTTTGGAGAAATCAAGTTCTTTGTAGGATTGCAAGTGCATCGACTAAAACATGGTATATTTGTGACACAATAAAAATACATCAAGGAGATACTCAAGAAGTTTGGATTAGAAGATTCCAAACCTGTCAGCACACCAATGGCAATAGGACATAAGCTATGTAAAAATGATGAATCGGCTGAAGTCAATCAAACAATGTACAGATCCATGATTGGAAAACTACAATATGTTGTACATAGCATACTAGACATAGCACTAATAGTTGGAATAGTGGCTAGATTCTCTGCCAATCCTAGAGAAAATCACCTCATGGCAGTAAAAAGGATAATGAGGTATCTCAAAGGAACTAATGATTAAGTTTGAGCTCAATGCATACACAAATGCAGATTGGGGAGGAAACATTGATGACAGGAAAAGCACAAGTGGAGGAGCATTATTCTTAGGTAAAAGGCTAGTTACTTGGACTAGTAAGAAACAAACATGCACATCTCAGTCCACTGCAGAAGCAAAATATGTGACAACAGCAGTCAATTGCACAAACATTGTGTGGCTCAAACATCTATTGAAAGGAATGAAAGAAGAGGTAACTAAACCTATGATATTGTATTGTGACAATATAAGTGCTATAAACATATCCAATAATCCAGTAATGCATGCAAAAACCAAGCATATTGCAATCAAGTATCACTATGTCAGAGAATTGGTGGAAGACAAATAAGTGAAGATGGAGTACATTCACACAAAGGAACAAATTGCAGATATCTTCACCAAACCATTGCCCAAGGATGCTTATGAATATCTTAGAGGCAAGTTGGGGGTAATGTCCCTAACTCAAGCAATCTAAAGAAACATAGAAGCTACCCTACATCTAGAGAAGTAGATCGTTGAAATATCAAAAAAATGATGCAGAGAATGACAATAGGAGCAGAAACTCTAGATCAGTCACAAGCATGGTGACAGAAGGAGAAAAACATGAAGATGCAAAGTCTCTATTTAGCATGTTGAAGATGCTACATCTTTGGCATTTATGTCAAAGAGGGTAAATATAGGAGAAACTGATCAATACAAATTAAGAGGGAGATATATATGGAGACATATATGAAGGATGAATAATATAGAGTAAGGATGTAGTAGTCCAGAGGGAAAAGCAAAACAAAGGATTCAGATTTTGGTGGTAACTAAGTTGATCAGCTTAATCATTTGATCAGTTTGGTTTGCCATCAATGCCAAAGAGGGAGATTGTTGGAAATGATTGAAAAGATCATGAATGAAGAGAAATGGAATTGGTAAAGAATGTTTCAATCATTGTTTTGTCATTGATTTCAAACTTGCTATTTGCAAGAATGACAATTGCTTAAGTGATCAAAATACTATCAATTGGTTGATTGATAAGGAGGTGGCAATCAATAAGATGTAACTAGAGTACCTAGAGAAAGGTTGAAGTTATGATGTTGTAATGAAGTATAAGGATCAGCTAAGCCATTGATGAAATAATGTATTGATGACATAGTCTAAGACACAGAGGATGGACACACTAAGACATATCAAAGATGTATGGATTAACTAACTTCTAGTGTGTGTCGAGCACTTTTCAGGTGCCAAGTGAAGATCAAGTGCCAAGTAACACAGAATCCTTCAAGTGCTGAGTGAAGATCAAGTGTCGAGCAATTTTTAGGTGCTGAGTGAAGATCAGGTGTTGAGTAACACAGAATCCTTTAGGTGTCGAGTGAAGATCAAGTGTCGAGCAGTTTTCAGGTGCTGAGTAAGATATAGGTGCCGAGAAGAATACAAATGTTGAGCACCAGTAAATAACATTAAGAAGTTGAGTAACACAAAAGGTGTTGAGCATCATTAAATCAATGATGTTGAGTTGCTGCATTATTTTGAAAAGTCCAAGATTCGCCAGATCTGAGCCGACATGGTAGTTATCTAAAATTTTGTAAATTAGATAGAAGATAAGAATGATGAGCTGGTGGCATAGAACACTATGTAAAACATTTTTGGCAAATGCTAATGGATTTATCATGAAGTTTCTAGAAGAAACAATTTGGAGGGAAAACTAAATCATTTTCTTAAGAGAAAATTAAGATTTGAGCGGGAAATCAAGAACAAATTTTTTTATAAGGAGTTACAGGTCAGAGATCAAGCACACATGCAAGAGAGGGAGTTAGTCATAAGTGTAATCATGCCAAGAGGAGTAAGAACAGAGCATCAAGACTCTGAATTGATCGAGTGACCAGATAAGAGCATTAGCATAACGAGTGGAAGAACTTAAGGAGACAGATCTTGAAGGGTGAACAAGCTGTCAGCACTGCAAGGGAGGAAACCCAAGCAAAAGAAAAGAGCTAAAGAGTGATCTAAAATTTGCAAGGTTGAAGTTGCAATCTGTATCAGGTCAAAACCCTTCTAATACTTTCTTACCATTGTATTAGATATTGAAACCCTACATTGCTAGGTTAGCTTAACAACTAGGTGGATAAGCCTTAGAAAAAGGATAGAAGATCCCCAAGAGAAGGATAAAGAGATCCTCAGGAGAAGGATAAAGAGATCCTTAGGAGGAGGATAGGAGATCCTTAGAGAGGGATGAAAGATTCTTTTGAGAAGGTGACTGTAAATCCCATGGACTTGGGTGAGCCTAACAGCTATGTAAATCCTTTAACAGGGTGACATTCTAAGTTGAATGTTCTTAAATCCTTTAACAAGGTCACATTTAACAATGTGATGTAGCCTTTGATAGGGCAGGCCTTTAATAGGGCAGACCATCAGAAGTGGTTGAAATCAATTGTGCAGTTATTTTGTGGGTATCATCCCCACTCCATTTTTACCTTCTTATTCTTGGAGGGTTTTTGGGTTATCAAATCTTTAGTGTTATGGTGTGATGCATGTTTACTTTTCATGGTTTTTTAATGTTCAATTACATGCATGATAATTTCAGTTATGTGTCATTAAGGATTTGTAGAAAAATTTACATTGGACATCATTGGGTCTTGGATAACTGATTCACCCCCCCCTCAGTTATTCTAAAGAATTCTAACAGCTATGTTATCGCGTGAGCAACTTCTCCTTGGCGAGATAGTGATGATCGTCAAATGTGCCATGTGTCACCATCTAGTTCATCTGAGATACTTATAGCCACATCATCCTGCCTCAAAATTTGAGCCACATGGCACCTTGTGGTTGGTCAAGAACTCCACATCACCGCCATGTCATTTCCATTACTGTTCGGTTGCCACTTGCCATTCCCTAGTTTGCTGACTGTAACTACATACAGGACCCATGTTGCATTTTACATTGGAGATTGCTTTCGCCAATTTTCAAAGTTTTCTGGCAAATCGCTATGTCGCTAGCCAGATTTTTGAGATTTCTCGGCTAGCGAAGTAGTGAGGCGCTGGATTTTTAAGTTTTTCGGCAACCTTAAGTTGCATGTCCACTCAAAATTTAACTGGCACCTCCAACCTGGCCGTCTACTAGTGCACGAGGCCTACACACGAGCAACTGCCTTCCAAAAGTGTGTGCCCTATAGACATTAAGCTATATGAGTGCAATACTATTTTTTTTTTTTAAATGCCCCCCATATGGGCAATGTGGGATATATTTCTGTGTACAACTCTGCATTGTAGCTTGGCAAATCTGTGACTCCTCTTTTTAAGACATTCCTCTTCATATGCTCTACCCTATGTAATGAAGACCTATTCTCCTTCAATTGTGTGATGTCCCTTTGCTGATGGCATTGACTACATGTTTGGTCGACTATTTGTTTTTCAAAAATGTGATCCCCTTCTCATACATTGGCTCCTTCAATCGAATTACTCTATTCTTTGCATTTCGTGGAGTTAGGATTGCCTCAACTCCCTGCTAGCATGGATTCATTTCTTTTTCAACAAGACTTCCCTTTATTACATATGGCTGCCTTCTATTTTACGGCGTGGGATTCCTCTTTCTTGTGTGGGAACTCATTTTTCCCACATTAAGCAAACCTGATTCCATGTCATGGACTGTTACTGGACAGCACTCCATTTTTCAATGGTAGGATGCCCATTTACAAACCTCTGTCTCCTTATGTCATGGCTTATCCTACCAATTTCCACTATCTTTGATTGTGTATGCTTGTCATTGCGTGAGCTTCTATTTCTATCATGGAAGACTATTTATCTTTGGCCAGTGGCTCTGCTGCATTTTTGTGGTCTTCTTCCATTTACATGTTGTTGTCTTTCCTTTGTTTAAATGTTGCATCTTCCTTTTTAATATTTATGTGCTCATTGCCTCTGCATAGGCATCAGTCAGCTCTAAATTACCAATGGCATTCGACAATGCCCTGCCCTATAAAAACTCCATTAATAAATAATAAGTCTGCTTAGGATTACATCCCTCATAGTGCTTCAGTGTCTCATTCCACCCTTTAATCAGACTTTCTTCTACACTTTCAGCAGTTGCAACATAAGCTTGTGGTAACTCAAATTTTAAAGGTGAGAAATGTGGTGTAAACTCTGCATGGTATTTAATGTTTAATGCAATAGATGAAGAGTCTATTGGTATAGGAGTAGGAATAGGACATATTTCTTGTTCATTTGAAGATTGCTTTGCCTATGTTCTCGCCACAGGCAACTCTCTTAGCTGGCTGTTTAAGTCTTCCTTTTTAGCATAACCTATGGCTTGGGGAAATTTAACATGTCGTTGACTGACCAGATTTAAATTTTTAATCTTCTTGATAACATATACACCATAAAATGGAAATGACTAAAATGTCTTTAGCATTTAAGTCTCCTTGCCACTCCATCTTTCCCATCACTAAAATACCTCAACCTTTATTCACTCCTTCTTAACTTTGTTATAAATGACCCTTTCTTCAAGAGAGAAACCAATTATCTAGTTGATAAGAATTAGATACAAACATTAACATTCAATGAGACACAATTAGTTCGATCTCCCAAAACATGCACAATCCCACATATCTATCAGCCTGATGCAATTAGTTGGACCCAGAGTGGGTTCGGCTAAAAAAAATTCATTTTTGAATGATTGAACTGGAAAATCGATCTACTGAGAAACTCAAACTAATTAGAATCAAGTTTGATCATTGATTAATCAATTGAAACCCATTTTACCACTGATTTGCAAACTGTGAAATTCATGTCATGAGGTCCGTTGACTGGCCTTAAAAATTGACTAGAACACTTGATTGGGCTTTGAAAACTGACACACTAATCCTCTCTTCTTTATAATCTTACCCTGTTGAATCTCGTCTCATGAAGAATTTAGGGTCAAAAGATATTCTCTGTCAAAGTTGCCCTTTCAGAACTACCTGCAAGTAAAACATGTCAAAAAATAATAAATTGGGTCTGAAATTGGCCTCAAAAATTGGGTAAACTGACACTTGGAGGTACGAAAACTGGGGTGTTAGTTCATTGTCATGAGGAGAGTATGAATTTATAATTTGGGCTCATGATGAATAATAGGATGCATTTGGCAAATATTCAAAGTGGGCTACTTGGATTTTGCAAATTGAAACAATGACAGAAAAGTGATTTTTTGCGAATGGAATTGACCTAGAAAAGTGTGCAAATGGATTCATCAAAACTTGCAAACTAGCACACTTGGATTATTTTTAGAGGACAACACATTGGTATAATCCATTCAATCTCACCTATCATAGATCAGGAGATATAACATCACGAACAGGGCTTCTGACAAATTTGTAAATGTTGACACTAGTAAAAAGATAAAAATCGTGTTTGGAATCGTGATTCAAAACCTAGTCAAATGAATTCAAAATGACTCAAAATTTGAAACATAAGTTCTTAGGTATGGACACTAGTCACTTCCAAAGTGGTGAGTCATGAAACATGTTTGGGTGTGAGATATTCAAATGCAAAGACAACCTCCTTTCATTGTTTGACACTTAGGTGAAAATGCAGATTTTGATACTTGCTCAAAACAGGACTTCGCAAAATAGCTTGGAATGCCAATTTTTCTTCATGGAATGCTTAGACAAGCTAAATGTAGGGTGTTAGAAATATTAAACACCTTAGGGGCCTCAAAGGTACACCCAAGTACATATGCATTAATGGGCGCTTATAGGCCTCAATTTCTCAATGGTACTAAAAATTGACCATGCAATTTTTAGTCCCAAATAGAGGAAGAGGAGGATTTGGGAGCAAAAATCAATTGAAAAAGAAACAAGGGGAATCTAGTTAAGGGGAAGCATCTAAAGGTCCTAACCTAGAGGAAATTAGAGGGGAGGGAAATCCAATGATAGAGGGAGGCAAGGAAGAGCAGGAAGTAGAAATATAATCTTCTATGGAATGTGTTACAACTGTGGGCAAGAGGAAAATTCTACAAAGTGGTTCCCTAATTTGAGCCAAGGTAACCACCAAGGAGGGGACATGAGAGAAAATCTTGTTCAAGATGAGGATTCTCAAAGCATTCATTCAAATTCAAGAATTGTAGATCAAAAGCATGGAGAACTCTAAATCATGAAGAGAACATTATTGAAGTGACCCTCCCCTAAAGAGACAGCTTAAAGGAACATCTTATTTAAGACCATTTTTAAGTCAAGAGGCAAGGTGTGTAAGGTAATAATTGATTTAGGGTCTATAGACAATCTAGTTTTAAATGAAATGGTTGACAAAGCAAAGTTAAAAGAGATTGTTCACCCTTTCCCTTCTAAACTTTTTTGTCTAACAAAGGGTCAACATAGCATAATGGATAAGGAAGCTTGGGTGGAGTTCCAGATTAGAGAATACAAGGACATATTATTGTGTTGTTTTATCAACATGGATGTATTTTATCTTCTACTTGAAAGGGCGTGGCAATATGATGTCAATGTAAAATGTAATGGGAAGAAGAAAATTTATAGGATTGCAAAGGGATGAATAAAATACACAATGCAGTCATTGCTAGATGGGGGAGAAGACAAACCTAATTCAATGGTACTTTGGTGTGAGAAAAGGAAAAGATACAAGCATTGAAGGAGGAGAAGGTGGGAGGAATGAGTACAAGAAGTATCTAGTGAAATTGAAAGGGTTACCTACTTCTAGAGTTGTTTGGATGGATGAACAAGCAATCAAGGAACAAAGAGTCACCTTATAAGAACTCATCTCAAGAGGATCTTGAGATCTTTTTGGCAAAAATTATGATGTAGGGAACCCATATAATATGATGTAATAAGGTTATTGCCTATGTTTTCATTCAATAAAGTATGAGGGAACTTAGTAAAGCAATATTGTATATAATAGACCCATTTTTGGATGGTCATTGTCTTATTTGGCACTTCATAAGCATTAAGGTGAACTTGGTAAAATGGGTCAATAGGGGTCTACAAAGAGTGGGATAAGTCTTTTAGGATTTTTTTATCTTTTTGGATCCATATATAATGTTCCTAAGTTGATTTGGGAAAAATATGTAAAAGTTGTCAAAATATGTAAACGATGGCAATGTTGTCATTGACAACATTTAGTGCAAAATTGCAACTTTAAATCTAATGGCCAAAAAAATTCAAAATTTGGTTGGTATCATTAGTGGGGGTCTAAAAAAATGTTAAAAGTCCTCAAAGGACAAAGGTGAGGGTTGTTGAAGAATTAGACACAAGAGAATTGAATAAAATATAAAATTTCATGGTAAATTTCATTTTTCTTTGTTGTATACAAGTTCATACTGATTATTTTCATTAAATTCTTGATATGGTTGGGTAGAGTAAGCAATTATCTTCAATTTCCTTTTGGTTTGAGGTTTTAAAGTTACTTCTATTCAAAGATCCAAGCATTGTTTTCATAAGCAATCAGGAATCCTCAATGCCCTAGGCATTGATTGTATTCATGTGATTTAGGGCACTTTCCATCATAGGAAAATTATGACCTTTACTAGAAAATGAGGCTTGAGAATTTATTATGTGAATTATGGGGTTATAGGCCAAGAGAGAAAGGGATTAAGGAGAAATTGGAAGCCCTAGCCAAGTATCTGTATGTGATTGGATAATAGAATGACGTAAATCATTAAAACACTTAGGGAAAAGCTTGAGTAGGTCCAAGTTTGATGGTGGTTTGGCATAGGGATATAAGTTTTCCATGAGATATATTGGTGGGAAGAACCAAAATAAGCCAATTTCTCTGGAAAAGAGACCTAATTTGCTCTATTGGGTCTACACAGACATGTATAATTTGGAAGGAAATAAATTATTTTTAGAGTCAATCTTTTGATATGTTGTTAAGGGACCAAAAGAGTAACCAAAATGGTGTTTATATTTCCAAGGTGTTTGGAAGAATTTAAAGTTATGTGGGAAAAAACTAGGGAAGCAAATCTAATTGGTCACTAGCCCAATTTAGTCCTACTTCATCATTTTCTATGGACAATAGGGTAAGGCAATTGGAATCTATTTGATTGAAATCTTTATTCCTTTGGGAAGACCAACATGTGACCAACACATGTTTAATAAGGTAGAAGGGTACTTGTGGTACTTAGGTGAAATATGGCCACTAAGGGAACACATTAAGCATTTTAGTGGGATGGTAGGAGTGAAGAATTGATAGTCTGGTTTGCTTGTCAAGAGGATTAGGATTATCTTGGGATTCAAAAGAGATTATAGGATATTGGGATATGAATAAAGTAGAGTAGAGGAATAGGGATTGGAAAAACATTGTTTGAAAAAAATGAGTAAGAGTGTTATTGGATCGCTCTTGTAGTCTCTCTGCATCAACATGTTTCAATTAGGATTTTGATGGTTATTAATAGGCCAAATTGTTTCTTTATAATAGTGATATATATCATATTAGCATTTCCTTGTACTCATTTTTTGATATTAATTATCATTTTTCCATCTAGTGTTACATTATAATTATCATATATAGTCAATATAGAGTTGGTTTTCATTGGTTGCACTAGCACTTAGGTATTTTTAAATTTTTTTTGCCATATCATGATTAAGACATGAAACATAATTATCAATGTATTCATGAAAGTTTAGTTATTAATATTTGATAAACAACATCATACATAATATTGAAAGGTGAAAGATAAGGGTTCAAGCTTGCTAAAAATTGTTGAGGTTTCCTATAAGATTATTCATATCTTGTAATTTCAAGAAGTAGATAGATCTTTATGATGTCATGTTTAATTCATTTTATAATGGTTATCATTTTTATATGGTTTCTATTTATGTTACCATCATTAATAGATAATCCTTCTCTAATTAATTTATGGTGAAATAATTTTGGTAACTCCAATTTACATGTATGGTTCTATGATTTGTGTTGTACAATGTTATTGAAGCATAATGTAAGAGCTACTTGATTATCAAAATTTCTATTTCACTACGATCATTGTATGATATAAATTCCATGGACTCTATTTATTATCATGGATGTTATTCAACACTTGTATTCTCCATAGTCCTTATTATTGTAAAGACTGTGAGCTAGCATTAAACATCATAAAGTTATCATCATCTAGATAAATTAATTTACCTTCCCCTATGGTTAAGTCTCTATTTAATGACATTCCTACACCAAGTTGCATCTTGCATAAGTAACCAAATCTTAAGTTAGCATATCTATGAATTAACCACGATCTTAATCTTGAGATGACATGAATACTATGTTAGTGTGGGCTAAAACTCTATCTTGAGTTGTGGAAATTGGTGCCATCTTAGGACTTTGTCCCTATTCCTGTAGTGCCTCTTTCATTTGACTTTTGTAAGTCGTCCTGATGGATGCAACCATGTTGATCTTTTGTTGTGATAGGATCATGATTGTGACCTTGAGTGGTCTACACTGTCGAGGTGTTTGGATATATGTTTCTGTATCAGTTGCTTTATGTATGCTTTTGACTTATCTATGAGATTATGATTTGATTTTTGGTTCACTGAGGTTTGTGCCAGTGGTTACCAGGATCGATGTGGTATCATGAGGTTGTTCCGTGATTACCCTAAGATGTGTGCAGAGATTGCACTGTGTACCATTACCATGCTACACTGGACTAGGTTCCTGTAGCAGTGGTTAGTCATGTTTATGATTGTGTTTGCTTATGTGTTTTAAATGCCTTTTTAATGCAGAGTAATCAATCATTATTAAATGCTTAAGTAATTAGAATGGATTGTTCTTGTTGGATTATTTGGTTATGTGTTGCGAACATTTACCTTGTTTTATTTTGATCTGAGAGATATCTGTTCTTATGTGATGTTTTACATTTGAGATGACTTGAGGGTCAAATGTTACTCTTTGATTCTAGTATCATAGATATTAGACTACTATGTTGTTCAGTTAATCATATTGCATGATGATTCCATTTTGAGATGACAGTGTGTTTTATGATGATAACTGGTTATCTAGTATTTGGACATAGCTCTGATTATGTTATGTGATGAATTTAATGCTATGGTTATTTACTTCATTCCTACGTTGTTATGCTTTATGCGAACGTGAGTGATGTAAATAGATTACTTTAATATAATTAATTAAATGGCTAAATTAGGTGATTTAATGCATTTATTTCTTCGGCTATGTTATTATATGCAATTGCACTTGATCGTGTTGTTTAGTGTGCAGGATTTATATCCCTAGTAGTGGCACATGGAGTCAGTGATTCAGTCTTTCATATTTTACCAATGTCGTCCTTGTATGGTCGACGTATCCTTTATTAAAATTTTTAATTTAAACCTTTTGGTGATTATTAAATCCGAACTCATTGCATTATGTGATTAGACCAGTAAGTGTGTTTGTGCATTTAGAGGTTCGCATTGTCGTGAAAGTTGTTTAAGGACATTTATGTGTTTTTGGGTTTTTGAGATTTTCAATTGATTTATTTTAATTTCTGGTAGCTTTGTCATAGATGAATTCCTATTTATAGGAATAGCCTATTTTCGTTTGGGTCAATTCGGGGTTTAACTAGATTGGCTGGTTAAATGCCCTAATCGATTATTCACCTGAAAAGTGAATAAATATCCAAAGAGGAATTTAATTCCTCACTTCTCACTTTCAAATTGGAAAGTTGGAGAGTAAAACCCAAAATCCTCTTCATGAGGATTTACTATTTTGTTTGTTGTGGGAGCTACGGGCATGGGATCGTCGCAAGGTTGGGCTCGTTGGATCCAGCTCGGGGAAACCTTAGATTGTCGCAATTTTCAGCCACTTCTGCAAGCATTTTATTTTATGGTTCAAATTCTCGTTTTGCCCTTTTGGCTGTGAGGTAGGGCTTTCCCGTTTTATTGTTTTTGCTTCTGTTTTTTATAGTTGTTTGTTTGGAGGCTAAGAACTAGTGTTCTCCTCCATTTCTGTATGCTAGTTCTACCCGGTTGGGCGGGTATGAACATTTCCCTACTTTTTGGGATGAGCGTTTGGGATTTTACGCCGTTATGCTGGCCATTTTTGCATACGGTGTTCGATTCCATTTATTTTTGGATTTTTGGGGTTTTTGAACCCAAAGGTCAAATGGGTTTTAATTTTGAAATTTTTCTAATTTTTGGGGTTTTTACCTCGTTTTGCATGCCGCCCTGTTTTCTCAGGTTTTCTTGGCACAATGTGGGTCGTGGACCTTGATGATCCATTTGGATATCAGTCAGACCACTTTTGCACTTTTATATTCATTGGGATGTGTGTTGTATTCATACTCCCAATGTTGTGTTCGGTTGAGTGATTTTATACTTGTTATGTTTTTTGTTGGACCTTTGCTTTTGTTCATGAACACTAGGATTCGTGTAGAATCCATACTCTCGAATTGAGGCCGGTTGAGTGACTTCATGATGTTTGGTCTTGTTGCATCATTAGGATTTGTGTAGAATCCATACTCTCGGATTGAGGCCAATTGAGTGATTTAATGATGTATGGTTTTATTAGCTTTGGGATTCATGTAGAATCCATCCTTCCTATGTTGCTTTCAGTTGGGTGTTTTCTTTGCATTGTGTTCTCATTCCTGTCCTTGTGTTATGATCTTCATGATGGTGGTGCGCCACACACGAGTACGTGCGCGTACATTTGTTGGGTAACTTGCGAGGCCCAATCTTCTGTGGATTTGTCGAAAGTTATGATCATTGGGGTTGGGATGGGAGTATGCGTGCCCACGGGTACTTGTCATAGGATGAGCATGGGTAGGGTAGGGTAGCATATGGAGGGGGCTTCTACCTCGCAGCCTGGTGATAATTATGCCCAGAGGGTTGGTGAAGGAAGCTTTAATTAAGTGATAATTAAATAAAATGTGTGACTGATAATAAAACTTAAGATAATAAAAAGGTTTGGGGTGCAAGAGCCTTTCCGTTGAGGGATGTTGAATCTGCGCAAGTCCTAGCTTGGGCTTTTTGATGCCAAGTGACTCTCCATGATGTTAGTCCCTACATAGTAGCCTATTGAGTGTCTGACTAGGACCTGTACTCCTTGCATTGTCTTAGGTTCTTAGTTGCAGCCATCATACTGTCTGGCGTGAGTGTTAGCCATGGATGTTGTGTTTTATGTGTGTTTGTGGTTGGATCATTATCTCCATCAGCATGGCGGGTGTGGACCTATGGGTGCCACGTGTTTGGGAGGCATACCTACCTTCACCACTACTAGGGATCGGTGTACAAAGACAATCTTTTGTCCTAGTGCTACTGTTATTGGATGTCTTCACTTGGTACTTCGAGTTCTGGAGTATGCTTTCTTGTGATTTATGCTTTCATTGGGATGCTTGTATATCATGTTTAAATGATGTTATTTTATTTGGAACATTCCCTTATTATGATGTTTAGCATATGATTAGATGATGTGATTTGCTTTAGTAGTATATCTATTGCTTACTATTGTTTAGCATGTGATAGGTGATGTTATCTACTGTAGGATTATCTTATGCGTTATCACTAGCATGTTAGATTTTCTTATGCTATTATTATGCATGTTTTAGTAGTGACGTCCCTATTACGACAATACTAAAAATTTGGTCGGTGGCTTGGGATGCGAGGGATGGCTAGGATCCACGATGGTCTTATGATGCTATTGATGGTTGGGAGGAACCGCATACTTAGTTTGGTTGTTCAGTTCATTGCGATATTTATTTCAGTGTGTTCTTTACTGCTGTAGTTTAGATGGATAGATGTTCTCCTTTCTGTGTTGTTCTTGCACTCGAGCGTTCATTCCTCGAGCCTTTGTGGATCTGGTACTCCTTGGTGTGGAGGTTCTTTGCTCTAATTTTGGTCCTTTTTGCTTCTAGGAGTGTTCTCGTGTTTCTATGGGTGATATTTGTTCAGCATGGTGTGACACTTTAAAAAGTATCGCACGCCCATGCAAACTATGTCGTACGACACTACAAAGCATCGCACACCTTCTTGAGAAATGTCATATGACACTGAAAGAGTGTCGCACACCTTCTTGAGAGATGTCATATGATGCTGAAAAGTGTCACATGCCTTCTTGAGAAATGTCATATGACACTGGAAGAGTGTCGCACATCTTAAGGAGAAGTATCGCCCTCCCTTAGTAAAAAGTGTCACACGATTTTTATGGAAAACCTGCGTGTGCCATCAACGGGCATTTTTCTTCGTGATCCAATCTTTTTGAGAGTGGTTTTGGATACCCTTTTGGGCGTTCTTCGACCTTATGCTGTTGCATTTTGAATTCTGTCAGTTTCTCTTGAAATTGAGTTTTTGTGTTTCTATTTTAGTCTCTTGGGGTTTAAAATATATCGTTTAAGTATAATTTCTTATACTTAAGATATATTTTAATATATGTGACAAATCGTTTGAGATAGGTTTCAGACCTCTCGGAGATAAGTTATGGATTCTAAGAAATTTCAGGGCTTCAGAAATCTAGACTTAGCCAATTTTTAGGGCTTCAGGATTTCAGGCTTAGCCAAATTTTGGGATTCTGCATTTTACCCCAACTTGGTGTTTTGTTGATGAGTGGTCATTTCTTGTGCCCTCACCTTGTTGTGGTGATTATTGGCTTTTGTTTGGGTGTGTCAGTTGGATAGTGGCGTTCGGAGATTCGTTGGTTGCTGGGATTGTGTTGAAGTCTTCCATTGCGATCTTTGTGATCCTTGTATGATGTTGTCTTGTGCATTCATACTTGTAAAAAAAAATATATCTTGGCTTGATTTGAATCCTTGTTTCCAAGGATCTCCGGGCGGGGCATTACAATTCCACCTAAATGGGTGACAATGATGGGAAAATTATTTGGGTATATGACCCTAAAAAGGGTTGGATACTCATTTTCATGATTATAAATGGATGTTTTTGAATTCTAAAGAGTTGAACTATGAAGGTTATATGCATGAATGTAGGAAATGCCATCAAAGATGAGCCCCTGAGACTTAGGCTCCTTCCTTGAGGTATGTCTAATGGTATTTGTTATTGATCTAGATAAGATTATGATAAAGGTTATCTTTATGATCATGTATTTAATATTAATGACTCTTATGACCTACATATAATGGCAAGACATGTGCAAATCTAGGTATTAGAAAACATGACGAGGAAACAAGAAAACGAAACTTAGGTATGCATTGGTATTTGTTGTTCTTATATTGCCTCATGTTAAAAGGTTATCATACAAATGTCAATTTGGTATTTAAAATGAACATAATTGTATATTTTCTTTGATTTGTCACATTATCTAAGTGTTACATAAAAAATACTAATGTAATCGCCCAAAAATGATCATACAAACTATGAGCCCCATTTCTAGCATTTTTGCATAATTTATCTAATGCTTATCCTTGATCAAATCTCCAAAAATATATTTATTTGATTATAACCTATAGTGTGATCACTTTATTCCAAGTCTCTTATTTAATTAAAATCGCATGCTCCATTTTAATTAAATAAAATTCCACACTTCCCACTTATTCCAAGTGTGCACACATACAACATTATTCATATTTTAAAAATAAAAGAAAATGGCATTTTTGTCTGCACATGAATGCATAATTTTCTATGTTAGAGGAATCTTCTATTTTAAAAATAACTTTAATTCTCCTCCACACATTTATTTCCCTCTCAAAAGACAATTATTGATTGTGATTGGTGGAAATGCTTGTGCACATGGATCACTCTCACTTTCAAACTCCACCCTTGATCACATAAATCTTGACTCACAATCTCTATCATCCATTTCTCTTTAAAAGGGAGAATTCTCTCCTTACTTCACAACTCCACTATTTTACTAATGTTATGCTGCAAGATTGAATATCTCATACTTATGGAGCTCCTCTTCTATCTTATATTCTTCATTCTTCATTCTCCTCATTCATTCTAGTTTTTCTCCATACTTATGGCTCAAATCATCTAGTCTAAATAAGGGTTTTGTAATCATTCATACTTGTTAGCTTGCATCTTGCATCTCATTTAGTCTACTTTGCAGTTTCATTGCATACTTCATCTGAGGATTCTTGGATTTTGGAATGCATTGCCTCTACTCTTTGAATCTCCCATTCTATGGTGCACCTTGCAAGGGTTGCATAGCTTTAGTTCATTTGGGAGACACCATACTATACTTGCACCTGTGCATGTCATAGATAGAGAGCTATAAGCCACCTCTTGAGATGCCCTACTTCATGGGTATTCTCAAGAATAATGGTTTATATAAGTGTGACATTTTTTGTGCACACAACTAATAGTCCACATGTCTTGATGAGTATTATATCCTCACACCAATGGTTAAATGACATTACATCTAATGGAAAGACATGTGCAAATATAGGTATTAAAAAAAATGGTGAGGAAACAAGAAAGTGAAACTTAGGTATGTATTGGCATTTGTTGTTCTTATATTACCTCATGCTAATAGGTTATCCTAAAAACATTGGTTTGGTGTTTAAAATGTTCTTTGATTTATCCCATTTTATAAGTATTACATAAAAAATAAAAATTAAAATATTCCACATGTTTTGATGAGTATTTTTTCAGGTTACACCAAGGGTTCATTGATAGAGCATCTCTCTCTCTCTCTCTCTCTCTCTTTCTCTCTCTCTCTCTCTCTCTCTCTCTCTCTCACACACACACACACACACACACACACACACACACACACACACACACACACACACACACACACACAAATAGTTTAATTTCTTTATATGGGTGATGAAGCTATAATCAGTACTATGGGACTTGACAAGGGGATTCTCACATAGCTATAATATTTGTAGTTTCTATGTTGTTAAATCCCATTAGTCATTGTTTGGACTTGCATGAAACATAATATTTTGAGAAATTATAGTTGTAGTCCCTCACCTCCCAAGGACTTGGTTTGACCATTGTGGTCACAATTTTGTGTGGCCATTTATGTTTATATTTGGTTAGGGAGTTAAATTTTTAGACAGATAAGTTGGGTAGATTTTTGTCCTTTTCTAGCAGTTTAATTTCTTTATATGGTCATTTCAAGGGCATTGAAGAGAGGAGACAACAACCACAAAAGAAACAATAATCTCTTTCTTCTCTGGTCTATTTTCGCCATTGCTTTCTTAAGCCAAGCTTTAGGGCCAACATCATCATTACTTTGAGTTCTTTGATTTCATCACATGTTAATAAATGGATAATGATCAGGGTGAGTTTCTTCCATTTAATATTATTTGTTTGTGGATTTGTGTTTCTCATCCTCTTAGTTTTCATTTTATGATTTAGAGGTTTAATCAAGGGGTTCTCATCTACTTTTGTGTTTTCATCATCTGAATAATTACATCATCAAAAAAAATTCTATTTCACTATCATAATTGTATGATATAAAAATTATGGACTTTATTTACTAGCATGGATGTTATTCAACCCTCAAGAGAGGAGATAGAAACCATAGAAGAAACAATAATCTCTTTCTTCTCTAGTCTGTTGCTGCCATTGCTTTCTTAAGCCGAGCTTTAGGGCCAACATCATCATTACTTTGAGTGGAATTTAGGAGAGGAGACAACAACCAAAGAAAAAATAATAATCTTTTTCTTCTCTGGTCTATTATAGGCATTGCTTTCTTAAGTCGAGCTTTAGGACCAACATCATCATTAGTTTGAGTTCTTTGATTTCATTACGTATTAAGAAATAGGTGATGATTGTGTTTGAATTATGGTATATTTTTCATTAGTGCAAACACTTATTCAATTCGGAATGCTTATCTAGCTCATCACTTAGTCTATAGTGTATACTAAGCATTCAGTGGTTACCTTATAAGTTCAACAGGTAAATAGTTATCACCGAGCATTCCAGAGGATACCGAGTGAATGAGAAGTTCAACAGTGTTTATCGAGTGAAAAAGGTAAACAAAGGACTCAGTGTTTACTGAGTGAAAAAGGTAAACAAAGGACTCAGTGTTTACCGAGTGAAAAAGGTAAATGAAGGACTTAGTGTTTACCGAGTGACAAAGGTAAATGAAGGACTCAATGTTCACCGAGCAAAGCAAGGTAAACGAAGAAGTTAGTTTCGACCGAGTGAAACTATATCTACCGAGTCACCAATGGTTACCAAGTTCCAAGAAATGTTGTGTGGCTAGTATGAACCAAGCCTCTACTTCTACCGAGTGCATGATGATGCTGAGTAACGTAGTGGATGCCGAGTATCAGAAGGTCACCGAGTCAGCTTGAGGAACCCGAGTTTTCTACTATCTAGCTGACTTAGTAATGTTTTGTTCACTTGTGTTTTGGTCGACCTTGCAATTGTAAATATTGGAATGGTATATATATGTAATGTATTATATCATTTGCAAGAAAAAATAAGGAGAGATGGTTGAATAAAAAAGGAGACATGTAATGTTTTGCAAATCAGCAGAAAAGCAGAGTATTCAACAAGGTCTACAAGGAGCAGTAAATATTCATCAGTCAAAAGAGGTGATCTATACTTCAAGGAACTAATCAGAAAATCAAGTTTGTAAGTAGATCCACTGTTTCATCCTAATAGGTGAATCAGTTTTGTAAATTGATAGAGGGCCACACCACCCTTACCAACTCACAACCAATAATGCAGCAATATGAAGACAATTTTATTATACCTAAAAATTCAATAGCAATTACAATAACATTTCTATAAGATCTCACAAGTTCCAATCCAAACCCAAGCTAGTCCAGATCCACACTTTGGTAGAAATCTCTGAGATCTCAACTTGTGCTCGTAAGCCACCAGGCAACCTCCTTGTTTCTAAACCGCAGCCACTAGCTCTTCTCACAAACTTAATCCAAGATCCAAGTGTAAACTGCCTCACATTTGGCGCTCTGTCTACAGACTCAGGAAAACTCACTCTTCACTTCCTCCTTTTCTCTCACAACTTCCAAGCTTTCCAAGCTTCACCTTCCACAACTTTCACCTTTCCAAGCTACTCCTTGAGCTTCCACTTCTCAAGCTTCTCCTTGAGCTTTCACCTTCTTCTCGAGCTTCTACTCCTCAAGCTTCCCATTGAGCTTCTCTTTGAGCTTCTATTTCTTGAGCTCCTTCTTGAGCTTGATTAGAAATGTTCATATGCTTTGCTTAAATAGGCATTTACCACCCAATGCGTGACTTATCCACAAGCTTCTAGAATTCCTCCACAACCTTCTACAACTTCCACAACCTTCTACAACTTCCAAAACTTTCTACAATATTCATAACTTTCTAGAATTCTATCCACTCACCTCGATAAATGGAATGACAACCATTTATTTTTTTATTTTTTCTATTATGCCACCTATGCACCTCGAAAATAGAAATCACCTTTTCCTTTCTTTTCTCCTTTTTCCCTTTTTTTTATTTTTTTATTATTTCTCCTCTAATTTTCGTCACTTTCTCTCTCCTCCACAATTTTATTTTTTTTTTCATGCAAGATGCTCCTGCATCATAAATCCTTTAATAGGGTAGACTTAACAGTCTTTGTATAAACCTCCTAACAGAGTGCATACTTGAGTGTATGTTTATAAATCCTCTAACAAGGTGGATCTAGCAGTCCTACTTGCTCCTAACAGGGAAGATCACCAGAAGTGATCATTGTAAGCCTTAACAGGCCAACTTTATACTGCAGTATTGAAGTTTTGTGGGCATCATCCCCACCCCAGTTTTACTTTCTATTTGGAAGGTTTCTGGGTCACCAAATCTCTTTGTGCATGTGCAATGAATGTTTAGTCTTTCAGTTATGTAGTAGATTAGATGAATGAATGGTGAATGGTTAAAATGTTGAATTGTTTAAAAGTTTTATAAGTTACCAATTCACCCCTCCCCTCTCAGTAACCTATCTTATCCTAAATATTTCCAACAATTGGTATCAGAGCTTTATGGTTCTTAGGATAAAGTTTGACAGCTTGAGTAAAGATCAAGGACAATGGAGATATTCAGACTTGACAAATCTATTGAAAATGAAAAGCTAGATCTTGAAATGGCCATGGCTCAACTCAAAGAAGCAGAGGAGCATCTCTCTCAATCTCTAATAAGAAGGAAGGAACTTGCAAGACAAATGAAAGATCACCAGTATGTTGATGAAAAGATTGAAGACCTTTTACCATCAAGCAGTTCAAATGAAGCTAATGAAGCAATCAAGGAACTCCTAGCAAAGAATGGTTCTCTGTAGGAAGAAGTAAGAAAGCTTAAAAGAGAACAAGAAATCTAATCCATCAGGCTATGTGAAGTTTTGGAAAAGAGAAACAAGCAAAATGAAGACTTAGAGGCAAGAAATATTCAATCCCTTCAGCATGAAGATCTTGTAGGTCAACTATCTAATGCAAATGAAGAAATTTTGAATCTAAGATCTGAGAATGAAAGTTTGAGAAATGATTTAATCACTGAAAGACAAATCAGTGCAATCTTACAAAGTGATCTAAGATCTGAAAGACAAATCAATGAAAGTTTGGAAAATGACTTGATCACTGAAAGGAAAGTCAATGAAAGAATGATGAAATCTCAAATAGACATGAACCGATTGAATCAACAAAATGAGCAGAATTTTCATAGACAAAAAGGTAAAACTGGTCTTGGATACAAGGAAGAAAGTGAATCCTCCAAAAAGGGTACCTAAAGGAATCAAAGCCCCACTTGCAATCACTGTGGCAAGATAGGTCATACATCAAAAAAATGTTGGAGTAATGGAAAGGAAAAATTTAATGGTAAATGCTTCAACTACAATCAGCATGGTCACAAAGCTAATGAATGCAAGGATAAGCCAAAATTTGAAGGAAATTGTCACAAATGCAAGAAGCATGGTCACAAGGCATTCCAATGCAGATCCAAATCATCCAATCCAACTGAACAACTTGTTAAAGCAATCTTTGGATGGGACTACAATACTTGGTGCAAATGTCACTGTTGTGGAGAATATGGACACATTGGGATAAACTGTGCAAGACATCACCTAAGAAAGAGGGATACAACCATAAGATGTTACACATGTACTAAACTTGGTCATATAGCCAAGAATTGCATGAATACTAGAAAAATTGAAGATGAAAGGAAAGCTAAAGTTGATAACATTCGGAAGTAGATGAGACAATAGTGGATTCCTAAATCTACCGAGCAAGACAATTAAAATGATGGTCATGTCACTCAAGAAATGGGTGACTCCACCATTTCTAATTAGATTTAAGAAGAATCAAGAACTGCATCTTCTAGCCATATCTTAAGCAGATCTAGAGTGAAAGAGTGCAAATGATCAAATTAGTATTTCAGATACAAGGACCAAAGAAAAGTTATCATTCACCATGTTGCATCTATCGAGCAAGGTTGGTTAAAAGACCTTACCGAGCTAGGTCAGGAGTATCAAAGATTTTTGTTTGACCACCGAGTTGCAAGGTTTTACTGATTAGATCAATGATAGATTGGCAAGCACTATGTCACATCATCTACCTTCGTACCAAGCATTAATGATTGTATTTCCATCAAAAGGGCAGAATTCAATTTCATTTTTCACTACGACTTAAGAATACTCAGAGCTAAAAGATTTCCAATTGCACGTCAGTGATTCCAAGCGATTTGAAGCAAATTTCTTGCAAAGAATTTGTTTAAAGAATTTATCATCCACCGAGCAGCAATGGCATCTGAAAGCACTAGCAATAGCAAGGCGAAGAGGGGTTATGAAATGCTCGTGAAAGGAGTCAAATGGAAAGCCCCAAAATTCAAACTTGTGCCTGCAATTGTTGAATCACTTGATCCACTCGGAGCTTAATCACAAATTCTACCTAAGGTACTCCTTATTAATGATATTCAAGCTCATTTCAAATGCACTATTCAAGAAATTGGTACATTAGATATGGACAATGCCCTAGGTCAATTATGTGTTGATGGAGCCCTAAAACCTGAGCATAAGCACTTAGAAGAAAAAGGCTTGACCCACATTACACACCTACCAAGGAACTTCCAAGTGAAATGGGTGGGATATGTTCTAAGTTGTGTACACAATGGTTAGTTGTGGTTGGAACAACCCGTATTGATAACCAAGAGGATGATTCATAAGATCATGGGTTTGTCTATGCTTAGCAAAGCCAAAACCACTAAAACCCTAGGTCGGGATGAGTTGCAGAAGAAAACCCTAGCAGAATGGGATGGAAGAGGACTGAAGCTTAACAATATATCTGACATTTAACTCAGATTTGGCATTTATTTTATTGCATATAAACTATATAGTTCCAAAAGATTGAATAGTGTACCATGTGAGGCTGTGGATTTAGCATTTAAGGTAGTAAAGAAAAATTTGGAATATGACATGGCAGACTTACTGTTGAAACAGTTAAACAAGAATATGGAAAGTATAAGGACCTCAAGGAATAGCCCTTGTAAATTTGGTTCATTGTTAATTTTCTTATTCTTCTATGTACAAAAATTCTTTCCATCAAAAGGAATAGTAGTATGGAGAAAAGATATTCCTATTCTATATCAGATTAATGAGTTTATAGTAGAAATGGGTGAAAATTTTGACAAAGTCATGGATAACTACTTTGAAGACTTCAAGGAGAGGATGAATAACAGGTTCAAGATTCCTCCTAAGCTTGTTGAGGATTATAAAGATGATATATGCTTCATGGTTGACTGTGATAAATTGTACATACAGGCAGGCATACCCCGAGTGGCATGGGTAAAACCATTGCCTTATGAATTAAATATTGATGAAGCAAGAGACATCATTGAGGCACTAGTGAATGAACCAGCTATTCCTAACATCCCTGCCTTTGGAACTTATGAGGAAGCTAAGGCCAGAATTGAGGTTGAAATCAAGCTACCATAGGCCATAAGCAAAGGCAAGAGGAAGATAGCTAAATTAAAAATTGCAACCGGTCCTCTCATGCTAACAAAAGGAAAAGGCAAGGACAAGGAAGATGATGAAGAAGAAGGAGAAGAAGAACAAAAGGAAGAACAAAAATCTGAAGAAGAACCTTCGAAGAAGAAAGGTAAGGCAATAATTACCAAACCTAAGAAGAAGCCTATTGTAGTATTCACAAGAAGAACTAGAAAAGGTAAGCAGGAACCTATACTGGTCAGGCCTGCACCCACATTTGAAGAAAGGCTTAAACAATTGGAAGAAGGGGCAGGCATCACAAATTTCAAGGCATTGAAATTTGAAACTAGAACAGATGTTGAGAAAATGCAAATTGAGGAACTGGTACTCTCCAAGATGGGTAAATGGAGATACTCTGTGGACCAGCTTGCATCCCAAATCTCAAAAGAACTACTGGAAAGATTGCAACCGAGATGGGAGTCAGCCACCCAAATGGTAAAAGACATCTATGAGCAATCCCTAAAGAATCTTTAACCAAGTCTCACTGGAGTAGAAATAAAGACTGCAATGAAAAATCATGAAGGTAAAATGATGATCAGATTCCACACCTGTTTGATTTTAATCAAAGACATTGAGCATGTTGTAAATGATGCAAAAAACATGTGGAAAAACATCTATCATCTGCATAAGCCCAGTAAAGACCTAGTAGAAATCAAGGATGATGACAGTAGTGACGGTGATGATTTTGATAGCATTCCATCCATTATAGTCTCACCAGGAGAGCTACATGCATTAATGGAAGAAGATAAGGAGGAAGAAGCTAAAGAGGAAGATAAGGAGGAAGATGATCCAGTAAAAATTGCAGTAGTAGTGATTGCATCCCTTCCTCACTCTCCACCAAAAATTGTTTCATCCACTAAGGAGATAGCTTCTACAAGTGAGATTGTGAGCACAATTGCCACATCAATTGCTCAATCTTCACCGGCCTCCTCACAGCTCTAGGTATCATCAATGGAAGTGTCTACCACTTTATCTACCGAGTTGTAGCCCTCATCTTCAGCTACCAAGCCAGCCTCCTCAGCTCCATCATCTTCAGTCAGTATAGCAGTAAGTTCCATAATTTTTTCAGTTCCAATTTGTTCTACAATTTTGTCAGCATTATCTGCATCTACTTCAAATCCAATTAGTTCAGATACTACATTACCGAGTGTATCATCATTTTTGGGAAGTATTCCAATTTTTGATTTGGTAAATACTTCTATTGGCATTCAAACCTCAAGTCATATTCCAGTATTTACTACTAGTCCTTCCATCTCCACTATTGTGTCTATTCCTAAGATCAAACCAGTCATCACTGAAGTCAAACAAAAGCATCCATTAAGACTTATGATCACTGGAAAGGAAATTCCAGAAGATATTGACTTAGACATAGAGATAGTGATTCCAAAGATTGACTATGAAAATGCTACCATTGAAGAGATGAGGTATGCTAGTCAACTAATAGAGATGAAGGCTACACAGAAGCAGTTAAGGTTTGAAAGGGATAAGGAATACAGGATAATTGAGAATGCCAAAAATATAATTACAGATGCTATAGGTGTTGAAGTAGATTCTACTCAACACATTTTGATTCAGTTAGAAGAGGCTGTAAATAAATTCAATAAGGACACCTCTGGTCAAGAAAAATTGATTGAAAAAGCTGAAAGTAAATTTGATAATAAGGTGCTTGAGCACATTGCTCAGCACATTGCAATAAAACAGGTAGAATTGTCCATAATTTTCATCAATCTTGAAAATTCTTTTAATAATGTAACTTCACTTTTTGCCAAACTTTGTGATGTTACCGAGTACACCAAGGAGATCAAAGAAAAATTGAATAAAATTGATGAGGATATGAAGGTCAGTGCCCAAATGCTACAACTTGACCCCAATTCAGGTTCATCCCATCATCTCATAATCAAATTTTTGTCAAAAAAGCAGGCAGAATTGTTGAGAGAGGAAGCAAGGATTAGGTCTACCTTGATTGACATTCAGAATATGATCCTTCCTATCATGGACATAATGCAAAAACACATTGTATACTCCGAAACATTGATCCATGACAACAATTTTTTAGTTGTAGATCATGTGATTGAACTTTCAGTTGAAGTTCAAATAGCACTCTCCACCTGCAAAATTTTGCAAGAAAATTGGGATAAGACTTTGGCTCTTATTCTCAAGGTACATTCTGAGTTTATCTCTCATTTTGGTGTCTCTGTGTAAATACATATTGTGTAATTTGGCATTATTGTTAAAAAGGGGGAGATATATGTAAATAAGGAAGCCATGTGTAAAGATAGAGATATTTGTAAATACTCTGTGCATATTGTATGGGGGAGATATATGTAAATCAGTACGACAAAT
This sequence comes from Cupressus sempervirens, assembly GCA_028749045.1. NCBI lineage: Eukaryota > Viridiplantae > Streptophyta > Pinopsida > Cupressales > Cupressaceae > Cupressus > Cupressus sempervirens. The sequence goes on from CM053793.1 coordinate 461,965,109, forward strand.
TTTGTACATAAGTTTTGGCTCATAAGTGTTTTTGTCACTAATGCCAAAGGGGGAGATTGTTGGAATTATGGTATATTTGTCATTAGTGCAAACACTTATTCAATTCTGAATGCTTATCTAGCTCATCACTTATTCTATAGTGTATACCAAGCATTTAGTGGTTACCTTATAAGTTCATCAGGTAAACAGTTCTCACCAAGCATTCCAGAGGATACCGAATGAATAAGAAGTTCGGCAGTGTTTACCGAGTGAAAAAGGTAAACAAAGGACTCATTTTTTACCGAGTGAAAAAGGTAAACAAAGGACTTAGTGTTTATCGAGTGAAAAAGGTAAATGAAGGACTCAGTGTTTACCAAGTGAAAAAGGTAAATGAAGGACTCAGTGTTTACTGAGTGAAAAAGGTAAATGAAGGAATCAGTGTTCACCGAGAAAAGCAAGGTAAACGAAGAAGTTAGTTTCTACCGAGTGACACTATATCTACAGAGTCACCAATGGTTACCGAGTTCCAAGCAATGTTGTGTGGCTAGTATGAACCGAGCCTCTACTTCTACCGAGTGCATGATGATGCCGAGTAACGTAGTGGATGCTGAGTATCAGAAGGTCACCGAGTCAGCTTGAGGAACTCGAGTTTTCTACTATCTGGCCGACTCAGTAATGTTTTGTTCACTTGTGTTTTGGTCGACCTTGCAATTGTAAATATTGGAATGGTATATATATGTAATGTATTATATCATTTGCAAGAAAAAATAAGGAGAGATGGTTGCATAAAAAAGGAGACATGTAATGTTTTGCGAATCAACAGAAGAGTAGAGTATTCAACAAGGTCTACAAGGAGCAGTAAATATTCATCAGTCAGAAGAGGTGATCTATACTTCAAGGATCTAATCAGAAAATCAAGTTTGTAATTAGATCCACTATTTCATCCTAATAGGTGAATCAATTTTGTAAATCCTTTACCAGGGTAGACTTAACAGTCTTTGTATAAACCTCCTAACAGAGTGCATACTTGAGTGTATGTTTGTAAATCCCCTAACAAGGTGGATCTAGCAGTCCTACTTGCTCCTAATAGGGCAGATCACCAGAAGTGATCATTGTAATCCTTAACAGGCCAACTTTATACTGCAGTATTGAAGTTTTGTGGGCATCATCCCCACCCCAGTTTTACTTTCTATTTGGAAGGTTTTTGGGTCACCAAATCTCTATGTGCATGTGCAATAAATTTTTAATCTTTCAGTTATGCTGTAGATTAGATGAATGAATGGTAAATGGTTAAAATGTTGAATTATTTAAAAGTTTTATAAGTTACTGATTCACCCCTCCCCTCTCAGTAACCTATCTTATCCTGAATATTTCCAACAGATTGGGGTGAGTTTCTTCCATTTAATCTTATTTGTTTATGGACTTGTGTTTCTTCTTCTCTTAGTTTATTATTACAATTTGGAGGTCTAATCAGGGGGTTCTTAAGTACTTTATGGTTTTAATCATCTGAATAATTACATCATCAAAAAAATTTCTATTTCACCATGATCATTGTATGATATAAATTCCATAGACTTTGTTTATTATCATGGATGTTTTTCAACCCTTGTATTCTTCATAGTCCTTATTGTTGTAAAGACTACATTGATCTTATCATGTATTAAGAAACACTAAATCAAAATTTGGAGGAGATAGAAAAACATAGGTAACAAAAATGACATTATAGACATTAAATTCACAAGTTGTGTACCCATTAATTCAAGGGCATTCAAGAGAGGAGATGAAAACCACAAAAGAAACAATAATATATTTCTTCTCTAGTCTATTTTTGCCATTCTTTCTTAAGCTAAGCTTTAGGGCCAACATTGTCATTACTTTGAGTTCTTTGATTTCATCACATAGGGATGGCAATAGTGTCAACAATTATGCTAGTATAGTCCCTCAAAACCCATCCACGACTAGCTTTTCCAGAATTACCTTTAGCGGCACCATCAAAGTTACCTTTAATCCAACCCATAGGAGTAAATTCACATTTAACATTCTATCTCTAATCATCAATTTTGATTTTATAGCCTTTAGTATGCGTAGGATTATTGATTTGGAAATCATCACTAAGTTTTCTGTGAGAATAGATGTTTTCCTTGATCGCTCTAATCATATTATGACCAAGAACCCAATTAGGAATTTATTTGTCTCTAAAAATTAAGTTATTTCTTTCTTTCTAGATTCCCCACCATAGATGGAGAAGAGTAATTTTCCACAAAAAACCAATGTTAACCTCCTTAGACGAACATATCCAACTCTAGAAGCATTGATCAATATTTTCCTATTGAACCCAATTTAAATTCTAGTAGTTAAAGATGTAACTCCACACGTTTTGACTATAATTAAAATTTAAGAAAATATCATTTTTGTCTTCATAGTTTTCTTTGCATAGGCTGTTAGAAATAGATAATATTGAGAGGGGGGTGAATTAGTATTTTCAATCTTTTTGCCCACAATTGAATTTTGTTAATTACTTTACCACGTGCATGAAAGAGAATTCCAATAGTTCTAAACAAAATAATCAACCATACAAGAAGAGAACTCATAACACCATTTTTTGTTAACTAGGGAAACCTTGGCCAAGGGAAAACCCTGGTGGGGATGAAACCCACAAGATGATTCACTATATAAAGGATCCAGTTAAGGATATTGACCCTGTTAGGAGTCTATGGAGCATGTATAGTGTCTTGAGTCCCTGTTAGGAGACTAGGCCTTGTTAGAAGCCTCAACCTTGTTAGGAGTTTCTTTAACCCTGTTAGGAGTTGGTAGATCATATACAAATGTGTGCAAGAAGAGCCCACTGCCATAACATGCAACTATAGAATAAGTTCTTCAAGAAATAAGTATACAAACAATACTTAGATACTTGTTGTACTTTGCAAATCTTATAACTAAAAAATTTTCATACAAAAGTGACTGTGCACATATCAATCTGCATCATATCTCACATTACAATGCTTCACATCATATATCATAATATCGCATTCACTTGTTACTCTCATTTCACAAGATCGTATCAAGTTCGCAATCACTGATTACACTTTTTTGCACTACACACTAAATTTTCAAATGAAGTCCTTTACTTATACCAAACATGTTGGTAAATTCTTCCTTAATTGGCTCACATAACATCCTTAGAGTTGAATCATTAAGAAATAGTAATTAAAATAATAAATCAAGTTGTTTAACACATTCTGTTGATATGCTCTATTCTACGATATATCATCACTACATTACTAATTCCTTCATAACTCAAACTTGGTCAATCATACAAACATGCACGCTAGTATACGTCATTAGTATGATCTCATGCATCTTTGGTTAATTGCGCAAGAGTATATTCTAAGAGAATATTTTGCTATCATCAAATCTGTTATGTTGTTGTAACATTATCTAATGCTTAGACAATTTTCCTTCACAAATGATCATGACTAATCTACAAAAAAAATATGTTGTCATAAATGACAACCATTTAACTTATCTTATTGATTAGTCACATTGCCAATAATCTCCCCCTTTGGCATTAATGGCAACATTTTGGGAAAATTGGCTAAGTCCCAAACATGTTGTCATACCAATCAAAATAAATAATCATAACATAGTAAAAACATTGTATTCATGTTTTGAAAGGATTACCTCCCTTATAAATCTGATTACAACTTATTGTTCCCCCTTACAATTTACAATTACAATACAATTTTTCATATTTCTCCCCCTTTGACATCAATGACAAAGGTGCAAAAAAAAGAAAATGTCTGTCAAAATCTGGTAGCTACATCAAAACTTGGAAAAATAATCACTAAAGTTGTTCTTCAACTATGCAAAGAGTTTCTTCCAACTTTCTTTCTCTGCATCAAATACACTTATTAGCGCACATAAAGCATATGTGGCTAGCTCTGCTGCATTCAATTCTGTAGCCACAAACTTGTCATATGAGGTCTTTGCTACCAAGCATTCTTCCAACTAATTCTCTAGCAACATTACCTATGGGAATAAGTGTTCTATTAGGAGAGTGAATCTCTTCAAATATTTCTCTTTTTCTGCTTTCATTTTCCTTATGCTATCATGAAGTATCTACATTGTGTGCTCAATGGTATCTATCTTCTAATTCTGCTTTAGAAAATTGTCAATGAGCATTTGTAGCTCAGTTATCATTTCTTTGATTTTATCATCAAATTCTTGGAGATAAATGTATGCCAAGTTGCACTTAGCATAAGCCTGCTTTCCTTCTTCTATACACTATCTTAATGCATTAATGCATATATTCAAAGTTTCTATATCTTTCCTCATATTAGTGCACATGGTATTAAGGAGTTTACCATCATGCTATGTTTGTGCCTGAATTGAAGCCACATTAGAAAGTATTGTGAATTCATTATCAAAATCTTTGCACAAAATTGTTGTGCACTATTAAACATCTGTAGGGGTGTGAACAAGGGTTACTACCTTCTCCATTATGTCCAAAATTGAAGTCAAAGTCTTAACAAAGGACTTGACTAATTTCTTTTTCTTAAGAAATTTACTTAAAGAATATATGAGATTCTTCACACTCTTCTTAGGCATAGTGGACATGTATGAGACTATAGCCTTTTTAGTTTCCATATTTACTTCTTCATAATTTCCTCCCATGAGGAGAATGGATCTCTTTTTGTGTCTCAACAAGGGTGCTATACCTTTTAGAATTTTCATTATCTCTTCCTCATTATTTACAATGCATAACTTTCTCACCATATTAATTCTTATTTTCTTATCTTCCTCTAATACTCTACTTTTTCTATTTCTTAATCTATTATACAAATCCTTAGGTATCTGACCTCTTATACTGTCAAATCTCTTACCTTTAAGAATCATATTTCTAACTACAACATTCTCAAGTTTTCTTTTATCCATATTATTGTACAGATCATAGTATTTATTTAGCTGCAAAAAATTGTTATCATTAATAATTTGCATGTTTAGATTCTCTACCTTGGGTTTCCATGCTTTGCATCCTGTTGATGTCTTTGCTTCTTGATCAGCTGGCTCTATCAGTCTGTCACCAGTTTCTTCCTCAAATTCAGAAGAACTAATCTGCAAGGCTCTTTTGTTCTTACTTAGACCACTTGTAGTCTGCTTGACTCTCTTCTTAGGAGGGGTTCTAGTCCTTTCAAGTCTTGTAGACTTCCTGGATGTAGGTGCTTCCTCATCTTTTACTAGATTCCTTTGTGGTTGTTGTTGCGCAACTACTGCATATGGCACAGTAGGTTCTTGTGCGCTTGTCTAGGTAATTGTGACCTCTTCAGTAGGTCTTGCCACTGCAATTGGTGTAGGGGTCAATAGCTTAGATTGACCACTGGCCTTCATTTCCATAGTTATCCCTTTTACCTCATCAAATTCTTTTCTTGTCATTCCTGATTCTTTCAAAATAGAATCAATTACCTTTTCCACCTTTTTCTTAGAGCCCTTTATTATTTGATTGGTTTTGACTTCTCTCATTTTCTCAAAATATGTCGCCCATCTAGGACATTCAGAATCAACTTTTGAGTGAAGGATTATCTACGCATATCCTTCAATTAATTCCTCACTCATCTCATAACCCGTAGGTTCAATGAATTTGACTCAAGGAACTAGAGCTTCCATACAAGTGAAATCTATTTCAACCATGCTTGTATTTTTCCACTAGCGCAAGAGGTATCCTATATCTTTGCTTTATTTCTACTTGGAAAGACTACATTATTCTATCAATGTCATTGTCTTTGACTGCTTCAAGTCTTGATCTACATGCACGAGTGATTATCTATATTGCGCACACACTTCCATCCCAATTCATGATTCTAGGAAACTTCTTAGATCCATAGAAGAATATGTGAGTTAGTGGGGATTCAAACCTAAAGACTACACTCCTAGATTTCTTAATTCTTGATATATTATCCAACAACCCCATTCAAATTATGTCACATAAATTAACATCTTTGCCTCTTACTGCCAAGTAGGTTGCATGAAGAAATCTTGTAGGGACTGAATCTATTCTAGATTCATATTAAATTTTTATCCCAAGATTTTGCAAATCAATCTTACTCCATCGTGAATGCTATTGACCTTCATGTCTCTATCATCAAAACATGTGTTGAGATTGTCTCAACTATCTTGCACACATTCTTGATATTCACTGGATTACTTCCTTCATTACTCAGACCTGTGATGAATTAGGTCATTATCAATACATATGATAGAGTCTCTCGGCCATAAAAGATCATCATGTATTATGCTCAAAATTATCCATGTCCATTCATGATTGTCAAAGTTTGTGTAGAATATATGCTTAACTAGGTTAAGTTGTTGTAGATAACCATATTTAGGTTTTAGTAACAAATCATTTTTGCACATCTTCCTTATGTATTTTTGTATCACCTATGCTTTCAATCTTGCAATGGATATAACTTCTTATATCCTCAATGTAAAGAACATTTTTTGAAACTTGCAAAAATGCTCCAATAGGGTCATCAAGCAAAGAAACAAATGGATGTTTCTTGAAATTGTATCTAGGTCTATTAATCACATTAAAGCTTCTTGTATTTCCATTTCTAAAAGATTATGCTCAACAATTCAGAAAATACCTCAACTTTGTGTATTAGGGTTTCTGATGACTTTGCATAACTGCAGGCCTCTTTAATTCTTCAAATCTTGCTTCTATCTCACACTTTGATTTTGCACAAAGAAGTGATGTTTGCAAATCAATTTGCATCCTTTAAATCTTTCACAATTTGTACTTTGCATTAAATGCATATCTACCACTCGTTTAGTGTATTGTCTCTATATAATTAAGAGGTTATTCTTCTTTCATATCCTTATCTGAATCTTATCAAGAAATGCTCACTTCACTATAGACTTCTCTCAATGTCTACTCCATACCGTCAACTATGTAACCTTTGATACTTTCTCTAACATCAGTTATCAATAACTGATACTCTGTTTCACTGAGAATGCTTAATTCTGGTCAGAGGAGTCACAAATAATAAGTGACTTCATTGTCTTCTTAGGTACATCTTCTATAATTGTATGAGAGATTTCTAGTTCCTTTGGCTTTACAAATGATTCCTTTAATTCATTTGTCTACTCCATATAATTTCTTTTATTGTTCCTTCTGTAATTTTGATTCCTATTTAGGTCTCTTTTGTCCATTCTACAAAAACTTCACTGTGTGTCCAAAGTTATTGCATAACTAACATACAGGTACATTTCTTTTTTGTTCATTCTACTAGTCATCAGGTGCTCTGCAATTCCTTGCAATGTGTCCAAGATTGTTGCATATGTAGCAAACAATTTGTCTTCTTTCTCCACTTCCATTGTTGTGAGATCTTTTGTTTCCTACATGGTTGATGTTCCTATATATCCTATTATTTGCATTATTACTATCAAATTTAGGTTTCTTACAATCTACTACATAACAACCATATCCATGAAAATTATGACAATAAAATTTTGAAATAGGTTTGAAGGACTTATATTTGCAATTGACTTCAGTGTCTTCAGGTTCATCACATGACTAGGCATAAGATTCCTTTCTTCTGTTTTCCATATCTTGATCAGATTCTTTAACTTTCTCATAGTGAGTAACATTCTCTTTGTCCTTAGATGTATCATTTGTCTTGCTTAGATCCTTATTGACTTTAGGAGTATCAAGTTCTTTTCTCTCAATAGATTTATTGCCAGATTATCCAAGAAAGAATCCAAGTCCAGTCTTGTCATAACTTGGTCTTTATGTAGATATTTGTTCTTCAATCTTATCACTGCTCGTATATAATTTCTCAAGTTGTTGTTTTGTTTATACCAACTCACCTTTCACAATAGCATTGTATTTCTCTAATTTTTCATGCTCTAACTTAATAGATTTCAATTCAGATGTTACCTTGCTTAATTGGGATCTCAGATCTATATTTTCAACTTTAATTTCAGAGTCATTCTTTCTTCCATTTTTCTTAAGACTCGCCTTAAGTTCAACTATCTTTAACTCATGTTTTAGGATCTCATTTTCTTTCTTCAGATCTTTAATATCATCATCACTAGTTTGCTTACTAGATCCTTTTTGCTTCAGGTCATCTATCTTGTCCTATAATTCACCAATGTAGGCTTTTGCATCCTTGTATATGTCTTTAAGGCCATCTCTTTCATCATTAAGGAGATCAATCTATTCAAGTGCTTCTTTAAGATTCTTCTTCATTTTTTTCATATCCATAGGGATCTTATTCAAGTTGTTAAGCCTCTTTTGAATAACAAAGCTCTAATACCAATTGTTAGAAATAGATAATACTGAGAGGGGGGGTGAATCAGTATTTTCAATCTTTTTACCCACAACTGAATTTTGTTAATTACTTTACCACATGCATGAAAGAGAATACCAATAGTGCTAAATGAAATAATCAATTGTATGAGAAGAGAACTCATAACACCATGTTTTGTTAACTAGGAAAACCCTGGTGGGGATGAAACCCACAAGATGATTCACTATATAAAGGATTTAGTTAAGGATATTAACCTTATTAGGAGTCTATGAAGCATGTATAGCATCTTGAGTCCCTATTAGGAGACTAGGCCTTGTTAGAAGCCTCAACCCTATTAAGAGTTGCTTCAACCCTGTTAGGAGTTGGTAGATCATATACAAATATGTGCAAGAAGAGCCCACTGCCCTAACATGAAACTATACAATAAGTTCTTCAAGAAATACGTATACATACAATACTGAGATACTTGTACTTTGAAAATATTTTGACTAATAATTCTTCATATAAGATTGATTGCACACATATCAATCTACACCATATCTTGCATAACAATGCTTTGCATCATATATCATAATATTGCATTTACTTTTTACTCTCATTTCACAAGATCATATCAAGTTCGCAATCATTGATTACACTTTTTTGCACTACACACTAACTTCACAAATGAAGTCCTTTACTTATACCAAACATATTGGTAAATTCTTCCTTAGTCAGCTCACATAACATCCTTAGAGTCAGCACATTAAGAAATAGTAATTAAAATAATAAATCAAGTCATTTAACACATTCTGCTAATATGTTTAGTTCTGCATTGTATCATCATTGCATTACTAATTCCTTCATAACTCAAACTTGGTTGGGCATACGGACATGCGTACTAGTATACATAATCAGTATGATGTCATGCATCTTTGGTTAACTGTGCAAGAGAATATTCCAAGAGAATATTGTGCTATCATAAAATTTGTTATGCTATTGTAACATTGTCTAATACTTAGACAATTTTCCTTCTCAAATGATCATGACTAATCTACAAAACAAACATGTTGCCATAAATGATAACCATATAACTTACCTTATTTGATTGATTGGTCATATTTCCAACATAGGTTACATTTGTTAACCACATTAACCCCTCTTTTTTGCAAATTGTCCAAAGTTTTTTTAAAAAATTGAAGCAAGATCTAGAAAATAAAAAGTTTATTTTTGGGATAAGACCTTTAATCCAAGCTTTAGTCCATTAAGGTCTAAATCCCTTTCCCTCAATTCTAAAAATAGAGGGGACTTTGAAACAACCTCTAGATTCAAACACAAAACCATTTTATCTTCAATATGAGGATAAAGGCTAGAGGATTTCAAGATAAACTAAAATTTGTAAAAAGCCTTATTACATTCAATAAGGTTAACCCATTCATTATTAATCTAGTAATTCTCCACAAGAATACCAAAAGTCTTTTTAGATCTATCAACAATAGTTATATCCTCATCCTCAATCAGAGGATGATCCAAAATCCATACATCATCCCAAAACCTAATCTTTTTGCCCATTACCCACTTTCCAAAAACAACCTTTGATTAAAATATTTTTAGCTCCCTACACAACTCCCCATATAGCAAAAGGAGATAAAACATTAGGATAAGAAAGAAAATCAAATAAAGGAGTATTAAAGAGGTATTTATGTTTCCAAATAGTACTCCATTCCTTGTTGTCCTGATAAACTCTCCAACCCTACTTATCAAGAAGAGCTTTATTCATACTTCTAACAAACCTAATCCCCAGACCACCATCCATTTTATGCTTACGAATTTGATCCCAAGAAATTAAAGTCATTCTTATCTTATCCTCAAAACTAGACCAGAGGAAGTTCCTTTGGATTTTGTCAATAGAATCAACATATTTATTTGGAATCCTAAAGAGACTCAAAGCATATGTAGGAATACTTTGGAGACAAGCCTTGAGAAGAATAATTTTACTAGCTTGACTCAATAAATTACCTTTCCATCCTACCAAATTCTTGTTGAATTTTTTAATAAGATCTTCCCAAAAAGAATCTAAGGGATTAGGCCCTAAAGGGAGACCTAGATAAATACATGGAAATGACCCTATGGAGCAACTAAGAATTTTAGCAATCTTACTCTGTCAGGAGATAGGGGTATTGATAAAACACAAGGAACTTTTATTCTAGTTGATCAGTTGACCTGAAGCAAAAGAATAGAGATTAAGGATCTTTTTGAGATTTATAGCTTCCCTAACCTCAGCTTTCCCAAAAAAAATTTATCATCCAAAAATTGTTCATGGGAACATATAAGAGGATGAGAAGAGGGTCACAAACATTTGACTTCCCCTAGAGAAACCAACTTCCCAATATACCTGCCCAAGCAATTAGCCATAATAGTAAAGATGATAGGAGATAAAGAATCTCCCTATCTCAACCTCCTAGTAGGTTTAAAGAAATTCGAGGAGCATCCATTAACCAAAACAACAATCAAAGTAGTAGATATCATCTACAAAATTAGCTTCACCACATTGATACTAAAACCAAAAGATAATAAGATCTTATGAAGAAAGGATCATTCAACTCTATCATAGGTTTTAGCAATATCAACTTTCATAATAAAGGCCTGATTATTAGAAAGAGATAAAGAATGGATATTCTCATGCATAGATATATAGAATTTAGAATTTGTCTACCAAGAACAAACCCATTATGTTTCTCAGAAATAAGAAAAGGCAACAGAAGAAACAACCTCTAAGTCAGGACTTTGGAGATAATTTTATAAAAAGAATTGCATAGACTAATAGGCCTAAATTGATCCAAAGAATCAACACTAACTTTTTTTGGAATAAGGCATAGGAAAGTAGAATTAATTTCCTTCAACATCCTTTTAGCCCCCAAAAAATTCTTAAACAACATCACACACATCTTTCCCAACCAAATTCCAGTCCTTCTAAAAAAACAACATAGGAAAACCATCTGTCCCTGGTGATTTGTCCCAGCCTAAAGAGAAAATGGCCTTATAAATTTCCTCTTCCTTAGGGATAGAATAAAACATTCTATTTTTCTCTTTAGTATCCAAAGAAGGAGTAACATCCATCAACTTTGCCTAATGAGTCAAGTCAATATTAGGATCTGAAGACATCAAAGAAGAGAAAAAGGAGACCATTTCCTTTGACATTTCCTTTTCCTCAATTAACTTTGTCCTACCCTTATTAAGAATTGAAATACAATTTTTAGCTCTATTGTTTTAAAGTCGATAAATGAAAAAAATTAGTGTTTATGTCACTTTCATCCAACCAAACAAATCTAGATCTCTGCCTCTAGTAAATTTCTTCTTTAGTAACAATATCATGATAATCCACCATCTTCTCATTTTCTTCCATCACTAAATCCAAAGAGTACCCTTCCCTCTTAATCCTATCTTGGATTAATTGCAAATCCTCTTTGATTTTAGATTTATTATCAAAAATGTTACCAAAACATCTTTTATTCCAAATTTTAACTTTCTTTTTTACATTTTTGAGTTTAGAGGCCACCCAAAAAAGAGAAGTTCCTTCAATATTAATGTTCCACCATTCAACCAACTAGTCTTCAAACTGTGGATGATGCGACCACATTTTCTCAAATCTAAAAGGAAAGTTCTTTCTGTTATGGATAGTCTCAATAGTAAAAAATATAGGAAAGTGGTTTGATCCAATCTTTTGAATCACCTTAAGATTACATACAAAATCTTTAGTCCAATCAGGAGATATAAGAACTCTACCCAAGTGAGCTTGGATACATTCATCACTTATCCTTCTGTTACTCCAAGTGAACTCAATACCATGAAGATCTAAATCCATTAAGCCTTCCTTGTTAATAAAAATCATAAAATGCAGCCTGTCATCCAACTGACTAGCATTTCCCCCTTTTTTTCATGCTCATAAAGTGAAACATTAAAATCCCCCAAAAAAATGCATCTACCATAGCAAGCATTACTCTTTATGGTAGAAAGAGTAGCCCACAACTTTTTTCTTGCACTCTTGGTTTTAGGTGCATACACATTAACAATATACCAATCATTATTCTGGGCAATACTCTTAATTTTGATCACCATTAAATGTTTATTAGCATTCAACAAGGTACTTGAGAACATAGATCACTTCCACAAAATCATTGTTCCCCCTAATGCTCCTTCTAAGCTACTAGCCATTATGCGGTAATTATTAAAAGATTTCAGCTTTTCAACTTTCTTTTTATCCATTTTGGTTTCTTGGAGCATTTAAAAATCTAGTTTATGCTCTCTAACAAAATTTCAAACAATGTCTAATTTATGAATACTATTCAACCCCCTAATATTCTAAGTGATAATATTCATCATAAATTTTTAGGGGTAAAATCCATAATAGTTGTCTATTTCCCATTAGCAACATTCTGTAAACTTTCTCTTTCTCTGGTTTTTTTAGATGTTTTCCTTCTAGGTTTCTCTAGAGTACCAACATTCAACTTCAGTTTTGGAAACAATTCCAATTTATTGCTTTGAGTCTCCACTCCTTTAGAAATGATATTACCTTTCTTCTATATTTTCTTTCTTTGAGTTTGTTTCTGTTTAGGATCCTTCTTTTCAAAATTCCCATCCATTTCTTTGGATCCAACGACATTCTTAAAGGAAATAATCTCTTGACAAAGGGGAGACTCTTGAATCTAAAGTTCAACAATCTATTTTTTCTCTAAAGTCAGAGATCGACTCATTTCCTCAAGAATTTCACCTTCCTCTATCTCTTCTAATTCTTCTAAATCTTCCAACTCTAATTCATTTTTCTAATAGATAACCAATTGATTCATAGGATCTACAATATTCTCTTTACTCTATACACTATAGATCCTTTCTAGATCTATTTGCTTTCTTGAATCCTAATTTTCAAGGATATCTTTATCCTCAATCACCTTCTCAGGTATAGCTTTAGGTTTCCATACCTTTTTCTGGATCTTTACTTCTTTCTTTTTCTCCACATTAACCAACTTAGGTTGATTTTTTCTTTTGAAAGGGAAATTTTTTGCCCAATGACCTTATTTTTTACAAACAAAACAAGCATTTGGAAGATATTCAAAAATTATCTCCTGCGTCCTTTTACCAAGTTTTGAGATCAATTCCACCTTCTCAGGAAGGTTCTTCAAATGAGCAACTTTCACATAGATTCTAGCACACTACAGTTTTGATTTTGAATACATGAGGTTGTCAATACCCACAAGTTGACCAAAAGAACTAGCTATTCCTTTGAAAATATCTTCATGCCAGAACTCCAAGGGTAAACTAGGAAGTCTTACCCATACCAAAGTAGTAAAGAAGAAGGCATCAATTAGATCCATATTTGGCTCCCAATTTTTTATCATAAGAGTACTATTACAAAACGACCAAGGTCCCCCACAAAGCACCATGTTCAAATCTTCCTTAGAGGTAAAAACAAAGGAAAAGAACCATTCATCATAGGTGTTATGTCAACTTGACCATAAATAACCCATTTTCTTTTAATAATGTTTCTCAATGCATCAATATCAGGCCTAGCCTCCAAAAATTTCCCAACTAGAGTACAATCCATAGTGAAGACAGAGAAATCAACTATTAAAGATTTGAAACTCACCTTTCTCCCAATAGGATTTCAATGTAACCGGAGGGAAAGATGATTTTCCTTTAGATCTTGTCCCAAACAAAGAAGACCACTTCCTTTGATCATCTAGCAACTTCTCCTTCGTCTGGTTCTTTGTCCTACTAACATTTGCATTCTCATCCACATTCTCCAACAAATTATTTTCCTACACTAGTTCCCTTTTGAGCATGTGATAGGCAAGCATGGGAATGAAAAGAGTGTTCCCGTCCCCACATCTTGTGGAGCAACAATCCATAAGTTTGTCTTTTTCTTCCAATGTTCCATCAAATCCTACAAAACCTGTCAAGATACCCGACTTCTGATTCCCTGTCCCTCCAAGATCAGTCCCTACCACTAAGTTTTCTCTTACCATATTTTTGCCTAATAGAGCTCCAACTATTCTAAAAAAACTATTACATGCACCCATTAGTCATTTTTTTGACTTGCATGAAACATAATATTTTGAAAAATTAGATGAAACATAATATTTTGAGAAATTAGTGTTGTAGTCCCTCGCCTCCCCAGGACTTGGATTTGAACATTGTGCTACACAATTTTGCATGACCATTTATGTTTATGGTTGGTTGGGGAGTTAAATGTTTAAACAAATAAGTTGGGAGGATTTTTTTCCTTTTCTAGAAATTTAAATTGTTTATATGGTCATTTCAAGGGCATTCAAGAGAGGAGATAATAGCATAAGAAACAATAATCTCTTTCTTCTTTGGTCTATTGTGGCCATTATTTTCTTAAGCTGAGCTTTATGGAAAACATCGCCATTACTTTGTGATCTTTAATTTCATCATGTATTAAGAAATGGGTGATGATTGGGGTCAATTTCTTCCATTTAATCTTATTTGTTTATGGATTTGTGTTTCTTCTCCTCTTAGTTTTCTTATTACGATCTAGAGGTCTAAACAGGGCGGTTCTCATCTACTTTAGGGTTTTCATCATCTGAATAATTACATCATTGAACAAATTTCTATCTCACTATGATCATTGTATGATATAAATTCCATGGACTATGTTTACTATTATAGATGTTATTCACCCCTCAGAAGAGGAAACAACAACCATAGAAGAAACAATAATCTCTTTCTTCTTTGGTTTGTTGCCACCAATGCTTTCTTAAGCTGAGCTTTAGGGCGAACATCATCATTACTTTTAGTGGCATTCAAGAGAGAAGAAAATAACCACAGAAGAAACAATAATCTCTTTCTTCTCTAGTCTATTACCACTAGTGTTTTCTTAAGTCGGGCTTTAGGGTCAACATTTTCATTACTTTGAGTTCTTTGATTCCATCACACACTAAGAAATGGATGAAGTTTGGGGTGAGTTTCTTCCATTTGATCTTATTTGTTTGTGGATTTGTTTTTCTTCTCCTCTTAGTTTTCTTATTATGATCTAGAGGTCTAATTAGGGGGGTTCTCATCTACTTTAGGGTTTTCATTGTTTGAATAATTACATCATCAAAAAAAATTCTATTTCACTACGATCAATGCATTATATAAAATAAAAGGATTTTATTTACTATAATGGATGTTATTGAACCCTTGTATTCATTATAGTCCTTGTTATTGTAAAGATTATGTTGATTTCATCACGTATTAAGAAACGCTAAAATAGATGGTGGAGGAGATTAAAAAACATAGGCAACAAAATTGACATTATAGAAATTAAATTCATGAGTTTCATACCCATCATTTCAAGGGTATTTAGGAGAGGAGACAACAACCACAGAACAAAACAATAATCTCTTTCTTCTCTGGTCTATTGCTACCATTTCTTTCTTAGGCTAAGCTTTAGGGCCAACATCGTCACTACTTTGAGTTCTTTGATTTCATCATGTATTAAGAAATGAATGGTGATTGGGATGAGTTTCTTCCATTTAATATTATTTATTTATGGATTTATGTTTCTTCTCGATTTTCATCGTCTAAATAATTCCATCATCAAATAATTAGTATTTCTTACTAGCAAAATGTGATTGAGAAAAATCATGAACGTTTTGATTTGTCTAGTAGTTTCTATATTGTCAAATCCCATTAGTCATTGTTTGGACTTGCATAAATCATAATATTTGGAGAAATTACAGTTGTAGTCCCTCTCCTTCTCGACACTAGGGTTTTAACATTGTGTTGCATGGTTTTGCATGGCCATTTATGATTATGGTTGGTTGGGGAGTTAAATGTTTAGATAGATAAGTTGGGTGGATTTTTGTCCTTTTCTAGCAATTTAAATTATTTATATGGTCATTTCAAGGGCATTCAGGATAGGAGATAGTAACTACAAAAGAAACAATAATCTCTTTCTTCTTTGGTTTGTTGTTGCCATTGATTTCTTAAGTCGGGCTTTAGGGAAAACATCGTCATTACTTTGTGGTCTTTAATTTCATCATGTATTAAGAAATGAGTGATGATTGGGGTGATTTTCTTTCATTTAATCTTATTTATTTGTGGATTTGTGTTTCTTTTCCTCTTAGTTTTCTTATTACTATCTGGAGGTCTTAAGAAGGGGTTCTTGTCTACTTTAGGGTTTTCATTGTCTAAATAATTACATCATCAAACAAATTTCTAATTCACTATGATCACTATATGATATAAATTCCATGGACTATGTTTACTATCATAGATGTTATTCAACCCTTAGGAGAGGAAACAACAACCATAGAAGGAACAATAATCTCTTTCTTCTTTGGTTTGTTGCCACCATTGCTTTCTTAAGCCAGGATTTAGGGCCAACATCATCATTACTTTTAGTGGTACTCAAGAGAGAAGACAATAACCACAGAAGAAACAATAATCTCTTTCTTCTCTATTCTATTATCGCTATTACTTTCTTATGCCGAGCTTTAGGGCCAACATTGGCATTACTTTGAGTTCTTTGATTCCATCATGTATTATGAAATTGACAGTGATTGGGGTGAGTTTCTTCCATTTAATCTTATTTTTTTGTGGATTTGTGTTTCTTATCCTCTTAGTTTTCTTATTACAATCTAGAGGTCTATTCATGGGGGTTCTCGTCTACTTTAGGGTTTTCATCATCTAAATAATTACATCATTAAACAAATTTTTATTTTACTACAATCATTGTATGATATAAATTTCATGGACTTTGTTTACTATCATGGATGTTATTCAACCCTTCAGAGAGGAGACAACAACCATAGAAGAAACAATAATCTCTTTCTTCTTTGGTTTGTTGCCTACTTTAGGGCCAACATCATCATTACTTTGAGTTCTTTGATTTTATCACGTGTGAAGAAATGGATGATGATTGGGATGAGTTTCTTCCATTTAATATTATTTATTTACAGATTTGGGTTTCTTCTCCTCTTAGTTTTCTTATTGCGATTTGGAGGTCTAATCAGGGGGATTCTTGTCTACTTTAGGGTTTTCAACACTTGAATAATTACATCATCGAACAAATTTATATTTCACTATGACCATTATATGATATAAATTTCATGGACTCTATTTACTATCACGGATGATGTTATTAAACCCTTGTATTCTTCATAGTCCTTAGTATTGTAAAGACTATGGTGATTTCATCACATATTAAGAAACGCTAAATCAAGTGGTGGAGGAGATAGAAAATTACAAGCAACATAAATGACATTATATAAATTTAATTCATGAGTTGTGTACCCATCATTTCAAGGGAATTTAGGAGAGGAGACAACAACCATAGAAGAATTAATAATCTCTTTCTTCTCTGGTATGTTGCCACCATTGCTTTCTTAAGCCAAGCTTTAGGGCCAACATCATCATTACTTTGAGTTCTTTGATTTTATCATGTATTAAGAAATGGACGACGATTTGGGTGAGTTTATTCCATTTAATCTTATTTGTTTATGGATTTTTGTTTCTTTTCCTCTTATTTTTCTTATTACAATTTGGAGGTCTAATCAAGGGGGTTCTCGTCTACTTTAGGGTTTTCATTGTCTAAATAATTACATCGTCGAACAAATTTCCATTTCACTATGATCATTATATGATATAAATTTCGTGGACTCTATTTACTATCATGGATGTTATTCAACCCTTGTATTCTCTATAGTCCTTATTATTGTAAAGAATATGAACTGGCACTGAAATTCATAAAATTACCATCATCTAGATAAATTAATTTAGCTTCCCCTATGGTCAAATGGATAATACGTGATGAAATCAACATAGTCTTTACAATAATAAGGACTATGGAGAATACAAGGGTTGAATAACATCTATAATAGTTAAAGGATTCCATGGAATTTATATCACATAGGGGAAGGTAAGTTAATTTATCCATATGATGATAAGTTTATGACTTTTAGTGCTAGCTCATAGTCTTTACAATAATAAGGACTATGGAGAATAAAAGAGTTGAATAACATCCATGATAGTAAATAGAGTCCATGGAATTTATATCATACAATGATCTAGTGAAATAGAAATTTGTTCGATGATGTAATGATTCAGATGATGAAAACCCTAAAGTAGATGAGAACCCCCTGATTAGACCTCCAGATCGTAATAAGAAAACTAAGAGGAGAAGTAACATAAATCCACAAACAAATGAGATTAAATGGAAGAAACTCACCCCAATCGTTGTCCATTTCTTAATATGTGATGAAATTAAAGAACTCAAAGTAATGACAATGTTGGCCCTAAAGCTTGGCTTAAGAAAACACAAGCAACAAAACCAACGTTATAGAAATTAAATTCATGAGTTGTGTACCTATCATTTCAGGGGGATTCAAGAGGGGAAACAACCACAAAAGAAACAATAATCTCTTTCTTCTCCAATTTTTTGCTACCATTACATTCTTAAGCCAAGCTTTAGGGCCAACATCATCATTACTTTGAGTTCTTTGATTTCATCATGTATTAAGAAATGGATGATGATTGCGGTGAGTTTCTTCCATTTAATCTTATTTGTTTATGGATTTGTATTTCTTTTCCTCTTAGTTTTCTTATTACGATCTGGAGGTCTAATCAAGGGGGTTCTCGTCTACTTTAGGGTTTTTAGACAAAATACATGATGAAAACCCTAAAGTAGATGAGAACCCTCCTGATTAGACCTCCAAGTCATAATAAGAAAACTAAGAGGAGAAGAAACACAAATCTACAAACAAATAAAGATTAAATGGAAGAAACTCGCCCCAATCTTCCTCCATTTCTTAATACGTGATGAAATGAAAGAACTCAAAGTAATGGCAATGTTGACCCTAAAGCTCAACTTAAGATAGCAATGGCGACAATAGACCAGAGAAGAAAGAAATTAGTGTTTCTTTTATGGTTGTTGTAATAGCTATAATCAGTGTTGCAAGATTTGTGTTGTGCAATGTTATTGAACCATAATGTGAGAGATACTTGATTATCGAAATTTCTAATTCACTATGATCATTGTATGATATAAGGTCCATGGACTCTATTTACTATCATGGATGTTATTCAACCATTGTATCCTCCATAGTCCTTATTATTATAAAGACTATGAGCTAGCACTAAAAGTCATAAAGTTATCATCATTAAGATAAACTAATTTACCTTCCCCTGTGGTCAAGTCTCTATTTAATGATTTTCCTACACCAAGTTGCAGCTTGCATAAGTAACCAAATTTTAAGTTTTCATATCTATGAATTAACCACAATCTTAATTTTTTATATCTATGAATTAACCATAGTCTTAATCTTGGGATGACATGGATACTATATTAGTGTGGGCTAAAACACTATCTTAAGTTATGGAAGTCAATGTTATCAGTTAAGTGTAGGATTTTGTCCCCATTCCACCTAAGTGGGTCACCATGGTGGGAAAATTATTAGGGTATACAACCCTAAAAAGGGTTTTATACTCACTTTCATGATTATAAATGGATGTTTTTGAATTCTAAAGAGTTTAACTATGAAGGCTCTATGTGTGAATCTAGAAAATGCCATCAAAGATGAGCTAGTGAGACTTAGGCTCCTTCCCTGAGGTCTATGTAATGGTATTTGTTATTGATCTAGATAAGATTATGAGAAAGGTTATCTTTATGATCATGTATTTAATGTTAATGACTCTTATGACCTACATCTAATGGCAAGACATGTGCAAATATAGGTATTAGAAAACATGACGAGGAAATAAGAAAGTGAAACTTAGGTATGCATTAGTATTTGTTGTTCTTATATTACCTCATGTTAAAAGGTTATCATACAAATGTCAGTTTGGTATTTAAAATGAACATAGTTGTATATGTTCTTTGATTTGTCACATTTTATAAGTGTTACATAAAAAATACAAATAGTCCACATGTTTTGATGTGTATTGTATCCTCACACCAATAGTTTAGTGACATTACATCTAGTGGAAAGACATGTGAAAATATAGGTATTAGAAAACATGGTGAGGAAATAAGAAAGTGAAACTTAGGTATGCAATGTCATTTATTATTCTTATATTACCTCATACTAACAGGTTGTCCTACAAATGTAGGTTTGGTGTTTAAAATGTTCTTTGATTTGTCCCATTTTACATTTTACATAAATATATATATATTCCACATGTTTTGACGAGTATTTTTTCCTTACACCAAGGGTTCACTAATAGAGCATCTCTCTCTCTCTCTCTCTCTCTCTCTCTCTCTCTCTCTCTCTCTCTCTCTCTCTCTCTCTCTCTCTCTCTCTCTCTCTCTCCCTCCCTCCCTCTCTCTCTCTCTCACACACACACACACTCACACTCACAACTTTTTGAAATAGAGCATAATTATCTTCTTCATTTAATTTAATTTAATTTAATTTAGTTATGTTGAGATCTCTATAGTTGGATGCATCATTTATTTGAAGCCATCATTTCTCTATGAACACCACTTTCCATATGTTGAAGCTTTAGATAAAAGGTAACAATATTATCCACAAGGATAAGAATCAAATTAGAACCTTAAGGATATGATAAAACTCTCTATGAACATCTTACAACTTGAAGATGAAGTAGTATAGACCCTAAAGAGCCTAACTTTATTTTTTTGTAAGTTCTTATTAAATTTTTTTTTGCTATGTGTAGGTTGCCTTTGTTTCAATTCTTTGTTGATAACAATGTTTTGTAAATAGAGTTTTAGATCCCTTCAAAAATAGTTTAATCCCCAGAAGAAAAAAAAAATCATTTTTCCATGTATTGTAAAAATGTGAACAAAAATTAGACCAATTTTTTTCCTAACTATTTTCAAATCTTTTCAAAGTACCCATTGCACACACCAAGATATAGTTGTTGATCACTTGTTCTAATGGAAATATTCCCCCTATGTTTAACCCTTATTTAATAGCATGTCATTTACTCACATATTCAACATCAGTAAATTAGTTACCTTTTCAAAAAATATTTGACATCTCTAATTCATTGTGATATTGCCACGAGGATTCACTAAATCAATTGATGAAAAATAAGATTAAAATATTAATAACCATGCATTAGTTGTGATGTGTAAAGACAGAAAAACATAGGCAACATAGTCGACATTATATTAATTAAATTCACGAGTTGTGTACCCATCATTTAAAGGGCATTCAAGAGAGGAGACAACAACAATAGAAGAAACAATAATCTCTTTCTTCTGTAGTTTGTTGCCACCATTGCTTTCTTAAGCTGAAATTTATAGACAACATCGTCATTATTTTGAGTTCTTTGATTTCATCATGAATTAAGAAATGGAAAATGATTGGGGTGAGTTTCTTCCATTTAATCTTTTTTTTTGCAGATTTGTGTTTCTTCTCCTCTTCATTTTCTTATTACGATCTAGAGATCTAATCATGGGGGTTCTCATCTACTTTAGGTTTTCATCATCTAAATAATTACATCATCGAAAAATTTGTATTTATTATTAGCAAAATGCAATTGGGAAAAATCATGAACATTTTGATTTGTCTAGTAGTTGCAATGTTGTCAAATCCGATTAGTCGTTGTTTGGACTTGCATGAGACATAATATTATGAGAAATTGGCATTGTATTCCCTTGCCTCCCTAGGATTTGGGGTTTGAAAATTGTGCTACTTGGGTTTGCGTGGCCGTTTATGTTTATGGTTTGTTGGGGAGTTAAATGTTTACATAGATAAGTTGAGTGGATTTTTATCTTTTCCAACAATTTAATTTCTTTATATGGGTGTTGAAGCTATAATTAGTGCTACAGGATTTGACAAGGGGATTCTCACGTAGCTATAATATTTGTAGTTGTTATGCTGTCAAATCCCATTAGTAATTATTTTTTATTAGATAAACAAGTTTTACAGGGAACCTGAAACCCAATAGTTAATACAAAAAAGGCTGATAATAAGTGTGAAAGCCCAACCAAAAAAGTTTAAGTTCATAGGCTTATAATAAGAATTAAGCCCAGCCAGAAAGAAAAGTTTTGAGAAAAGACCAGGAAAAAAAAAACAAGCAAAGCCAAGATCAAAAGCCAAAAGACAATGATAAACAAAAGAACAGGCGAGAGTTATTCCTTGTTCGTTCACTCTAGATCTTGCATAACTTGAGTAGCCTTGAAGGCCAGTTGATTCTCCTCTGCTTCCATCTATTGCGCCCTTTGGTTCCCCTGGTCCTAATCAGGATTGGAGTTGTCCTTTGTCGAGTCATCCTCTATTCTGGCTTCATCCCTGTCTTTTCCATCCTCATCTTCGTGCAATTCTCTGTCTTTGATCCAGCTCATTAGAGAGATGATGTTGTTGTTCATGGAGCTTAACAAGGAAAAAATTTGATTCGGAAGGTTGTGATTGTAGTTTTCCAGGTTTTGTATCCTTTTTTCTACTAGACTGAGCCTGTCAGCCGAATCCATCCTCCTGTTAGCATCCATCCCTTTCCTTGTTACCTCAATATGTTTCACCTGATCTTTGACCTCCTTGAGCTCGTGGAAAAGCCATTTGATTGATCTAAAATTATCAATCATACTGTTACAAGCATTATTCAAGAGGTTCATCCCTGTCTCCCTGGCTCTGTCTGAAATAGCCACAATCATCGAATCAATGAGTTCTTCCAGCCCTTGTTCTTCTTGATTATCCACGAGGATTTTGGGATTCATGGCCTCCCTAAAGATGCCCATCTTGGAAGTCTTGACATTGAAGTTGATCCATGCTTTCCTCCCATCATTTGTCTGCACTTCCCCTTCCGCATACCCAGCTTTCTCCTCTATCTGCTCCTCGGGATGGAGATGGACAGGAGAAAGGGGCAGCACTGATGCCTCCTCAAATTGAGAGCGCACATCCTCCAAAATTTCCCTCTTGCATTTCTTCCTTCCACTTTCCTCCTTAATTTCCTCTTGTGTCTCCTTAACCACCTCCTCAGACTCTGGTTCCTCCTAATCATCGTTGTCTCCCTCCTCAACCTTCTCAAGAGTCTTCTGCCTGAGATACCTAGGGCTTTTTCTACTAAGGGTTATGGGGGAGGGTATTTTTTAGCATGGTAAGTCGTTGCTTTCCCCAAAGAAGAAATCCCCCCTTTCTCAGAGTTGAGGCTTTGTATTTCATCCGAGTAGAAGAAATCCCCCCATTAGTCATTGTTTGGATTTGCATGAAACATAATATTTTGAGAAATTAGGGTTGTAGTCCCTCACCTCCTCGAGACTTGGGTTTGAACATTGCACTACACGATTTTACATGGTTATTTTTGTTTATAGTTGGTTGAGGAGTTAAATTTTAGATAGATAAGTTGGGTGGGTTTTTGTTCTTTTCTTGCAATTTAATTTCTTTATATGCTCATTTCAAGGGCATTCAAGAGAAGAGACAACAACCACAAAAGAAACAATAATATCTTTTTTGTCTGATATGTTGCCACTGTTGCTTTCTTAAGCTAAGCTTTAGGGCCAACATTGTCATTACTTTGAGTTCTTTGATTTCATCACATATTAAGTTATGAATGATGATTGGGATGAATTTCTTCCATTTTAAAAAAAAAAAATTACGAATTTGTGTTTCTTCTCCTCTTAATTTTCTTATTACGATCTAGAGATCTAATCAGGGGGGTTCTTGTCTACTTTAGGGTTTTAATCGTCTAAATAATTACACCATAAAATAAATTATATTTCACTCGATATTGTATAATATAAATTCCATGGACTATGTTTACTATCATGGATGTTATTCAGCCCTCAGGAGAGGATTCAACAACCATAGAAGAAACAATAATCTCTTTCTTCTCTGGTCTATTGCCACCATTGCTTTCTTAAGCTGAGATTTAGGGCCAACATCATCATTACTTTGAGTGGCATTCAGGAGAGGAGACAACAACCACAAAATAAATAATAACCTCTTTCTTCTCTAGTCAATTGTGATGTGTAAAGGTAGAAAAACATAGGGAACATAATCGACATTATATTAATTAAATTCACGAGTTGTGTACCCATCATTTAAAGGGCATTTAGGAGAGGAGACAACAACAACAACAACAGAAGAAACAATAATCTCTTTCTTCTCTAGTTTTTTGCCACCATTGCTTTCTTAAGCCAAGATTTACAGCCAACATTGTCATTACTTTGAGTTCTTTGATTTCTTCATGTATTAAGAAATGGACAATGATTGGGGTGAGTTTCTTCCATTTAATCTTTTTTTTTTGCTGATTTGTGTTTCTTCTCCTCTTATTTTTCTTATTATGATCTAGAGGTCTAATCAAGGGGGTTCCCATCTAATTTAGGTTTTCATTGTCTAAATAATTACATCATTGAAAAATTTGTATTTATTACTAGCAAAATGTGATTGGGAAAAAACATGAACATTTTGATTTGTCTAGTAGTTGCAATGTTGTCAAATCCGAGTAGCCATTGTTTGGACTTGCATGAAACATAATATTATGAGAAATTAGCGTTGTAGTCCCTTGCCTCCCTAGGACTTGGGGTTTGAAAATTGGGCTACTTGGGTTTGTGTGGCCATTTATGTTTATGGTTGGTTGGGGAGTTAAATATTTATACAGATAAGTTGGGTGGATTTTTATCCTTTTCCAGTAATTTAATTTCTTTATATGGGTGTTGAAGCTATAATCAGTGCTACGGGATTTTACAAGGGGATTCTCACGTAGCTATAATATTTGTAGTTTTTATGTTGTCAAATCCCATTAGTCATTGTTTGGATTTGCATTAAACATAATATTTTGAGAAATTAGGGTTGTAGTCCCTTGCCTTCTCGGGACTTGGGTTTGAACATTGCACTGCACAATTTTGTGTGGCTATTTCTGTTTATGGTTGGTTGAGGAGTTAAATATTTAGATAGATAAGTTGGGCGGGCTGTTGTTCTTTTCTTGCATTTTATTTTCTTTATATGCTCATTTCAAGGGCATTCAGGAGAGGAGACAAAAACCACAAAAGAAATAATAATCTCTTTTTTGTCTAATCTGTTGCCACCGTTGCTTTCTTAAGCTAAGCTTTAGGGCCAACATTTTCATTACTTTAAGTTCTTTGATTTCATCAAATATTAAGTTATGAATAATGATTGGGATGAATTTCTTCCATTTAATCTTTTTTTTTTGTGGATTTGTGTTTATTCTCCTCTTAGTTTTCTTATTACGATCTAGAGGTCTAATCAGGGGGGTTCTTGTCTACTTTAGGGTTTTAATCATCTAAATAATTACACCATAAAATAAATTATATTTCACTATGATCATTGTATAATATAACAGGGACTATGTTTACTATCATGGATGTTATTTAGCCCTTAGGAGAGGCTTCAACAACCATAGAAGTGTTGGAAATATAGATTGAGTAACTGAGAGGGGGGGTGAATCAGTTACCACGAAATATATCCACAGATTCTTTAGATGTCTAAAAAACCTAATTACTGTTGTCACTTGGTAAACATACTGAAAATGATGTAACTCAATAAATGCAGAGTATGTTTTACTTTAGCAGATCTAACATCAATAGTAATAATTTGCAAACATGAGAGAAAAGAAATGAAAACAAGAGACACCAGATTTAACGTGGAAACCCAATATGGGAAAAACCACCAATGTAACTAGTTATTGTTTTTCACTCTTCTGAAGTGAGCCCCGTTAGGATCCAACTTGGTTAAAGATTACAAAACATATTGTTAGGTGTGATATTATTAGAGGATTTAATGACCCTGTTAGGAGTGGCCTTGTACGAGGTCTTCAAAACAATTCAATGGAACTATCACCCTATTAGAGGATTTACAACTGGCTATTAAACCAAATTTGTTAAGAGATTTTGGATCACTACTACAATGGTAAGAAAGTAACAATGAAATGGCTTGATTGTGATGCAACTGAATTGTTGACTACAGATCTCTATTTAGTTTCATATTACATCCTTCCTGATCGAATATTACTTTTCTACTCTACAAGGATATATGACCATCCTTCAAGTTCGCTCACACACTTTCCTTCTCAATCAATCAATATACTTGCATACTATTGAAAATCACCACTTGACCTTATATTTATATCGTTCAAATTGTCAAGTCAGCTCAAATACAAATTACAATAACCAATAATTATCACCATAGTCGGCTGGAAACAATACTTGTAATAATTAAACTTCATATCCCAAATCAAAAAAATCCTTTGATCGTTGACCTAGCTCAGTAAACACTAGTCTTGAAATGATTTCTTCTATTAACCAACAAAAGCTCAATTAACACTACGAAATGTGCACAAATCCTTTAGCAACCGAGTGAACTAGTGAACTCGGTTAATACTAACTCTGACCAACTTTCCTTTGTTAACCATGAGAACTCGATTAACACTGCTTTCTGCCATAATTTCCTTCGACGCTCGAGTGAGCTCAGTAGACACAACCTAACAACTGATATGACATTTGTGTGACATCAAAGACAACACACAATTAGACAATTGTATCCAACAATCTCCCTCTTTGACATTGATGGCAACACAACATGTCATAGCACAATGACATTTGAGAACAAGACTTTTTATGATAGAAAGTTTCTCCCTCTTAGATTTTATGCCACAAGCTTCTCTTTTATGCAGTAATCTCCCTCTGTGAATAAACTACATAGCTTCTTTCTCAAAACAAATTTTAGAAAAATATGACAGTAAACTCTCCATCTTTGACAACACATGCCAAAGACAACACATGATTAGACAATTGTATCCAACAAGAAGAAACAATAATCTCTTTCTTCTCTGGTCTATTGCCGCCGTTGCTTTCTTAAGCTGAGATTTAGGGCCAACATTGTCATTATTTTGAGTGGCATTCAGGAGAGGAGACAACAACCACAAAAGAAACAATAACCTCTTTCTTCTCTAGTCAGTTGTGATGTGTACAGACATAAAAACATATGCAACATAACTAACATTATATAATTAAATTCATGAGTTGTGTACCCGTCATTTAAAGGGCATTCAAGAGAGGAGACAACAACAGCAAAAGAAACAATAATCTCTTTCTTCTCTAGTTTGTTGCCGCCATTACTTTCTTAAGCTGAGATTTAGGCCAACATCGTCATTACTTTGAGTTCTTTGATTTCATCACATATTAAGAAATGGACAATGATTGGGGTGAGTTTCTTCCATTTAATCTTTTTTTTTTTGCAGATTTGTGTTTCCTCTCCTCTTAGTTTTCTTATTATGATCTAAAGGTCTAATCAGGGGGGTTCTCATCTACTTTAGGTTTTCATCGTCTAAATAATTACATCATCAAACAATTTGTATTTATTACTAGCAAAATGTGATTGGGAGAAATCATGAACGTTTTGATTTTTCTAGTAGTTGCAATGTTGTCAAATCCGATTAGTCATTGTTTGGACTTGCATGAAACATAATATTATGAGAAATTAGCGTCGTAGTCCCTTGCCTCCCTAGGACTTGGGGTTTGAAAATTGTGCTACTTGGGTTTGTGTGGCCATTTATGTTTATGGTTGGTTGGGAAGTTAAATGTTTACACAGATAAGGTGGGCGGATTTTTATCCTTTCTCAGCAATTTAATTTCTTTATATGGGTGTTGAAGCTATAATCAATGCTATGGGATTTGACAAGGGGATTCTCACTTAGCTATAATATTTGTAGTTGTTATGTTGTCAAATCCCATTAGTCATTGTTTGGATTTGCATGAAACATAATATTTTGAGAAATTAGGGTTGTAGTCCCTTGCCTCCTCAGGAATTGGGTTTAAACATTACAATTCATGATTTTCCATGGCTATTTCTATTTATGGTTGGTTGAGGAGTTAAATGTTTAGATAGATAAGTTGGGTGGGTTTTTGTTCTTTTCTTGCAATTTAATTTCTTTATATGCTCATTTCAAGGGCATTCAGGAGAAGAGACAACAACTACAAAAGCAAAAATAATCTCTTTTTTGTCTAATCTGTTGCCACCGTTGCTTTCTTAAGCTAAGCTTTAGGACCAACATTGTCATTACTTTGAGTTCTTTGATTTCATCACATATTAAGTTATGAACGATGATTGGGATGAATTTCTTCCATTTAATCTTTTTTTTTTGCAGATTTGTGTTTCTTCTCCTCTTAGTTTTCTTATTACGATCTAGAGGTCTAATCGAGGGGGCTCTTGTCTACTTTAGGGTTTTAATCATCTAAATAATTACACCATAAAATAAATTCTATTTCAGTATGACCATTGTATAATATAAATTCCATGGACTATGTTTACTATCATGGATGTTATTCAACCCTCACAAGAGGATTCAACAACCATAGAAGAAACAATAATCTCTTTCTTCTCTGGTCTATTGTCGCCATCGCTTTCTTAAGCTGAGATTTAGGGCCAAAATCATCATTACTTTGAGTGGCATTCAAGAGAGGAGACAACAACCACAAAAGAAACAATAACCTCTTTCTTCTTTGGTCTGTTGTCACCATTACTTTCTTAAGCCAAGCTTTAGAGTCAACATCATCATTACTTTGAGTTCTTTGATTTCATCATGTATTAAGAAATGGATGATGATTGGGGTGAGTTTCTTCCATTTAATCTTATTTGTTTGAAAATTTGTGTTTCTTCTCCCCTTAGTTTTCTTATTACAATCTGGAGGTCTAATCATGGGAGTTCTCTTCTACTTTAGGGTCTTCATCATCTAAACAATTACATCATCGAATAAATTTATATTTCACTATGATCATTATATGATATAAATTCCATGGCATCTATTTACGATCATGGATGTTATTCAACCCTTCCATTCTCCATAGTTTTTATTATTGTATAGACTATGAGCTAGCACTAAAAGTCATAAAGTTATCATCGTTTGGGTAAATTAATTTACATTCCCCTAGGTCAAATGGGCAATACATGAAGAAATCAACATAGTCTTTGCAATAATAAGGACCATGGAGAATGCAAGGGTTCTATAACATCCATGATAGTAAACAGAGTCCATAGAATTTATATCATACATGGGAAGGTAAATTAATTTATCTAGATGATGATAACTTTATGACTTTTAGTGCCAACTCATAGTCTTTACAATAATAAGGCCTATGGAGAATACAAGGGTTGAATAGCATCCATGATAGTAAATAGATTCCATGGAATTTATATCATATAATGATCATAGTGAAATAGAGATTTGTTCGATGATGTGATTATTTAGATGATGAAAACCCTAAAGTAGATGAAAGCCCCCCTGATTAGACCTCTAGATTGTAATAAGAAAAAAAAGAGGAGAAG
The DNA here is from genome assembly GCA_028749045.1 of Cupressus sempervirens. NCBI lineage: Eukaryota > Viridiplantae > Streptophyta > Pinopsida > Cupressales > Cupressaceae > Cupressus > Cupressus sempervirens. The sequence continues at coordinate 461,994,621 of CM053793.1, forward strand.
AAACACAAACCCACAAACAAATAAAAGATTAAATGGAAGAAACTCACCCTAATCATCATCCATTTCTTAATACGCAATGAAATGAAAGAACTTAAAGTAATGATGATGTTGGCCCTAAAGATTAGCTTAAGAAACCACACTCAACATAACTAACATTATAGAAATTAAATTCACAAGTTGCATGCCCATCATCTCAAGGGCACTCAGGGGAGGAGACAACAATCACATAAGAAACACTAATCTCTTTCTTCTCTAGTCTATTGTCTCCATTTCTTTCATAAGCTGAGCTTTAGGGCCAACATCGTCATTACTTTAAGTGGCATTTGGGAGAAGAGACAACAACCATAGAAGGAACAATGATCTCTTTCTTCTCTAGTCTATTGCCACCATTTCTTTCTTAAGTTGAGCTTTAAGGCTAACATCGTCATTACTTTGAGTTCTTTGATTTCGTTAGGTATTAAGAAATGGATGACAATTGAGGTGAGTTTCTTCCATTTAGTCTTATTTGTTTGCAGATTTTTGTTTCTTCTCCTCTTAGTTTTGTTATTATAATTTGGAGGTTTGATCAGGGGGGTTCTTGTCTACTTTAGGATTTTCATCGTCTAAATAATTACATCATCGAAAAAAATTATATTTCACTATGATCATTATATGATATAAATTCCATGGACTTTGTTTACTATCATGGATGGTATTCAACCCTTGTATTCTCCATAGTCCTTATTATTGTAAAGACTACGTTAAAACACTAAACCAAACAATGGAGGAGATGGAAAAACACATGCAATAGAACCGATGTTATAGAAATTAAATTCACAAGTTGTGTACTCATCATTTCAAGGGAATTTAGGTGAGGAGACAAAAACCATAGAAGAAACAATTATCTCTTTCTTCTTTGATATGTTTCCACCATTGCTTTCTTAAGGAGAGATTTAGGACCAACATCGTCATTACTTTAAGTTTTTTGATTTTATCATATATTAAGAAATAGATGATGATTGGGGTGAGTTTTTTCCATTTAATCTTATTTATTTGTAGATTTATGTTTCTTCTCCTCTTAGTTTTCTTATTAAGATCTGGAGGTCTAGTTAGGGGGGTTCTCATCTACTTTAGGGTTTGCATTGTCTAAATAATTACATCATCGAATGATTTGTATTTAATACTAGCAAATTGTGATTGGGAAAAATCATGAACATTTTGATTTGTCAAGCAATTTCTATGTTGTCAAATCTCATTGGTCATTTTTTGGACTTGCATGAAACATAATATTTTGAGAAATTAGGGTTTTAGTCCCTTGCATCCCTGGGACTTGGGTTTGAACATTGTGCTACACAATTTTGCGTGGCCATTTATGTTTATGGTTGGTTGGGGAGTTAAATGTTTAGACAAATAAGTTGCATGAATTTGTGTCCTTTTTCTAGCAATTTAATTTCTTAATATGGGCGCTGAAGCTATAATTGGTGCTAGGGGATTCTCGTGTAGCTATAATATTTGTAGTTGCTTTGCTGTCAAATCCCATTAGTCATTGTTTGGACTTGCATGAAACATAATGTTTTGACAAATTAGAGTTGTAGTCCCTCACCTCCTCGAGACTTGGGTTTCAACATTGTGTTGCATGGTTTTACATGGCCATTTATGTTTATAGTTGGTTGGGGATTTAAATGTTTAGATAGATAATTTGGGTGGATGTTTGTCCTTTTCTAGAAATTTAATTTCTTTATATGGTCATTTCAAGGGCATTTAGTAGAGGAGACAACAACCAGAAAAGAAACGATAATCTCTTTCATCTCTTGTTTGTTGCCGCCATTTCTTTCTTAAGCTGAGCTTTAGGGCCAATGTCATCATTACTTTGCATTCTTTGATTTCATTATGTATTAAGAAATGGATGATAATTGGGGTGAGTTTCTTCCATTTAATCGTATTTATTTGTGGAATTGTGTTTCTTCTCCTCTTAGTTTTCTTATTACTATCTGAAGGTCTAATCAAGGGGTTTCTCTTCTATTTTAGGGTTTTTATAGTCTGAATAATTACATCATCAAATAAATTTCTATTTCACTATGATCATTGTATGATATAAATTTCATAGATTCTATTTACTATCATGGATGTTATTCAACCCTTAGGAGAGGAGACACCAACCACAAAAGAAACAATAATCTCTTTCTTCTCTGGTCTATTGTTGTTATTGGTTTCTTAAGCCGAGCTTTAGGGCCAACATCATCATTACTTTGAGTGGGATTCAAGAGAGGAAACAACAACAAATAAACAATAATCTATTTCTTCTCTAGTCTATTGCCACCATTGCTTTCTTAAGTCGAGCTTTAGGGCCAACATCACCATTACTTTGAGTTCATTGATTTCATCACGTATTAAGAAATGGACAAAGATTGGGGTGAGTTTCTTCCATTTAATCTTTATTTGTTTACGAAATTGTGTTTCTTCACCTCTTAGTTTTCTTATAATGATATGGACATCTAATTTGGGGTGTTCTCGTCTACTTTAGGGTTTTCATCGTGTGAATAATTTCATCATTGAACAAATTTCTATTTCACTATGATCATTGTATGATATAAATTTCTTGGACTTTGTTTACTATCATGGATGTTATTTAGCCCTTGTATTCTCCATAGTCTTTATTATTGTAAAGACTATGTTGATTTCATCACGTATTAAGAAACACTAAATCAGATGATGGAGGTGACTGAAAAACACATGCAACTAAAGTGACGTTATAAAAATTAAATTCACAAGTTGTGTACCCAAAATTTCAAGGGCATTTGGGAGAGGAGACAACAACCACATAAGAAACAATAATCTCTTTCTTTTTTGGTTTGTTGCCTCCATTGCTTTCTTAAGCTGAGTTTTAGGGTCAACATCGTCATTACTTTGAGTTCTTTGATTTCATCATGTATTAAGAAATGGATGACGATTAGTGTGAGTTTCTTCCATTTAATCTTATTTTTTTGTGGATTTGTGTTTCTTCTCCTATTAGTTTTCTTATTATGATCTAGAGGTTTAATCAGGGGGGTTTTCATCTACTTTAGGGTTTTCATCATCTGAATAATTACATCATCAAAAAAATTTCTATTTCACTATGATCATTGTATGATATAAATTATATGGACTCTGTTTACTATCATGTATGTTATTCAAACCTTGTATTCTCCATAGTCCTTACTATCGTGGATGTTATGTTGATTAATAGAGAGATAAAAATATAAGGAGATATATATGAAAAGGAGGAAGGGAGAATAAATGATGTTAAGTTAAGGCACCCAATTCATCACAATTAGAGCCTATCCCTCTACAATCACTTCTCATACCCTTGTTGCATAAACTTCCAAGTTGAATCAGACTATGGTTGTGTCCATGAATGAGCTCCGTCGGGAATCATCATCACCCACAAGAAACTCTTGGACTTGTGTCACCAAAAAACAAGATGTAATCCCAAACAAAACATAGAGAATGGAAGCTAGAGCCTATGAATCTAACTATCTCATGCACTCCATCTTCACTGGCAATCTCAACTGTTGTGCTTCATCATTGAAGAAGGCTTGCAAAAGAAGAGGTCCAACACTCCACATAGGTTTCCTACCAAAAACAAATTCCTCTATTTCTTGCTGAATGAGTTATGATTCCAGTGAGCTCAATGTGTTTGTGATTTATTCCTTTGTAGGCCCTACCAAAGTCCTCTAGTACCTCCAACAATTTATAAATCTTTTAGGAAATAAATGCTTCATGGATACGTTAACATGGGACATGACCATTTTCTGATCACGTGTTCACATCATCCAAAGGTTGGAATAAGCACCAGTAGGTCTGAAGACATAGATGGGGATTGAGTACTTGGTAGCCAGATTTTGAACCCATCCCATAGCTGGGTTGTGGACTAGAACCACTCTATTACTCTTCTCTGAGTAGATTTTGTGCATTATCTAATCAACACGAGGCCCTAGATTATCCTCAAATCCTTATTGTTTTATTTGTGTGAGATGAAAATTCATGATTTATAATCTTACACATTGTGATGTTGGTGTAGAGGCCAAATTTTCTTCAAATACCATATATCTCTATAGGAAGGCATATGTGCAAATCAAACTTGTTTATGGGGACTTTTCTGGTATTGTTACTAGATTCAATGTAATCATATATGCATTTTATATCGCTTAATCAATAATAAGGTTAGTAGGGAAATATATTTGTGTACAATAGATGTGAATACAAAATTGATAACTATAAGATGAATAAAATCCACCTAAACTTAACCCCACGAGAAAAAGCATATTCACATTCCTAACCCAAACCTAATTATAACTATAATCCTAAGCATCATCCTAAACCTAAATCCTAACCCTAATGATAGCATTAACAATGATGCCAATCCTAACCTTAACCATGTTTGTAACTATAATCATAATCCTAGATTTGAAATCTAATCCTAATCAAAATAAACCTTAACTCTAACTATATCACTAACCACCATGACAATAATTATAATGCTAAACCCTAAACCCAAATCCTAAGATCGACCTTAATACAAATCATTATTATCAATAGATAGAATGATAGACTATCATGTTTTTAATTAAAGATAAATCCCTTATCATAAATATAATTAGAAATTCTATATACAATCATAACCCTAACCCAACCATAAGACTACTCCTTATCCAACATTAAATTATAATCATATACAAGATCATAACCTAAACTACAAACCTAATCCTAACAATAACCAACATGTAAACTTAAACTCCCTACCCTTAACCCTATATAGTAATCATAATCAAAACCTTAACCATGGCCATAATTATAACTATGATATAAATATTGAACTTAACCATGCTTGTTATTATTAACCTTGTCCCTAATTCTAAACAATATCACATCCCAAAGTCTCAACACAACCCTATCCCTAACCATGACATAAAGATAAACAAATTTACCAACCCTAACCATAGGAACCCTAAATTTAACCATAACAATAACCATATTTATAAATATATACTTGAACATAACCTTGACCTTAATCAAAGTTATAACCCTAAACATAATACTACTTATGATATAACCCCTTATCCTAATCATTCCCTATGCAAAACTCTAATCTAACCATAACTCTACGCCAAACACTCAAATGACTATTGGACATCTAATGACAAGGAAGAATTCAATCATCTTGCATCTCTCGCGAATTAAAAGGAAGAGAAAGCGATTGAAATACATTTTATTATATAAATTTATCTATAACATTATTATCACAAATCTACATTTCTAATTGCCCTAACCTTTCCATATGCACAACTCTAATCTAACCATAACTCTTATTATCACAAATCTACATTTCTAACCAAAACCATCTTCAACATAAATAACCAATTATGTATGATTTATATATCTTAATTTTTCACACTTAAAGATCCATAAAAAAATTATTTTAATTTTTAAATTGTAATTATGCATAAGAGTTTGATTGTTCATAATTTAGGTCCCATTTGGTTGCAGGCATACGAATGGAGAATAGGAATGCATATTGGGAATAGGAATGGCTATTCCAATAACATCTATTTTTTGGAATGGGTATAAGTTCATTTTAGAGGCAAAATAAGAATATGTATTCCTATTCCCTATTCCAATTGACATACCAAACAAAAAATAGAAAACATATTCCAAATTTTCTATTCCTATTCCAACAACCAAATGAGTTAATGAAAATGAAAATCTCAACCTTGAAACACAAAATAACCCTCAAATTGGCCCACTTTAAGACAAGAAATTTAATCCACTACCTTGCAACCAAATTTTCTTTACACACGATTTTGGAATATAAATGGATTCAACTATAAGTTTGTAATATACATAAAATTTAACCTATGCACTAGATACTCGCCATACCCTATACCAACCTATATATAATTTTTTGCAAAAATGTCTCAATAATTTAAATTTTTACAAATTACAATAAATATATTTTACATTTTACATTTTTAATTATGAGTTTGCAATATACATAGATTCAACCTATACACTATACTCTAAAGGATGTATATCCACTGTACCAATCTATATATGATTATATGCAAAAATGTCTCATTAATTGAAATTTTTACAATTTACAATAAATATGTTTTATATTTCACATTTTTCATATTTTTTATGATCTTTATTTTAAAAATATTTAAACCTTTTAATATTGTTACTAAATATAAGAATTATATTTAAGCTGATAAGCTTTATTATTGTGGCACACAATGGCCTGAAATTTGTCTTACATCTGAAAACTGTCAAATGTTGGCCGAAATTCACATTTGGAAAATAGATTAACCACCTTCTAATAATAGAATTTCATATTTTATATATATTTTTAATCGAAATATATTGATTCGTACGCCCACTAAAACGTGATTCACATTGGAATTTTCAAATATCCAATATAATTCATGGCTGTGCAGTTGGAATTATATGGAAATTCTTTGTACAACACATAAAGAGATGGAGTCTTTGACGTAGTTATTTTATTTTTTTCTGCATAATTTTGTGCATTTTTTATTGAATTTGATAAAAGTGATATATAATCTTTTTAATCATTCTAATTATGTAGGAGTCGGGGATCATTATCACCTATCAGATTTTTGATTTTATTTTATCTTCATTCTTCAAAATAAATTTCTTTTATTAGTATCAGTAGACGTGTCATTCTACTTGCCCTTTTTAAAAATCTTATTGTACTATTATTTTTCTATTAATTAAAAGTTCGATAATGACTGCTGACTATTTTAATGGTTTAGTAGAAAACTTTTGAAAGAAGCGGATTTATATAAATGTTTGATGACATTCTTGCAGGTGTGGCCCATCCATAATCTGATGCACGTTCTACTAAATGGTACATGATCTTTTATCAACTACCATCCACCACCCCCTCTAATGTGAATGCATGGGGACCAGGTACAATGCATGCAGGTAGTTTCCTCCTTATCTGCTATATGTAGAAACTAATTTTCCACAATCCTCTAATTTAATCTTTTGCCTCTATGAAATCTATTTAGGTATCAATTTAAAAAGTGGGCATTTTTGTTCTTAAGGAAATCTACTTTGCATAGAGAAGGAGAAAGCAAATGAAGATTTGAAAAAGGTAAGATATTTCCATTATAGCTATAACTTGTATGATAAATTTGCAGACCTGTGTGAAGGCCATGTTGCTCTGTTGTGCCTGGATGCTCGTTTGGTTGTCTTCATTTTGTAATTTTATGAGTAGTTGGTGTTGGTCTTAAAATAGTTTTGACATTTGAGTGTCAACACACTTAACCACTTTCTACATTGAAGCCGAGTACACTATATATGTTGAACTACAGTGTGTGCCAACTCAAATTTTCAATAGGTGTCGAGTGACTTCAAGTGCCAAGTAGTATATAAGTGTCAAGTGACATATAGGTGATGAGTCACAGTTGATGTCGAGCAAGTTAGAATGCTTCATATGCCGAGTGAGTCAGAATCATATATGTGTCGAGCGAGATAGAGTGTAATAGGTGTCAAGCAATCTAGGATAGTATATGTGTCAAGCACCAGTAGTCCAGTATGTGTCGAGTAACATAGAATCAACATATGAATTTGTTCCCTCACAAACTCAGATGTAAACTATTTTTGGAGCCGACATAAAAGGATTTCGAAGGAGAAAAAGGATAAGGACAAACCTTTTACATTCCCTACATGATCAGCATGCAGCCAATCAGGAAAATGGAGAAGCCATGCAACCAATGAGGGAAATGCAAGGAATGAGCGAGAACTTAAAGATTCAATATGGATCATAGATCCATACCTAACCCTAAGTCTTCACAATCTTTAAAAGGAGGAAAAAACCCCCATTGTGTATGTGGATGAGAATAGTGTATGGGGAGATTATGGCGAAATTCAATGTGAAATGAGTAAGACTTAGAGGAACAGAGCAACAATTATACATCTAGTTGATCAGAACAACACAAGGGATAAGAACAGAGATCAGATCAAGCAAGGGTCACATCAGAGAGAGTAGATCAAGTGCCTGAATCCAGCAATTAAAGATTGCATATTGTCAGGTTCATTGTTCTAATACTTTCTTGCCATTATATTAGAAGTTGGAAATTCTATATTGATAGGTTAGCTTAACAGCTAGGTAGGAGAACCTTTGGAGAAGGTGACTGAAAATCCTATTGTATTAGGTGTTATTGTAAATCCTTTAATAGGGTGACACTTCATGTTAAGTGTTTGTAAATCCTCTAATCAGGTCACTATTAACACAATGTAAAGCCTTTAACAAGGTAGGCCTTTCATAGGGTAGACCATCATAAGTGGTCAAACATTTATTGTTGTAGTAATTTTTGTGGGTATCATCCCCACCCCAGTTTTACCTTCTTATTCTTGGAGGGTTTATGGGTTACCAAATCTGGTGTTATGTGTTATTGCATGTGTTTATTTTATGGTTATGTAATGTATTTACATGCATGCAATTTACTTTTCAGTTATATGTTTTAAAGGATTGAAAAAGGTTAAAAGTGTGATACTTCTAATTCACCCCACCCTCTCAAAAGTACTCTTCCCATTTTGGACATTCCAATAGTTGGGTTGTCAATACATAGAGATATAGTATAACGTATTGCTAATGTATGCTTTCTGCTCATGATGTAATAAAATCATAACCAGTTCGTTTACTTGTTGCTCTGTTTGAATTCTACTTGAAGCAATACAACTATGTTTCTCTTCTTTATTGTTAACCTACATATGCAAGGTCTAACCAACATATTTCAATTGGTTACCATCCAATCCAATCACAGTGATTTATTTAACAATCTGTATCCAACGAAAGAAAGAAAGCAAAAGAGAAATAGAGTCCTCTTAGCAAGTAATTCTCCAACCTTTTGACTTTTCCAAATGATGGATAAGAAGATTGTGACGTCAATGAGTTTGCTTCACCCTTAAAAGTGGTTGATTCAAATGTTTCAATTTCTTTGTGCCTATAAATTCACCACATAGTAACAATATTTAGAGCATTTGATATAAACTTTGCTAAAATGGTGCCAAGAAACCAATATATTAGAAGTACTTACTTCTTATCAAAATAATCATAGTAGCTACTATAGTTATTTATTTTATGATCTCCACACCCAGGGAAAGGACTTGTGGTAGTTTTGTCATGAAGAACGTCTACAATAGAGTAGATTTTTCCATTATGAATAGTAATAACCACTTTATCTATCAACTCTGAAGCTTCATAAGGGTCACTTGCCAAACTAATAACTTCCCTTTTTCATACTACACAATGCAAGAGAGATGTCCCATCCATCAAAATTTCCTCTAGAACTTCCCTAAATTTCAAAACAAGACCATAGATTTCTCATTTCAATAATCTTTAAAGTATGTTCCTTCAAGATATTCGATGCTCCTGAACCTTAATTCTCGTGCATAACCTTACCAAACACTCCATTAAACACAATTTTGTGGAAAGCTTTTGCATCCCTCAGCTGTCATGGACTATGAGAAGTGAAATCTAGCCATACACGACAAGTAAACAGATTTTATTGGTTACAAAAAAAATCACAAATGTGTATAATTAAAAGTTTTCAATTGCAAACATATATCATGTATAGGAAGGACTCAATCACATTACTTATTATGTGTATGAATTATTGTCAAATGTTTGCAATTTACTCATTGATATTTGATTTCCAAAACTCAAACAACTCACACAACAGTCATAGGAAGGACTCAATCAAACTACTTATCTAGCTTCCATTTATCCAGGTTCCATTTCTTCTTTTCAACCTTCCTTTATGCTTTCATTTGATCTACTCTTTCTACTTCTACATTATATATTGAGAAATACTGACAATGAAAAGTTTCCAATTGCAAACATATATCATGTATAGGAATGACTCAATCACATTACTTATTATGTGTATAAATTATTGTCAAATGTTTGCAATTTTCTGATTGATATTTTATTTCCAGAACTTAGACAACTCAAACAACAGTCATAGGAAGGACTCAATCACACTACTTATCTAGCTTCCATTTATCCAAGTTCCATTTCTTCTTTTCCACCTTCCTTTATGCTTTCATTCGATCTACTCTTTCTGCTTCTACATTGTATATGGAGAAATATTGACACTGAAAATTTTCCAATTGCAATTATATATCATGTATAGGAATGACTCATTCACATTACTTATTACGTGTATGAATTATTGTCAGATGTTTGCAATTTGTTGATTTACATTTTATTTCCAGAACTCAAAAAGCTAACACAATAGTCATAGGAAGGACTCAATCACATTACTTATCTGGCTTCCATTTATCTAGGTTTCATTTCTTCTTTTCCACCTTCCTTTATGCTTTAGTTTGATCTGCTCTTTCTACTTCTACATTGTATATGGAGTTTCCACCTTCCTTTATGCTTTGGTTCGATCTACTCTTTTTGCTTCTATATTGTATATGGAGAAATACTATGTTACACATTTGTCATCTTGTCTATGTAGGCATGCGTTAGGTGTCTTAAATTAAATTATTGGCAATCTCATATTGCATAACTGAATTCTCTTGTGGACCACTCCAAACTAAAGTGGATTATACAAGAAATATGTCAGAGAATGACACATGTAGGGTACGTAATAAATGATTGATTAACTATATCACAAATTTTAATTTAATTAGTAATTTCAAGAAACTATATAATGATTAAATTCAAAATTGATAGAGAACTGTATCACAATTTTTAATTTAATTATTAATTTGAAGAAACTATATAATGGCTAAATTTAAAATTGATCCAGAGTCCAAATATTGAATATTTTACATTATTTATCATTTATGTTTTGAATGATATCAGGGTTTATGTTGGCTTATTTCATTTCATTTTTCATACGTTATTCAAAACTTCATTTTCATTTGACTTCTACATGATATCTTCATTTTCATTTTTCTTCTACATGATAGCTTCATTTTTATTTCACTTCTACATGATAGTTGTCTTTTTCAAACCCAAAATGAGCCTTACATCAATTTATGGTTTTCAAACTATATGCTTTCATAAATAGTTTAGTTGATCTCATGTGTTTTGATCACGGAAGCCTTCCATTTACTACTTGTGTCCAATTGGAAAGAAAGAAAGTATTGGTTTAAAAGAAAGTAGTAGTTTTGAGAGACCTCGAGTCAATTCAATTTGTGTTCGTCGAGGACTACATAAAGATAGTCAGTGCAATTCTACAATTATCTTCTTTATCTGTCAATCTACCAATGTCTTCATTTAGTAGGAAGGAAATAGTGGAACATAGGTCTATGTAATAGTGACTGAGTTTCCACAATCCATGCGAATTTTTGAATTACTGCTTCTAGAATTGATTGTGTGAGAATTTTGTGATGGAAGAAATCTCACACAATCAAATTCCAAATGCAACACTTAAAAAATTTAGGAACTCTAATTGATGTTAAAGTAATTTTATCCACACATTTATTATGTTTAGGATATTTGCTAATATTATTATGAATTTAAACTTTGTTCATAAATATTAATGACCTTAGTTAAATTTCTATAATCAATTTATCACCTGGACATGAAAATATTTGGAAAAAGATATATTTAATTTGGTTTAGATGTCTAATTACTAAAGATTAATGTAGATTTTTTTTCTTTAATTTCTATGTCTTACATATACTTTTATTCACAGAATGGGACGAAATGAACCAGATAGCCCCCCTTCACCCACTATTATAGAAATTTCAACTCACGAATCTAAGGAAACTAGTCTATCAACAGTCCTAGCCTCCATGTCTATGAATTCGAGAGGGCTACCCACAACTAATATTATGTCACTTGCAGATATGATTCAGAACAGTTGTCAAGAAATACAAGACTTTGTACTGCATACTGGTCTTCATTCAAATAATGTGCAACCTATCAAGATTACAAACATTGAAAATGTGCATGAAACATTTCACAGTCTTTGCAAAAAAATTGAGGCACTTTCCAATCTTTTAAAGGAATTGTACTACGACTACTATTACAATGAAGGAAATGCTGCAACGATTAAATGTACATTCCAAAGGCTTTTCTAACTTTATTTGGTCATATATGACAACATTGTATCTACCTTAGAATAAGTTTGAGAATATCTGGACAACTAGAAGCATGTGAGAAACCATATTTTGTGTTGGTTTTCATAGGTTTCAACATCCTCTCTTACAATAAGCTTGTCAATATCTCGACAATTGAGACCTGTTTACTATGGGTTTTGTAAACATCCCTATCTCTTTTGTCAATGTTTGCATATCTCAATTGAGTTTAATGAATTTTATAAACCTGATTATCTATTGTATCAATGTTGAGTTATCTCAGTTATTAATGAAAAATGTTCATTGATGTTCATGAAAAAACAAGTCATATTCTCACAACACGCTAAACATATATTCTACTATATACATGAGTTTTTGTTAAAAAATGACAACACAGAAATGATTCAATTATTCATAATTAAAGCTACTGAAGTATAGGTAAGGAGGTGACTGAAATGACACTTGACTATATCCTCAACACCATTAGAAATGCTTATAAGCAAAAGAAAAATGAAAACATTTCTAAAATATTAATGATTCAAAACCCGTAAATGTCATACAACATTTTAATGTATTCACAAGACCACATGGAAATCCATTGTTGCATTAACTTCTTCTCCCTCTTTCTTTAGAGATTACTGTATCCCTTCTTTTGTTCCATTTGGAAATCTAAATCCATTTATTTTTAATGAAACATCTCCCCTTGATTATGTATATCAACTACCTTTGTAACTAGCATATTAATTATTAAGATGATATTTTGTTTGTATGTTCTTTTTTACAATAAGTCCTTTTCACTTAGGATATTATGACCCAAAGATATTTTGAAGATAGTTTATTAGTGCTTTCACCCATAATTAATTTTGTAGTTGATCTACAATTGAAAATTTAATTCTTCTACTTGTTTTATAGCAATAATAACACAATGTCCATCGAACAAAGTCATGATGAAATAATCAGCAAGCAAGATGATGCACCAAGATTGGACAACATGGATCTACAATTAAGCCTACATGCCATAACCAAGATACATAGCAGATAAATCATCAGTGGACCAATTGTACAAATTGTTGCTATTTCCAAATTTGGTGGCATGGATGAGAGCAATAGACGATACAAATTATATGTATCTGATGGTTTCCATAGTCAAAGAGCATTAATACCAACCAGATACAATCATTTTATACTCAACAGAGATATGGTGGTTTGAATAATGATTTGGTTAATAAAGTATAATATCCCACAAATAAGCACAAATAGGTTAGTACACCAATTTTTTATTATGTTACTATCATATCATTATGCAATATATGATTTATTATTGGATTTATCCTCAATTAACAATGATAATTGTAACAAATTTGTACGTGGATAGTCATTGATGATCTTTAGATCGTAAGCACACAGAAGGAGATATTCGGCACACCTATTCCTATTGATTTAGATAAATCTGACAATAAACAAAAAGAAATGGTGGATGTTTCTGCCACGTCAAATCAGTTCAACATTTCTACACCACCACTACTAGTGCTAAGCCAGAAGATACTATTTGGTATACAATCCTCATTAAACAATATTGAGTCACCAACTATAATTACACCTATAAGGAATCTGAATCCTTATCAACCTAGGTGGACCATAAAATGTCGTGTCACAATAAAGAGTGAAATAGTACACTACAAGAACCCTCGAGGAGCAAGACAACTTTTTAGCTTTGACCTTATAGATGTCAAAGGAACGGAAACAAGAGTAACTTGTTTCAATGATGCAAGCAATGCACACTACAACAAAGTTCATGTAGGTGTAATTTATATGCTTTCAAGTGGAACCATTAAAAATGCTAACAAAAACAGGCTAAACAGTGGGTTAGAAATCACTCTCACTACTGACTCAAAGATCATCCATTGTGAGGATGACTCATCAATTGTAAAGTACAATTAAATTTTACACCTATAAATGAAATAGCCAAAAAAAGTAATAATACATACATTGATGTAATATGAATTATCACATCAATGTATTCTGTGTTTACAATAAGAAGAATAGATGGTATAGAGACTCTGTGATGTACAATAACATTGTTAGATATGTATGGGAAAACTATAGATTTAATTCTCTAGGGACCAATGGCTAAAAAGGTAGGTGGTCAACTACATCACAGGTATGAACAAAAACAAACAATTGTTCTTGCAAGTAAAAAAATGTTGGGTTTCTGAATATAATGGTAAGGTTCTCAACACATCCAACACTATGACATTGGAAATAGACTTTGAATTACAGAAAACTTCAGATTTAAAGGAATGGTTCAACAAAGTAGGTCAAAACTTGCTACCAACTACAATAAGGCCAGATGCCCCGTGAATGACCATTTCAAATATTGAAGAAAAGAGTTAAATGATAGCTGATTCTATTGAATGCATGTTGAGAGCACTAGTATTACACATCAAATGAGACAAGATGTCTTATCCAACATGTTCCAACCAATCAAATGGGTGAGAATGTAAAAATGCTATGACTCAAGATAATGAAGGAAAGTGATTTTGTTCAAAGTGTAATGTGACTAAAATTGATTGTAATCACAAGTATATTCTACAAGTAAAGCTACAAGATCATACATACTCAATGTGGGAATTTGCAATTGATAAAGGGGCAATATAATTGATGAAAATATCAGCAAAAGATTTGTACACCTTACAATTTTGAACTCCTCAAGGAAATGAAAGTGAACAAATCATAAGAGATGCGAGTAATAGGGAATACATTTTTACCTTGTCCTACAAAAATGAGATGTATGACAATGAATCTTGACTAAAGGCAATCATCATAGGGGTTCAAGAAGTCAACTTCTCTACTAAAAGTACTATCATGCTTGCGAAAATGAAGAACATGATTCCTAATACAATAATTATGGAATGATGTAAGTTTAGGTAGAGATAGACACATCTTTGAATGCCTCTTATATTGGCAGTTTTTGTTCACCTTGCTATGTTTTTCTATTTCAAAAAACACTATTGCTTTTAGTTTATGCAACTCATTTTTGTAGTGCTCAATATGGTATCTAATTTTTCATGTGTACCATTTGGAATAAGTGTACAGTTTAAATTGTTTGCATTAAAATGTTCTACTTGAACAAATATCTCCCAATTATTTCTATGTGCCTTTTATCAATCTCTTTATTTTATAATTAGTTATAATTACAAGGTTTTATTTCTATTTATGTTATGCATAAATGAAAAAGGAACATGTAAAACCTCTTTCATATCAGACACAATTACAATTACAAGGTGCAATAATGTAGACTTCAATGTATATACAAACATCTACCTATCACCTCCTATATATAGAATTTAGAATTTCTCCTACATTTTTCAATTCCAACAACAACCATTGCTTTTAGTTTGCCAAAATAAATTTTTTCTTAGAGTAATATCGTAAATAAGTTTGTAGGTGTACCATGTTGAATTCATTAGATAGTTTACATTCTTTGAAGAAAAATATTGTACTAAACTAATTTTTTGCACATACTTTTTCTCTTAACTTTATCAATCAAGTTATACAATGCATTATTACAAATAAAATGATAAGTTGTCATTTACATTATACACAAGACAAAAAGAAACATGTTAAATATATCTGTCTCATGCACAATTTAAATTAGAGGATGTAGTAGTTTACCCATTTTAGATAACTTTATGTTACCCATCTCATCGAGATAAAATGTGCACTGATATATTTTATGTGTACAGCTACTAAAAAATGTCAACTCCCACTCCAAAACAATTACCACCAGATGCACTATCAAAAATTCAGAGGGAACAAAATAGAAAAAGGAATCAAGAATATTATGCATGTAATAAAGATGCAATAGCTGCTCGTAGACATGCAAAGTTGTTAGAGAGACATTCACATCCACCACAACAAATAGTAAACCACTGTACTACAGAAGTATCCATTGAGCAACCAATTCAGCCATTAGAGATCCACCCATTGGAGGCTCAACAAAGCCCAATACAACAACAAAGCATCAATCTACAAAAAAATCTGCTTCTACAATAACAACAAGACTAGAACAGAAAAAGAAGCAGAGAATACTATGCTCGTAATAAAGAAAGAATAATCGTTCAAAGGCGTGCCAAAAGATTGCAACAACTTCAAAATTGTATACAATAGATGGACAATGGTGAAGAGCTAATGGAACAATAAATTAATTTCAATTTAGAAGACCAACATTGTTAGTTTCAACAAACAACATTACAAGTAGAAAGTAATGAACAAATGCAAACACAGGAACATATAGGCTATATAATGGCACTGAATTTTTTTTGAAAATGAATTGATGTGCTAAGAAAGTTGCAGACATGCACTATATGTAGAGAATGCTATCTAGGAGTACGCATTCAATTATCAAACACAAATCCCACATGCAACCGATGCTACCATGAAAAAGACATACATCGATTTTCATTTCTAAACAATATGGATCTGAGTGACCAACCTCTTATATTGAAAAGATTAACCCAGGTTGAAGAAATGTTGATTGCTAGAGTTAACCCAGAGTTACAAGTTACTCAAAATTATGGAGGTCAATATAAATATCGTGGCCACACAATAAGCTTTGCACAAGATATTAAACAGATTGCAACAATACTGCCACGAATGATCCAAGATATAGATATACTCATTGGTCAAAGACTACATACAACATGCCAGTCATATGATTGTTATGTTTGTAGGAGCCATATTATAGATGCATTACAATACAATATCAAATATGATCCCCACTATAAGGATGTCACCATTCATGCAAATCATCTAGCTGAGATCCCTGAAACAAGAACAGACGTATCCAATATGCTTAAAATTATTGAGACAACTGAAGACATAGCATTCATAATTAGTGAAATGGACATGGATGGACATGATAATGAGATTAGCACAACATATACAACATCATTTATTAGTAAGCCATCGAAAGTTGCTCCTAAGCTACAAATAATAAAAGAAAGCTTACAACTTCAAGGAAATTCAAGTGATATAATAGATTGGCCAGAGATAGATTCATGTCTAGTGAATGAATATAACAACAAGGGCTTGTTGGATATGGAATTTACCACTCTATTTTCGAAAGGATCCGCACTTTATATGCAACCTAGGATAAGGGAAGTTCAACTACATGAATTTGCACAACACTTAATAAGGTTCTATGACAACAGATTTGGAAGACATCCTTGCTTTACATATTTTCTCTTTAATCTAATGGGTAGACATCATAGCCAAGCAATTGCACAATATTCATTAAAAGAAATGCAGAGGATAGTATGCCTACTACTATAGAAAACCTCCATGCACACCTACAAGATTTGTCAGACAATCAGTTGGCACAATAATTGATGCACTACGGTTCTTCAATGCGAGGTACACGGCCATACTAGAGCAGTCACCAAACATATTTAGTTAATATGATAAACTAGATTAGATTGCCAACTTTATTCTTCACACTGAGTGCAACAGACACAAAATGGCCAGACCTACACCAGTTAATGTCAAATGATACTTCTCCAACAATGTTATCAAACAAACAACGCACAGAAAACATCATCAATAACCCTCATACAATAGCACTATACATGCATCACCGATTTACAATTTTCCATAAAGAAGTTATTGAAAAACTTCTCCATGCTCAAGACTATTGATATAGAACAGAGTGGCAACATAAAGGAAGCACACATATACATGGAGTGATTTAGATAAAAAATGCACCTGATATGGATAAACTTGACTGGAATAATGTAGATGAAGTTGAAAGAGCACGACTATTTTTTGATAGATATGTTACAGCTTGGAACCCTCATGAAACATCACATAGAAATACTACACTTTACCAAAGTCTACTAGATGACCCATGTTTGCTCAATACAAATGATATACTATTTGCAAATAGTGACCATGACTATGAAGAATTGATCAATAGGCTTCAACGTCATATAAGATATAGACAGGGCACATGTTTATGGAAAAAAGGCACAAAATTGGAGTGTCACTACAAAGCACCATGGAAACAACAAACTATTTCAACTCTAACATGTGATGAAAATGGTTTTTTAAAAAATGAACCTGAAAGAAATGATGAAAGGCTAAATATTCACAATCGAGAAATGTTGTCAATTTGGAGAGCAAACATAGATTGCCAACCGGTCATCTCATAAGAACTTGTTCTCAAATACATTGCTAAGTATGCATCAAAGGCAGAAAAAACATCAGAGACATACACTAACATGTTAAAAAGAATTTCTTCGGCCAAAAAACCTGATAGTCCAGCTCTTACAGCATACAGAAAATTCATGACTAAAATTGTAACTAAGTGTGACATAGGTGCACAAGAAACATGTCACATGCTTCAAAAATTGCCTCTTGTTGTGTGTAGTCGTCCTTTTACATCTCTACATGTTGGAAGAATTTTTTTTCAATAGATAAAAAATGCATCAAGACAAAATCAAATAGATTCTTCATACTTGTAGGCATACATTCAAAGGCCCCCAGACCTTGATATGATAACACTTCTTGAGTCAACACGATCATATACTTTTTCTACAAATCATACACAAAACAAATGGAAAAAAAGAAACAACCAAGCAATTGTCAATGTTTATCCAAGATTTAATACAATTTGGCATTCTAACTCAGAACATTTTGAAGTATTCTGCTGGAGTGAGCTCCTATTGTACAAGCATTTTTCAGGATATAGAGATGGATATTGGCCTAACCAAAGAATCAGTGATTACAAATTAGACCCAAATGAACTCAAATGGATATCAAGTATGGCATGTCAATCGCAAGGATGAACATGAAGATATTTCAGAATAGGAAGAGGATGATAATAATGATGATGCTAACAGGGAGGAGATACTTAATAAAAATGAATGGAAAATGTTATTAGAAATGGGTCCTTCACAAAGCATTACAATCAACGAACTTGACATGCTTGGAAGATGTGACTTTGATAACAAGAACAACTAGGTGAAGAATACTATTCCTCAACATCGACATGTAATAACAACACATTTCATAAATACCAGTAAAAGAACTACAGAAGATGGGAACATTCTAGCGAAAGAGCATCTACCAAACTATCCACTATCAGCACAACAACATGTAGCACTTGAAATAATCCACATACATAAAATTTATGCATCAAATAAACCACTATAGATGATAATTCAAGGTATAGCTAGTACAAGAAAATCATACTTGATTAACAAAATAAAAAATGAACTACATAGTGATGAAGACCAACAAAAGAACATGCTGTTGATAGTAGCTCCTACAAGTGTTGCAGGATACAAAATACATGCATCAATAATTCATACAACTCTAAAGATACCTATAAAACAAATGCAACCACTATAGGGACATGCATTGACCATACTTCAAGAGGACTTCAAGGAAATAAAATACATGATTATCGATGAACTAAGTTTCATTGGCCCAAAATTGCTTCTAAAAATAGACAGTAGATTGTGACAAGCATTTCCTCAAAATCAACAACTCTGCTTTGGTGGCATTTCTGTAATCTTAGTTGGTGACCTCGCTTAATTACCACCTGTGATGAACAAACTTCTATACACATCACACTCTAATGCTAGAACATTATGGCATCAACTCAAAATAGTTATCACATTGGAGAAAGTTTTTCGACAGCAAGGTGGTGATCAACAACAAGAACAGTTTCGAGAACTCTTACAGAATCTATGAAATGCAAAAGCAACAAAGGAAGATTGGGAGCTCCTACTAACACGCACAAATCAACACATTCTTCCAGATGAAAATGAAGCATTTGATATGTCAATACATCTATTTGCTACAAATGATCTTGTCAAACTACACAACAAAAAAATGTTGAAACAATTAAATGTTCCAATTTCATTAAGTATAACAACAACCACTACAAATAGCATATAGTATGTAACTGCAGATGAACGACTAGAAAAGGAAATTCTCATATGCAAAGGGCAACGGATCATGTTGACAAAAAACATATGGACATAAGTAGGCCTTGTAAATGGAGCACTTGGTCAAATTATTGATATCATTTATAGCCCAGATTCAAAACCACCAGAGCTTCCACTATATGTTATAGCAAGGGTTAATAATTAAAGTGGTCTAGCTTGGGACATAGATGATCCAAAAGTCATACCAATTATTCCTTTGACATTGGGGTCATGAAGACAAGTACCAATAACAATGGCTTGGGCTTTAACAATCTACAAATCGCAGGGGCTTACACTACATAAAGCAACAATTGACATTGGTAAAACATAAAGGCAAGGTTTGACATTCACATCAATTTCAAGACTCAATTCATTAAAGGGCTTACACATTCGTCCACACTTCTCATTTGAAAGATATTCAAGAATGCAAAACAATCCATTCACAACCATAAGGACAAAAGAAGAAACACGCTTACGAGAACTTGCCCTTTCAACAATGAAGGTATGCAAACTTACTATTTATTTATTATTCTATACATATATCTATGTCGACAAGATAATATACATGTAATGAAAAAAACTTATTCTCAAGAATTTAATGATGCCAACAAATAGTTTTACAAGAAGCTACAAGTATGAACAATTCATTGGGAAACTTTAAGGAGGGACATGCTAATATGAACATTCATGGTACCAAATAAATAATCAAAAAGTAAGTTGCCTCTCAATTGCAAATTAAATTTATATATCTTGTACATGATATGAGATGATTTTCAAAAAGAAAAATTTCAACATAGTTTTACAATTTCATGATGTGCACTTTTTACAAATTGTTTAAATTAATTGCACATAAAACAAAACAAGATTCCAACAATTACCAAATCAAAGAGTTACAACAAATTAAAAAAACTGCCTTTCTATCACATTGAAGAAATTGCACAGCATATGCTACTATCGGCGTGCACATTGTACCTTCTAGTGCAAGTGCTAGTACTAAATTAAATAAGAAGTTTTTTTAAATAGAAAAATATACGTTACAACATTTAACAAATTGAACTAATAATTCACATTTAAAATATTTTTTGTTAACAAGAGCTCTTGACGAGTTGAAGTCCCTGCCTTTTGAAAGGGAGGGGATTAGAGAAAATAACAACTACTAAATTGAATCCAACTGACACCAGGTCCAATGACAACATAAGATTGTTACTAAACCTACAATCTTGTAATCTATGGATTCATATGAGCAAGAAAAATAGAGGACTAATGACAAAACAAAGAGAGAGGGTATTCAAAGCCCACACATGATAAAATGGATGAATGAAATTATCGGAGTGGAACTGGCTTAAAATAGAACACGAAAATCACTCTGGAAAGTGGAAGACAGAGAAAAACCTAGCAAAAATAATTAGTTGTAAGAGTATGTACAACCCAATGTATTCTACAATGAGAAGTATCAATTACAATATAAAACTTGAAGGCTATAAGAAAAAGTCTAGGAATAACATCTGGAGAATGGTATGTTCTAAGTAGAGTTGATAGCTTGACCATGGTCTCAACTACTACAAAATCATTGAAACAACTGCCTATAATGGCAAGGGGATTGATATGGCTCGGTTAACAGAGCATGCCCAAAACTGATAACAAGTTTAGAAAAAATGTACGGTGAATGGAAAGACAAACCATCGAACAAAAATAGAGAAGAGGATACAACAAATGGTAACGGTAACTCAAAAAACTAGGTCTCTCACCATTTTCATAAACTCCTTGTCCCTCAATAGAAACCAACTGAGAAAGGAATCCAACAGGGGAGCTACTATGTCTAGTAATATTGCCCTTGGCTACAACAGCAACAGAAGTGGGCATGGAATCAGGAGGGTTGCAAAAAAAGGGGTCTATTATGTAGTTTTACTCCATCCCAGATCGAGGATCCTATGCCTGGTAAACATTGCAGAATCTATCAGTGGAAGCCTCCTTGGGTCCATTCTCAAGTATTGAAGCAAGATGATGCTTAACCACATCCTTGGTCCCGCCCTTAACCCTAGTAGCACCACTAGCCCCATTCATGCCGCCAAACTGATTGCCTCTGCTTCCTTCATTGCCACACCATATCTTTTAGGGCAATTATGACGAGTGGATGACTGTGCTTGACCAAGCTCATTTTATGTAGAGACTTCTGGAAAAATATATGAAATCTTTGGAAATTTCTAGAGTCATATATATTTCTGTAATTTTTGAATTTGAAAAATAATGAAACCCCACCAAAATTACAACTAGCCAATCAGAAAAAAGATATTGATGATAAAAAATGAATTTAAAAATAAAACAGCTTTCAAACTTTAGAAACTTAATAATTTTGATTGGACAGGGTCTACTGAAAACATTAGTTCCCTCCCTATATAGGCAGGGACTAAAAATTATTAATTTATCTTAATTTTAAAAATATTTACACCTTTTAATATTGTTACTAAATATAAGAAGTATTGGTACTAAATATAAGAATTATATTACTAAATTAATTATAAATTTCTATAAATAGAAAAGTATACCTTACAAAAATATACTTATAACATTTAGCTATACCTTACAACATTTAACGAATTGAGCTAATAATTTATTGAGTTTAATTAAATATTAAAATAATTTTTTTTAGCAAAATTATAAGTATATTGATTCAATAAATCTTAAAATATAATTTTTATTTAAGAACGTTAATTACATTTTTTTTTAAATATTTTTAACAAATCCAAGGGAACAAGTTATAATGTTTATTTAAGAATGTTATTTACATATTTTTAGTTCCTGCCAAGGCAGGAATACTTATGCATTCATGTAATGCAAATATGACATTAACACTAACCAATCAAATCAAAGAATTCAAGAGATTATATGAGATTTCAAATGTTTATATATTTTTCTAATTTATTATTCTTTTATAAATCAGAATTTTCATCCATTCTATTGGTCAATACTATTTTTGGTCAGGGAGAAAATTATTTTTTGTCAACAAAAAATACAAATATTTTCTAACAACTTCATCTTGTATTAATGAATGTATTAATTACAACTTTATCTTTTCCACATTTGTGACAAGTTGATACGATTTTATTTTTTCAATCATTTTATCTTCCACCTCACACAACATGTCTAATCAATATTAATTATCACAATCTATTAAATATTTTTTATTTTTTATTTTAAATATATTTATTATTAATTTTACATTGATGTTTATTTTTTACTATTTGATATAACTTGTTCCTAAAACTTCATGTAATGCATAAGTTCAAATTTTATATATATATATATATATATATATATATATATATATATATATATATATATATATATATATATATATATATATATATATCTTTTCTTTTTTAATATAATTTCAATATGTTATATCTTTGTATTTGAATTTCTTTTTTTTAAAATTTGTTTTTTAATAAAAATAGTTAAATTATTACTATTATTTTACTTCTATAAAAATAAATTAAACAATATTATTTTTTAATTATATTTTATAATAGTGTTTATAATATGTATAATTGATAAGTGTTACAATTTATAAATTATATCATTTATTATTATTAATATTATTTATTTAAACAATTTATCATTTAGTTTAAATATATTTAAAACTTAAATATATATTTTAATATTAAATTTGTAATTATATTTTATATAAAAAAAATACTAAAGAAATAACCACAAAAAAAGAAATAAGTCAATTCTAAAAGATATATAAATTATTATTATGTTTTTATAAACTATGTATTAAAATTAAATAGTTATATTTTATTTCTTATTTATTATATCATATTTATTCATCAACATCAAATTTATTTAATATGTATTACATCTATTTATTATTTACAAATGTACATATTAAATTATATAGATATTATTTCATAATTAAAAATTACTTAATTTTATTAAAGGGATTATTCCAACTACTTATGGTTCTCTAGTAACATGCATAGTATGCTTAAACATATAATGTGTTACTCCAAATGCTTTATCACTTCTTCAAGTTCTATAATTCAAATATTGGTATGGATATCTTTCCTCATTGCACATAATTTAAGTTGTCAATGTAGAAGGTGCAAATTTGTCTAAAGCACATGTATTGATTGTAGTATGATATTAAGTACTTAGTGCTATATTGAGGACTTTGGCCTCTTATTTTTGGATTTAAATGCCCAAAGATATAATAATATAGCACAAGAACTTAACAACAAAATATGAGTCATCTTATCAAATCATAAGCGCATTTTTAAAACGAGAATTTAACAACAAAATATAAGCAATCCTATCAGATCATACAAGTGCATTTATAGACAAAAATTAATGCATTCACAATGTTAATTTAGATTCTGACTCATCTACACTTCTACAACCATTATGTATTAGAGATGAACTATGACTCATCTACACTTCTACAACCATTATGTATTAGAGAGGAACTATGACGCATTGCATCTCTTGTTTTAAATGTTAATTTTAACAAGTAAAATAGTTGAACGCTCATAATATTGTTTTGAATTGGATTTGGGACATAGTATTTCGTTATTTTTTAATAAATTCTCCCACTCTCACCTTTACATGGTGGTGCCTTGCCAGGCCTCTCTGGGTCTTATTAGTTTAGCTGTTTGATTATTTTCAGGATGTTGGAATCAATGAAGAATTTGGATTTGAAGTCGAATCAATGAAGAATTTGGATTGTGCTTTCACGCTGTATTTTTTTACAACCTTTCCTGGCACGTTAAAAGAACTACGGACAGGGAGTTCTTTGATTTCATCACGTATTAACAAATGGACGACGATTGGGGTGAGTTTCTTCCATTAAATGTTATTTGTCTGCGGATTTGTGTTTCTTCTCCTCTTAGTTTTCTTATTACGATCTGGAGGTCTAATCAGGGGTTTTATGGTTTTCATCATCTGAATAATTACATCATCGAACAATTTGTATTCAGTACTAGCAAAATGCGATTTGGAAAAACCATGAACGTTTTGATTTGTTCAGTAGTTGCTATGTTGTCAAATCTCATTAGTCATTGTTTGGACATGCACGAAACATAATATATTGAGAAATTAGGGTTGTAGTCCCTCGCCTCCCCGGGACTTGGGTTTGAACATTGCGCGGCATGGTTTTGCGTGGCCATTTATGTTTATGGTTGGTTGGGGAGTTAAATGTTTAGACAGATAAGTTGGGTGGATTTTTGTCCCTTTCTAGCAGTTTAATTTCTTTACATGGGCGCTGAAGCTATAATCGGTGCTACAAGATTTGACAAGGGGCCTCTGTGGTTTCCTAGGAACGCCTAGTCCAAGTTTTTTCGAACTTGGTTTATGATTGCATCATTTCAGAATACAACGGTGCATGCTTGTAAGGAATAATCTGTAGCAGAGATATACCCTTCTACCATAGAAATGTGCTGTCAATAAGCAGTCTCTGCATTGCACTGTCCTAGGAAGATATCGAAGAGAATTATGTGTGATTTATAGGATGGGCGAAGTAGTCATGGGACTCAAACGTAAAATAAAACCCGAACAAGAACAAGAAGGTAAATTTCACTAGTAACAAGTGGAAATCCGGGTTTTATTGTGACCTATAGGGTAAGTATGATCATGAAAAATCGCTTTGTTGTAAGTTGCACTTGGAAAAGAACCCTCACAAACAATGTAAGAAGGGTACAAAGAACCCTAATATTTGTGGAAAAGTCTAAAGAATCCCATATGAGCAATTGAATTTTGGAAATAGATTCTAAGATTCCTTGCACGACTAGAATGGTTGGTCTCTTGGCAAAAGAAGTATTGTTCAACATCAAACTTTATGCGAATGATGTTGAGGTTGATGCATTATTTGATTCATGTTCTCAAACTAACTTAATTGCCCAATATTTGGTTGACAAAAATTGGCCTTACAACAGACTCTTCAACCCTTTTGTGTTGGGTTGAATCAAAGAATGTGCTGGTATAGTAGATGGTAAGCAATGGAAAATGAAGGTTTTAGTTGGTTCCATATCTGTTTATGGAATGGTGGTAGATGTTGCTCTTGAGTCCTGTAGATGTGCATGTTATTGTTTTGGGAAGTCCATACATGTAGGAGTGAAAGACAATGTTCTATAGGAGGACAAACAAACACCATCACATCAAGGTGGAAAGTGTGAGGACTGCAGTAAGGAGCATACTGAGGTCATCTAACATCTTCATGCGAAAATGCGTAGCATAAGAGTCTCGTTACACTGATTTAAACCTTTATTTTTTTTTTTGGCACTTTTTTATGTCCCAAAATGGGGAATGACCGGTCGTCCTCAGTTGGGTCGAAGGACATGTTCCTGCCCCCCTGCCAGTGGCGCAATGGTGGTGCTGCTGGGGACGTGGGAACACTGTCCCCTTGTTTTGGTCTTTCCCCCGTCTCGTGTGCGGCAGCCAAAAATGGCGGGGAAGTATCCCCGTGTAACAATGGACTCTGTAGTGTTGGGGGATAGGTGTTCAGTTAATGGTTTGGATTCTGCTTTGATTGAGGACTGGCATTGACATTTAGGCACTACCATCAATTGAGGAGAGGCCTAGAGAGCCACTCAGTTAACCACTGAAATCAAGGAAAGCACGGCTTAGTTAAGCTCTCAAGATTAAGGAAAGAACTGTGTTTAGTTAGTGTCAACTGACTTACCATGAATTGGGATTGCTGAGAGTTGGGTCTATAAAACAGAGGATAAGGCATAAGAGAAGACACCATTGGAATATTAATAAACCATCAAGTCTTTATCAATTTCTGAGACATTGCTACAGCAGGTGGAGATAGTAAAGAATTTATAAGTTGGGAGTACCAAAAAAGTTGTGGATTGGTATACTTCCCTTGGAATATATGTGATTAGCTGAAAACTTATCGGACTATATAAAAAGCATTATTTTCTGTAGTATTTTTGTGGTTTGTTATTTTTTATGTTTCGAGTTTGGTTCTTTACTATGATTTTCATCTTGCTAGCTTATGGAAAATGGAAGTTGAAGACCCATGATAGATTTTCTTCAAGACAAATAGATTGAGTTACTACTAGGCACTACAAGTTGCCAAGGTAGAATGATTGAGCTATTGGGATGAGGGTTGCAGCCTCTGTGTAGCATGCTAAATCCAATTTAGTATAGAACATTTCATAAAGGAGAAAGTTCAATTTCCACTCCAAAACTTGCAAAAGTTGTAATGCCTTTTTTTTCGCAAATAAAGATTGGATCAGAGCTTCGACAAGCCTTAGAAAAGCAGATAATTGAACCATGGGTTACAGAAATTGGTAGATGACAGACTCTAGCAGTAGTACTCCTTCAACTTGTTTGGGAGTAGAATCAGAACAGCAGCAAACGATAGAGGAGGAAGTTGCTGAGGTTGAACTTGGGCATTTGACAGAGCAATACAATCATGTTTTCCTTTCTCTAAAGTATGTAGTGGATTATTACTGTGCAGATGATGTCACATGAGCCTCATTATGAGATTGAAAGATTTTATTTATTACTTCACGTGCATTATTAAACCATCATAATGATTCACCAATTATATTAGATTGCTGAGAAATTGATCATTCAATACTGTTTTGTGTGTAATATACCACACAATACTGTAGTTTATTGTGGACTTAAAAGTGTCAGCTCCTGTAATTGTGGGAAGAATTCTGGTGGTTGTGGAAAAGTAACGGGTAAATTGCACAGAACTCCATTCTCTCAAGTCCAATACAATTCTTCTTATGTGATGGTTTGGGATCTTGATCCATTGAGGGCAATTGCATGCAGAGGATGTAATTGGGATAGGTCAGGGATACTGGAAAATCCAGCACTGCATTAGTTTTGGGCAATCAATTTTGGGAAGGGGGAAAAATGATGGGTAAATTGCACTGAACTCCGTTCTCTCCAATATAATATTTCTTATGTGATGGTTTGGGATCTTGATCCATTGGGGGCATCTGCTTGTATAGGTTGTAATTGGGATAGGTCAGGAATGCTGTAACATCCAGCACTGCATTAGTTTTGGGCGATCAATTTTGCGAGGGGTGGATTTGTGATGTCCCCATTTTGATAGAGTGGCTCGCCTTCAGAGAAGTAGCATAGACAGGCAAGTTTGTAGTTTCTGTTAAATAATTTGGACTGAGATAAGAAGGGCTTGTAGTCAGATTGTTATATGAGAGTCTGCAGCGGACAATGATAAGGTACTGGGTTAACTATATTGTTTTTTCTTTGATTGAGGGGCGGCTTTGATAAGTGTTTACACACTACCATCCACCAAGGAGGACTGCTTATATATTTGCTGAAATTGAGGAAATGGCTGACTGCTTAGTTAAGTGTGGACTTACTGCCATGGCTGAAAATTGCTTTGAGTTGGGTCTATAAAACAGAGCAAGAGGCCCATAAGAGAAGCCACCTTCTAAAAGTTAACAAACTTTCAACTCTCTTTTTAGTGTTTGTGGCTTTGCTACAACAGCTGAACAAAAGCAACCAATATCAGTTGGCATATAGTTTGTAAGTTGGGAGTTTTTGACAAGCTGTAATATTGATTTGTAGACTTACCTTTTGAATAAATGTTGTTAGCAAAAAGTAATGAGGATTGGTATAGAAAACAAAAAGTATGATTTTGTGTTGTTTATTTTTGGGTTTGTTATCTTGTATGTTTTAGTTTAGGTCTTCACGCAAACTCCTCCCTTGTAAAGTACTTTGGGGCTTCAAGTCTGCGGGGTTTGCCCTTGAGCCTTTGAGTCATGACACCCTTTTGCATTTAGTCAGCTTGGTCAGTGAATTATAACTATAAATAATTTTCTTATTAGTCAATAAATAATCAAATAGGACCAGGGATTATGGATTGGGATGACATAGTTACACTAATAATTAATTTGCAGTGCCTTCATATTGTTTTGTTGACAAATGACTTATTCCTTTTAAAATTTATTCTCATCTGGTTCCATTTTGGAAACTGTATCTGTCCTCTCATTCGGTTCTCTTTATATATACTTTTGACTTTCATGACCTGTGTCAAAAACTAAGATATTGTCTCTGCTCATAATCTTTTAAGATTAAGCTGTTACACTTTTAGGGAAAAGTGGGGAAGTAAACTGGAACATTTTTAGAGGCAAATGCAGAGAAATGCAAAAGAGCATTCATGCACACATAAGAGACAATGATTATGTCTTGTATCCTTTTTTACCACATTCCTAGAATCTGTTATATCTCAAGATCCTTCACATATGTGCAATTTGGTTCATTTCATGATGATATAGAAGTTCTCACCTCATTGCTTTCACATGTTCCCATTTGATTCTTCCCATTCCCACCAGAAATCAGAACAGTCTTGACTATTTAAGTTGTTTAAGCATATAGAGAATAAATACACCCAGAGAATGAAAGTTCTTAACAGAATAGCCAAGATTTGAGGAGGACATATAAATCAAGGTGGATAAGAGTTGTAGTGAAATAGACATTGTCCATGAGACTGTAGTTCTACAACATGGAACAAGAGATTTCATTTAGCAAGAGATTTCATTTTATAGAGTTGCACATAGGACATATAGAAGTACAAATGACAGATTTGATAAACATTCAAATTGTGGGTGGAAGCTTCCTAAAGACATGCAAAATGAAAGTATGAGCAAGCACAAAGCATGCATTTTAGAAGATTACCTAAAGAATGCAAAGCACAAGTGGCAGGTTGCAGGTGCAAGAATAAAAAAACATGTGAAAGAGTTCTCATATAAAATGAAACAACAAAAACAAATCAGTTACACCTAGTAAAATCTTATAATAGCTACTTTCAAACTATGTCACAAGGTTTGCCAAATTTTTGGCATCAGGTTCAAAATTTGGTGAACCTATAATTTTTTAAAAAATTCATATGATTCTTTTATTAAGCATTTTCAAAGGTTTTCTGCTAGTTTTCTCTGTAAAGAATGCCCTCGATTCAGTGAAATAGTAGTCTTTTGACATCCCTCTCAGTGACATCTCTGAAATTGTGGAAGATCTGAGCCAACTTCGAGATCATCCCATGTTTGCCAAACTTAGAAATTTGCGCAGTTATTTTCTCAGGGTTTCTCTTCTACTGTCATGAGAACAATTTCTTCATTGCAAGCGTTGTTTGTTGACTGCAGCAGGGGCTTTCAGTACATCTCAGAATCTCTCCCTTTGCTTGTGGCCACAGTTGACATTGAGAATGATCTCTGTCATTGTCTTTCAGAGCTTTCCTGTCATTACGCAAAGAACATGGAATGGAGGGAGGTTGTCAAAATTTTCAATTTAACACTTTGTTTTGTTTTTTAGGTTCCATTTTTATTTTTTAATGTTGTAAGATTGCATTTAGAATTATATGTTATTTTTATTTACTTCTTAATTTTAAAAAGATTTAAGTTAATTTATTATTTATATGTTTTATGTATATTAATTTTTTTATTGAAATGCGCTGTCCACCCTGAAGAAGGAGAGTAAGCTGTAGCCCGTGGGATTGGAGATAGAGGCTACTAAATATTGGTGGGTAAAACATTAATATCTTGCATATAAATTATTTATTACAATTATTAGTTCATTTATTATTACATTAATATGTCATATACAATAATCTTAATCAATTTTTAATTTTATTATGTATTATTTTGTTTTGTAAAGTTTGAACAAAAAACAAATGTATTTCTATTTTATGTTTTAAAAGATATAGTTTAGTGCAGGGATCCCCCCCTCCGAGAGGCGTCTCAGAGATGGAGACGTGTCTCCGAGACTTTTGAAGTTTCCAGAGACTTTGAAAAAGGTGCGAGACTTCATGACGGGAGTCTCCAAAAGTCTATGCATCTCCAAACCGAAAAAATGGAGTCTCCTGTGCATCTCCGCCTTAAAAATAAATTTAAAACATAGTATTATCATCATACTAGATACTAGATAGATTGTGATTTTTTATTACAGTTCTGTTTTTTGTTTGCATATCAGCGATTTGGCATCAAACTATATTTTTTAATTTCAAATTTCAATATGTAATGAATCTAATGATAATCTCAACCGTTATTAATCTGATACGACGATGATCATATGTAATATTCAGAATTCAGATATAACAATGAGATATGAAATGTGTTTTTTGAAATGTGCAAACTTCTAACGTTGAATGTTAATATTTATAACTCTTCAATGTTCATTATTCTTTTTTACAAAGCATTATGTTATAATCTATGGTATTGCTTAGGAATTTTAAAATTATATTGAAAGAATGTGATGTCTCCAAAAGTACCCCTGTCTCCTGTTTGAAAAATAGTTGTACCTGTATCAGTATTGGTACGGAGACCTCCAAGTCTCCCCGTCTCCCAGTTACCTTGGTTTAGTGATTTTGTTTTGTTTTCAAATTTTAATGTTTTTGTAAATGAAAACTAATATTATCTGATTCTAAAAAATAAAAATAAAAAATAAGTTACTACATATACATATTTTAAATAAAATTATATAAAGTGAATTTATCGTTGATTTTTTTTTTTGAAACAGTCGCCCTTGTCAAATTTCGTCCTAATTTTATAGCCGATGAACTTGAACCTTGTGACTTATCTTTTAAACAATATCTAGAAAATGGCAAAACGGGAATAGTGAGATGACATTTTGGAATTGCCTCCCCAATGATAAGTGCACTAAGATGGAGCATGTGTTGACACCTAAGCAATTCTGCTCTTGTCAAGGTTTCGTTAAGTTGTTGCAATTCGATATTCCACCTGCAATATTTAAGATGAACTCTTTGACCATGATTTAATTTTAAATTTTGAATTGTAATGGTGATAGATCTCTTTTATGATTTATGTGCAAAAAACTAAATTCTTAGCTCTTAGAATAACTCTTTGAATGTGACATCTAAGAATAATGGGCTATTGAAATGACATCAAATCTCTAAATGTCATGCTGCCTCTTGGATATATTCTAGTGGGAGAATGAAAAAATGAGTGTTTTTTGCATATACGTTTCTGCAGCTAAACCATGATAAATGTACTGATGAGTAGGAGGTATTTTCCTCAGGAAGTCAAACCTTGATGGTCCTATAAAGATTCAATAGTGAAGTTTTTGAGTCAAACTCACTGACCCATGTTTTGTGGGTGGTGGCTCACAAGAACCCATCTCTAATGAGAACGAATGGAACACTTGCATTGATTGCATGTAGATGATGCTCACATGTGTCAATGAGTTTGACTCAAAACCTGTATAGGCAAATTAGAATGCTAACAACAATAGCACAATTTTGACTTTCTCTGTGGAAAATACCTCCTACTTATTGATTGATGAGTTGAAGAGGCTTTCTAATGAATGTGCATTAGGTACAACACTTGCTAAAGGTTTTGCAAATGGGGTAGCGAGCACATTGGGCTTAACTTTGGAGGAAACTCCATGATTAAGTCCTGCTTGAGTTGGAGAAATACTAGAATAGGTGATCTCCCAGGAAGTCCCACTGCTTCGTTCATGTGAGCATCACCTAGATGCAATGAGTTCCAAGTGTTCCATTCATTCTCATGAGAGATGGGTTCTTGTAAGTTGCCACTTATGAAACATCGACAAATGAGTTTGACTCAAAAAACTACACGATTCAACTATCACAATAGATGTACTCTTAAACCTACATGTTGCAATTCCCATATAAATGTGAGATGAATAAAAATAATACTGCAAAATGCATCAAGATCAGAAACTGGAGCAAAAGTTTCATTATAATCAATATCCTTTTGCTGAGAGAATTCTTTTGGAACAAGTTCAACTGTGTTTCTTTACCTCACCATCATCGTCAAAAGTGAACTTGTTTGATGGATGCATTTGCAAGCTACAAGCTACTTCTTCCTTTAAGGGAGGCCATCTCTCATGTAACACAGGGATGCGTCCCCCCCCCCCCCCCCCCCCCCCCTTGCCCCACGCTCCGGAGATGGGGACATATTGGGGACTTGGGGATTCTGTCCCCCATTTGCAATGGCGCTACCAAATTCCACCACTTCCGCCAAGGGTGGGAGCGCATATGGTGTTAACTATTTGCTGATTTGACTATTTATGTTCGATGTTCCAATTCAATGCAACGTTCAAGTTTTTACTCTTTTACATCTTTATATCTTATATTGCAATACATCTTTTATAACTAGCATTTTAAGTACCATATGTATAGTATATACAACCCCCCTTTGCCTCGCCGCCGTCCCTAAATTAAGGCCACTCTGTCCCCTTGCTCCCCCAACCCCTAGGGCGGTGTAACTATGCTATCTCCTAACTTCCATTTTTTAATGAGGAGTTGTAGTCATTCTACATTTCCTAATTTGGGCCTATCTTATATTTTCCCATATGTTTTGAGTATTGCAAATATCTGTATTTCGTGCCACGAGCGGGAAACCAGTAAGGACTGTTTACAACTTACCATGTATTCTTGGATCCAACATCGAGTACCACAAGGAAGATATAATAATGTTACAGTTGGTAGAATGTGAGAAGGGCGTCATATAACTTGGGAGGTGGTTGGTGAGTAACACTTATTTTGCAATTTTGGATTATTGGAGTGATATGCTTTCAACTTCCTTCATAAAAAAATCGTTTATTGCTTTTTGCTGCTAGCTTCTTCCACCTCTCATTTGGAAATTCAAGCTTAGATAATCACCACTTTGTTTTTTTTTTGTTTTAACACCTCAAATAACAAATGAACACTCAAAATAACAAACAGTATAACAGTTGTTTACTGAGTCCATGTGGAATATGAACCAATGTATCAAATTGAAAATTCTGAGATCTAGAAGCATAGATTGTTGCTGACAATAAGCTTCTTCAAGACTAGTATATCAAAAAACCTATTTGCATAAGTAGTTTGTTTAAAACTTGTACGTCCCAACTGTATAACTCAGCCTAGAATTTGTTGTCCCAATTCTTGGTATGGAGTATATATTTTGCGGTTTCTTCATGATTTGATTGTTTTGGTCAGCCTATTTATTTAGTTGACGTATATGAGAAAAAATCATTCATGTTTGATTCTAGTTTGCCTGTTGTAGTTAGTAAAAGCACTGTCAACCAATTTTGTTCCATAATTAGTTTGGAGAGTTTCAGGTAAAGCGTTAATTTGCAAGCACTCCATTCTAAACTTCAAGAGCGTTGTTATTGAATGTTACATACCAAAATTTTGACCTAAAATTTAAACTTGTTCGTAACCGTTGGATTTAACAAATTATTCTTTCATGATCATGTGAAATAGGTAGTTATTATATCCGTTGTATTAACTGTTAATAAAGATGGCCATTAACCATTAACTGTTATATGATGTTTAGCAGTTGCTTGATTTTGGAATCATAGTTAATAATTTAATGTCTTTTAAATGTTTATATGAAAATTATTATGGAATTGTTATTATGGTGGAAGTGTTTTTCATAGGTGATTGCAGGAGAAGATGAAGGGAGGGGTGGCGGAAGCATTGCTAAATGGGATCATCGGAATGGGATGTTCGCTTAGTTCAGTCATCAGGATCGGCAAGTATGGCCTAAACTTATTTGGAAAGGACGCAACGACTTGATCACAGGATACATTTTTTTGGGACCCGCATGAGCTATTGAGAAAATAATCTAAGAAAACATAAAAATAATCTAATTTAAAAATATAAAACATACCTCAAGGGATTTTTAATTGATCTTCATCATATCATTATAATAAATATTTACATACATACATATTAATATAAAAATGAAATGGCACCAATAAATTATAATATCATAATTTAATGATGTCACCCCATTGATATACTTACATGAACATATATAACTATATATTATAATAACAATTGAAATTATAATCTTTCCAACTCTTCTTTCCAACTTCTTATTTTATTTTTCCTTTCCCTCTCTTTCCATAATCGATTTAATACTTGGAAATTCAAATGGTTTAAAGTCTTTAAACCGATGTAAGCCAAGAAGTCACGGCTAGACTTTTATAGAGAAGCCGTGAAGGGAGTCGGACACCACTGTCCGCATTCTCACTTTTCTTTTTTGCCACCGTTTTCAAACTCTTTGCCTCAATAGCCTCGAGTTCTACTTCATCACCAGTATTGTTATATCCGCCGGCACCCTTGCAAATACCGATTCAAAACCTTGATCAAATTGTGTGAATTCAAGTGAGCCAAGCAAGTATTTCCGGTTAGGATACAGAGGTTAGGCACTAAAGGTGATGTCTTAAGAGACGAGAGGGTGTCGATCAGATTTCAAGTTCTCCAAACCATACATATCAGGTCATGAGATACCTTCTTATGTTTTTTTTTTTCCTTTGAATGCATATTCTATTGTAGCCGGCTAAGCTTAGGAGTCTTTTTCTTTATGACCGAGATCATGTTATGTAACTTGCTGATTGTTCCCTTCGAATTATATTGAGTTTCCCATTTTATTTTCATTGTATCCTAAACCATCATTAAAGAAGTCGAGTAGTAACTTTGGAAAAGGAGTCTCATAATGTTGTAAGAACCTTCATGAATATTACTGATATCGATACCAAGATTTATGCTGTCTCAAACTATGATAAAAGATATTAAGAGCAGGATGCTCATCCAATGCACCTGGGAATCACTGGCAATGAAGCCACAAAACGGTGAAGAGCTGAAAAAGTGTAGAGTGCTCATAAATTTTAATGCACCTAGGACTCACCAACTGGTAGCCATGAAATGGTGAAGAGGTGAAATAAATTTGCAAGAAAACAAAGGATAAATCAGCATGAATAACTTAAAAAGAAATATGCTCAATAGCTCATGCTTATCCCTGTAATGAACCTGTTGTCAAGTCGAGTGGTGGTGATTAGGTCGTTGAACCCATCGGAAATCCTTGGCCAAGTTAGTTAATAGGCATGTTTGCCATTTAATGATCACTTGATGTTAGTAGCGCCAGTTATGTAAGCATGTCCATTTCATAACTAAGCGAACATTCAAAACACCAGAATGCTCAGGTGGCTAGACTGAAGAACATCCCAAGTTCGATCCTGAGGTGGGGAGGGCCATTCTAATTTAATAGAATGTTTAGGGATAAGTATGGTTTGAGTTTGGGAGGTTAAGCCTATGTCAATGCTTCTCTCGCCAAAACCAAGGCTTGCACAACTAGCTAAAGATCCTCCGATGATACTTGTATGTTCCTTTCTTTTCTTGTTAGGCATTTACTTTACTTGTTAATCATTTAATCATGAATATAGATATGCTAGTGAGTCGTTAAATCTTGTTATTTCATCTAAACATGAATACCGTTGTGAACAGTGAATCGTTATTATAGTTGATCATGAATACAGTTATGCTAGTTAATCATTAATCTATTTATTTCAGCTGAATATGAATATAGTTGTGTATAGTTAATCGTTGATCAAGTTATTTCAAATGAATATGATTATAGTTATTGTCTGTTAAGTGATAAAAGCAGTTAATGTCATGTGAAGAGGAAATTAGTTAGCTATTTATAAATGCTGGGAGTTATAGTTTAAACCATTTTTGTTTTAGATATGAAAATCCGTTTGTTACATATGGTCTTAAAGTGTTGGGTTCAACACTGAACTTAGGGCACACTACCTTCCATGTAAACCTGAAAAATTCTTGGAATGATTGTACAGGAAGCAAGTATGTAAAACACCCCGCAAGAAGGCTCGACATCCCATCTTTCCCTATTTAACTAAAAACATGCCTAAATATGATTATACTTGCTGCTCCATGCCCTAAGATAACGAAACTCTGAACCAGGCATTGTAATAAATGAAAAAAGAAAGAATCAAGTGGACCATTGCTAGTAAAGTAGTGTATAGGAGCAAATTAATTCAAACCTGGAATGCTTGACAGGGCAATTCTTTTTTACATTTCCACAGATCTTGGATGGTGTGAGATATGTACCAATCTGAGTCAAAACTAAATGCTGAAAAGCAAGATTAAATATTCTGATGTAACATCCTCAAAACACCAGGATGCTCAGGTGGTTGGATTGAAGAACATCCCAAGCTTGATCCCGAGGTAGGGAGGGCCATTATAATTTAATTGAATGTGTGGGGATAAGTATGGTCCGAGGTTGGGAGGTTAAGCGTATGTCAATGCTTCTCCTCTCACCAAAGCCGAGGCTTACAGAACCAGCTAAAGATCCTCCGATGATACTTGTATGTTCCTTTCTTTTCTTGTTAAGCATTTACTTGCTAACTAGTTAATCATGAATATAAATATGCTAGTTAGCTGTTAAATCTAGTTATTTTAGCTGAACATGAATACCGTTGTGAACAGTAAATCGTTATTACAGTTGATCATGAATACAATTATACTAGTTATCATTAATCTATTTATTTCAGCTGAACATGAATACAATTGTGTATATTTAATCGTTGATCAAGTTATTTCAAATGAATATGATTACAGTTATTTTCTGTTAATGGATAAAAGCAGTTAATGTCATGTGAAGAGGAAATTAGTTTGCTATTTATAAATGCTGGGAGTTTTAGTTTAAACCATTTTTGTTTTAGATATGAAAATTCCGTTTGTTACATTGAAGTTAGTAAAAGAATTGTTAACAAACTTTGCTTTTCACAAAAGCTTTAAATTTCCAAACTTTGGAAGCACTTGCTATTGGGCTTCAAGAAATCAACTCAAATGCATCCAAAAAAATACTAGTGTGAGTGAGTGTATAGCTGAAAGGGAAAATGAGTGTTTCTTCTACTGGCTCCATAAGGCCACTAAACACGAGATTCAAAAGTCTACGGGCATTCCAAGATTCTCTCCATTAAACTTCTCTTGTGGTGCTCTTTGTAACATTGTGATATTATCTCTTTTCTCAATTGGGTCAGAATCAAAATCATAATCGAAACTCAAGATCCATTTTTACTTTAAAGTTTCTAGAAAGATACTTGCATGGTAACATAAAATTAAACACGTGCTCACCTGAGTTCTCTTTACCGTACTTGTTTTCTTAGCGTCATTCGAGTTGATTCTATTTCATGTTCTTGTCATACTCATGTAGGCACTCACCATATCATTAGTTCGATTTCATATTGATATCTTCATTTAAGAGAATTTTTAGGGTTCAATGACTGAAAGTAAGATAAGCATTCAAAATTGAAATTCTTCAACTAGCAAGTTCTTGATCTTCATTTAAATCACTTATACGTACCATTTGGCATAAGGCACTTATTAATGGGTAGATCGTCTTGGTAAACTTACAGATCACCTGAAAAAGATTATTAGATCCATGTTTTTCCATTTATGTAACCTCAGCCTCTTTGCCCATCTTAATAGCATTTCATTATAATAATCATTTCATGATAGAATATACACTTCATCTCCAAAGCAATATACAACAGCTCAATATGTAAAGTCAACATTGCATGTGTATTATACATGTATAGCAGTGTGTTAAAGGGTAAAACATGATATACTATGCAAGATCATCATACATAAAATCAAGATCATAAGCATTTGAAACAATACATAAGATTCTCATGAGTAACTCATCATTCATCTGCAATTATTTGGAAATTCATCTTTTCCATTTCTGTGATTTAGGCTTCCATGCCCATCTGGTTAAAGTTTACATCTGTAAACAAGCATTGATAGTTCCAATTATGCAAGGGTGTTTAGTCCATACGGGAGCACAAATTGATCTTTATCAAGATTATATAAACTGTGTTTGGATTGCACAAGCCTCGGCATCGGGACCCATTTTAATCTTCTCATTCTCTATTGAGAATGGCCCTTCCTCCTGGGATAAGGCATATGTATCATTTTGGTCTTGCCATCTGAGTAATCGGATGGGTTGAAGTCCCAATAGTTATTCTCCCAAATAATTGAAGATCTGAACAATCAACAAATATCACATGTTCGGCATATCTGCCTAATTCTACCCTGGCCAAGGATTTCAAATTGGGTCTACAAACCCAATCTCCACCAACTCGACTTGCCAATCCTTTTTATCTTCTTAATTAGGTTTCGTCTTTATGATATTATAGTTTATACATTTGTCCATTTTATATCATCTCAGCCTTCCCCGCTATTTTGAATGTTTTTCCAGTGTGATTTTCCAAGTTTTGATTGCAATATCCGTTATGCAAAAATAGATCTTTTTCATCATTTACATATCAATTTCTCAAAAATAGTGTTGAGCCCAAGGTTTCAGCGTTGAACCCAGCACTCTGATACCATATGTAACATCCGGATTTCCAGTGTCTAAATTAACATCTATCAACTCAAAGAATACAATTATTACTTCGTTTCATAGGAAGATAGTTATATTATTCATGTTCATATGAATAAGATTTACCGTTAAAAATCAGCTAGACAAAATTTCTTAACTAAGAACTTGAAACACCATCAAATGAAAGTACTACAGAAATTGAAAACCACATACCTTGGAAAACTGAGATCGAAATCAAACTAAGGATGCTTCTCCGGGTTAGTCCACAAATACACTATTATTTAAATAATTTATTATGATGATAATATAATTTAACGGTGGAGAATTTCCTTGTAGGGAGTATGTCAGTGGGGTGGAAGCATTGTCAGAAAAGAATTAGGCAGGGCATCACCATCACTGGGCAAACGGGTAGAGGACCTTGAAACAAGATACATTTGTGGAACTGCATGAGCTATAAAAGGAACATTATAATAAATAATGTCAAATAAACATAAACTCTTACCTTTAAAAGAATTATCCAATATTATTATTTTACTTTCTCAAATACGAACATATGTAAATAAAAATAAAATGACACCAATACATTATAAATAATAAATAATATTCCAATGATGTCATCTTATCAATACGTACACATGCACATAGATAAGAAAATATAATAATAATTAAATAATAATAACTTTTAAAGGTAAGAGTTTATGTTTATTTTACATTATTTATTATAATATTCCTTTTATAGCCCATGCGGTTCCACAGATGTATCTTGTTTCAAATCGCTAGGTCCTCTACCCATTTGCCCAGTGATGAAAAGAATTATTCAATATTATTATTTTACTTTCTCAAATACGAACATATGTAAATAAAATGACACCAATACATTATAAATAATAATCCAATGATGTCATCTTATCAATACGTACACATGGACGTAGATAAGAAAATATAATAATAATTAAATAATAATAACTTTTAAAGGTAAGAGTTTATATTTATTTTACATTATTTATTATAATATTCCTTTTATAGCTCATGCGGTTCCACAGATGTATCTTGTTTCAAATCGCTAGGTCCTCTACCCGTTTGCCCAGTGATGGTGATGCCTTGCCTAATTCTTTTCTGACAATGCTTCCACCCCACTGACATACTCCCTACAAAGAAATTCTCCACTGTTAAATTATATTATCATCATAATAAATTATTTAAATAATCACAACGGTTAACCATCTTCTTAATTCCATGATTTCGTGATTAACGATCAACTAACATGTCATCTATACTTGAAATCACAACGACTAACTATCTTACTATTTCACCCAATTATAACAAATTAAACTGCCAACTGACTTCATGCAAATCCCAACAGCTATATTTCAAGTTAGGTCAAAAATTGGGATGTAACATACCATTCCCCTTGTGGTTCATTGTCCTTGATGAACTTGAAATTGTAACGAATATTATAAAGGAGTATTTTAAAATTGGAATGTAACGTATATGTAACATCCGGATTTCTAGGGTCTAAATTAACATTTATCAACTCAAAGAATACAGTTATTACTTCGTTTCATAGGAAGATAGTTATATCATTCATGTTCATGTGAATAAGATTTACCGTTAAAAATTAGCTAGACAAAATTTCTTAACTAAAAACTTGAAACACCATCAAATGAAAGTATTATAGAAATTGAAAACCACATACCTTGAAAAACTGAGAGCGAAATCAAACTAAGGATGTTTTTGCAACCACCCAGGTTAGTCCACAAATACACTATAACAACTTCACGTGACGACTATCATCTAAAAAAGACTATCTTAAAATCAAATGATAATTTCAATTAAATACCACTATATTCTAAATTAGGGCATCACATACCACTGTATCAATTAGGGCATCATTTACCATCGGTTCATTTAGGGCTTTTGATACCGCTATATCACTTAAGGCTTTTGCTACCACGGATTCAATTAGAGCTTCTGCTATCGCGGATTCAATTAGGGCTTCCGATGCCACTGTATCATTTAGGGTTCCAGTCATCTCTCAATCAATTAGGGCTTCAGATTCCTTACCTTCCGATTACTTAACTGTGACAGTATCTCAAGATTAGAAATATACTTATATTCGATACTCATATAAATGAAAAGCAATCCATGAATCTATCTCTAGGTGTAAAATAACAGTTTCAATGAAATAACTCAATTTAAGCTTACCTCCTCATAAAAGTGATATTACCTGTTTCCGTTAAACAATTGACTGCATAGCTTATCTCTGTCTGACTCACGACTAACATCTTGGAGAGAGGTGAAACATTGTCAAGGGCTTAACCACCCAACCTCAGACCACAACTTATCCCCACACGATCTCTAAGAGAAAGGCCCTCCCTACTCGGAATAGAGAGGGGACATCTTACCATCAACTAGGCTTTCTGGTAATTAACTCACCATACGACTTAGGAGCAGATCACAATAACAGGAATATGCATGAGCTATTATTTTATTCATATTAAAAATGATAAACATTGTTTGATCATAGTTGATACTGATTCATATTATTGACGATTCCTTTCTTTCACCTCATCACCCATCTCCTTGGCTTCACAGCCAAGTGAGTCTCGAATGTAGGAATCCTCAGAACAATCAGTTCTGCCAATTTTACATGCATCCAACATTTCACAATTTGTCATTACATAATTATGTTCTTTAAAGATTTCAAACTTGAAGGTTTAATTAATTATTTTAAACATAACTGATTTCTCTTCCGTGTTCTTGTAGATTAACTCCCCCTCTTCACCATATCATGGCTTCTCGGCTGGTGAATTCCTCCGTGTTAATAGTATTAAGAATTTGTTTGGAAAATTGTGATAGCATGTGCATTGATGTTGATTTATAAAATCAATCAAGTTCTTAAACAACTACCATTTGAATTTATAAATGATGTATTCTCAAGGTTACTTGAATAATGATCTTTGATGCACTTCAGAAAACCAACAACTAGCATTATATATTTATCACAAACTACCATGCCTAGTCGGCTATGGATGAACAAAAATGAGTTATGAGATATTATTTCTATTATGAGATATAAAAGGATCTATTTAAATCTAGACTGAGATGAATAAATTTTCATGGCAAAGTTTACATCAGTATTATATGTTGCAGAATGATTCTATTTATTATCCTTTGAATACGTAAGAACCAGCATACATCATGCTTAGGACTCGATATCATAGTATCAGACTATTGATGTTATACTTAAAAGAAATAAGAATAGGGAAATCCGGCGATGCAAATAAAAATATATATAAACATTTTGATTTGTATGCATCGGACTAGCATGAAAAGAGATTACCAGAACTTAGGTTACAGTATTGTCTTACGTGACTCCTTTTATTAAAGTCTGGAAGGCTTGCGCTTGGATTATTGTCTCCAATCTCTGTGACCCGTGGCAAAGTATAAGAAGGAATGAATCAGCAGTAACTATTCGATTACTCAGCTTTTGTTGATTGAGAGATACAGGCGGAAATAAGTTCGATGGTAGAATGAAAGGTGAGAGAGAGTGCGTGATATGAACATGAGAGTCTAAGAAACAAAAAAGATCCTGACTCTACGACTTCTGTCCGTTACAAGAATCCATTCAAAAGTCATTCAAAAACAAAAGAAAGAAAAGGGAAGAAAGAAAGAAAATAAGAAGTTTAAAAGTTATTATTATTATATTTTCTTTTCTACATCCATGTGTACGTATTGATAAGATGACATCATTGGATTATTATTTATAATGTATTGGTGTCATTTTATTTTTATTTACATATGTTCGTATTTGAGAAAGTAAAATAATTAAATAATAATAATATTGGATAATTCTTTTAAAGGTAAGAGTTTATGTTTATTTTACATTATTTATTATAATGTTCCTTTTATAGCTCATGCGGTTCCACAAATGTATCCTATTTCAAATTGCTAGGTCCCCACTGACATACTCCCTATTAGGAAATTCTCCACCGTTAAATTATATTATTATCATAATAAATTATTTAAATAATCACAACAGTTAACCATCTTCTTAATTCCATGAATTCGTGATTAACGATCAACTAACATGCCATCTTTACTTGAAATCACAACAACTAACTATCTTACCATTTCCCCAGATTTTAACAAATTAAACTGCCAATTGACTTCATGCGAATCCCAATGGCTATATTTCAAGTCAGGTCAAAGATTGGGATGTAACACTCTCCAAGTGCAAAACCTCCACAAACACAATGCTTAGAATGTTTCTTGGGCAAACAATTGGCCATGCCCAACTCTTGGCCATTAATTGTTGACCTTATTATCGAGGATGTCAATTTCTTTTCATCCCATACTGTGTATCCTTGTTGGCATGTTGAAGAGGAAGGAGGTTTAAAAGTTTGTTCATTTTGCAAATTTCTACCTCAAAATCTCTGGCTTCTGTTACTTCTTGTGTTCACATATAATTGTTATTTGTCATGGTTGTGATGTATCAGACTCTAGAACAGGTTCATTTTCTTTGACATCTTGGGTGACCAAAGTAATAAAGGTAGCAGAGAAAGTATTAGAGTGATTGGAATTCTTATTGTTCTTGTTTGCTGGCTGAGGTTGTGCCTCTTCTTGAAACAATGCTTCACTTCTTTTCATTGTAACTGGGATTGCCACAGTAATAGCAAATCCTTTTATTTGGCTGCTTTGAACTGTTATGCTGGATATTAACTTTTGGTGGTTCCTATTGTTTTTGTTGATAGTTTTTACCTCTGGCTACATGTGCATGGGAACTATAACCAAGCTTATTATGATAGTTTCCATAACTTTATTTCGTTGGATTTTCTATGGTGGCCAAAATGGG
The DNA here is from genome assembly GCA_028749045.1 of Cupressus sempervirens. NCBI lineage: Eukaryota > Viridiplantae > Streptophyta > Pinopsida > Cupressales > Cupressaceae > Cupressus > Cupressus sempervirens. Next base: position 462,038,684 of record CM053793.1, read on the forward strand.
TAGGGTTGACTTTATATATTTGACAGATCACCCATGCATGGTCAAGAATGTCTTGTTGAGCTGACGATAGAAATGCACGCTAGTCGATTGCAGATGATGGCATTAGTTTTGCTTCAGTTTAGTTAATTGAAGATTTTCACGTCTGCTTTTTTCTTTTTGCTTTTTTTCAAAACAAATGGTGAAAATCACAGAGTGGAATAATGATTGAAATTGAGCAACGTCGACATTATGAACAGTAACTGTGTTTGCGGTATACATATTCTTGATACTTATCACATATCTATGGTCTAGATTCTAGGGTGCTGATTTTATATGTATGGTGCTAATACATATGTATATCAGTGATATTCTCTGTTGAAACTTAGGGTTCCCATTTTCAGTTGTTATATTGTATTCCAATACATACATTAATTCAATGTTAGAACTTTTGGTAATGTGCTAGATTGTCGATTTTTTTTAGTAGGATATCGAATTTGAATTAATAATTGGTTGCAAACGATGGGCAGAGTCTGATGATTTTGTGCCAGTTGCTCCGGTAATTGCTAAGGAGAAGCCAAAAAGCCTGTGGGAGGATGAAGAAGAAGAAGAAGTAAAAGAGTCTTGGGAGGACGAAGACAATTCCGCTCCAGTAAGAGTATTTTTCTCTATAATTAGAGCTATTCATCTTTTTGCTGCAGTATTAAATTCATCACTTATTGTCTGATAAATCATAATGTATTATAGGAAATAAGCTAGTAGGGCATGCTTTGATCTGAGTGAGATTTCTTGATCTTCGTAAGTGGAAAATTTGACAAAAGGTATTTTGGTCATCTTACTTCTGCCAGATTTCAAAGAAGAAAGAAAAATTGAAAGAAACTTTATGGATTTTTCACAAATGTGAACTGAAACAATTGCTAGTCAGGACTGTTAAACTGGGAGGCAGTGAGATAACATAAGAGTGTGGGAGAAGCTCGTATTTGGTTTAGTTTAGTTTTCTTTTTCTTTTCCTTTTTAGTTGATATGTCATGCTCATCTTATGTTAAAAGTAGGGGCCTTTAAGCTTTGGTGAATTATGAGTATTTCATAAATAGACACTGTTGCCTGTTTGTCTTGTCGAACAATACTTCCTTTTTTGATGGGGAAACACAATGGAGGTGCACATCATCAATAAAAAGAATGCAAATGCATCTGCAATAATCATTCTGTGCCCTAGGTTGAAGTTGTGGTAGCTGGTGCCCTAAATACTATGCTTGTGTTTTTTACCAGTACTATCGTAAATCTCATGCCTATTATTTCTAAGAAATTGCACGTGGTTGTTTTTCACAAACTACTGACATCGGGGGCAGAAACTTCTAAAAGAAAATCTGGGCCAAGTCATTGTTGCACTCCCGAAGAACTGGTGGTGGACAAGCTTCTGAACCTCAGTTGCAAGGCCTTAAATTTCACACAATACCATTTTTCTTGACTTTATTGCAAAGCATTGTTTTTGTGGTTGAAAACATGAAATGGAAAATAGTGGCTGATTCATTGTGTTTGTCCAGTTGGTGGGAAACTAGGCTGTTTGAATATGAAATGCCCTGTAACTGGAGTTATATTTTTTGTATCAGAAAATGTTTTAGTTGACAGAACATCAGTTTAGGTGATCTGGACTGTGATCTGGCAATTCCAATACATGTATGTCACAGATAGAGGCATGCATTTCGGTGATTTTTTTTTCCTTATTGACTACAGAAAATCCTAAACAAGAACATTTCGTGGGTTTTGACATTTTGTAAGTATTATGCACTGCAAGAATGAAAGATGCAATATTTGAAAGGAAATTGTGACAAAAAGATTCAAACACCTTATTGGCTGCTTTAATGTCTCACTATGATTCATGCTCTGTGCTGCTTGGTGCTTTGCTATTGCAAGTTCAATCCAGCCTGGCTGCTTGAACAAGCTTCCACAAACATTTTTTTGGGTCTTTCATTTTAATAATGTATGCTGTTTTCAGTGCTCGACTTGATTGTAGGTCAATCACTTTCCAAAACTATAGAACAATTTTATTAACCATTACCCGTTGTTCTATCTTATTGGCATGATCAATAATCAGTTGAGTTTCTTGAATAAGAACAAAATGTGAAACTGGTCTAAATGAAACTAAATTTGTGTGCCTCCAGAAAGTGGTTGTCCAGATGGTAATTGGATAAACATAATTTTCAGATTAAAATAAAAACCATGACTCGCAACTCATAATAATTTCATTAAGAATGTTAAATTATGAAATTAAACTATTTGTTTTGCATTTCAATAAACATCTATCAGGACATTTAAATATGACAAGTGAGACTGGAGTATTTACTTTTTATGGCAGTTTTACTTAGCATGTGTACCATATGGTAATTTTGAATTGGAGTATTTACTATTAATGCTAGTTTTATTTAGCATGTGTACTGTATGGTAATTTTGAATTGGATTATTTACTATTTATGGTAGTTTTATTTAGCATGTGTACTATATGGTTATTTTGAACCTGGTGTCTGTTTTAGGCTGCAAATTTGTATGTATTTATGGTTTTTGTATGGATGAACCCAGGACATAACCAGCTACCCCACTATTCTTTTCTTCTGCCTTATGTACACATGTTCTAGAGCCCGCTTCTTATTTGCATGTTAGGTTGGCCATTTAGGCTGTCCAGAATTTACTTTATGATGAGAACTTTGTTAAAGTAACAGTCTTCTCATCAGGTTTAAAAACAATCTTCTCATCAGGGCTTCTGACATGGTGGAGATGGAAAATGGGCTGGAATTTGCAGGTTTCGGTTAGGGGATGGAGTAGGTTTAGGCTTAGGCATAAAGCCTGAACCTTATGATATGTTTTAGTTCCATGATAAACTTTTCCTTTACAGAGTAACCTAATTCATCTTGTCATGAACTTTAGTAGTGTTTAGCTTGCCAATATTATTGTGTCTTTTTACTTTTTATGAACCTGCTTTTCTGTTTTGATATGGTTTTATTCAAACAGATTATTGATCTGAATGCTAGTGTAACCTTTGCTGTATCTTGTAGATAGTATTGCATGATGCAATTGGGTAAGAACTAAGAAGCATCCAAGTATTCCACATTGTGATTCTTAGGGAGTAAGGGAGGAAAGGTTGTGCTTATTCTTTTAATATTTCTTTTCTCCCTATACACTTCCAGAGCTTCCCACGCATCTTGTCCTACTATGTGCCCAAACTCTTAAAATAATTGGTTGCCTTTTTCAGAAAGCTCACTGTTGGGTTCTTTTCTCAATCTGATTTTTGAGCCTCTATTTCATCACATTTGGTTTCTGCTTACAGTGACTCATGTAAGGAGATTAAGTGTCCTTTAAGGCATTCATTACATTTATGCACTTTTGCTGATGATTGGAATCTTTTAAATCTTGTTGCTGCTGCTGCTCTTATCAATCTCTACAGATGAGTGATAGTTTTTTTCTTGTGTCCTTACAGCCATGCATCCAATGTGTTCTTCATTTAAAAGCACTCCTTGAAGACACTACAAGAACTTTTTATATATATAGCTTGATTTTTTTGCAGATTTCTTTTTTGACTGTAAGAATTTGGTATAGCTTTGATACCATGTAAGAATTTGCCTTTGGGCAAAATTCACCCAAGATCAAGGAACTCAAGGACAAGCGCAATAGTAGACCAAAAGAGAATGATCAGAATGACGATATGATATTCATTCGATATTCGATGTTAAAGTACACTAGGAGTGCTTGTATATAAAGGCCTTTGGAATGCTTCCAGAATGCATAGGAATCAACAACATGATAAGTCATACAACCAGGCACGTGTCCACCAGGTGTGGGTTATCCTCTATTAAGCACAGGAGTAAGTGCGATGATGACAGGATAAGCTTACAATGTTGTAGCATGCAAAATTATGTTGTAGACACCATGTGCTAAATTAGGAGTGCAAATAATTGTGTTGTCTACATGACAACTCAGTTGATTATGCAAACTCTAGTGTTGTAGTCACCATGTGCTGAATTAGATTTGCTTACTCCAGTGTTGTAAATATGACAACTCATAAGAGTACACAAACTCCTAAGTGTCTCACTTAAGAAATAATAAAATAATGCATTGACCTAAGTAAACTTAAGTAAAGTGTAATAAGTAAATACTTATTTACACCAACACTGACTATATGCTATCTCCACTTCAATCCTCTCTTTTTGCTGGAATAGGTTTTCAATTTATTTTAATTTCCTTCTCGAGATTGATGTTTTTGCATTCTTCAGCCTTTGAGATTTGCAGAAATTCTGTAGAGCCTTTGTTATTAGTTTTCTACCATTCAGTGTTCGAGATTGGCAGAAATTTTGTAGAGCCTTTGTCATTAGTTTTCTACCAATTCATCTAGTTCTCTTCAAAAAGACGGATGTTCAAACTTAATACATTCCCTAACCTTTTTTTAAGTTATCCTCAAAGGATAGATTTCAAGAACCACAGAAATATTATTTCTCTGTTATATTTTTAGTTACTTGTTTTCCAATCCAAGCTCAACAAAAGTGTATACAAATGCTGCTTACTGTAAGTGTTTGAAAGATGGATATCTAACAGTTACATGCATATCTAATAAATAAAATAGCCATAGGAATAAAAACACACAAATTGGAACAAGAGAACACAAAGATTTAATGTGGTTCACTCAATCCTGGGCTATGTCCACCAAAAAGAGAGTCCAATCTAAATATCCAGTGAATCAACGTGATTACACTCTGCAATCCCTTTGCAATTCAATACAATTGCAAGAAGCTACTAAATTATCATATGAAAAATCCTTAACCCTAAGCCATTTTAGCAAAACTTATGTCGGTTGCAAAATTAGGGTTAAAACATGTTGCCTCTTGACCCCACCTTGGGTGCTGCCCCTAAACCCCCCGTAGGGAAAACTGGGGGGAACTACATTGGTAAAAGCAGGGAAAAATAAACTACAACACTTCCCCTATTTTCTTTTGTATGAAGTGAACCCAACTTTTTTGGTTCTCATTGATTAATGTTTCTTTTAAACCAGAGTTACCGATGCTTCACCCCATGCGTTGGATGTGGATTCAAATCCTATGGGTGCTGATCTGGAGATGAGTGCCCTATGGGTGCTGATCCGGAGGCAGGTCCCTGGTAAGCACCCACACTCATATGGGTGCCTTAAATGCACATCTGGGTGCTTGGGATGCACATCCGACAAGCACCTGTAGGGCACCCAAGCAGATTCGGACGCCTCCGGGGGTCTATGCCCAAAAAACAAAATTTTATGCCTTTTTGCCAACTATATTTTATTGAAACATGTGTCAGTGACAAATTTTTATTCTATATTTTGGGAATGCATATGATCCAGATTCAAATTGATGAACATTGAATCATGAAATATATTTGATTTTGCAATTGTGATGATTTTCTGATTTGCATTGGAATTGTGAACATAGGTGTATATGATATGGCTTATAATTTTATTGAATAATCATTTATTGGTATTATTTATTTGAAATTTTGAATATGTATTGGTGAAATATTATAATATCAAATGATTTGATTTTGTATATTTTTTGCATTTCTTCGCGCGTGCATGCACACGTGCGCACACACACACACATGTATATCCGCATACCCCCAAATAATTTGAACACATCCACACGTGATTCTTGCACCCGGATCGGTAACTTAGTTTTAAAGCATTGAAATATGGGGAACTTAAGGATAATATGATAATACAACCACCCCTCCCTTTTTTTGTCTTCTTAGTTCTTTGCTATGTTGCATGGGTGCGCGCACCCACACCCCTGGGATGTGTACACGTAACCAAGTACACGTAGCCAAGTACCAGTACTCAGTGCAGAGCATCATAGTTAAGGACCTTGATTAAGATTTTTTATTTTTGTTTTGGTTTGTCCTTTGTGTATCAGCTTGTTTAGCATGCTTAATTCAATACATAATCAGGTTGAAACTTTGATAGAATACTGATAACAGTAAATTTTATGACTGTTGAACTCAGAGTTTATTATTTGCAATATGTCGTTATTTGAGTCATGATCATTTTTCTTACATTTGAAGTCTTTCTTCTCCATCATGCATCTAATCATTTAGCATATATACTTATTACAAGCATATTTCAGATCTGAAACTGAAAACAATACATTACATCTGCAAACATAATCACTGTTCTTGTTTGGAAAAGCTATTCTCATGGCCCATATTTTCAGATTTTCTATAAACATTGAATTATAATAAAAGAAGTAACGTAACCAAGTACTCCTGTCCCCTTTTTTGAAAAATAGCGATAGCCGATCTTGTATTCATGCCATAAGTATCCAAGTACCCCTGTTGCCGTGCAACCTTGGCTCTCTGAGATGATGTTGTAATGTCTAACCATTCATGGCTCCTGCACATGATCCTTTCCAAAGTTTTCAAGCGTGGCCAATACTCGCAGTTTCCTTCTCTCAACAGTGAAGTTGAGAGAATTGTAAAATAGGCATGCCTTAAAAGAATCTGGGATCAACATAGTTGTTCATCCTCCCAGAATTACCTTTGCTTCTTTGGCCACCCAATTACATTTTTCAAGGTTCATTCTCATACTTTTAAAGGTTTGGAGTTCAATTTAGTTTTCTATTATAAAAATTAAAACAACATTCAAACCTCTTTCCTCTAGCAGCCATTTCTCAATGTGCTGTTGCCTGTAATTTGCTAGGAAACTACTTTCTCCAGAAATCTAATTTTAGTTCTCACTGTCTCAGGCAAGATCCTCTATTTTGGTTAATGCATTGAGCACTACTTTAATGAATTTACCAATAATTGCTATTTATGCATTGAGAGCTATGCTTCTATGGATTTACCAGTAATTCCATATTGAGCCAGATCCTGCATTTCTTTGGATACTAGGAATCTCTCTGGAAATACTTGCTCTTATTAGATCACATACAAATCACTCCCATCTTCTTTGATTTTTCCTCCTTTGCTTGGGCATCTTTCTACACCTTTGGGAATTTGAGTTACGAATCTTAGCATCTTTCCTTACTTTTGGGTGAATTTCTGCACTTCCTGTAGAATGTTTTTTCAGTTCTCTTGTTGCCTTGAGTTGACCCAGTGCTGCTCAGCCTTTTCATGGTCTCTGTTCCTGTTCCTGGTCTTTAACTCATTTATATTTCTACATGTTCCCTGCCTGCCTCTCCAAACTAAAACACAGTTCTTTAAGCAGTCAAGGTAATTCCTATAGTATCATAGGATATAGGGTGACATTTCGCGCCTACCATTTATGGATTGGTATATATTTGACGTCATATTGTTTTGGTATGATTATATTTATATTGATTGATTATGTAATTGGTGGTAGCATTTCATGCACATAAAATCATGTGAATGGATAATTAATACAAGGGGTAAGATCTCAAATAGATGTGGAAAAATTTGAGCAAAGGCACTTTTGAAATTTTTTTTACAATATTGAAACATCATGTAATGCCCCGCCAAGGGATCCAAAAAATTAACCTAAAGTTTCACTAAGTTTGGTAGCATTTTCTTTTTCTTTTTCGAAACATGAAAGTTAAACCATACATATAGTAACGGAAGCAATAACAACATTTAATGAAAGTGTACATAAACATACATAACAGGTTACATTTTTTAAGGATCCTTTAACGTTGAATCACATCAAAATTAACTAATATTAATTCCATCTAATACCACATCCACATGAAATAATAATGAGAAGTCCAACGTTCCTATACAATGTACTTTTGTTCCAAATGTCCTTAAGTAAAATTACATTTCAAAATGCTCAATCATCCACTGTACATGCCACAAGGTATGAAAAGCATAAAAGAATATACATATGTGAATTAAAGTACATCATCCTATTCTAATCCATGATGCAAGTGCAGTAAGTAAATGAAACCATATGTCATACATGATACATTATCATAGAAGATATAAACATCCATCATAACAGACAATCATAAATCACTACACATAATTATCTAAGTGCACGGTTCCTCCCAACTGTCAATAGCATCATTAGACCATCGTGGGCCCTAGCTATCCCTCCGTGCATAACATCCCAAGTCACCGAAGAGATCATCGGTACTATCATAATAGGGATGTCACTCTTAAACATACTACAACATATGCATAAAGAAATCTAACATGCATGAATAAAACATAAGATGATCCTACCAAGTAGATAACATCATCAATCACATGCTAATCATCAATATAAAAAAACATAGCAGTAAATACATCCATCATAATGATCCAAGAATTGAAAGAAGGTAAATGCCAACAAAGAAAGCTCTAGCCACGGTGTCTCAGACGGATCTCAAATGGTAAGAGTGAAAAAAACACTACCACCCGACCGCGTGAAACCTAAATGGTCCACTCCCACCGCACTGAGGAGATAATCTCAAGTCTCAAATAGGCTATCAAATCACATAGCACAAATACTCTCTCGGTCCAAGAATCCTTAAAGTATACTAACTCAAAGGGTTCCAATCACAAACCGACATCTAATCCCAGAGGCACCACAAAGACATGTACGAAACCTACTATGTAAGCGGAAAAGTGTCATCGCACAAATCATGCTAGAGTTACCGTGGTAGTCTCTCAATAGACCCCGGCCCCTTAGTGATCCCTATGCAGCCACTAGTATCCTCTCGTACTGACGATGCATACTACGGAATGCAAGGTCGCAACCAAGCGTTCTCTCTACTCCCATCCTAGTCTGTACTAGCACTCGAGGCATGGGCGAGAACATACAATTATCTTATTAAGTTCATTTTAATCCCCATTTAGCGTAATGTTTTCACTTATTAAAACAATTTATAATGAGTTACCCTGGCAGCCACTTAGGGCCCCGGCCCCCATTGCAAGCCACTTCTCGACATTACAAGTAGATAACCTACCCTAGGCTCATGGAATCATAAATCACAAAATCACCTCAGTCCTATACAAGCGACTGGAAAAAATACCAAAAGATAATCCATAATAAGAACATCAAATATCCACAATATCAAAGATAATAACAATATCCATCGGTCCTCATCGAGCAACCGTATAAATCTCAATATTCATATCAATGATAAATCACCATATCCATTGGTTCTCAACGAGCAACCAAAAAGGCATCTCAAAGCAAATAATACTAATCAAGGACTTCAAAATGGTCGAGTTAAAACATGTCACAACATGACAACATCAAGAAATAAATCAACACTTAAGTCCCATCATAGCGACTGGAAAGTAGTCCAAGGATAACTGATCGATGACTCAAAAATGGTTAAGTCAAGTGTCTCAAATACATACACCTCAACTTCACACAAGAAGACTGAAAAGCAATAACAATCAGTAAATACAAACATCTCATAGAGCATGCCATCACATTACCATGGTTGGATTTTTAAAAAAATCGAGACCAAATAACATCAACATGCCATCACATTCGCATAACTCCCAAGCCTCTGGTAGACATCCTAATTGGTCAACACTCTAGGACCACCCAAACCCCAAACACGGATAGCATAAAGAACAAGATACAAACACATATTTTAGTTTGCTTTCACAATCACATGGTTAAGCCAAATATTAGGTTTCAGTTTTTCGTTTTCAAGTACACTTCAAGTGTATAAGATTCTTCATTTAATCTCCAAGTCAACCCATTTATCTTTTCGAATAAAACATAGAATTATCCCTCCATTATTTTAAAACAATTTCCTAAAATAATTAGAAGATAATTATTTACTTATTTAAATCATTAAACTAAATCCTATTGACTTTTAATAAAATCATTGCATTATGTCACTAATAGTTAAATATAACTTCCTTAAGAAGCGTCTCCCATTATACGAGTAATTAGCATAAGAATAATCAAATAAATAATTTATAATTTCCTTTAAGCACCTCAAGGACAAACATTTGTCTAAAATAATCTTTGTTAATTTTTAAATATAATAATTGCCAACTTCATTAATCACAATTCCATTCATGATTCAAAACTATATAACTCCATTAGCCAATTGATCATGATTGAAATTGCATTTAAATTAAGATAATTAACAATTATATGATTAATTATTAAATCTCCAAACCAAATCCTTCATCAATTAAATTCAAACAACCTAATATCTCTTTTTAATTTAATAATAATTAACAAACTATTATTAAATTAATGCTCCATATCTATCATTGTAAAATAAAAATAATAACAATTATTAACATATATATATTAAATAACAAATATTAATATTAATTAATGAATATATATATTTTAAATAATATTTAATAACATATATAATATTAAACTTCATATAATATAATATATGATATTTTATAGCATTCATAATATTAAACTCTTTATAACCAAAGGCGAATTTATATAAGTCGCCGCTGGCGCTGATGTGTGCGGCTCTTTAAAAAAGGCCGTGCGACCCCATGCTTGACGTTGCAGGCTTGCGACTATAGTCGTAGTACCTACGATTGCAGGTATGGTGTCGCCAATCTCGTAAGGCGTGCAGGGGGTAGGGGGTGGGTATAACCTGCCCCTCCCATTACTAATTAAATTTTTTTTTATAAAAATGTTTACAATAACGAATTCAAAATGTTTTCAGTACGTTCAGACTTTATATATATATATATATATCTGCGTGTGTCAAGATCAAATCAATGCATGAATACAATGTATCCCATTTAGATTCACCAATTTTATTTTATTTTCTAATAGGTTTGTCCAACATTTAAACCCTAATCCCATATAATCCTCAGATCCACGCATGTGGAATTTTCTCATATAAGAATTTAACTACCCATGACAATAATGCATACAACCAAGATATTCAACACATGAAATCCTCAGAAAGCATTCAGAGGACACAAAGAAGATAGGAAGTGCAAGAAGCGAAATATCATATGCAAAAATCACGAGTGTCTACCTGGACACTGATGCTAAATCACTTCTCCTCAGAATCTGTAGAGCAAGCTCCTTCCTTCTCCAACGTTCCCGGGTCCTCCAAACATGCTTTTCGAGCTTCTATGAGTGCTTGAATATAAAAAACTCTCAGGGAGCACTTAGAATGTCTCTAGAAACAACCAAAAGATGAGATAAGGGTTGACAACTAAGCACGAGCTTTCTCCAACCTTCCAGATGAGTCACAAGGTTATGGACACCATGTGCTTAATTTGTGCGCTAACTCCTGTGTTGTAGACATACGTGCAATCAAAAGGTGCACTTACTCCTAGATAGAATTATAACTTTTATTTTAATTCTTTTACCATTATTATTATTATTATTTATTTATTATTATTAATTTAAATTTATTTTATTTAATTCTTTTTCTCAATTAATTCCCATTTAATTAATTAAAAGAAAAATATCAAAATATCATAACATTATATTAATTTTTCCCAAAATAATTAAATTATTAATTAAATCTTTTAATTTTAGACTTGATTAATAGAGAATTCACCATAGACCTCCAAGAGAAAATATGAAAACCCATCATAGAACAATCCACACAAAATCAGTCTAAGGGGTTAAAATCACGAATTACGTCATCAGATGCATTCGGAAGGTAAAACATCTCAAATACTTGTCCTACCTTTCTAGGACAAATGGTTTAAGGGTTTAGGATTTGGACTTGAGAATTTATCTCCCCTCTCTTACCATTGAGATGATGCAATAGGGTACGCTCATTCTGGCAATTCAGGGAAGTCGATACCTGGTAACTGCAATCTGCATAAAGTCCATGCATGTACATACAATATATATATATATATATATATATATATATATATATATATATATATATATATAATGCTAAGCTAAACAGGCAATGACAAGAAGTGGTGCATCGTGTAGATCCTAACTAGCAGGTGACTACGACTCCTTCCCTTAACCACATCAGAAATGCCATACATAAGAAAACAAACACGCACACCATACACATGCAAGTATGGGATAAGTATCCATAAGAAAACACATGTGATAATAAATCATCTAACTAATCATCATCAATAACTGAAAGTACTGTAATAAATTAATAATCATTATGCATACATGAAATGTAGAGTCTAAGTAATCACACCATATATCAACTGAATCTGTAATACAATATCTGATAGTCTCAAAACAATGCTACTAACCATCAACATAAAACTAGTGTAATAAAGTTCGGCCATGATAGCAACAATGTATCTAGAAAAATGTAAACGAGGGCAGGCACTACACATCAAACAGATTACTACTGGTTCATTGAATGATTCATTCTCCAGATCTGTGAAACTATTCTGGTTGACTAAAATTTCATTTTATTTTCTGTATTTCACTATAATGTGTATGTCATTTGTAATTGATGCTTCTTGCTGGCAATGCTTTTTAATTTTGATGAAGGATCTGATTTTATTTTTCTTCTAGGCAGTAAAGCCTGATTCATCCCCTACAGCAACAAAACCTGAAAAGAAGGCTACTGGAAGCAAGGTTAAAAGTGTGAAAGTTCAGGAGGAAAATAAAGGTATTGCAGTGAAAGGAAAATCTGCAAAAGTGCAGGATGGAAAGCTTGCAGATCCATTGGTAGAGAAGCTTCGACAACAAAGGTGGGCACTATCGTGATTAATTTCATTCAATAACATCATTAGGTGCTGTTATCCAGTATGATTACACCTGTAAGTATAACCTTCTAGTCATGCTTCACATTAGCAGACTTGTCGAGGAAGCTGACTACCAGTCAACAACAGAGTTATTTGGTAAAAGCAGTGGAGATAAGTCATTGGACAACTTTATTCCAAAATCTGAAGAAGATTTTCTTGAATATGCAGAGCTTATTGGGCATAAATTGAGGCCATACGAGGTATTTAATGTGTACTCTTTTAAGTAATTAGATCAGGGTAAACAGTATTTTCTGTGTCACAGTTAAGATTGGTGATGCTAATTCATCCTACCAATGCCTAGTTTTTGCTAATATAATCTCATTCATGTTGTCTTTCAGAAAAGTTATTGTTATATAACACTACTAAAAGCTGTCATGCGAAATGCTATGACTTCACTGAAAGCAGCTGATGCTAAAGAAGTAGCATCATCAGTTACTGTTATTGCAAATGAGAAGTTGAAAGCTGAAAAGGAAGCTGCGGCTGGAAAGAAGAAGACTGGTAAATTTCATCTGTTCCTAACCGGAAATTTTTTAAGCTTAAGATTCTCACTCATACAGCCATACAGACGCACATGATGCTGGTACATATGTTTACAAGCCCTCGACATGATTTTTGCAGGTGCAAAGAAAAAACAGCTACATGTTGAAAGGGAAGATGATGATGCGTTAGCTGGAGATCATGATGATGTGAATGAATATGATTTTATGTGAAGTCATCTTTTTGTTCTATATAGCCAATTTAATTGTATTTCTCTTGATTAAAGAGCCCAAACCTCAACTGGTTGGGAGAGGCTGGCAGCTTCAGAAGTGTCGAGGATGAGTCAATTTATTATCTTACAAGGGAGTTTGCCTTTAATGGCATCTGTGGGTTCTGTTTACAAATTTTTTATTAGAGTTTAGGGATATCTGGATATTCCTGCACCAGTGAGTTAATTGTTGTAATATAGGGGAATTTTTATCTATAAAAGCATTGTAGTAGGATTGCAAGCTATTGTCCTAAATGGTTCGTCTGTTTGCTTGGAAACATGGCAAAATTTGATCCCCACATTTCTAAAAGTTGTTGGCCATTTGTGAACATTAATTTGGATATCAAGTTGATTAGTCAAACGTTGAATTAAGCTCCATTGTTTTATTATTAATATATAGATCTTACAAATTAATCGTTTTGCTTAGTATTTTATCTTTTCAATCTACTTGGTAAATAGTGGTCTACACTTCTGTTTCCTTGAGACACAATCGAACATGCAAAGATGGTTTCTGGGTGACTTTATCCTTTAGAATGCGTAGTGGTCCCTGCCATTTGCTTGCAGGCTGGTTTGATTCAAGAAAATTATCAGTATCTGTATGCTATAAAATAGCGAGGGCTTATTTGGAAGTCGCTCCAACAGAATGGCCTGCATTTTGCCCTCGCCAAAACGTTGTTAGCTCTCAGATTCTCACCCAGAGTTGTAAGCCGGCATCATAAATTGCTTCTGTAATGACATCCTCTAAGTCCAAAAAACATGCTTCAAATCATGTTATAGTGATTTCTTTCTTATTAAGTCATTATAATGGAAATCGATCGTAACAGCAGCGAACGTGATGGAGATATCAGATTTCACCTTATAGTTATGATCTGCTTCCAACACTTGATGTTGAATAGCACCAGGTATAAACTGGTTCCCATTTTGAAAACGCATTTTAGTCTATTGTTTTCAACCGAGAAAAAACTATTTGTGTTCGACTGCATACAAACGCAAATCTTAAGAAGAAAAGACGGTTTGATTTCTCCATGACAAGGAGAACGACTTGAGTGTTAGCTCCTTTGTTTTCTTTAGGAAATTGCTTCAATCAGGTTAGCATCTTCCTTTCTACTGATGCATCTTGTTTCGGATGCAAAAGTTTGCCTTGATCCGTTTCATTGAGAGGGCTTTTCATTTCATCTTTTTTTTAAAAGTATTGAAGAATCATCTATTTTTTCGTTAACACTGAAACAAAATAAGTTTAAAATAATTTTTGTTTTAAATAACCTATCAAGATTCAATGTTTACTGAACTATTTTTTTAAAGTTTAAACAACACAAGAGAACAATGCGGAAGCAATATACACATACACATCAAGTACACAAGCAATTACAAATACAATTTTCTGTTTTTCAAGGGTTCCTTCAAGTTGAGTCACATTTAAGAAGTGTATAGTAATAGTTTAAGTCTTCAAAACATGTTCATGAATAATAAGAAACATATACATTATCTCATAAGCAACTGCATAAGTACAACTAATACAAATGGTACAATTGCATCCATGAACATGTAACATTTGTCAAACTAAGGGGACCCAAATGGTAAAAAGTAACTTCCTCACGACTGCGTGGTCACCTAATCAGGTTTCCATTCCCACAGTGAAGGAGAGATAATGTACGATCCACACATAGATATATTATAAAACAATCTCAAGCAAGGAATCCTAATAGCCAAATTTGATTAAAAGGTACACAAACTGGTGATAAAGAAAGATAACCAAAGTCAAACAAGACACTCAACCAATCATACAATACATACCAAGCTCACATCAAACACTAAGTATAAATCAAGTCTCAAGCGAAAAGATATAACATTGAAAGAATATCCATTCCCAAACCAAGTGTCAAATGGAAAAAGCACAATAACCAACATATAATTGATTGCCATCAATGAAACTATATCACAAACCATAAAACATCCAACAATAAGTACACGGCCAACTTTAAACATCACACACTAAGGAAGAAATTAACCCTGAAAAAGTAAGTCAAACTTTGACTATTTAACACTTTTGCACTAAGAATCAAGCCTTAGTGTGTGATGTTTAAGCCGTTCGTAAGTACACTACCAATAAATAGCTGACACTCATCAATAAAAGTCAACTGTCAATAATAAATGACATTCAATCAATAAGTAACAACTCTCAATAAATACACCATCAAAATTAATATTCAACAAGTACATTACTAGGGGCACGTATAAAAAAATTATGAAGGAGACCCAGGTTACATACTAGGGAGTGTCATCACATGGTCAACTAATTGAGTTATCTTGGAATGGTCTCACATTAGACCTTAGACCCTCAATCGTATTTGATCTAAAAACTCTAAAGTAGATGAGAACCCCTCTAATTAGATCTCCATATCGTAATAATAAAACTAAGAGGATAAACACAAATCCGCAAACAAATAAGATTAAATGGAAGAAACTCACCTCAATCGTCGTCCATTTCTTAATACATCATGAAATCAAAGAACTCAAAGTAATGACAATGTTGGCCCTAAAGCTCGGCTTAAGAAAGCAATGGTAGCAATAGTTTAGAGAAGAAAGAGATTATTGTTTCTTCTGTGGTTGTTGTAATAGCTATAATCATTGCTATGGGATTTGTGCTATACAATGTTATTGAAATATAATGTGAGAGCAACTTGATTATCAAAATTTTTATTTCACTACAATCATTGTATGATATAAATTCCATGGATTTTGTTTACTGTCATGGATGTTATTCAAACCTTGTATTGTCCATAGTCCTTATTATTGTAAAGACTATGAGCTGACACTAAAAGTCATGAAGTTCTCATCATCTAGATAAATTAATTTCCCTTCCCCTATGGTCAAGTCTCCATTTAATGATGTTCCTACACCAAGTTGCATCTTGCATAAGTAACCAAATTTTAAGTTACATATCTATGAATTAACCACAGTCTTAATCTTCAGATGGCATGGATACGATATTAGTGTGGGCTAAAACTCTATGTTGAGTTGTGGAAATTGGTGTCATTAGTTAAGTGTAGGACTTTGCCCTTATTCCACCTAAGTGGGTGACAATGGTGGGAAATTTATTTGGGTATATGACCCTACAAAGGGTTGGATACTTATTTTCATGATTATAAATGGATGTTTTTGAATTCTAAAGAGTTGAACTATGAAGGCTTTAAGCGTGAATGTAGGAAATGCCATCAAAGATGAGCCCCTGAGACTTAGGCTCCTTCCCTGAGGTCTGTCTAATGGTATTTGTTATTGATCTAGATAAGATTATGAGAATCTTTATGATCATGCATTTAATGTTAACAACTCTTATGACCTACATTTAATGGCAAGACATGTGCAAATATAGGTATTATAAAACATGATGAGGAAACAAGAAAGTGAAACATAGGTATGCATTGGTATTTGTTGTTCTTATATTACCTCTTGTTAAAAGGTTATCATACAAATGTCGATTTGGTATTTAAAATAAATATAGTTGTATATGTTCTTAGATTTGTCACATTTTCTAAGTGTTACATAAAAAATACTAATAATCCACATGTTTTGATGAGTATTGTATCCTCACCCCAATGGTTCACTGGCATGACATCTAGTGGCAAGACAAGTGCAAATATAGGTATTAGAAAACATGGTGAGGAAAAAAGAAAGTGAAACTTAGGTATGCAATGACATTTGTTGTTCTTATATTACCTCATGCTAACAAGTTATCCTACAAGTATTGGTTTGGTGTTTAAATGTTCTTTGATTTGTCCCATTTTATAAGTGCTACATTAAAAATAAAAATAAAAATATTCCACATGTTTTGATGATTATTTTGTCCTCACACAAAGGGTTCATTGACAAAACATCTCTCTCTCTCTCTCTCTCTCTCTCTCTCTCTCTCTCTCTCTCTCTCTCTCTCTCTCTCTCTCTCTCTCACGCAGGCACGCGCGCGCGAACGCACACACACACGCACACCCACGCGCCCACGCACACACGCACGCGCACACACACACACAGAGAGGATAAGAATCAAATTAGAACCTTAAGGATATGATAAAACTCTCTGTGGAGATCTTACAACTTGAAGATGAAGTAGCATAAACCCTAAAGAGCCTTAACTTTATTCTTTTGTAAGTTCTTGTTTGATTTCTTTTTTCTATGTGTAGGTTGCCTCTATTTCAATTGTTTGTTGATAGCAACATTTTGTAAATAGAGTTCTAACTGCTTCAAAAAAAAAAATTCTTGAAAAAAAAATCATTTTTCCATGTATTGTACAAATGTGAACAAAAAATACACCAATTTTTTTCCTAACTATTTTCAAAACTTTTCAAAGCAACCATTGCATACCAAGATATAATTGTTGATCACCTATTCTATTGAAATACTCCTCTTATATTAATCCTTATTTAATAACCTGTCATTTACTCACATATTTAACATCACTAAATTAGTTACCCCTTTTCAACAAATATTTAACATCACTAAATCATTGTGATATTGCCATGAGGATTCACTAAATCAATATAGTTTTTTGACAACAAATGAGATCAAAACACTAACTAGCAATCACACCTTAGTGTGCACTAGGTACGTCATAGATGTATGAAAAGTGAACTATGTACGTTATAAATGTATGCAAGGTGAACTATGTCTTCTTCCCATTTCGAATCTCTCCTTCTCATCCTCTCTATATCCCCTTATCTTTTTACTATTCTATTTCACCGTCTCTCTCTCTCCCTCTCTCCCTCTCCCTCTCCCTCTCCCTCTCTCCCCTCCCCCAACCTCTCTCTCTATATTTATCTCTATCTATATCTTCTTCCCCCCTCCCCTCCATTTCTCAAGAAATATCCCTCTCTCTATCCATCCCTCTCCATGACCCCCTTTCCTATACTTTTCAATCTTTGCATCTTCATATTACTCCCATCATATCTCTCTCTCTCTCCCGCGCTCCCCCCCCCCCCCCCATATTTTCCATTCTTTATCTCTCTCCATTCTCATTTATATTTGTATATATGTACTTGTATATGATTGATTTCTCTTTATCTATTTATTTATCTTTACCTTTCTCATCTCCTTTTTTTTTTTTGTCTCTCTCTCTCTACTAATTCATCTCAACATCCATATATCTCTATTCCTTTTTATCTTTCCATTTGTTATGATATTTTAGATGATCAACACTCCTCTTTATGCACTGTCAACCATTTATTTCATAAAAAAGGTTCTATCACTTCAAATAAAGAAATGCTTCTGACATAATTATAAATCACAATTTTCTTCTATATAGATATCACTATTTAGTGCCAAAGACAAAAGTGTCTAGGAAAGACATTTGTAAGCTAAGAAAATTAAAGGTTGATAAGGTGGGGTGAATTAGATTTCCATGTTTCACACAAGCTAACCAAAGACGTAAACGAAGTGCTTAGAATATTCCCTCTCCACCATATCTTTCTCTGGGCCCACATGGAGGGACTAGATATGTTGCCGATGATACATAAGAGATATATCTACTTGCATTTTCATGGAACACTGAAAATTGACACTGCAAGAAGTACTTTCTATGTAGATTATTGTCATAAACACAAATTTTATGTAAATGGAATACACAACCTTCACACTATTCTTGATCTTGTATCATGGAATGTGTGAACATAGTAGTCAATTATCGTCGTGACCCAGGGACCATCCCATTATAAAACATCACATTTTCAAAGGATTCCTTAGATATATGAAATTAGACATAGTACAATTCTGTATTATCAGTAAGCAATTGATGAATTTTTATTTACATCAAACTTTATGTTAAGTGAATTGTACCAAATTCTCATTCATGATGGCATCTTTAAAAAAGCCATTCATTAGTAGTAGGGCATCATTGAGAGCCTCTATGAACTAGTGGCATTTGGTCATTATGGAGATGATGGCTCTCCTAAGATCTCTTGGGTAATTCTTGTTTGGATTCCACTACTTAGCATATATTTGAAGTTGGGATAGCTCACTTGTATGCTAAACTTTCCTCCCCCTTATTCTTGTAGATCTGAAAATTATTTCCTCATCTATCAATTGTAATTTTCAATACAACCAATAACATTCATGCTCACCTCTTTCATCTTTGCACAATCCTTAGTGCAACCATATTTGACAGACCACACAACTTAGTATTGTGGTGTGTGTAGTGAGAATAGGAATGTAATCCTAGAATTGTCTTTGACTTGAAATACTCAAAGGATCACCTTTCTATTCTCTTTATCTGAGACTTACAAGCAAATTTGTTCATCTGCTTGGCTTAGAACCAAAGAACTACTATCTATTAGATTGTGGTGACTAATCAGGAAAGTACTGTACATACTTCATAAATTAGCTCTGGAAAAAAAAATTTTGGGGCCCTATTTTATCGAGATGTTTGGCCGACATGTAATTATTAATTATAACCCTAAAGCAATAAAAAATACTTGTATAAAAGAGCTTAGGGTCAGGAATTGTTTCATAGTTGTGATGCGAAATTGGTTCTTGTGGCAGTATTGAGCTATAAGGGGTTACAGATTGTAATCAGGTTATAATCACTGGATTGTAATAATATCGGACTTGCTGTTTGGTAGACGTAGCCCAGGGATTGGGTGAACCATGTTAAATCTTGGTGTCTTGTGTTCTTTTCTGTGTGATCTATTGTTTTTTGTTATTCGTTATATTTGCATGTAATTGTTATTTCTGTCTGTGGTATAATCCTAGCAAGTGGTATCAGAGCTAGGTTGTTTTTCAATTATCCTCTACAGGAAAATCTCACGATTGAGTGGGAGCAATGGCAGACGAGGCTAAGCTGAGGGTTGATAGGTTTAATCGGAAAAACTTCTAGTTATGGAAGATGCAAATGGAAGACTATCTTTACCAGAAGAATTTATGGAAGCCATTGGAAGGCAAAGCCAAGAATCAAGGACCTATGTCAAATGATGAATGGGATTTGTTGGACAGAAAGATACTTGGAAGCATTCGATTATGCCTAGCACCATCGGTGACATTTAATATTACAAAAGCAAAGACGACAAAAGAATTGATGAAAACCCTAGTGACACTGTATGAAAAGCCCTCCGCTTCAAACAAGGTATTTTTCATGAAGCGTTTATTTAATATGAAAATGACAGAAGGTGGATCTGTTGCAGATCATTTAAATGAGTTTAATACTATTACTAGTCATTTATCTTCTATGGGTATCAATTTTGAGGAGAAAATTAGGGTTCTCTTGATTTTGTGTTCTTTGCCTGAAAGCTGGAATGACTTGGTAATGGTTGTGAGTAATTTTGTTCCTAGATCTAGTACCTTAAAATGTGAAGATGTGATCGGTGTTATTTTGAGTGAGAAAACTTGTAGGAAATCCTTAGGTGGATCTACATCAGGAAGCACTTTGAATGCACAAAATAGGGGCAAAATGACTGAGAGAGGAAGTAATTTCGCAAATCGTGGAAAATCAAGAGGAAAGTCAAAGGGGATGAGGTCCCAATCGAGAGGACCGAACGACTACTGGTACTATGGGAAACCAGGTCATAAAAAGAAAGATTGCTGGAATCGAAAGAAAAATAAAGGAGATAAACCAGATGGAGACAAGGAGGCAAATGTGGTAACAAATCCGAAGAGGATGCTTTGCTTTTGTCTTTAGAAAGTGTTGATGATTCGTGGGTTTTAGATTCTGGTGCTTCATTTCATACTACACCTCATAGAGGTTATTTCATTGATTATGTCCAAGGGGATTTTGGGCTTGTTTATTTGGGGGATAGTGAACCTTGTCAGATTGTTGGAAAGGGAAAAATTAAGATTAAGTTGCAAAATGGGAATCATTGGCTACTACATGAGGTAAGACATGTTCCAAGGCTGAGTAGGAATTTAATTTCAACAGGGCAACTCGGTGATGAGGGTTGTGTAGTTACTTTTAATGATAAAAATTGGAAGGTTTCAAAAGGTTCCCTTGTAGTAGCAAAAGATGTAAAAGTAGGCACCTTATATCTTTGTACAGGTCATATTGTTCCTTCTACTTTAATTATTTCAGAGAAAAATGAATGTTCAAGAACAATTGCTACAGTTGAGTAGGGAAAAAAAATGGCTGCTGTAAATTCTAATACAGTGCTGTGGCACAATAGACTTGGGCACATGAGTGAGAAAGGTATGAAAGTACTTCATTGAAAGAAAGTTTTACCAGGTCTACAATGTGTTAATATGGATTTTTGTGAAAGTTGTGTATATGGAAAACAAAAGAGAGTGAGTTTTGTAAAGACTGAGAAGGAAAACAAAAGGGAGAAATTAGAGCTTGTGCATACAGATGTATGGGGACCAGCTCAGGTATCTTCCCTTGGTGGCTCTCATTATTATGTTACATTTATTGATGACGCAACTAGAAAAGTATGGGTTTATTTCCTTAGACAGAAATTTGATGTATTTCAAACTTTTAAGAAATGGAAATGCTTGGTTGAAAATGAGACTGGTAAGAAATTAAAATGTCTCAGATCTGATAATGGTGGTGAGTATTGCAGTCATGAATTTGAAGATTATTGCTCCACTAATGGTATTCATAGACAGAAAACTATTCCAAGGACTCCACAGGAAAATGGAGTGGCTGAACACATGAACAAGACTATAATGGAGCATGCAAGGAGCATAAGGTTGCATTATGGGTTGCCCTTACACATGTGGGCAGAGGCTATCAATACTGTTGTATATTTGGTTAATAGAGGTCCCTCTACTCCTTTGGGCTGTGGTATTCTAGAGGAAGCATGGATTGGTAAGAAGGTGAGTTATTCTTTTCTCAAAACCTTCGATTGTGAAGCATTTGTTCACATAGACTCTGAAAGCAGAACCAAGCTAGAAGCTAAGTCAAAGAAATGTATATTTGTTGGATATGGCATTAATGAATTTGGTTATAGGTTTATTGGGATTTTGAAAATCATAAAATTGTAAGAAGCTGGGATGTCATATTCAATAAGAAAGTGTTGTACAAAGATCTATTGCAGCAACATGAGAAGAAAGAAGATGATTATGTAATGCTAGATGATACTCCAAAAGTTGACGTTCTAGCCATTCCTCACGATTTGCAACAACCGCAACAACAAATACCACACACACTAGTGAATGTTAGATGAGCAACAAGGCAAATTAGACCTCCAGAAAGATTCTCTTCCTCTTTGTATTCAATTTTACTTACTGATGCTGGTGAACTTGAATGTTATGATGAAGCTGTGCATGTGGATACTAAGATTCAGTGAGAGTTTGCAATAAAAGACAAAATGGACTCTTTGCTGAAGAATAAGACATGAGATTTATGCAAGTTGCCTGTAGGTAAAAGAGCTTTGCAAAATAAGTGGGTTTACAAGTTAAAAGAAGAGGATGGAGCTAAGAAAAGATTTAAAGTTAGGTCAGTTGTAAAAGGATTTGCACAAAAAAAAGGGCATTGATTTTGATGAGATATTTTCTCTTGTTGTTAAAATGACTTCTATCCATACCATTTTAAGTCTTGTGGCTACTGAAGATTTGCACTTAGAGTAGCTTGATGCTAAAACAACATTCCTTCATGGTGATTTAGATGAAGAAATATATATGGCTCAGCTACAAGGATTTGTGGTCAAAGGTAAGGAGAACTTAGTGTGCAAATTGAAAAAAAGTTTATATGGCTTGAAGCAAGCACCTCAGTAATGGTATCTAAAATTTGACAGGTTTATGAATGAGCATGGCTATAGCAGGTGTCATTTAGATCATTGTGTTTATTTTAAGAGGCTGGATGATGATAGCTACATTATTTTATGTTTATATGTTGATGATATGCTTATAGTTGGGTCTAACATGGATCACATTAAGGGGCTCAAACGCCAATTAGCACATGCATTTGCTATGAAGGATTTGGGAGTATAAAAACAAATCCTTGGTATGAAGATTTGCAGAGATAGGAAGAATAGAACATTGGCGCTATCTCAGGCTAATTATGTGGAGAAGGTGTTGCAACGTTTCTCTATGGAGAATGCTAAAGCTATCAACACACCTTTACCTGATCATTTGAAGTTGACCTAGGAGATGTGTCCTAAGACACAAGAAGAGGAGGATAAGATGTCCAAGGTACCCTATGTTGTAGCTATAGGAAGCTTGATGTATGTTGTGGTATGTACTAGGCCAGATATTGCACATGCAGTCGGAGTTGTTAGCAGGTATATGAGTCATCCCAGAATTGAGCATTGGAATGCAATCAAATGGATTCTCAAATATTTGAGAGGTACATCCAATAAGTGTTTACACTTTGGGGGCTCTACTACTGATTTACAGGGCTATGTTGACTCAGATTTGGCAGGGGATATTGATACCGGGTGGAGTACTACAGGTTATGTCTTTACTATTGGTAGGTAGGGCAGCTGTGAGCTAGGTTTCTAAGTTATAGAAGGTTAATGCTTTATCCAATATAGAGGCAAAGGATGTAGTTGCTATAGAGGCAGCCAAGGAGATGATATGGCTTCAGTTCTTCTTGGAAGAATTGGGACACCCTCAGAGGGATAATTATTTGTTTACAGATAGTCAAAGTGCCATTCATCTTGCAAATAATTCAGCTCTGCATTCAAAGAACAAACACATACAGTTGTGGTACCATTTCATTCGGTTAGTTTTGGAGGATGGATAGTTAAAGTGGGATAAGATACATATAGATGACAATCCAACAAATATGTTTACAAAGATAGTAACAAGGGAGAAGCTGAACTCCTCTTCAGCTTTAGTTGGTCTTTTAGACTGAACATGAATAAAAGAACATCATAGTCTAGGGTGGTTTGATCTAGTGGGAGCCTCATGGAGTAGCGACATAGCTATAGGATCAATCTCCAAGTGGGAGATTACTATTTAGTGTGGAGCCTGATTAGTCCCCAAGTGGGAGATTGTTAGATTGTGGTAACTGATCAACAAAGTACTGTACATACTTCATAAATTCTTTGGGGCTCTGAAAAAAAAATTTGGGAGCCTATTTTATCGGTATTTTGGGCTAACATATAATTATTAATTATAGCCCTAAAGTAGTAAAAATACTTGTATGAAAGAGCTTAGGGTTAGAGATTGTTTCATAGTTGTGATGTGAAATTGGTTCTTGCGGCGGTATTGAGCTTTAAGGGGTTATAGATTGTAATCAAGTTATAATCATTGGATCGTAATAATATCAGACTTGCTGTTTGGTGGACGTAGCCCAGGGATTGGGTGAACCACATTAAATCTTGATGTCTTGTGTTCTTTTCTGTGTGATCTATTATTTTCTGTTATTGGTTATATTTGCATGTAATTGTTATTTATGTCCATGGTTTAATCCTAACACTATCAAGATAGCAAAGAAGTGCATTTTAATATTCATAGTAGGAGTCACAGTTCTCTGGGGTGCCTACAATATGAGGCTCCACTATGAGCTTCAAGTGTCATAAAAAATATATAACCCTTCACACAAATTTTTCCTTTGCATTAACAAAGTATGATGTTATCCAATGACTTTTTGGGAATCCCCTACAATCGTATTTTCCATATAAAACTTGTGCTTGGACAAGGAAGCCTATATATGTAATTCAAAAGGTATAATTACAACCTTATTCAAATAGATTTCATTTTTAATTATTGAGAGGAAGATTTTCTTTGAAAATGTATTGTTAAAAAGAACTGTCATAAATGAGATCTTAGGTTGTTGAATTAATTTTTTTGAATTGGGTGATCAAATATGATTTTTATATAGGATATTACAATGCTTTCAATAAGCGAATGGTTAATGATAATTAAATCTTGATAAATAGACATGTCAAAAATGGTTATAGTGAGTAGGTATTTCTTTAATAAGGTGATCAATTTGGAATTGCTATGCAATTTAAATAGTAGAGTAGTTAGGTTTAATTCAGTTGTAACCAATAAACTTGTTGTGTTCAAAATTGACATAGAAAATCTAGAAAATTTAATTTTGTTTATAGAAAGTATCTATCAAAAAGTGTAAAACAAGTCAAAGTTGTGAATCAAAGTTTTTTTTTATTACACCTAATACGTGAAGGGATATAAATATAAAGGTAGATATACAAAGTGGGTATAGAGAGATGGAGAAATAACAAGAGGGACATATGGGTGTGTGTGTGTGTGTGTGTGTGTGTGTGTGTGAGAGAGAGAGAGAGAGAGAGAGAGAGAGAGAGAGAGAGAGAGAGAGAGAGAGAGAGAGATGAAAATAGAGTGAGACAAGAAATAAGGAGAGGATAATAGAAGGATAGAGATTGGTCCATGATGAAACAAAGATAAAGAGAGTTGAGAAAATAGAGATGAAAAGATCAAAAGATAAGAAGGGAGGGAGATAAATAGAATTATATAGATAGTGAGATGGATTAATAAAGAGATAAAAATATAAGGAGATATATAGGGAAAGGAGGAAGGGGGCAAAAAAGATTTCAAGTTGAGGCGCTCAATCCCTCACAGTAAAACCCCATCCCTCCAATCATTTCCGTACCCTTGTTGCATAAACTTCCAAGCCGAATCAAACTGCGATTGTGTCCATGAATGAGCTCTGTCAGGAATCATCATCACTCACAAGAAAGGTTGCCCATTATGTACCAATTCGTCGACCAACTCTTGGATCTGTGTTAGTGAAAAACAAGATGTACTCCCATATGAAGGCCAGAGCCTGTGAATCTTGTGAAATTCACAACCTTAGCAGGAAAAACAGAGAAAAAGAAAAAAACACAAATCTCTGTAAATAAAAGAAATAAAGCTTGTAATATTGAACAGAGCAGAAATCAAAAATTACAACTACTTTTATTTACAATAGTTATCATTATTATAAACTGAATAGCAAACCTTCTTCTACATATGTAGCAGTCAAAGATGCATGACAATCTAAACTCATAGTTAAAACCGGTGCTAGCAGTTGAAAATAGTGAATCAACATTTGCGTTGGTGATGCAGGAGCATCTTGGGTTTGCTTGCAATCCTGCATGTTTGAGAGGGATTTTGGTTAATGGTTATGGAGCTTGGTGAATATTGGTTGCTCGGCATGGTCTGAAAATTTTGTGCCTGTTGTAAGTTGTGTAACTAATTTTCTATAATGAGTTAGAGGATGAAAATTTTAGGAATTGAAGAGAGCCTAGATTTCTATCTACGGTTCGAAGCACAAGTTCTAATTCATCCGAAGCTAGGAGATATCACAATTTTACTAAGACATCAATTTTGGGAATTTAATTGTTGTAGGAGGCCGACTTTGGCATTTAATTTATGTATTTGTATTTAATTTGTGTTCTGGGACGACCTCTGGCTTAGATTGGTATAAGTAGGGGTTGTGGGGATAGGCATGATCATTCAGCAAGGAGAAGTAGAGGAGCTTGGAAGAGCGAATTTTGAGAAGGGCTAGTAGCCAGGGTTTGGGATTGGATCTTGAGGGATCTTGCATAACTATTACTTGCTTTGTATTTGGCCATAACCGGGAAGGCCTTACAGCCCAACACATTGCATGTAATCAATTATATTTTATGAATATATTATTATTTGTTTCTTCTTGTTCTTGTGTTTCCGCTGTGTGGTTGTATTGCATTGCATTGCATCAGTTGGCCATGTCTATTCTACTGCTGGAGTTGGAATTAATAATGCTAACACCCCCCCTTAATTCTACCTAAAGATTAGCTAATGAGGAAAGAGTGAAAACCCAGTGGGATGAAACCCCCCCCCCTAAAAAAAAAAGATGCTAACAAGACAAGAAAACTATTGTGTTACAATGTCTTTCACCCCAAGAAGATCTTGCAGAAACTAAAACTTTTTCTCAATAAAGGACTTTGTAAAAATGTTAGCAATCTAATGAGACGTGGGACAATACTGTAAATCAATGATTCCATCATGGATGAGATCTTGGATGAAATGCATATGGATCTCGATGTGCTTTGTCCACTGTCACTGTATTGCATCTTTGCAAACCTTCAATGTACTTTGATTGTCACACCAAATGATGGTCAGTTGAGGAAATGAGATATCCAACTCAGTGAGGAAATTTTGTATCCAAATAGTCTAAACAATAGCATTGATAATGCCTTTGTATTTAGCCTCTGTGGATGAGAGAGCAATGAAAGATTGCTTTTTGCTTGATTAGCATATGGGGCCAGAACCCAAATTGAGAACATATCTTGAAGTGGACTTCCGATCAATGCTATCACCAGCCCAATCAGAATCAATATAACCAATAAGATCCAAAGTACATCCAATTGAATAATGAATCCCATAGGTAATAATTCCTTGAACATAATGAAGGATACACTTGGCAACTTTCCAATGTAGCTCATGAGGCTCCTGCATGTATCTTGAAACAACACCCATTGCATATGATAGATCTGGATGAGAATGAGTGAGATATAGAAGACTTCCCACAAGCTGGCGATAGAGTGTGCAATCAGCCAATGTGTATCTTTTCCATCTTCCAACTTGATCCCAAATAGAAAAGGTGTGGGTGTTGATTTACAATCACTCGTGAAATCAAACCAAGAGATCTCTTGCATACTTGGATTGAGAAACTGTGACACTTGATTCACTCTGATTGATTTCAAGACCAAGAAATAAATTGAGAAGGCCCATGTCTGTCATAACAAAGGTATCATGCAAAGCTGCCTTGGTTGCCACAATTATTGGGCATGAATCACCTGTGATTAGTAGATCATCTATAGAGTACTATGAGTAACAAAGAGTCAAATGTTCTCAACATATAAACATTTGGATCTGATTTACATCTCACAAATTTTTGAGATAGAAGATAAGAATCCATTTTAGCATACCAAGCACGAGGTGCCTACTTGAGGCCATAAAGTGATTTCTTGAGCTTACATAGTAGTGAGGAATTAAGTACATACCCTTGTGGCTGCTTCATGTAGATCTCCTCCTTTAGATCACCGTGAAGGAAAGCATTCTTCACGTCCATGTGATGAATTTCCCATCGTTTTGATGCTGCAATAACTAGAACCAATCAAATGGAATCCATTTTTGCCATAGGAGCAAAAGTCTCATCATAATCAATGTCTTGAACTTGTTGAAAACCTTTGGCTGCCAACCTTGCTTTGTATCTACTCACTTGACCATTTGTTGATTTCTTTGTTTGATAGATCCACTTGCACTTGACAATTTTACAATTGGTTGGAAGTGGAACCAACTCCCAAGTTTGGTTTGCAATAAGAGAATTGTACTCCTCATCCATGGTAGCTTCCCAATGAGGATTCCCTGTAGCTTCTACATAAGTTTGAGGATCTAATACTTGAAGAAGATAAGCATGCCTTGGAATAATGGAATCGGTAGCTGAAAATGCATGAGAAGCATCATATATATTAGCCAAGCTTCGTGTTCTTTGTCTTCTCATAGGAGATGCTAAATCATCACTAGAATCCCAATTGAGACTTGCATGTTCATGTTCATCAAATTCAGATGAATCTAAAATTAGATTTTTGGTATCTCCATCATCTTCAAGATCTATGAGAGAAGGAAGCATAAAAGTGGTAGTATGTTGCATTTGAGATGCTAGCATGTGACTTTCATCAAAATATACAGTCCTCTCAATGAAGAGTTGTTCTATAGAAAGATCTAGCAATCTATAACCCTTTACACCATTTGGATAACCAACACAGATACATTCCTTGCTTTGAGGCTCCAAAGCCTTATTAGTAGGAATGCGAGCCCATGCACGAGATTGAAAAATACGAAAATGAGTCACCATTGGTTGGATACCTCTCCATGCTTCAAAATGAGTTTTTCCTTTAACAAATTTGTGAAAAGATTTGTTTTGGATATATGAAGCATAGTTGATTGCTTCAGTCCACAGTTTTGAGGGAAGTGACCTAGCATGCAACATGCAACTAGCCATCTCCTTTAAAGATCGGTTCTTCCTCTTAGCTACCCCATTCTATTGTAGAGTATATGGAATTGTGTTTTGCAACTGTATTCTTGCTTCATCACAAAGATTTTGGACATCATTGTTTACATACTCCCCCCCCCCCCCCATTATCTATGTGGAGGATCTTAACCAATTTTCCAGATTGTTTTTTTGCATGGGCTTTGAAAAGCTTGATATTCTCAAACACTTTAGACTTGTATTTAAGAAAGTATACCCATGTGTACCTTGAGTAATCATCAATGAATGTAAGGACATATCTGGCTTTGCTCATGGAAGGCTCAGGAAAAGGACCCATTAAATCACCACGAACAAGCTCTAGAGGAGAAGGGGCTCTCAATGAGATTCCCTTGGGAAACTTTTCTTCTGGATGTTTTCCAAGAGCACAACCTTCACAAACTCCATTAGAAAATTCCATGGTAGGCAAACCTTTTACCATACCCTGATTGCTAAGTTGTTGCATGTATCTAAAATTCAGATGTCCAAATCTTTCATGCCAAATTCTACTTTCATCATTTGCATGTGTCAGAAGTAAAGTAGAATCTGATTTTGCACCAAAATTAGAGAAAGTGTACAAATGAGATTGATGATTTACCTTACCAAAAAAAATTATGGAGTTGTCTTGCATGTCACAGATCATGACTAAATTTGGTGTGAATTCAACTCTCCTCCCAATTCCAGCATGTGTCATTTGATACACAGAAAGTAAATTTACAAAAAGTTTTGGGATATGCAAGACATTATCAAAACTTCCAATTCCAAGCTCTACCTTCCCAATTCTAGTTGCTTCTATAGGAGATCCATCTCCCATTAGGATAGGAGAACCAGAATATGGTTTCAAAGATGAAAGATCATCTTTTGTGGCTGCCATGTGGTGTGAAGCTCCAGAATCTATGATCCATGCATTTGAGGAAGAATGAATAGCTATAAACACATGAGCATTGCCTTTAGTTTCTGGTGCTTTTTCTTTTTGCTTCTTGGCATTCTCAAGAATAAAACCACCAAGATTATGTTGTTGAAGTGTCTGCACCATGAGATCAATGGTCTTCTTCATGCATGATGATTTTGGATGATACCCACAGTTGCAATAGGTGCACTTTGATGTGCCCTTTGTGTCCTTTTCTTTTGAACCTGTGGACCCATCTAAAGGTTTTGGATTACCTTCCTTTCTTGGATTTGAATCCTTTTTCCATTTTCCTTTGGATTGTTGATTGGATTTAGAGTTATTCTTCCCAGTTGTATGCACAATGAGTGCGTGAGCTTTGGAATTCTTCAAGGTACCCATCTTAATAAGCTTATCCTGCTCATGTATAAAAGACAATGAAGGCATTGAGTGTGGCCATCTTCCAATTCGATCCTATTGTGAGTTAGATTGTGTGGAAAGAAGAAACAAATATTGCATATTTTGGACCCAACTTTGATAGAATGGCAAGAACTAACTTACTTTCTTCATTGGACTTATCAATACCACACCCTTTCAGCTGAAGCAACAAAACTTTGAACTTTGTGAAGTAATCTTGGATATTTTCAAAATTCCTTGGATCTAATGAGATGAGCTCATTTTCAAGTATATGACCTTGCATTTCGTCTTTCTTTCCAAATAGGGTCTCTAAGGTATCCCAAACTTTGCTTGGAGTTGTGCATGACTCAACATGGAACAACAGTTCTTGATATATGGACAAGCATAACGGACCAAATGCTTCATCCATATGATTGCAGTATTTAGATTTCTCTACTGTTGAATTGGGCTCAACCTCTTTATTCTTAGCTATTTGATAGAGACCTTTACTTCGAAGCTGAAGTAAAATTTTAGACTTCCAATCAAAGTAGTTGTACGGTGTGAGAATAAAAGAGGATGGAGAATCCATTTTCAGATCTAGTATTCTATATCTGCAACAAAAGAAAATTGGATTTTTCCTTTCCTGTAAACTACTCTGATACCATGTGAAATTCATAGCCTTAGCAGGAAAAACAAAGAAAAAGAAAAAACACAAATCCCTGCAAATAAAAGAAATAGAGCTTGTAATATTGAAGAGAGCAGAAATCAAAAATTACAACTGCTTTCATTTACAATAGTTATCATTATTATAAACTGAATTGCAAACCTCCCCTACATACATAGTAGTCAAAGATGCATGACAATCTAAACTCAGAGTTAAAACCGGTGCTAGTAGTTGAAAATAGTGAACCAACGTTTACATTGGCCATGTCTATTCTACCGTTGGAGTTGGAATTAATCAAGCTAACAAATCTAACCATCTCATGCATTCTATCTTCACTGACAATCTCAACTGTCGTACTTCATCATTGAAGAAGGCCTGTAGAAGAAGAGGTCCCACACTCCATACAGGTTTCTCGTCGAAGATAGATTCCTCTATTTCTTGCTGAATGAGTTATGATTCTAGTGAGCTGAATGTGTTCATGATCTATTCCTTTGCAAACCCTACTAGAGTCCTCTGGCGCCTCCAGCTATTTGTAAATCTTTCAAGAAAGAAATACTTCATGGATATGTTAATAGGGGATAGAACCATTTTCTGATCACGTGTTCACATCATCCAAAGGTTGGAATAAGCACAAGTGGGTCTGAAAACATAGATGGGGATTGAGGTCATGGACTAGAACCACTCTATTACTCTTCTTTGAGTAGATTTTGTGTATCGGTCGATCAACATGAGGCCATAGCTGATCCTCAAATCCTTCTTGTTTGATTTTTGTAAGATGCAAATTCGTGATTTATAACCTTACACATTGTGATGTCAGTGTAGAGGCCAAATTTTCTTCAAATACCATATATTTCTATGTGAAGGTACATGTGCAAATCAAACTTGTTTATGGGAGCTTTGTTAGCATTCAAACTGCATTCAATGTAATCATATATACATTTTATACCACTTAGTCAATAATAAGGTTAGTAGGGAAATATATTTGTGTGAAATAGACGTGAATAAACAATTGATATCTATAAAATGAATAAAATCCACCTAAATGCCACTAGAGAAAGCCTATTCACATTCCTAACCCCAAACCTAATGATAACTATAACCCTAATCCTAATCCTAATGATAGCACTAACAATGATGCCAACCCTAACCTTAACCATGGTTGTAACTATAAGCATAATCCTAGATTTGAAATCTAGTCCTAATCAAAATAAACCTTATCTCTAATTATATCACTAACCACCATGACAATAATTATAATATTAAACACTAAACCAAATCCTAAGCTTGACCTTAATACAACTCATTATCATAGATAGATATAATGATAGACTATCATATTTTTAATTAAAGATAAATCTCTTATCATAAATATAATTAGAAATCATATATACAATCCTAACCCTAACCCAACCATAACACTACTCCTTATCCAAAATTAAATAATAATCCTATACAAGATCATAACCTAAACTACAAACCTAATCATAACAATAACCAACACGTAAACTTAAATTTCCTAATGTTAACCCTTTGTATTAATCATAATCAAAACCTTAACCCTGACCATAATTATAACTATGATATAAATCTTGAACCAAACCATGCTCATTGTTACTAACCTTGTCCCTAATACTAAACAAGATCATATCCCAGAGTCTCAACACAATCCTATCCCTAACCATGACATAAAGATAAACAAATTCACTAACATTAATCATAGGAACCCTAAATTTAACCATAACAATAACCATATTTCTAAATATATCCTTGAACCTAACCTTAACCTTAATCAAAGTTCTAATCCTGAACATAATACTAATCATGATATAACCCCTTACCCTAACGATTCCCTATGCAAAACTCTAATCTAACCATAACTCTAACCCTAACACTTGTTACCTTTCGCTCACCTGCCAAAGGTTTAAATTTTAAATGCTCGGCTCATCCAACGGCTAGCCGCGAAAATATTATTTTTTATGCCAAGATCGGACCTTATGATGTATTTCGCAGCCCGCAGGATCTTCTCTGTCAGATTTCAACAAGATCGATGGTTGGCGCGATCTCGCCATCAAGAACTGCCCGAGAGTTAGCATCAGCGACATCGCGCCCAATTGACACGTGTCTGGTGGGTCTGGCGAGCGGGCTACAACAGAGGGCGGGTCGAGAAAGTTTTTTGACACCGCAGGCGCTATGTCGCTATCACACACCGGTCGAAAAATCTCCATGGCGACATAGCGCCTGACGGAGATGCTCACGTTGGCGGGCGACACGTTTCCACAGACCGAAAGTTTCAAAACACGGCAAGGCGCCATGGCGCCAACGAAAAACCAATGCATTTTTCGATGGCGACATAGCGCCCAATCAAAAAATCCACCGTGGCGAGGAAGGGTCAGGCAAATGGGTCCCGTCGTGTAACGCCCCGCCAAGGGATCCAAAAGAATTAACCTAAAGTTTTACTAAGTTTGCTAAACATTTTTTTTTTTTTAACAAGAAGTATAACGTACACATCAAACACATAGTAGCGGAAGCAATAACATGTAATCATTGACAACATACATTGTAAGTTACATTTCTTAAAGATCCCAAGACGTTGAGTCACGTTTAAATTTAATTAATTCTAAGTCTAACAACTATCACATACATATGAAAGAATAATCAGAAAGTCCCATGTCCATAATATACATTTTTTCCGAATGCCTCTCGGCAAATTAATTCGGAATGCTCAATCATCCACTATACAAGTCACAGGGTATGAAAGGCTTAAAAGAATATACATATGTAATAATAGAAATACATCAACCTCCATGAATCCATGATACAAAGTACAGTAAAGATATATACAAAACCATTCACCATACTTGATATGTCCATACATCCATAATGATAAAACATCTAACATAAAATCTAACCATCCATCATAATAATCCAAGGACATAGTGAAGGTAAATCCCAATCACGAAAACTCCAGCCACGGTGACCACGGAACGAATCTCAATGGTAAGAGTAAAAGCACTACCACCCGACCGCGTGGAACCTAAATGGTCCACTCCCACCGCGCTGAGGAGATAGTCTCAAGTCCCAAATAGGATAACAAAACCTATAATCATAAATACTCTCTAAGTCCAGGAAATCCTATAAGTATGCTAACTCAAGGGTTCCTAAAAAGATCGACATCTAAATCCCAGAGGTACCACAAGACACGTAGGAAACCTAATATGCAAGCGGGAAAGTGTCATCGCAAAAGTCACGTAGAAGTTACCCGAGCAATCCCTTAGGAATCCCAGGTCCCTACTGATCCCTGCGGCCACTAGTATCCTCTCGTACTGACGAGGCATACTATGGAGTGCAAGGTCGTAACCAAGCGTTCTCTCTACCCCATCCTAGTCTGTACTAGCACTCAAGGCATGGGAGAGAACATACAATTATCTTATTAGGTTCATTTTCCCTTATTTAGTGTAAATGTTTTCACTTATTAAAACAACTTACAATGGGTTACTCCAGGCAGCCTCTTAGGGCCCCGATCCCCATTGCAAGCCACTTCCCGACTCTACACATAGATAACCTACCCTAGGCTCATGAAATCACAAATCAAGAATCATAATAAAATCACCTCAGTCCTATACAAGCAACTGAAAAACATCATAAAAGATAAGCCACAAAATTACATCAGTTCTTCATGAGCAACAGATAAGCATCCAATAATAATCATATGATCATGACAGTTCTCTATCAGCAACTGAAGGCATCAATGATAAATCACAAAATCCAATGGTTCTCCAATGAGAAACCAGAAAGTATCCCAATAGTAAATTACAATACTGATCGAAGACTCCAAAATGGTCAAGTCAAAACATGACATCATCAAGAACATAACCAACACTTCAGTCCTCTTAAGCGACCGAAAAGCAAACCAAGTATAACTGATTGAGACTCAAAAATGGTTATCAAATATAACTGATCGAGACTCGAAAATGGTTAAGTCAAGTATCTCAAATACATACACCTCAGCTTCACACAAGGAAATTGGAAAGCAATAACAAACAG
Organism: Cupressus sempervirens; assembly: GCA_028749045.1. Classification (NCBI taxonomy): domain Eukaryota; kingdom Viridiplantae; phylum Streptophyta; class Pinopsida; order Cupressales; family Cupressaceae; genus Cupressus; species Cupressus sempervirens. The sequence continues at coordinate 462,073,929 of CM053793.1, forward strand.
TAAATACATCCATCATAGAGCATACTATCACATTACCTTGGTTGGTTTGAAAAGATCGAGAACAAATCATCATAACATCACATTCACAACCCCGAGCCTCTGGGGACAACCTAAACTGGTCAATGCTAAACCAACCCCATAACACTCAAACATAAACAATATATAGAAAACATCATAGTCTCACAATTGGTTTTGATTTGAAATATACAGTTGAGTTAAACAATAAGGTTTCAGTTTTCAGTGTTTATTTTCAAATAAAAAGTTTTATAGTTCAATTTAATTGATAATATACTATTGAGGTTTCCATTTCCAGTTGAACGTATGTTTTAAACAGATAGAACCCATAGTTCACCTTTACAAAGTAACCCGTTCCTAACTCCAAATGAAACACCTAATTACCCTTAATTGATCTTAAGTCAAAGTCCTAAAACAATCTAAGGTAATAATTAAATTATTAATAATCCTTGTTGATTATAATAATCTGAGCTTCCATTAAAATCGATGTTATAATATTAAACTTGCTTACACAAATATTCGATTTAATTAATCTTAATTAAGTCAAACTATAACTAAGATTAATTAATGATACATAAAGAATCATATTATATTTATTAATAATTTATTTATTTATAAAATTATTAATAAATAATAATAAAATTTCAATATAATTTAAAATTTAATAATTTTAAATTATCTAATAACAATATTAAATAAAGTAATTCTATTTAAAACGTTTTTTTTTTTTTTTAAACGATTTATAAAAATTTAAATCGTAATTTTTTTTTTTTAAAAAAAATATAAAACAAATCTCCATTTTCGATTTTAATAAAAGTATTAAATAATTAATTTTATTTTAAATAAGATTTATTTAATTTTATTAAAACAATAAATAAATATATATATATATATATTTATATAAAATAAATAATGTTTATTTTAAATTTAGTTTGATTTAATTTTCATTAAGACAATATCCTCCAAGGAAAATATATATATATATATATATATATATATATATATTTAAAACTTAGAACTTTCAGTTTTACATTCAAAATCCTTACCTAAATAAATCTTAATTTCTAAATCAAGAAAACAAGGGTTCTAATAATTCATCCAGTCTCCATGGATACAGAAATTATTGACGAACAATTAATAAATTCACAATATTGAAAGCTTAAAACTTTCATCACAGAGAATTCGGATTTACAAATCCCAGACACGAAGAAGACAGGAAAGGATAATTGCATATTTAATCGATAATCAACAACACAAGACCCTACCTGATCCTGATGCTATTATGAAATCCCCAGGAACTGCAAGAGAATTCGCTCCTCTCAATAACCTTCTTCCCAAAATCTTTCTTTGGTATTTGCCTTCTGAAAATCGCTTCCAAAAGATGTCTCACCAAAATTTCCCGTCCAACTTCGTATATTCCAAAAATGAACCCCCAAAGTTGTGATAAGCAATTTCTCCTCAATTCGGGGCACTAATTGTGCATTTACCCGAGAAGACTCTTTGCACAACTCAGTTAACTCCAAATTAACCTTTATTATCTTTTCTTATTCTTTTGCATTCAACTTTCATGCACATTAAGTTGAATTATTAAATAACTTTATCTAATATTCCACTTGACTTCTATTTTTAATCTTTATTACTTTTAATCTCATGCGCACTTTATGAAATTAAAGTAACATTATTATTTTCACTTATTTTTATCTTTTAATAAATTTCTTTTATTTAATCTTATGCATAAGTCATGCGAACTAGAATCTTTTATTAAATAATTATATTTTCACTTTTTAAATTATTTTAGAAACTAAATTGGTAAAAATATTTATTAACTCAAATAATAATAATATTTAGCATTTATTTAAAAATGAACTCTAAATATATTATTATTAAATTAACTAAATATTATCAAGTTCTAAATTTAGACTTAAAGCTTTTATCTCCAAATTTAATTCCTTTCATTTAATTAATTTCTCAATTTAAATAAAAAAATAATTAAATATTAAAATGTCATAATAATCTTCTATTAAATTAAATCATTAATTAATCATTTTAATTAATTTCTTTTATATTTAAACTCATGCTTAGATCATGCGATCTAGAAACCTTTAATAATTTAATATCTTTTCCACTTTTAATTTATTTAAGAAACTTTAATTGATAAAATATTTATTAATTCAATTAATAATAATATTTAGCATTTATTTAAAAATGAACTCTAAATATATATTATTATTAAATTAAATAAATATTATCACATTCTAAAATTATACTTAAAACTTTTATTTCCAAATTTAATTCTTTTTATTTAATTAATTTCTCAATTAATTAAATACAATTAAATATTAAAATATCATAATAATTTTCTATTAAATTAAATCATTAATTAATCCTTTTAATTAAACTTAATTAATAGAAAATACATCAAGGACTCATAAAACAACATATGAAAACCCATCATAGAAGAACACATACTAAATCAAACAAAAAGGGTTATAATCACGAAATAACATCATTTGATGCATTCGGAGGGTACTTAACTCAGATACTTGTCCTAATTATCAATTAGGACAATTGGCTAAAGGGTTTAGGATTTGGACTTAAGAGTTTATCTCCCCTCTCTTACCATTGAGATAAAGCGATAGGGTACGCTCATCCTGGCAATTCAGGGAAGTCGATACCCGGTACCTGCAACCTGCATAAAATTCACGCATGTACAGACACAATATTCTAAGCTAAACAGACAATGGCAGGAAGTGGTGCATCGTGTAGATCCCGACTAGCAGGTGACTACGACTCCCTTCCTTAACCACATCAGAAACACCATACATAAAGAAAACAAACACGCACACCATACACATGCAGTATGGGGTAAGTATCCATAAGAAAGCACGTGTGATAATAAACCATATAACTAATCATCATTGATAATTGAAAACATTGAATAATCATCATACATGCATGAAATATAGAGTACCAAGTCATCTCATCATATAATAAATTGAGTGTAAAACAACATCTGATAATCTCTAAAATAATAATACTAATCATCAAACATAAATTGGCCTAAAAGAGTTTGGCAATGATGACAGAAATGCGACTTAGGGGCAGGCAGTACACGTCGGTACTCTGCAACGCAATTTGCCAGCCCGACGTCAAGATGGCGAATCAGATGTAGCCACGTATTCATCAGTGGGGTCAAGGCAATACGGACCCTCCGAGTTGGTGCTTTGTCAAACCAGGGAGGTGTCTCATTGGGCCAATAAAGAGCGACCACGTCCTCCAAGTTAGAGTTCAGTCAGCGTCACCGGTACATGGAAGGGTAGGATCTCCACCGTCAGATCGATCCAGATCAAAAAATGGCGCCATCTCGCTATGGCAGAGATGCACGGGTTTTAACATGGCGACATAGCGACCATCTGCCACGTGTCGGCGGGAATCAGGTCTTACCCATCGGCGTCAGGAGAACGAATCAAATGTCGACACGCGTTGAGTAGGCCCAGTAGTTTCGGGAGGAATGGCGAGTCTTCACGATCGTCGGATCCACAGGGATCTACGGCTGGCGCTATTCCGCCATCGAGAACTGCCCGAGAGTTAACGTTGGCGACATAGCGCCCGAGCACCACGTGTCTTGATGGAACCAGGTTTCACGCAGCTGGCGCGGTAAGGATTAAGCGATCATTGGACCAATAGGGAAGTGCCACATGTGCCGCGGCCTAGTGACTTACAAGGGAAGGGAGTTGTGGAACTCCATGATCGTTGGATCGAGGCCGATCGACGGTAGGCGCCATCGCGCTATGGCGGAGATGTGTGAAGGTTATGTTGGCGACATAGCGCCCGGCCGGGAAGTGTGACGGCAAGCAAGTTTACGACGGGCCAGTTTTGCGGTGGGAAGAGGTCAGGCAGCCGAAAAGTTTAGAAATGCTGGTGGGGTGCCATGGCGCCATCGAAAAACTCATGAGTTTTCCGTTGGCGACATAGCGCCCAAACGGAAAATAGACCATGACGGACTCTTAGGCTTGGTGGGACCGAAGGACGGGACAGGTGGGATGAGCTATCTAACGTCGTGGCCTCGTGATTGGTCAGGGTGGTACCTCATCTACCATAGTGGCATTTCAAAATACGCCACGTTTGCATCAAAGGGTGAGATGGCAGTTGGGCGCTATCTCGCTATGGGAAGGTTGCCTCGATTTTCCCATAGCGACATAGCGCCTTAGTACCATGTGCCAGGTCAGTGGGGCCAAGTGTTAGGGAATTCACCAGAATGGTGCTACGTTAGGCCAATGAAGGACTGCCACATATGCCAGATCAGAACATAGACATGAGGTGGCACTAGATCTTCAACGCAACTAGCACGTTGCAAGGGCGAGTTCTACACCGTTAGATCTACGAAGATCAGCGGCGGGTGCTATCTCGCCATGGAGAAACCGCGCAAATTTTATGATAGCGAGCTAGCGCCCATGCACTGCATATCCTCGTGGGCCTGGATTTAGATGCGTAGTTAACATCATAGTTACGATTGACAGTTAAGTTGCCAAGTCAATGATACAGTTTGGTTGGGGCATCACAATCACAGTTTGGTACCACCACGGATAGAGATAACTATTGGGCGCTATGTCGCTATTAGGAACTTCAGGGCATGGCGCCCATAGCGACATAGCGCCCAGTCAAACATAAAGGTGTGGTCAGCGCGTGAAGAGGACTGTCGGGGTGGCAAATGGGAGGAAAGTGATTGCCCGCATGGCCCAGTCAGCATGTGGACCTGGTTGACCCTTTTGACCCTGCTATTTCGTGAACCAGAAAGGATAGAAATCATTTATTTATTTTTGCCGTGGATCTGATTTCATAATCAATTGCCACCAACTCAGAGTGAATATCAGGTGCAGAGGGACACTCCATCTATCCAGTCGATCCATCTACCATGTCAGGGAATGTTGTGGCGTTGTTTCTATCTTCTCCAGGCTCTTTCTCAGAAAGATATGAGATTTCTTGGTATGCAGGCCAGGATTCAATCAGATCTTCGATTGGATTCTCAAGATGGGAAGTTAATGCTAGTAGGTAAGAAGTGAGTGTGACACAGAAATCTTTAATTATGCCTGATCTATAAAGGCAATTTGGTGACTTGTTCTTAGGGTCGCCTCTTCCTGATTTTCTCTGCTACTGCTTGCAGACTTGCAGTGTAGAATCCCTGTGTCTCTGAGCTACATAGCATCCTGTGTCATTCTCTTCAGTGGTCAATGTGTATGTGCTTCAATTTGCCTCTCATTGATGCATTATTGAGATTAGTGGTCCACATACTGTATCTATCTTTGGCCTATTAGATAATATACAAGTGAAATCTTCTTTTCCTAGTGTCATTCAGTTGGTTTTCTGATCTGTATGTGATTATTGATCAATATAAGTCTGGACGTGTATGACTTTTGTATGTTACCCTAGTTCTGTAGTGCATATATGGGCAGGAATGAGTCTGAACACTCTGTTTTGGTGCATCACCGCCTTAGATTAGACTAGGTAGATTTGCTTTAACGCTCTCTTTCTCCCTTTCCCTTCTGAGAATAGATAGGTGCGCCCTGACAGTAAGAGGAAGCCGGCCTTCTCCGGAGACTCAACCTCGTAGTTCAAGTCCCATAGCTTGGAGGTTGTTTCCATGTTTCTCTAGGTTGTCCTCGCGCATAGGCCTTGGACAAGGGTGCAAACCTAAGTGACAACAACACTCAAATGACTATTGGACACCTAATGACAAGGAAGAATTCAATCATCTTGCATCTCTCATGACTTAAAGGGAAAAGAAAGCAGTTGAAATGCATTTTATTATATAAATTTATCTATAACATTATTATCACAAATCTACATTTCTAATCACCCTAACCATTCCATATGCACAACTCTAATCTAACCCTAACTCTAAACCTAAAACTCAAATGACTATTGGACATCTAATGATGAGGAAGAATTCAATCATCTTGCATCTCTCGTGAATTAAAAGGAAGAGAAAACAGTTGAAATTCATTTTATTATATAAATTTATCTTTAACATTATTATCACAAATCTACATTTCTAACTCTTCAAAACCATCTTCAACATAAATAACCAATTATGTATGATTTATATATCTTAATTTTTCAAACTTAAAGATTCATAGTTTTAAAAAAAAAATTTAAAATTGTATTTATACATAAGAGGTTCATTGTTCATATTCTAGGGCCCATTTGGTTGCAAGCATAGGAATGGAGAATAGGAATGCATATTGGGAATAAGAATGACTATTCCAATAACAACTATTTTTTGGAATGAGTATAAGCTCATTTTAGAGGCAAAAAAGGAATATGCATTCCTACTCCGTATTCCAATTGACAAACCAAATAGAAAATGTATTTCAAATTTTCTATTCCTATTCCAACAACCAAATGAGTTAATGAAAATGAAATTCTCAACCTTGAAACACAAAATAACCCACAAATTGGCCCACTTTAAGAGAAAAATTTGAAATAGGAATCCACTACCTTGCAACCAAATGTTCTTTACACACGAATTTGCAATATACATGGATTCAACCTATGAGTTTGTAATATACATAGATTCAACCTGTGCACTAGATACTCTAAAGGATGTCCATACCCTATACCAACCTATATATAATTTTATGCAAAAATGTCTTAATGATTGAAATTTATACAGATTACAATAAATATATTTTACATTTTACATTTTTAATTATGAGTTTGCAATATACATAGATTCAACCTATACACTATATTCTAAAGGATGTCTATCCACCGTACCAACCTTAATTTTAAAAATACTTAAAACCTTTTAATGTCTTGTATTCTCTTTTATGCGATCTACTATTTTCTGGTATTGGTTATATTTGCATGTAACTGTTATTTCTGTCTGAGGTTAATCCTAACATGAAAGGAATTTTATTACATAAATTTATCTATAACATTATTATCACAAATCTACATTTCTAATTACCCTAACCATTCCATATGCACAACTCTAATCTAACCATGACTCTTAACCCTAACACTCAAATGACTATTGGACATCTGATGACGAGGAAGAATTCAATCATCTTGCATCTCTCACGAATTAAAAGGAAGAGATAGCAGTTGAAATTCATTTTATTATATAAATTTATCTTTAACATTATTATCACAAATCTACATTTCTAATTCTTCAAAACCATCTTTAACATAAATAACCAATTATGTATGATTTATATATCTTAATTTTTTATAATTAAATATCCATCATTTTTTTTTTTTTTTTAAAATATTATTTATGCATAAGAGGTTGATTCATATGAATGGAGAATAGGAATGCATATTGGGAATAATAATGACTATTCCAATAACAACTATTTTTTTGAATGGGTATAAGCTAATTTTAGAGGCAAAATGGGAATATGTATTCCTATTTCCTATTCCAATTGATGAACCAAATAGAAAATAGAAAATGTATTCCAAATTTTCTATTCCTATTCCAACAACTAAACAAGTTAATGAAAATGAAATTCTCAACCTTGAAACACAAAATAACCTACCAATTGGCCCACTTTAAGACAAGAAATTTGAAATAGGAATCTACTACCTTGCAACCAAATGTTCTTTATACATGAGTTTGCAATATACATGGATTCAACCTATGAGTTTTTAATATACATAGATTCAACCTATGCACTAGATACTCTAAAGGATGTCCATACCCTTTATCAACCTATATATAATTTTATACAAAAATGTCTCAATAACTGAAATTTTTACATATTACAATAAATATATTTTATATTTTACATTTTTAATTATGAGTTTGCAATATACATAGATTCAACCTATACAATATACTCTAAAGGATGTCTATCCACTGTACCAACCTATATATGACTTTATGCAAAAATGTCTCAATAATTAAATTTTTACAATTTACAATAAACATATTCTATATTTTACATTTTAAAATTTTTTTATGATCTCAATTTAAAAAATATTTAAACCTTTTAATATTGTTACTAAATATAAGATTTATATTACTAAATTAAATAAGAAAAATATACCTTACAACATTGAACAAATTGAACTAATAATTTATATTTTTTTATTAAAAATTATAAATATCTTAGTTTAAAAATATTTACACCTTTTAATATTGTTACTAAATATAATAAGTATTGTTACTAAATATAAGAATTATATTACTAAATTAATTAGAAGTTTTTCTAAATAGAAAAGTATAGCTTACAAAAATATACTTACAACATTTAAGTATACCTTACAACATTTAACAATACCTTACTAAAAATTTGAGTTTAATTAAAATATGAGAATAATAATTTTTTAGCAAAATTATAAGTATATTAATTCAACAAGAGCTCTGAAGAACTTTAGTCCTTATGCAAAGATTTTAAGGTGAAATAGTTTCAAATTCTATATATATATATATTATTGTTGAAGATTTTATCAAATTTATTAAATTGTAATATATAAATATATCAATAAATTATTTATTATTGAAGATTATGTTCAATTTCTAAAAGTATAATATAGAAATATAATTAAAAGAAAAGAATTCAAACTAAAATATGAAGCAAATAAATCAATGAAAGTTGACTCTTCAATTTGAAAATTGAATACAACTAGCATAAAGTGTGGTATAAGTAGAAAAGTCAAAACTACTAGCATATATTGATTTACACCCCCTAGTATACCAACATGTGATTGGACCAACAATCTTTACTAGCTCTCCACCAATGGCTACGAATTTCCAATGATGGAAAACTAAGTTAGAGACATTGAAGTTGAAACCCATGTGAGAATGAGGGTTTCAGACCTGCTATGAGTGATTGTGGTCTAGATTTCTTCAAACTTAACTAATCTTAATGAAACTAATTATAGTGTGATCCTAACTCATCAGACTATTGAACCACATCAGTTTTAGGATCTAATCAACCAATATATGAAAATGGAAAAGGGATCAAATGACAAATTATAGGAAAACAAGTACTTCTTATTGCTCTTTCAATCAAAATCATTCCAATATGCATCACTTTGAATAGTTTCGGCCCAATGCGCCATAAATAGATCAATACCAATTCTCCTTCAATTGAATTTGGAAACTTGTGGCTATTGGGAGAAGGTAGTTGATTAATATTTTACAAAGTTGCATTATTGTTAACAACGTTGTCAATTTGGACAACTTAGTGACTTTGTGCCAATTCTTATTTAAACCTTTTAAAGCACATCCAATAGGTGCCCTATGACTCAACAACACTAAAAACTCACAAAACATCACATCCTAGTCCACCATGGACCCATTTACAAGTTTTACCATGAGGGCTTGTAAGAGTTACTCATGACAATGACCTTCAAATCTGGTCATTATTACAAACACGTTTGGTCCATTGGACCCAAACAACTAAATGCACCTATTCACATCCATTAGATTGCTTCAGAGTGAAGGTGCTCCTCCACCACATTGTTATAACTTACATCAACTCAATGCGATAGAATTAATCAAAATGATAATTGTAGGAATCTCCAAACACAAGGTAAAACCTCAATGTTAAATACCACATAATTCAATTGTTTCTAGGATTATCAAATTGTTGTCATGAAGTAGTAATACCAAGTAGGGTCTAAGTTATTATTGTTGCATTTAGAAGAAATACATAAGATGTAATGTTTGGTATGGTGCATCTGCACATATTAGAAGAGTTTAATAAGTTATACCACTCTAGATGTACATCTAAATTACGAAAACAACAAACTAAAATGCACATCTTACTAAATAAACATTTCAATTTTTTCTTAGTTTTTTCTAGCCTAATTGTCTCTACCTATACAATATGTATTTTAATTTCTTGCATATGTCATGGATAATATCAAATCTGAATTCTTAAAAGAGATCAAAAGTTTAAATTCCACTAAAAAGATAGAATAATTACACTTCATTTGAACCAAAATTAAGTACCTCCTACATAGAATATAAAATATTCCTATATTAATATCATCATATAAAAACCTAAAAGCTTAATAATAATAATATAAAGTATAAAATGACCCATCCTTTCACTTTTATATTTTGAAAACTCAAATTATAACAAGACCTTTGAAGAACTTTAGTCCCGCCTTATGCAAAAGGATAGAATACAAAGATTTTAAGGTGAAATAGTTTCAAATTCTATATATATAATTGTTGAAGATTTTATCAAATTTATTAAATTGTAATATATAAAATATATTAATAAATTATTTATTATTGAAGATTATATTCAATTTTTAAAAGTACAATATAGAAATATAATTAAAAGAAAAGAATTCAAGCTAAAATATGAAGCAAATAAATCAATGAAAGTTGACTCTTCAATTTGAAAATTGAATACAACTTTAATAAAATATTTAAATCATTTTGAACATGTAACTTTTTTGTTATCTTTCCTCAAATTTGATGATTTTAACATATAACATAAATAACTATTAAAATTGTTTAAAAATATTACTCATTGAAAACAATTTGTACTAAAATATATTGACAATTATTTAAAATAATAAAACAATAAAATAAATAAATTTATTTTTTTAAATTGAAACAAATATGATTAATTAATATATTTATTAAATTATTATTTTTTAAAAAATTTAATAATTTTTAATAAATTATAAATTCATTTCTAAATTAATTTTAAAATATTAATTTATTGAAAATTTAAATATAATATAAAATTACTAAATAACAAAGACTAATATAAATAAAATATAGATTTACATGCTTAAATGTTCCACGATCCATCCAAAATCTAATGCGATTCTGGGTACTCGGAGGTGATAATATTTTTTGACTATTTGCTCAACACTAACATTAAGATTGATGAATAATTGTTTCTGATTGGCCACTTCAAAAAGTGTTAGATTTTTAATAAAAAAAATAGATTTGACTTCTTAAAAAATAAATTGAAAATAACAAATTGAGTTGTACGAATTTCAGAAACATTATAGTTTTTGGTTAATATTTGCAATCCCCAATGCTAATTAATAGTTTGCCTTTAAAAAAGCGGGACTAATAAATCTTAAAATATAATGTTTATTTAAGAACGTTAATTACATATTTTTTTCAATGTTGTGCCTTGCCAGGCCTCGCTGGGTCTTATTAGTTTAGCTGTTGATTATTTTCGGGATGTTGGAATCAATGAAGAATTTGGATTGTGCTTTCACGCTGTAATTTTTTACAACCTTTCCTGGCACGTTAAAAGAACTACGAACAGAGAGTTCTTTGATTTCATCACGTATTCACAAATGGACGACGATTGGGGTGAGTTTCTTATATTAAATGTTATTTGTCTGCGGATTTGTGTTTCTTCTCCTTTTAGTTTTCTTATTACCATCTGGAGGTCTAATCAGGGGGTTCTCGTCTACTTTAGGGTTTTCATCGTCTGAATAATTATATCATCGAACAATTTGTATTTATTACTAGCAAAATGCGATTTGGAAAAATCATGAACGTTTTGATTTGTCCAGTAGTTGCTATGTTTTCAAATCCCATTAGTCATTGTTTGGACATGCATGAAACATAATATTTTGAGAAATTAGGGTTGTAGTCCCTCGCCTCCCGGGACTTGGGTCTGAACATTGCGCTGCACGGTTTCGCGTGGCCATTTATGTTTATGGTTGGTTGGGGAGTTAAATGTTTAGAGAGATAAGTTGGGTGGATTTTTGTCCTTTTTTATAGCAGTTTAATTTCTTTATATGGGCGCTGAAGCTATAATCAGTGCTACGGGATTTGACAAGGGGCCTCTGTGGTTTCCTAGGAACACCTAGTTTAGGTTTTTTCGAACTTGGTTTATGATTACATCTTGTTAGAATACAACGGTGCACGCTTGTAAGGAATAGAGTAATCTGTAGCAGAGATATATGCTCCTACCATAGAATTGTTCTGACAATAAGCAGTCTCTGCATTCCACTGTCCTAGGAAGATATCGAAGAGAGTTATGTGTGATTTATAGGATGGGGAAATTAGTCATGGGACTCAAACCTAAAAAAAGTCAATGAAGATTAGGGATCTAAAGCCCGAACAAGAACAAAATGGTAAATTTCACTAGTAACAAGTGGAAATCCGGGTTTTATTGTGACCAATAGGATAAGTATGATCATGAAAAATCGTTTTGTTATAAGTTGCACTTGGAAAAGAGCCCTCACAAACAAGGTAAGAAGGGGACAAAGAACCCTAATATTTGTGGAAAAGTCCAAAGAATCCCGTGTGAGCAATTGAATTTTGGAAATAGATTCTAAGATTCCTTGCACGACTAGAAAGGTTTGTCTCTTGGCAAAAGAAGCATTGTTCAACATCAAACTTTATGCAAATGATGTTGAGGTTGATGCATTATTTGATTCATGTTCTCAAACTAAGTTAATTGCCCAATATTTGGTTGATGAAAATTGACCTTACAACAGATTCTTCAACCCTTGTGGGTTGGGTTGGATCAAAGAATGCGCTGGTATATTAGATGGTAAGCAATGAAAAATGAAGGTTTTAGTTGGTTCCAAATCTGTTTATGAAAAGTGGTTTTCTACTTGTGAGGCTCTATATCTATTTGAGATTTTGGTTTTCTGTTTTCCCCATTTGAATGTTATGTAGCTTCTCAACAAGGGAATGCCAATTACACAGCAGCACTTGTCTTTGTCATGTAAAGTGCACTAAAGGTATTTACTATTATTGTTAAAAAATGGTTATAGTATTTGAACTTTGGAAGGTTCAAGAACTTTGGTAATTTGATGTATATTCTTTATGAAATATTAAAAGGTAATCAAATATGTTTTCTCAACATGAAATATGGATATGTTAACTTGTTATATTATTCTTGTAGGCAAAAATCTCCACAATCCTATGAGCTGAATGCTGCAAATTTTTGAACCACGAAAAGTTCAAATATTTGTCACAAAAAACTAAAGAACAAATGGATTAGTAGTTTTTTGTTTTGTGCATCTAGTCTTCCATTGCAGTCAACAAACATATGCATAATAGCATTTTTATAGTATATAGAAGACTTTTGTGTTGTGTGTTATTGACATTTCAATTATCTGTGATTGTCCAAAGTGAAGTTTTTGAAATGGTATGTATTATCTTTTGCCGGGCATCTCTTTGTAGCTACATATATTTGACGTATAATTGGATCTTTTTGTATACCAAGAGAGCTATGATTCCTCAGTCAAGGCTTGGACAATTGTTTGGAAGTCAAATTGTAATCCCTAGAAGGGTGTGTTTTTAGTTTCTAGTAGGTTCAACTGAAATAAGATGGGCGAGTAGTTTGAGTGTTAGGTTTGCAACATAGTTACACCGACCTGGGGGACGTGGACGGGGGTACAAGTTTTTGGGAAGGGGGGACAAAGGGGCCTCGATTTGGGGACAATGGGGGACGACGGTGAGAGAGGAGAGGGGGGATGGGGGGTATATGGTATATACCATACATATGGTACTTAAAATGCTAATTATGAAAAGATGTATAACAATATAAGACATAAATATGAAGCATAAGTTTATCAAGACTGTTATTGCTAGTTTAGTTTTGCATTGGATTGAACAATCAACAATAGAAAAGATCTAATGTCTAACTTCTAACTTCTATCAAATAAATTAAATAATCAAAGATTGAAGATTCAAATTTGGAAGTCAGAGATATTTATTATCAATTTAGCAAAAGTATGAGTATCATTATCTCATCAATCATTCAATGGCATCATAAGCTTAATTACATCAAGTAGCATCAACTTGGAACATGATATGATCATAATGTTCAATGTTTCAAACTTCAAATATCCAAGTCTCAAGTACAAACTATAAAATCAAAAGACAAAATGTTAAATACAAATGGCCCATGAGCCGCCAAAATGCAATAGAGGCTGCCTAAAGGCCTCTAATCATCCATGTCAAGCTGACGCTTAGGCTCAACAAACTCATCCTCCGAACTCTTGACTCTTGAAGGGCAAGAGTTGCAAGAGGAATACCAACCAACCTTGCATCTGAAGTATCTGCATCCTCATCAACCTGTGAGGGCTCATCTAGCTCTACATCCTATTGTAAGTAGTGCTCTCCTTGTACACATGTGTCTTGCGATCTTTGATACGCAAGGCACAATGTACAACCACTAGCTTCTTTGCTTTCTCAGAGGCAAATCTATTCCTCTTAAGAGAGTGGATGAAGCTATAAGTAGATTAGTTCCTCTTAGAGATTGAAGAACCAAATACCTAAGATAGCAATCAAATGATTAGTATGAGAATAAAAAAAATTGAAATTCATAACTAAAAGTAAAAGTGAAATTGAAAGTGAATAGTAAAGGCTCTAATGTTGGAGAACCAGAAACCTAAGACAGATGACTAGTGTGGTAGTTGCTGATTTGGGTGCGTGCAATTCCACCACAAAATAGGATCCTCTTACGCCATTGTTTTAACATCGGCCTTTGCTCTAGTTGGATAGCCCCTAAGAGTAGCAAATTTGGTCCACTCAGTGTGAACCTTCCCTACTAGCTTAATGTCATACATCTTATCAATGCACTTGAAGAATCCTTCCTTCACTTGAAATTCAAAATTTTAAATCAGTAAATTAAAAAATTAAACATTCATAAGTGCAAGTCTACTAAATTGATAAAGAATCACCTCATCATCATTCAATGTGTGTAACTCTCCCAAGCCTAGGCATGTACCACTTCGGATTCAATGTATAAGCATCTATGTGTAAGGGAGTGTTGAGGCTGTCCCGTCTATGCTGAATAATAGGCAGAATGTGCTTAGTGTAAAACTGCTAAATTGGGGTCCCCCTCTCTTGCACAACCGTCCTCATCCGGCCAAGCATAGTATCAATGCACTAGTACACCTCTCAAAGAGTAGCTACATCCCCATCTCCATATTTGATGACTTGAAAATTTGGAGTGATGAAAGAGACAATGTATTTTGCATCAATCCGAAATACATCACTCTTCACTATCTCCTTTACCCTCAACTTCTACTTTGTCTTGGATCCATTCCACCTATCCCACTCATTCGTCATAACTATGAGTTGTAATGGCTCCTGCAACTCAATCATTCTTTGCAAAAGAATGAAGTAGGATGTATATCAACTCTCAACTAGTTTCAAGAACTCCTTGTGAAGCTCTTGAAAAGGTCATGTGATGTGTGGTGATTGCAGATAAACATCGGCACATCTCTAACATCATTTGCTACTTCCTTAATCCAGGCAATCTTCTCCATTTCCCTTAGTGCTTTGTTCATGGCACTCACACACCATGGAGTCCACCAAATATGTCTGTAAGCTGTCTCAACAAGTCTTCCTACAACTCTACACATAGGTTCTGCATCTTTCACTACTTGGACCACATTTTATGACCCAACCTCCTAAATAGCATCCCGAAGTATATAGAACTGAAAATCAACATCCTTTCGATGGCTTGAACAATCAATAGCCTTGAGAAAAAATGGTAGCCCTGAGAAAAAATGGCCCCTCTATGCACGTAATAATAATATTGATGAGTGGACGGTTCCTAATGTCCGTCTACTGATCCATGATGATGCTACAACCATACTCCCAAATAGGCCTCATGTTCTCCTTCTCTAAAGCAATCTTGGCATGCTCTTTATCCAAGATTGTAGTCCACAATTTGTGCTCATCCTAGAGGCACAAATGACAGTCCTCCTCCTCTTGTCACCAGCTGCATCATCTCCTTATGATAAGGAGACCATGTCACATGAAGATGTTAGAGTAGGGTTGTTGTTGCACCAAAAGATTGACCTATCAATGCTTGATACAACCACTCAACTTATAGTACACAAGAGGCAGTTAAGCCCTTGTCACGAATCCCAAGGGGAGCGTTGAACAAATTTCCAACAATCTTGCCCTCAACGTTACCTGAGGGTCTGAGGATTTGAACTTGTCACCAAGCTTTGATATCAATTGCTAGAAAGGATAGGGTTGTCATTGCACCAAAAGACCGCCCTATCAATGTGTGATACAACCAATCAACTTATAGTACACAGGAGGTGGTTAAGCCTTTGTCACGAATCTTGAGGGGAGCGCTGAACAAATTTCCAACAGAAGAGGTATGCCATTGGAAAAAAGAAATCTACCAATGGCTTCCTATATATCCTCTCTTAGGGGGGCATTAAATAAATCAGCAATGAGGTTACTTTCAGACAACACCTTTCTTTTCCCTTTGCTGGATTGTGCTTCAGGCATAGCACTAGATGTAGAAGAAGGACTCAAGGCCGCCCCTCCAAATCCCCTCCAAATGATGTAGCAATAGGTCTCTATCGTGGTCTACTACCCCGAGGACTAGGAGTAGAAAAACGTGGCTACCCCTTGCTCATAAGCTTGCAATCTGAACCTGTTGTCTACCAGTCAAGGTGGTAGGTACCTTAACTCCTAAGTCACATGGAACACCCCAAAGCTTGGTGAACTCAATCATGTAATGCAATTCATTTGTTTTTATCAAGAATTTGTAAGCACCCACACCTTTTCGTGTCCAAAAGAGGAAATGTGCATTCATTGTAGTGATGCTGCCAAGCCATTCTATCCCACAAATGTTTCATTTCCACTTCCTTGTACCACCACCTGTAGCTGTTCATGCAGTTATCCTTGTTGCAAACTGCGCAAGAGGAGATTTAGGGTCATTATTACCTCTAGCCCACTTTGTCAAAAGAGTGGAGGGGCAATCTGTAGCTAGTGGATAGGGTGGCCGATTATCTTTTGATTGTGAATCTGTTTCCTCATTCTCTTCATGATTCTCAGCCTTAGGGTTATAATCTTCTTGGGTGCTATCACTATGAAAATGGGCCTCTAAATCCATCTCATCATCACTGTGATTTGATCTACTTGAGTCACGACCTTGGGAGCTTATTTTCTCACTGCATTTCACAAAATGTAAAAATATAAACTAAATACATGCTTTCAGCCTATGCCCTTCTTCAGATTCACTATTTTCTCATTAAAATATAAGCAACAAATATTTGGAAATGAAACAAGAAACATCTGCTAAAAGCTAAAAATGAGATTCAACTAAGAACTAAAAACTACAAACTAGAAACAAAAACATTGATCTTGACTTGAAAAATCAGAAAATAAAATTAAATAACCATGAAAAACCCTACCCTTTGCTTCAGAAATCACTTGAACAAGCTGAAATATCTGCCTTCTTTTCCTCTTTTTGCTCCTTGTTACTCTTTGCCTTCCACACACTCTCTTTACTCAAATAATCACCCTTTTATGAGCTCTTCACTCTTCTTGCTGCTGTTGCAAAAACTGGAAAACCATGAAGTGAAGAGAAATGTGAAAACATAGAGAGTTAATGGGATTTCAACCTCTAAATGGGCTCCACATACCCTAAGGTTAGCAAACAATAAAACAAGATATATTTAAACCTTTACTTTTTTTGGCACTTTTTTATGTCCCAAAATGGGGGACAATCATCCATCCCGAGTTGGGTTGAGGGATGCATTCCCGCCCCCCTGCCAGTGGCGCTGCTGGGGACGCGGGAACACTGTCCCCTTGTTTTTGTCCATCCCCTGTCTCGGGAGTGGCAACCAAAAATGGCGGGACACGTCCCCGTGTAACTATGGATTATGCAGTGTTGGGGGATAGGTGTTCAGTTAATGGTTTGGATTCTGCTTTGATTGAGGAGTGGCTTTGACATTTAGACACTACCATCAATTGAGGAGAGGCCTAGAGAGCCACTCAGTTAAGCACTGAAATCAAGGAAAGCACGGCTCAGTTAAGTTCTCAAAATTAAGGAAAGGACTGTGTTCAGTTAGCGTTGACGGACTTACCATGACTTGGGATTGCTTAGAGTTGGGTCTATAAAACAGAGAATAAGGCATAAGAAAAGACACCACTGGAATATTAATAAACCATCAAGTCTCATCAATTTCTGAGACATTGCTGCAGCAGGTGGAGATAGTAAAGAATTTATAAGTTGGGAGTACCAAAGAAGTTGTGGATTGGTATACTTCCCTTCGAATATATGTGGTTAGCTGAAAACTTGTAGGATTAGATAAAAAGCATTATTTTCTGTAGTATTTTTGGGGTTTGTTATTTTTTATGTTTTGATTTTGGTTCTTTACTATGATTTTCATCTTGCTAGCTTATGGAAAATGGAAGTTGAAGACCCATGATAGATTTTTTTCAAGACAAATAGATGGAGTTACTACTGGGCACTACAAGTTACCAAGGTAGAATGATTGAGCTATTGGGATGAGGGTTGCAGCCTCTGTGTAGCATGCTAAATCCAGTTTAGTATAGAACATTTAATAGAGGACAAAGTTCAATCTCCACTCCAAAACTTGCAAAAGTTGTTTTGCCTTTTTTTGGCAAATAAAGATAGGATAAGAACCTCGACAAGCCTTAGAAAAGCAGATAATTAACCACGGGTTACAGAAATTGGTATATGACAGACTCTAGCAGTAGTACACCTTCAACTTGTTTGGGAGTAGAATCAGAACAGCAGCAAACAATAGAGGAGCAATTTGCTGAGGTTGAACTTGGGCATTTGACAGAGCAATACAATCATGTTTTTCTTTCTCTAAATTGTGTAGTGGACTTACTGTGCAGATGATGTTACATGAGCCTCATTATGAGATTAAACTTTTTTATTTATTACTTCATGTGCATTATTAAACCATTATAATGATTCACCAATTATATTAGATTGCTGAGAAATTGATTATTCAATATTGTTTTTGTGTAATCTACCATGCAATACTGTATTTGATTGTGGACTTAAAGTGTCAGCTCCTGTAATTGTGGGAAGAATTCTGGTGGTTGTGGAAAAGTAATGGGTAAATTGTACAGAAGTCCTTTCTCTCAAGTCCAATACAATTCTTCTTATGTGATGGTCTGGGATCTTGATCCGTTGAGGGCAACTGCATGCAGAGGATGTAATTGGGATAGGTCAGGGATACTGGAAAATCCAGCACTGCATTAGTTTTGGGCAATCAATTTTGGGAAGGGGGAAAAATGACGGGTAAATTGCACAGAACTCTGTTCTCTCAAGTCCAATATAATTCTTCTTGTGTTATGGTTTGGAATCCTGATCCATTGGGGGCATCTGCATGCAGAGGTTGTAATTGGGATAGGCCAGGGATGGTGTAACATTCAGCAGTGCATTAGTTTTGAGCAATCAATTTAGTGAGGGGTGGATTTGTGATGTCTCCATTTTGATAGAGTGGCTTGCCTTTATAGAAGTAGCATAGACAGGCAAGTATATAATTTCTGTTATATAATTTGGACTGAGATAAGAAGGGCTTGTAGTCAGATTGTTATATGAGAGTCTGGAGCAGACAATAATAAGGTACTTGGTTAACTATATGGTTTTTGCTTTGATTTAGGGGCGGCTTTGATAAGCACTTACACACTACCATCCACCAAGGACCTGCTTATATATTTGCTGAAATTGAGGAAAGAGCTGACTGCTTAGTTAAGTGTGGACTTACCTGCCATAGCTGAAAATTGCTTTGAGTTGGATCCATAAAACTGAGCAAGAGGCCCACAAGAGAAGACAGTTTCTGAGAGTTAACAAACTTTCAACTCTCTTTTTAGTGTTTGTTGCTTTACTACAGCAGCTGAACAAAAGCAGCTAACATCAGTTGGCATATAGTTTGTATGTTGGGAGTATTTGACAAGCTGTAATATTGATTGTAGACTTACCTTTTGAATAAATGTTGTTAGCAAAAAGTAATGAGGATTGGTATAGAAAACAAAAAGTATGATTTTGTGTTGTTTGTTTTTGGGTTTGTTATCTTGTATGTTTTAGTTTAGGTCTTCACGCAAACTCCTCCCTTGTAAAGTACTTTGGGGCTTTATTTCTGTAGGGTTTGCCCTTGAGCCTTTGAGTCATGACACCCTTTCGCATTTAGTCAGCTTGGTCAGTGAATTATAACTATAAATAATTAGCTTTTTAGTCAATAAATAATCAAATAGGACCAGGGATTATGGATTGGGATGACATAGTTACACTTATAATTCATTTGCAGTGCTTTTATATTGTTTTGTTGACAAATGACTTATTCCTTTTAAAAATTATTCTCATCTGGTCCCATTTTGGAAACTGTATCTGCCCTCTCATTCGGTTCTCTTTATATATTCTTTTAACTTTCATGACTTGTGTCAAAAACCAAGATATTGTCTCTGCTGTTAATCTTTTAAGATTAAGCTGTTACACTTATAGGGAAAAGTGGGGAGGTAAACTGAAAATTTTTTAGAGGCAAATGCAGAGAAATGCAAAATATCATTCATGCACACATGAGAGACTATGATTATGTCTTGTATCCTTTTTTACAACATGGAACAAGAGATTTCATTTTATAGAGTTGCACATGGGACATATAGAAGTACAAATGACAGGTTTGATAAGCATGCAAATTGTGGGTGGAAGCTTCCTAAAGATGTGCAAAATTAAAGTATGAGCAGGCACTAAGCATGCATGTTAGAAGATTACCTAAAGAATGGAAAGCACAAGTGGCCGATTGCAGGTGCACGAATATAAAAACATGTGAAAGAGTTCTCATATAAAGTGAAACAACAAAAACAATTCAGTTACACCTAGTAAAATCTTATAATAGCCACTTTCAAACTATGTCACAAGGTTTGCCAAATTTTCGGCATCAGGTTCAAAATTTGGTGAACCTATAATTTTTTTTAAAAAAATCATATGATTCTTTTACTGAGCATTTTTAAAGGTTTTTCTGCTAGTTTTCTCTGTAAAGAATGCCCACAATTCAGTGAAATAGTAGTCTTTGACACCCCTCTCATCGATATCTCCAAAATTGTGGAAGATCTGAGCCAACTTCAAGATCATCCCATGTTTGCCAAACTTAGAAATTTGTGCAGTTATTTCCTCAGGGTTTCTCTTCTACTGTCATGACAATAATTTCTTCATTACAAGCATTGTTTGTTGACTGCGGCAGGGGCTTCCAGTCCATCTCAGAATCTCTCCATTCGCTCCTGGTCAAAGTTGACTGTGAGAATGATCTCTGTCATTGCCTTTCAGAGCTTTCTTGTTATCACGCAAAGGACATGGAATAGAGGGAGGTTGTCAAAATTTTCAATTTAATACTTTGTTTTTTTTAGGTTCCATTATTATTTTTTAATGTTGTAAGATTGCATTTAGAATTATATGTTATTTTTATTTACTTCTTAATATTAAGAAAATTTAAGTTTATTTATTATTTATATGTTTTATGTATATTAATTTTTTTATCGAAATGCGCTGTGCACCCTGAAGGAGAGTAAGCTGTAGACCATGGGATTGGGGATGGGGGCTCCTAAATATTGGTGGGTAAAACATTAATATCTTGTATATAAATTATTTATTACAATTCTTAGTTCATTTATTATTACAGTAATATGTCATATACAATAATCTTAATCAATTTTTATTTTTAATATTTATTATTTATTATTTTGTTTTGTAAAGCAAAAAACAAATGTATTTCTATTTTATGTTTTAAAAGATATAGTTTAGTGCAGGGATTTCCACCCTCTGAGAGGCGTCTCAGAGACAGAGACGCATTTCTGAGACTTTTAAAAAGGTGGGAGACTTCATGATGAAGTCTCCAAAAGTCTCTGCGTCTCCAAACCAAAAAATGGAGTCTTCTGTGCATCTCCGCCTTAAAAATAAATTTAAAACATAGTATTATCACCATACTAGATACTAGATAGATTCTGTTTTTTGTTTGCATATCAGCGATTTAGCATCAAACTATATATTTTTGAATTTGAAATTTCAATATGTAATGAATCTAATGATAATCTGAGCCATTACTAATCTGATACGATGATGATCATATGCAATATTCAGAAATCAGTTATGGCTGTGAGATATGAAATGTGTTTTTTGAAATGTGCAAACTTCTAATGTTGAATGTTAATATTTATAACTTTTCAATGTTCATTATTCTTGTTTTCAAAGCAATATGATATGATCTATGGTATTTCTTAGTAATTTTAAAATCATATTGAAAGAATGTGATGTCTCTAAAAGTAACCCTGTCTCCCTGTTTGAAAAATAGTTGTAACTGTATCAGTACCGATACCGGTACCGGAGACCTCCAAGTCTCCCCGTCTCCCTGTAACCTTGGTTTAGTGATTTTATTTTGTTTTCAAAGTTTAATGTTTTTGTAAATGAAAACTAATATTATCTGATTCTAAGAAATAAAGAAAAATAAAAAATTAGTAGATATACGTATTTTAAAAAATTTATATAAAGTGAATTTATTGTTGATTTTTTTTGAAATATTCGCCCTTGTCGAATTTCATCCTAATTTTATATCCGATGAACTTGAACCTTGTTACTTAGCTTTTAAACAATATCTAGAAAAAGGCAAAAGGGGATAGTGAGATGACATTTTGGAATTGCCTCACCAATGATAAGTGCACTGAGATGGAGCAAGTGTTGACACCTGAACAATTCTGCTCTTGTCAAGGCTTCGTTAAGTTGTTGCAATTTGGTATTCCACCTGCAATATTTAAGATGAACTCTTTGACCATGATTTAATTTTAAATTTTGAATTGTAATGGTGATAGATCTCTATGTTTGATTTGTGTGCAAAAAAAAAATTCTTCGCTGTTAGAATAACTCTTTGAATGTGACATCTAAGAGTAGTGGGCTATTAAAATGACATCAAATCTCTGAATGTCATGCTGCCCCTTTGGATATATTCCAGTGGGAGAATGAAAAAAACTAGTTTTTTTTGCGTATATGTTTCTGCAGCTGAACCACGATAAATGTACTGATGAGTAGGAGGTATTTTCCTCAGCAAGTCAAACCTTGATGGTGCTATAAAGATTCAATTGTGAAGTTTTTGAGTCAAACTCACTGACCCATGTTTTGTGAGTGGTGGCTCACAAGAACCCATCTCTAATGAGAGCGAATGGAACACTTGCACTGGTTGCACGTAGGTGATGCTCACATTTGTCAATGAGTTTGACTTAAAACCTATATAGGCAAATTAGAATGCTAATAACAATAGCACAATTTTGACTTTCTCTGTGGAAAATACCTCTTACTTATCGATTGATGAGCTCAATAGGCTTTCTAATGAATGTGCATTAGGCACAACACTTGCTAAAGGTTTTGCAAATGGGGTAGCAAGAACATTGGGCTTAACTTCGAAGGAAACTCCATGGTTAAGCCCCGCTTGAGTTGGAGAAATACTAAAATGGGTGACCTCCCAAGAAGTCCCACTGCTTCATGCATGTGAGCATTACCTAGATGCAATGAGTTCCAAGTTTTCCATTCATTCTCATGAGAGATGGGTTCTTATAAGCTGCTATTTATGAAACATCAACAAATGAGTTTGACTCAAAAAACTACATGATTCAACTATCACAATAAATGTATTTTTAAATCTACATGGTTCAATTCCTATATAAATGCAGGATGAATAATAATAACAGTGCAAAATGCATCAAGATTAGAAACTAGAGCAAAAGTTTCATTATAATTAATTACCCTTTTGCTGAGAAATTCTTCTGGAACAAGTTGAGTTGCGTTTCTTGACCTCATTGTCATCATCAAAAGTGAACTTGTCTAATGGATGCATTTGCAAGCTACAAGCTACTTCTTCCTTTAAGGGAGGCCATCTCCCATAGTAATATGGGGATGCATTCCCCCCCCCTTTTTGCCCCATGCACTGGGGATGGGGATGTACAAGGGACTTGGAGATTTTGTACCCCGTCTCCAATGGTGCCACCAAATTCCACCACCTCTGCCGAGGATGGGGGGCATCCCGGTGTTAACTATTTGCTGATTTGAATATTTATGTTCGATGTTCGATGTTCCAATTCAATGCAATGTTCAAGTTTTTACTCTTTTACATCTTTATATCTTATATTGTAATACATCTTTTATAACTAGCATTGTAAGTACCATATGTATAGTATATACAATCCCCCCTCTCCCTTGCCGTCCCTCAATTAAGGCCGCTTTGCCCCCCTGCTCCCCCATCCCCTAGGGCGGTGTAACTATGCTATCTCCTAACTTCCATTTTTTGATGAGGAGTTGTAGTCATTCTGCATTTTCTAATTTGGGCCTATATTATATTTTCCCATATGTTTGAGTATTGCAAATATCTATAGTTCGTATCACGAGCGTGAAACCAGTAAGGACTGTTTACAACTTACTGTGTATTCTTGGATCCAACGAGTATCACAAGGAAGATGTAATAATGTTACAGTTGGCAGAATGTGAGACGGGCGTAATATAACTTGGGAGGTGGTTGGTGAGTAACACTTATTTTGCAATTTTGGATTATTGGAGTGATATGCTTTCAACTTCTTTATTCATAAAAAAATCATTTGTTGCTTTTTGCTGCTAGCTTCTTCCACCTCTCGTTTGGAAATTCAAGCTTGGGTAATCATGAAATTGTTTGTTATTTGGGGTGTTTTAACACCTCAAATAACAAATGAACACTCAAAATAACAAACAGTATAAGAGCTGTTTACTGAGTCCATGTGGAACATGAACCAATGTATCAAATTGAAAATTCTGAAATCTGGAAGCATAGATCATTGCTGACAATAAGCTTCTTCAAGACTAGTATATCAAAAAACCTATTTGCATGAGCAGTCTGTTTAAAAGTTGTACGTCCCAACTGTATAACTCAGCCTAGAATTTGTTGTCCCAATTCCTGGTATGAAGCATATATTTTGCGGTTTCTTCATGATTTGATTGTTTTGGTCAGCCTATCCATTTAGTTGACGTATATGAGAAAAAATCATTCATGTTTGATTCCAGTTTTCCTGCTGAAGTTAGTTAAAGCACTGTCAACCAATTTTGTTCCTTAATTAGTTTGGAGAGTTTGAGGTAAAGCGTTAATTTGCAAGCACACCATTCTAAACTTCAAGAGCATTGTTACTGAGGTTAGTAAAAGAACTGTCAACAAACTATTCTTCACACAAAGCTTTAAATTTCCAAACTTTGTAAGCACCTGCTATCGGAGTTCAAGAAATCAACCCAAATGCATCCAGAAAATTAATAGTGTGAGTGTATAGCTGAAAGGGAAAATTAGTGTTTCTTCTGCTGGCTCCATAAGGCCACTAAACACGAGATTCAAAAGTCTATAGGCATTCCAAGATTATCTCCATTAAACTTCTCCTGTGGTGCTCTCCAAGTGCAAAACCTTCACAAGCACAATGCTTAGAATGTTTCTTGGGCAAACAATTGGCCGTGCCCAACTCTTAGCCATGATTTGTTGGCCCTTTTACTGAGCATGTTAATTTCTTTTCATCCCATACTGTGTATCCTTGTTGGCATGTTGAAGAGGAAGGACGTTTAAAAGTTTGTTCATTTTGCAAATTTCTACCTCAAAATCTCTGGCTTGTGTTACTTCTTGTGTATTTTTATTTCTCATATAATTGTTATTTGTCATGGTTGTAATGTATCAGACTCTAGAACAGGTTCATTTTCTTTGACATCTTGGGTGGCCAAAGTAATAAAGGTAGTAGAGAAAGTATTAGAGTAATTGGAATTCCCATTGTTCTTGTTTGCTGGCTGAGGTTGTGCCTCTTCTTGAAACAATGCTTCACTTCTTTTCATTGTAACTGGGATTGCCACAGTAATAGCAAATCTTTTTACTTGGCTGCTTTGAACTGTTATGCTGGATATTCACTTTTGGTGATTCCTATTGTTTTTGTTGATAGTTTTTACCTCTGGCTACATGTGCACAAGAACTATAACCAAGCTTATTATGATAGTTTCCATAACTTTATTTCGTTGGATTTTGTATGGTGGCCAAAATGGGTAGGGTTGACTTTATATTTTTGATAGATTACGCATGCATGGTCAAGCATGTCTTGTTGAGCTGAGGATAGAAATGCATGCTAGTCAATTGCAGATGACGGCATTAGTTTTGCTTCAGTTTAGTTAACTGAAGCTTTTCACGTATTTTTTTTTCTTTTCGCTTTGTTTCCAAAACAAATGGTGAAAATCATAGAGTGGAATAATGATTGAAATTGAGCAATGTCGTCATTATGAACAGTGACTATGTTTGTGGTTTACATATTGTTGATACTTATCACATATCTATGGTCTAGATTCTAGAGTGCTGATTTTATATGTATGGTGCTAAGACATGTATATCAGTGATATTCTTTGTTGAAACTTAGGGTTCCCATTTTCAGTTACTATATTGTATTCCCATACATGCTTTGGTAATGTGCTAGATTGTCAATTTTTTTTAATAGGATAACAAATTTGAATTAATAATTGGTTGCAAATGATTGGCAGAGTCTGATGATTTTGTGCCAGTTGCTCCGGTAATTGCTAAGGAGAAGCCAAAAAGCCTGTGGGAGGATGAAGAAGAAGAAGAAGAAGTAAAAGAATCTTGGGAGGACGAAGACAATCCCGCTCCAGTAAGAGTTTTTTTTCTCTATAATTAAAGCTATTCATCTTTTTGCTGCAATATTAAATTCATCACTTATTATCTGATAAATCATAATGTATTATAGTAAACTAGTAGAGCATACTTTGATCTGAGTGAGATTTCTTGATCTTCGTAAGTGGAAAATTTGATGTAAGGTATTTTGGTCATCTTACTTGTGCTAGATTTCACAGAAGAAAGAAAAATTGAAAGAAACTCTATAGATATTTCACAAATGTGAACTGAAACAATTGCTAGTCAGGACTGTTAAACCGGGAGGCAGTGAGATAACATAAGAGTGTGGGAGAAGCTTGTATTTGGTTTAGTTTAGTTTTCTTTTTCTTGTCCGTTTTAGTTGATATGTCATGCTCATCTTATGTTAAAAGTAGGGGCCTTTAAGCTTTGGTGAATTATGAGTATTTCTAAAATAGACATTGTTGCCTCTTTTCTTGTCAAACAATATTTTCTTTTTTGATGGGGAAACTCAATGGAGGTGCACATCATCAATAAAAAGAATGCAAATGCATCTGCAATAATCATCTGTGTGCCCTAGGTTGAAGTTGTTGTAGCTGGTGCCCTAAATACTACGCTTGCGTTTTTACCAGTACTATTGTAAATCTCATGCCTATAATTTCTAAAAAATGCACGTTGATGTTTTTCACAAACTATTGACATCAGGGCCAGAAACTTCTAAAAGAAAATCTGGTGCAAGTCATTGTTGCACTCTTGAAGAAATACAATTGTGGATTTTATCTCTGGTGGTGGACAAGCTTCCGAACCTGCAGTTGGAAGGCCTTAAACTTCACATATTCCCATTTTTCTTGACTTTGTTGCCAAGCATTGTTTATGTGGTTGAAAACATAAAATGGAAAACAGTGGCTGATTAATTGTGTTTATCTGATTGGTGGGAAACTAGGCTGTTTGAATATGAAATGCCCTGTAACTGGAGTAAATTTTATGACTGTTGAACTCAGAGTTTGTCATTTGCAATATGTTGTTGTTATATGATTCATGATCATTTTTCTCATGTTTGAAGTCCTCTATTATGCATCTAATCATTTAGCATACATACTTATTGATAAGTAGCATATATACTTATTACAAACATATTTCAGATCTGAAACTGAAAAGAATACATTACATCTGCAAACATTATCACTGTTCTTGTTTTGAAAAGCTGTTGTCGTCCCCTTTTTTGAAAATTAGCCATAGCCGATCCTGTATTCATGCCCTAAGTATCCAAGTACCCCTGTTGCCATGCAACCTTGGCTCTTTGAGATGATGTTGTAATGTCCTCTAACCATTCGTGGCTCCTGCACATGATCCTTTTCAAAGTTTTCAAGCATGGCCAATACTTGCAGTTTCCTTCTCTCAGGAGTGAAGTTAAGATTGTGAAATAAGCATGCCTTATTCATGCGAAATAAACTTGAAGTTAAGCATGTGAAATAAGAAGTTAAAACAATCTGGGATCAACATAGTTGTTCATCCTCTCAGAATTACCTGTGCTTCTTTGGCCACCCAATTATAATTTTCAAAGTTCATTCTTATACTTTCAAAGGTTTGGAGTTCAATTTAGTTTTCTATTATAAAATTTAAAACAGCATTCATCCCCCTTTCCTCTAGCAGCCATTTCTCTATCTGCTGTTGCCAGAAATTTGCTAGGAAACTACTTTCCCCAGAAATCTAATTTTAGTTCTCACTGTCTCAGGCAAGATCCACCATTTTGGTTAATGCATTGAGCACTAGGAATCTCTCTGGAAATACTTGCTCTTATTAGATCATATACAAATCACTCCCCATCTTCTCTGATTTTTCCTCCTCTGCACGGGCATCTTTCTACACCTTTGGGAATTTGAGTTACGAATCTTAGCATCTTTCCTTACTTTTGGGTTAATTTCTTCACTTCTTGTAGAGTGTCTTTTCAGTTCTCTTTTTGCCTTAAGTTGACCCAGTGCTGCTCAGCCTTTTCATCATCTCTGCTTCTGTTCCTGGTCCTTAACTCGTTTATATTTCAGTATGTTCCCTGTCTGCCTCTCCAAACAAAAACATGGCTCTTTAAGCAGTCAAGGTAATTCCTATAGTAGCATAGGATATAGGGTGACATTTCGCTCCTACCATTTACGGACTGGTATATGTTCGACTTCATATTGTTTTGGTATGATCATATTTATATTGATTGATTAAGGGTAAAGTATGTAATTGGTGCAAATTGCGGTAGCATTTGGTGTACATAAAATCATGTGAATGGATATTTAATACAACGGGTAAGATCTCAAATAGATGTGGAAAAATTTGAGCGAAGTCACTGTTGAAAAAAAATTACAATATTGGAACATCAAGCAGATTACTGCTGGTTCATTGAATGATTCATATCTCCAGATCTTTGAAACTATTAATAATATGCTGGTTGACTACAATTTTCATTTTTTTCTCTGGATTTCACTATAATGTATATGGCATATGTACTTTATGTTTCTTGCTGGCAATGCTTTTAAGTTTTAAATTATGACGGAGGATCTGATTTTATTTTTCTTGTAGGCAGTAAAGCCTGATTCAGCCCCTACAGCAACGAAACCTGAAAAGAAGGCGGCTACTGAAAGCAAGGTTAAAAGTGTGAAAGTTCAAGAGGAAAATAAAGGTACTGCAGTGAAAGGAAAATCTGCAAAAGTGCAGGATGAAAAGCTTGCAGATCCATTGGCAGAGAAGCTTCGACAACAAAGGTGGGCACTATCATGATTAGTTTCATTCAATAACATCATTAGGTGCTGTCATCCAGTATGATTACACCTGTAAGTATAACCCTCTAGTCATGCTTCACATTAACAGACTTGTCGAGGAAGCTGACTACCAGTCAACAACAGAGTTATTTGGTAAAAGCAGTGGAGATAAGTCATTGGACAACTTTATTCCAAAATCTGAAGAAGATTTTCTTGAATATGCAGAGCTTATTGGGCATAAATTGAGGCCATATGAGGTATTTAATGTGTACTCTTTCAATTAATTAGATTAGGGTAAACAGTATTTTCTGTGTCACAGTTGAGATTGGTGATGAACTAGTAATTCATCCTACCAATGCCTAGTTTTTGCTAATATAATCTCATTCTAGTTTATGGCGTCTTTCAGAAAAGTTATTGTTATATAACACTCCTAAAAGCTGTCATGCGAAATGCTATGACTTCACTGAAAGCAGCTGATGCTAAAGAAGTAGCATCATCAGTTACTGTTATTGCAAATGAGAAGTTGAAAGCTGAAAAGGAAGCTGCAGCTGGAAAGAAGAAGACAGGTAAATTTCATCTGTTCCTAGCCGAGTATTTTTTAAGCTTAAGATTCTCACTCATACAGCCATACAGACATGCATGATGCTGGTACATATGTTTACAATCCCTCGACATGATTTTTTTGCAGGTGCAAAGAAAAAACAGCTACATGTTGACAGGGAAGATGATGATGCGTTAGCTGGACATTATGATGATGTGAATGAATATGATTTTATGTGAAGTCATATTTTTGTTCAACATAGCCAATTTAATTGTATTTCTCTTGATTAAAGAGCCCAAACCTCAACTGGTTGGGAGAGGCTGGCAGCATCAGAAGTGTCGAGGATGAGTCAATTTATTATCTTACAAGGGAAATTGCCTTTAATGGCCTTTGTGGGTTCTGTTCACAAATTTTTGAGACAACGGAAATCTAGGTTTGAACTTTGTGATTAGAGTTTAGGGGTTTCTTGATATTCCTAGGCAAGTGACTTAATTGTTGTAATATAGGGGAATGCTTATCTATAAAAGCATTGTAGTAGGATTGCAAGCTTTTGTCCTAAATGGTTCGTCTGTGTGCTTGGAAACATGGCAAAATTTGATCCCGACATTTCTAAAAGCTGTTGGCTATTTGTGAACATTAATTTGGACATCAAGTTGATTAGTCAAATGTTGAATTAAGGTCCATTGTTTTATTTTATTATTAATATATACATCTTACAAATTAATTGTTTTGCTTAGTATTTTATCTTTTTAATCTACTTGGTAAATAGTGGTCTACAGTTGTTCTGTTTCCTTGAGACACAATCGAACATGCAAAGATGGTTTCTGTGTGAATTTATCCTTTAGAATGCGCAGGTGGTCCCTGGTATTTGCTTGCAGGCTGGTTTGATTCAAGAAAATTATCAGTATCTATATGCTACAAAATAGCGAGGGCTTATTTGGAAGTCGCTCCAACAGAATGGCCTGCATTTTGCCCTCGCCTTAACGTTGTTAGCTCTCAGATTCTCACCCAGAGTTATAAGCCGGCATCATAAATTGCTTCTGTAATGACATCCTTGAAGTCCAAAAAACATGGTTCAATTCATGTTATAGTGATTTCTTTCTTATCTAGTCATTATAATGGAAATCGATCGTAACAGCAGCGAATGTGATGGAGATATCAGATTTCACCTTATAATTATGATCTGCTTCCAACACTTAATGTTGAATAGCACCGAGTATAAACTGGTTCACGTTTTGAAAACGCATTTTAGTCAATTGTTTTCAACTGAAAAAATGCTATTTGCCTTGGACTGCATGCAAACGCAAATCTTAAGAAGAAAAGACGGTTTGATTTCTCCATGATTAATGTTCCTTGAGATCTTGGGAAATTTAGTTCTAATTATGATTAATGCTTTATCGAAATGATCTGTAGCTATTATCAAAAAATAGAGGAAAATCCTTTATGGCCAAAATCAATTCGTCCTTAATGAGGACCATAACTTTCATCAGAATTTTGCTGCATAATCTACGAATACAGACATTTGAATGTTTTAGTTCTACCCGTGTGATTAGAATTATGGAATCGTTAGCATTTTTAACTTTGCGGTAATTGTAAATTCTGTGAACTTAATGAACAAGGACAAGGACCTGAGTCCTTTGTTTTCTTTAGGAAAAATTGCTTCATTCAGGTTAGCATCTTCCTTTCTAATGATGCATCCTGTTTTGGCTGTAAAAGTTTGTCTTGATTTTCATTTCATCCTTTTTAAAAAGTATTGAAGAATCATCTATTTTTTCGTTAACACTGAAACAAAATAAGTTTAAAATAATTTTTGTTTTAAATTCTACTGGTAAATATAATAAATAGAAAAAAGGTACAAGTGGTTTTTGAGTTCATGGAATGGAATTGATTCAAGAGGGAGGATTCATTTTAAATGTAAACAAATTTTCTTATATATTAATTTAGTGCTATAAAGTTAAATTTAAAAATTAAATAAATTTTTATTTATATTTAGTTAGTGAATTGTTGATAAGTAGGAGATATTTCCTATTAGAAATGAAATTGTTATTTGTTATGTGAAGTTTTACGTCAAACTCATTGACCCATGTTTTATGAGAAATGGTTCTTAAGATCCTATTTCTTATTCAAAATAAATAGAACACTCAACATTGATTGCATTTAGGTGATGCCCATAAGGGTGAAGCATTGAGCCTATATGAGAGGTCACCCATCACAATATTGCTCCAACTCAAGTATTGTACTTAATGATGGAGTTTTCTCTAATATTATTGTCAAACCTTCAACAAGTGTTGGACATTATAAACTATTTATTATATAGCCCCTTTATGTAACACCTCGCTTAGGAATCCAAGAGAAATAACCTATCATGATTTAATGTTTACTGATCTTTTTAAAAAAAAAGTTTAAACAACACAAGATAACAATGTGGAAGCAATATACATATACACATAAAGTACACATGAGCAATTACAAATACAATTCTTCATTCCTTAAGGGTTCTTTTATGTTGAGTTACATTTAAGAAATGTATAATAATAGTTTAAGTCTTTAGAACATGTTCGTGAATAATAAAAAATAACATATACATTATCTCATAAGCAAATGCATAAGTACAATTGATACAATGAAAATACATGTAATGATTAACATCCATTGCACATGTTGCAGGGTATGCAAGAATCAATACAAGCACATCAAAATACAAAATGCATGATAACGTATATCATAAATTGAGTAGAAATCTCTGAGATAAGAATAAGAATGATAATAGTACAATTGCATTCATGAACATCTAACATTTGTCAAACTAAGGGGACCCAAATGGTAAGAAGTCACTACATTCCAATTGCATGGTCACCTAATCAAGCTCCCACTCCCACTTTGTAGGAGAGATAATGTACGATCCACACACAGATAATCAAATCATAAAACAATACTAGGCAAGGAATCCTGATAGCCAAATCTACCTCGCATACACAAACTATTGATAAACCAAAGTCAAACAAGAGGCCCAACCAATCATACACCACATACTAAGGTCAACATCAAACATCAAGTATAAATCAAGTCTCAAAACGAAGAGATAACATTGAAAGAATATTCATTCCCAAATCAAGTGTCAAATGGAAAATGCACAATAACTAGTAGATAATTGATTGACATCAATGAAACTAAATCACAAACAATAAGAACATCCAACAATAAGTACACTACCAATAAATAGTTGACATTCATCAATAAAAGTCAATTGTCAACAATAAATTACATCCAATACATAAGTAACATCTCATAATAAATACACCATCAAAAGTAATATCCAACAAGTATACCACTAGAGGCAAATATAAAAAAACCATGAAGGAGACTCAAACTACATACTAGGGAGTGTCATCACATGGTAAACTACTTGAGTTATCCTGGACTGGTCTCTCATTAGACCTCGGAGCCTCAATCGTTGAGTTACCCTGGATTGGTCACTCTTGACCCCAGACCCCCAACGTGACACATGCGAAACCAAAATACCCTCTCATGAAGATGAGGAAAATTAGTCATACCTCTCACTAGGTATCGTCTGATTCCCATCCTTAGTATGTACAAGCACTCAAGGCATGGGTGAGACAATATCTCTAACCTATCTTTTTAAGGCGTGTTTAAATATTTTAAATTACAATGTTATCGCTTGTTAGACAACTTACAATGAGTTACCCTGGCAGCCACTTTGGACCCCGACCCTCATTGCAAGTCACTTTGCTCTCATATACATGCACCTAGACTACCTTCCCAAAAGTCACAAAACACATTTGTGTCCCATACTACAAAAGCAATGCTGATCGAATTTAGTTCTTTAATAGGTAACCTAAAAATAACATTGGTTTTCAAAACCAAAGTTCTAATAAATGCTCATCAAAAGAAATCTCATAAGAGAATTCTCAATTTATTTCATATAATACATCATGCCATCCAGTCCAATAATCATAAAAGAAATTTAAAAAATGTCTCTGGTCAACTAAACAACCCACAAAGAAAACCATTATGAAAAGAAATATTACAAGACTAAAGTAGAATATAAGAAAAAATATAGTTTTCAGCCATATGATTTAATTCCATCATTTTCTATTATTTAGTTTGGGTCATAAAGATGTATTTAGAAATTAAGTGAGAATATACATGTCAATATAAATTGTTATACTTATTTAAATCAATAAGTATTTAAATATCAAATCTCTTTGTGCATATAAAATATCATGCAATATTATCATGTTATTAATTTAAGCAATATTAAATAATAAATAATTTAATTAATAATATAAATTTATATTATTAGATTAAATTTTCATATCAATTTCATTTCTAAAATATTAATTTGACTTCTATTTAACTCCAATATTAATACTTATATTTTCTTTAATTCATAATGCAACTAGAGATAACTCAAACTTGAAATTATAATTTTAATTAAGTCATAATTTTTCATAATATTAAATATTCATGCCTAGATGATTATATAGTGAACTCTACTATAACTTCTATTAAAATATAACTAAATCACAATTATATATTTATTAATTTGTAACTCCACTTGCATTAATAAATATATAATAAGTTATATCCCACTAAGAGTTTTAAAATAATTAATATTAAAAACCCACTTATAAGAAAACAAATAATATTTATTTATTTAATTTTTGAAATAAATAAATAAATATTTTTTAAAAATTTGAAGTTAATAATTAATCATAAAAATGTTTTAGTTAAATTAAAAATAAGACTATAATTTAAATTATATTTTTATAAAAATAAGAATAAACATGCAATTAGTATTTTTCACATGTCCTTGATCTCTCATATCATGCACCCATAATATACTTAGTTATTTTATCTTTATTATATTTGTTTTCACATACAATTTTAGTTACAACATGCTTTCTTCTCAATTAATCTTTTGCTTTTTCCAATAATTTTGCAATCAGATTATTTTAGATATATGAAGAGTATTATCTTTATTTAAAAAATTCATGATAATCACATGGTTCTAATGACAAATTTAAAGTTGAAACTAGGTGTTGAATTTGTTGTTTTCTTCCAATTTTTCTTATATTAGAAAGGGTTTTAAAAGAATATAGTCATAATAATTTTCTATAGTTTTTTCCACAATCAAGGCTTTTTTGATTAACAAGATTTCCTTTTTAGAATCTACAACATAATTCTTTATCCAAAAATCAATACAATAAATTAATAAGCATTATACAAACACCTAGGAAGATACGAAGTATACAGATCTTCCAATAAAATTCTACAATGGGTTTTCAAACTTTACCTCAAAACCACAGCTAAAATATGAGATAGTCTGTGAACACATGCAAATCCAAACCCTCTAAAACTTTCAACAATTCTTTTGCTCCAATTCTAAATTTTCTCCCCAAAATTTGTGTGTAGAAATGAGCTCGAATATCTTAATAAATAGTTTAACTCTACCTAGGGTTTTCAATTTTCCAACATGCAAAGACCACTCCTTAACATAAACTTTTGTTATTTAATCCTTTCATGCACACTTAAATAACTTTTTAAATTAAAATATTCTTTTATTTGTTTTTCCTCCACTTTATTAATTAGTTCAAGAACTATTTAAAACATAGTTTATTATTTAAATTAATAATAATTAAAACTCATTATTTAAATGCAACTCTAATTTTATTATTATTAAATAAATAATCATAATAAAATAATCTTTAATCTTTAATCTTTTAAACTGAAACACATATCTAATTATTTAAATATAATCATATTTTAATTTCTCTTTAACCAATTTTTCAAATTAGGCTTTCAAATTAAGTCTTTTAAATTAAAGCACATATTTATTTAGTTTTTAATTAATTAAATATTTTCATATTTTAATATTTGTTTTTTTAATCGAATAATATTTAATAATTCTCTATATTATATGATTAATCCAAATACTATATTTAAATCATTTACCAAATAAATTACATAGCCAAATCCACATAAAAGCAACATTACCAAAACTCAAAATTAAACAACATGATCAAAGATAAACTCATGGGTTTAAAAAGGATGGAAAGTCAGATACACATCCTCCTTCTCAAGACAAGTAATTAGGTTATAGCTAGGATCGGACCTGAACATTATCTCTCAGTTCTTACTATTGAGTTATTGCGATAGGGCACACTCATCCTGACAATTCAGGGAAGTCGATGTTTGATACTTGCAAATTTGTATAAAATATAGACAAGTACATTTGCATATATAGCTAAATAAATAATGACATGGAGTGGTACATCATGTAGATCCCGACTAACAGGTGACTTTGACTCCCTCCCTCAACCATAGTAGGCACGTTAAACATAAATGTAAAATAGACACACACACATCATACACATGCAAGTATGAGGTAAGTATAATAGAAAATCTTAAATATACATAATATCATAATCTAACATGAATATCTCACCATTGTGAGGACATACTAAACATCTTTCTAAGACACACCATATGACATTATAATAAAAATAATTTCATTAACAAAGAGAAATTAAAGCATCATCATACCAATGTTAAATAAATAAAGGAGGGGTATTACACTTTAACACATCAATTGATAAGTAGGCGATATTACCACCTAACCAAGTGTTACCAAAGGTACACTCCCACCATTCTTGATCTGGGTGGATTAATAAAAAATAAAATATCCATATTCAGATTCTCACAAAAATATCAATGTATGAAGTTCTTTGATACGAACTTGCAACAACTTGAACAGGTTCAAAAGAAGCTTGTATGCTCAAGCTATGTGCAATCAAATGTTCAATCAAATAGGTGAATCAAGGAGCTAGAAAAATAGTAAAAATTTAATTATCTCAAATCCAAGAAAAAATGATGCTAAGTCGTATTGCTCGTCATGTTGATTCAAAACTATATTCCATTGCAAAAATAGAGTTTGTATGAGAAACGTATGGCTAGTCAAAGTTACCCAAGAAAAGGGTTGACCATATGACATCAACAACTCAGGTATTAGAAAACATGGCGAGGAAACAAGAAAGTGAAACTTAAGTATGCAATGGCATTTGTTGTTCTTATATTACCTCATGTTAATAGGTTGTCTTGCAAATATTGCTTTGGCATTTAAAATGTTCTTTGATTTGTCTCATTTTATAAGTGTTAAATAAAAAATACAAATAAAAAGATTCCACATGTTTTGATAAGTATTTTTCCCTTACACCAAGGGTTTATTGATAAAGCATCTCTCTCTCTCTCTCTCTCTCTCTCACACACACACACACACACACACACACACACACACACACAAACACACACACACACACACACACACACACACACACACACCTCTAGATGCATCATTTATTTGAAGCCATCATTTCTCTACTAACATCACTTTGCATATCTTGAAGCTTTAGATAAAAGGTAAAAATATTCTCCACGAGGATAAAAATCATATTTGAACCTCAAGGATATGATAAAACTCTCTATCAACATCTTACAACTTGAAGATGAAGTAGCATATACCCTAAACTTTATTCTTTTGTAAGTTCTTGTTTAATTTATTTTTGCTATGTGTATGATGCCTCTATTTCAATTGTTTGCTAATAGAAATGTTTTGTAAATAGAGTTTTGGATCCTCAAAATTTGTTTAATCCTTAAAAGAAAATCATTTTTCCATGTATTGTACAAATGTGAACAAAAAATAGACCAATTTTTTTCCTAACTATTTTCATAACCTTTTCAAAGTACCCATTACACACCAAGATACAATTGTTGATCACCTATTCTAATGGAAATACTTCCCCTATATTAAACCTTATTTAATAGCATATCATTTACTCACATATTTAACATCACTAAATTAGTTACTTTTTCAACAAATATTTAACATCACCAAATCATTGAGATATAGCCATGAGGATTCACTAAATCAATTGACAAAAAATGAGATTAAAATATTAATAACCACATGTCAATTGTGATGTGTAAAGATGGAAAAAGAAAGGCAACATAACCGACATTATAGAGATTAAATTCATGATTTGTGTACTTGTCATTTCAAGGGTATTCAGGAGAGGAGACAACAACCGTAGAAGAAACAATAATCTCTTTCTTCTCTGGTCTATTGCTGCCATTGCTTTCTTAAGTTGAGCTTTAGGGCCAACATCATCATTACTTTGAGTTCTTTGATTTCATCGTGTATTAAGAAATGGACGACGATTGGGGTGAGTTTCTTCCATTTAAGCTTATTTGTTTGTAGATTTGTGTTTCTTCTCCTCTTAGTTTTCTTATTATGATCAAGAGGTCTAATCAGGGGGGTTCTCATCTACTTTAAGGT
This sequence comes from Cupressus sempervirens, assembly GCA_028749045.1. Taxonomy (NCBI): domain Eukaryota; kingdom Viridiplantae; phylum Streptophyta; class Pinopsida; order Cupressales; family Cupressaceae; genus Cupressus; species Cupressus sempervirens. The sequence goes on from CM053793.1 coordinate 462,111,946, forward strand.
TTTCAGTCTATAAGAACCCCCTAATTAAACCTCTAGATCGTAATAAAAAAATTAAGAGGAAAAGAAACACAAATCCACAAAAAAATAAGCCTAAATGGAAGAAACTTACCCCAATCATCATCCATTTCATAATACACAATGAAATCAAAGAACTCAAAGTAATGATGATGTTGGCCCTAAAGCTTGACTTATAAAAGCAATGGTGGCAATAGACTAGAGAAGAAAGAGATTATTGTTTCTTTTGTGGTTGATGTAATAGTTATAATTAGTGCTACATGATTTGGGTTGTACACTAATATTGAAGCATAATGTGAGAGCTACTTGATTATCAAAATTTCTATTTCACTACGATCATTGTATGCTATACATTCCATGGACTCTACTTACTATCATGGATGTTATTCAACCCTTGTATTCTCCATAGTCCTTATTATTGTAAAGACTATGAGCTACCACTAAAAGTCATAAAGTTATCATCATCTAGATAAATTAATTTACCTTCCCCTGTGGTTAAGTCTCTATTTAATGATGTTTGTACATCAAGTTGCATCTTGTATAAGTAACCAAATTTTAAGTTAGCATATCTATGAATTAACCATAGTCTTAATCTTGAGATGACATGGATAGTATATTAGTGTGGACTAAAACTCTATCTTGAGTTGTGGAAATCGGTGTCATTGGTTAAGTGTAGGACTTTCTTCCTATTCCACCTAAGTGGGTGACAATGGTGGGAAAATTATTTGGGTATATGATCCTAAAAAGTGTTGGATATTCATTTTTATGTTTATAAATGGATGTTTTTGAATTCTAAAGAGTTGAACTATGAAGGCTCTAAGCATGAATATAGGAAATGCCATCAAAGATGAGTCCCTGAGACTTAGGCTCCTTCCATGAGGTCTGTCTATTGGTATTTGTTATTGATCTAGATATGATTATGAGAAAGATTATGTTTATGATCATGTATTTAATGTTAATGACTCTTGTGACCTACATATAATGGCAAGACATGTGTAAATATAGGTGTTGGTGTTTTAAACTACTAGGTATGTAGAACCCAACACCAGGACACATAAGACAAAATTCAATCTAAGGATCAAGTAATTCCCATATTCAATCAAACTTATCTCAGATCTAGACCAACTTCAACATAATAACAAAGACTCTTTACACTTAGGTTTTGTAGGGCCAAGGCGGGTGCACCTTAGGGATGTTAATGATTGGTTATTTGATATTCTTCTTCAAAGGTTATTTGCTCTCACTATTCTTTTCAGATATATCCCCTATAGCAGAAAATGGTCAACAAATCTTCTTGGATTTGTAATTAACTCCTTGATTACAATAGCTTGCTATAATTCAGAGGGAAACTATTACAAATAAGTAATGACCAACAATTTAGTTCTTCAAAATGGAAATGAAAAATTGATATTGATTTGTGTGTGTGTGTTATGCAACTATATGACCCTATTAACTTGCATATGAATTGATGATCAATGCCTTATCTATTGTTACACAGAGTCTAACCAATAACTCTAAATCTACTTAATTGAATTGTAATTAAAATTATCATTTGTTAACCCATAACTCCATTCTTATAATATCCCTCCCATATACTTAAAACCCTATCAATTCATAAAATCATTTACTTAACTCCTTGAATTAAAAGAAATCAATGAAAATATATACAACTCATCCAAGTTGCATTAAATTGAGAGAAACTTTGTTTATTTCAATCTCAAAATGGCAGGTACACGAGAATGGAGACAAAATTCAGAGACACGGATATGGAAAACTCTCCTTTGTATTATTTATCATTGAAAATAATACATCACTGGTATAAACTCAAAATAACTCAAGAAATGACAGACTTAATTATTCATGATTCATTTTTATTCTTAGATTTGGAGAGTTGAATACATCATACATTTGACACAAAAATTGGACCAACTATAATTAGCATAATACTAAAAATTCTACAAATTCTGGACCTTCACTCCACATCTTGGAAATTTCAAGCTTCATATGGGAGGACATGTGTCAAAAGACTATTTGACAGAGCACACAAAGATATTTTATGTGTTACTTTACAAAACATTCTTGTATTCGTACAAGATTTGGAGAAGTAGTTACAAAACTAGTAGGTGGCACTTTCTTTAGGAGTCTTTAATATAATTTTGTTTGTTCTCTAATTACCTAATGCTTTCTTTATCCTTTTGTCTCTTTCGCCTTTAATTGCATCCTTCACTGCTTAATCACTCTCCCCTGATGGTAGGGCCTTTATAGGGATAACTTTAAGAAACCCCTCCCGAAAAAAAAGCCTAAAATATTGGCGAATTCAACATCTTGTGGGCAGGAAAATTTTAATATCGAGGGAAATTTTTTTGTTCCATATAGGGAAATAAAATATTATATGTTGGCAATTTTTTTCTTGCCCTAGCAAAAATCATTTTAAATGTAGCGAATTAATATTTTTTTTTCACTGATAGATATATAAATGATGGCTATTTTTTCCCTTGCCAAAAATGAATTAATAATGTCAGAGGCAAATTACTTGTTTTGTAGGAAAATGAATAATAATGGTTTTGGCTAATCTTCAGTGGTAAATTGAAAAATTGTTTAATCTGAAAGCAAAATTTGCACATGTATTGGCTACTGACTGTATTGACTACTGAGTAGTCACTTTCGAGTTTCAACTTATGTACTGTCTTAGGTGTGTTATCAATAATGTTGTAACATCGTTACATCAGTGTCATAGTTACCAAGTCGACTATCATCACTTTTGCTACGTTAATAGTAAATACAATAGTTTTATTGACCATTGATTAGTTAGAGATCAATGATAGTAGATGCATCTCGGGGCCACTCGCTTGAAAAGACTTGGAGTCGCACGTAATTTTTTAGAATGGAGACACGTGAAAAAGTTTGCATGGAAATCATTAATCATGTCAGGCACTATTGATTGTTCGACATTAATGTCAGCACATTTAGGCATTTCACACACTTGAAAATTAATAGAAATACAAAAAAATAAGATATGGAAGATCGCGAACGCCAAAGAATTAGATGCAACTGTAGTCTGCCATTAAATAGGCTCTTCAACTCCTCTTTCAATATCATTTCTCATATTCTAATTTTTTCAATTTGAATTTGGTCTGTAGTTGCACTTTGCAGAGTTTTTAGTTTCTTGAATCATAGTCATGGATACGCCAATTCGCCTGAAATGCACTAATATGGCTCTGCAAAAGCCCTTTCTGGGCAAAATTCTTGATGATGTCCTTGCCATGGTTTGCAAGGTAGATGGTCAAAGTCCTTTTATCTGCCATGCTATATGCATGGTACTCAGCCATGAATTCTTGAGAAATGATAAGAGGTATTGTGTGTCCACGGATATTACCTCCCACTTCCTCGCGTCTCTTCTCAACCTTGGAGGTAGGCAAATAGACATGATGATGCTTCTGCGTAACATTTTTAGAAGATGATGTCAAAATTATTGTATTGGCCAAGTAGGTACCGGGGCCAGGTATTGGCATCCCTTTTGCAGATGTAGCAGACAAGTGTTGGGAGGAAGGCATAGGGTGCATTATACATAAGCATCCTTTCTTGCTTGGCATGAATGAACGACAACTGACTTGCCATCAGAAGTGGGCGCGGCTTGAAAGGGATTTTCTACGAAAATGGTTGTTGTTGAACGATGATGTCAGCAAGACAGACTTCACATGGCTGGACGAGTTCAGTGACATCATCTTCTCCAATAGATTCCTCGCGGATGGAATTAAAGACCTTTCTAATTAAAGGCTTCAATCCCTCGGCCCCTCAGCCGGCTCATGCTTTCAGCCTCCCTGGTTCCATGGTTCCCTGTTTAGTGTTCCATGTTCCTTTGGCCCTTTAGGGCAAAAAAAATGTTTTGATTAGGGCAAAAGTTTACCAAAAAAATGTTTTCAAGATATCTGTATTTTTCTTTGGATTGGGCCCTGCCCTTTTTTGTAAATTACAAAATAGTAAAACCAGGTTGATTAGTGATTTAATCAGCTATTTTGAATATGTAAGCTATGAATTAGTATTATGTACATTGTACAGTCTAAAATATTATCAATGAAAACAATAGTTTTTGGCTTCTCTAATCGTTGTTCTTCATAGTCTACAACTTTGTAAGTTTGTTTTTGGCATCTTGTTTCTCAAATTATGCACTATTGAAATGTTACTATTAGTCTGCGACTTAGTTAAAAATAATGAACTATTTTCCTTTAATCTGATTGGTTAACAGGTAACAAATGGAGCTTCAAGAAAAACTAAAGATTAATAGATTATAACCTTAACAAAGTTAAATATAATTTTGATAATTTATGTGTCAAATTTTTATTTCATACCCATTTTGTCACCTATTCCTAACTTTTTTTTCATTATGAAATATTTTAAATGATGAAGAATAGTTTATAAACAATTATCACAATTTTCAATATATGTTCAATTTTAATAATTTATAGATATTATAACTATATTATATTTTTATTTTGAAACTAAATGATAAATATGAATAAAAATAGAGCATTTGCAATTATATTTTTTAATTGTAATTATAACCATATCATATACATATACATATAATTATTTATACTATACTATAATATAATATAATTACAACCATATGATATAATCATAACCATATAATATAATATAATATAATTATAATTTATAACCATATAATATTTATATAATATAATAATAATAACAATGACCATCTCAATCTGATAGATCGACGGCCTGGGATGAATTTCGGGCCGATTTGGGGAATATTTTCTCATCTGCCCAGATTCATCCAAAATCGTGACACGTCTTTTGAATCTTTTCCCATCTGCCCAGATTCGTGATGGTCACTATATATTTTATTAAATTTATTATTATTATATTATATTATATTAACATGGTTATATTTATATTTTATTATATGGTTATGATTATATCATATGACTATAATTATATTATATTATATTATATTATAAATAATTATATTATATAATAAATAATTATAAATAAAAATAATATTATTTTTTATAATAATAATAAATCTTAAATGATTAGTTTACATAATATAAGTAATATTATTTTTAATTGAATGCCTAAAAACATATTATAATTTATAAAAAAATACATTATTAAAATATAAAATATAAACCAATACACTTACATTAAAAAAATTAAAAATATTTAACAATAATAATAATTTAATAATTTAATTAAAAATAATAGAACATATGATATAATTATTTATACTATAATATAATATAATTACAACCATATGATATAATCATAACCATATAATATAATATAATTATAACGATATAATATTTATATAATATAATAATAATAATAATGATCATCGAGTCATCGACGGTCCGGAATGAATTTTGAGCTGATTTGGAGAATCTTTTCCCATCGGGCCGACATGTCACGATTCTCAATGGAAAAAGATTCCCCAAATCAGCCTGAAATTCATCCCGGGCCGTCGATGACTCGATGGTCATTATTATTATTATTATATTATATTATTTAATATAATATTGTATAAATAATATTAAATAATATAATATAATAACAATAATAAATTTAATAACCATTTGATAGTCTATAGATCGACGACCCGAGATGAATTTCAGGCCAATTTGAGGAATGCTTTCTCATCTGCCAAGATTCGTCCAAAATCATGACACGTGTAACTTATGTACATCACTACATTATTTAATATTGACTTTGAGTCTTGATAATTTATTACGGTTAGATGTACATTGTACATAAAAGTTAAAACCATTAATTACTTATTACTTTCGTTTTAACTATTAAACTTCAAGTATTACCTTTTTAGAGTATGAAGTTGAGAGTTCTGGAACTGTAAGATGAGAGTCCGATACAATAGCCATAGGGTTTTCAAATTTTAAAATTTCAAAGACTGACAAAATTCCATTTTGTGTTCTGATTTCTAAAGACTGAAAGTGTGAAACTTGGGTATCACACGACAACACCAATTATCCAATCTCAATTCTAGGTATTTAATTTTTTTCAAAAAATTTCCATTGCAATTTGCAGCAATAGAAATCTTGATTTTAATTATCTTAGGTTTACACTTTACAATTATTTTGAATAGGGTTTGAAGTCTAATAACCAGTAGCAGCCATGCATGGGCAAAACAAAGTTAAAAACCTCTCAAATGAGTGCACCCATAAAGGAAAATAACACCATTATACAACTCAGACAAGTGCTACAAACCCCAGGTTTCACCGATGAATGTCATGATATTTTTGATCCTATTATCCATGGAGATTCTGGAATCATGGCAATTAGACATTCATTATTTAGTAAGTGGAAAGATCCCCAGAAGGGGAGAATTTATTACAAATATAACAATAGTATTGGTGCATATACAAATAAACTAGCTACTTTGGTTACTAGATTAGCAAACCTTGTAAGAATTTTCCTAAGGGCAAAATTCACTCAAGAACTAAGAACTCAAACACAAGCACAACTGTAGACCAAAAATGGAGAGAGTATGATCAGAATAACAATGTATTCAATAACTTGATACTAAGAGTACACTAGGAGTGCCTGATTATAAAGGCTACATGAGAGCTTCTAGAATGTATAGAAGTTAGCACCATGAAGTGTCACACAACCAAGCACATGTCCACCAGATATGGATTATCCTCCATTAAGCACAAAAGTAAGTGCAGTGATGAGAGGATAAGCCTAGAAGGGTGGGACACGCAAAATAGTGTTGTAGACACCATGTGCTCAAATAGAGGTGCATACTCCTGTGTTTTCAACATGACAACTCACAAGGTTGCACAAACTCCTAAGTGTCTCATAAATAAAAATAATAAAATAATGCAATATAATTAAATAATGCATTAACCTAAGTAAACTTAAGTAAGTGTAAATAGTAAAATACTTATTTACACCAACACCCCCCCTTAAGTGCAAGTTAGGGGAATGCCCTTAAGCTTACGAACTAGGATGAAGATGCATAATGGGTCCCGGCTACTAGGCCATGTTAGGTACCCATGTACATAATGAAAATGCAATCTCCATAAAGCAGGGAAAGAGGGAAAATCTCATAGAAAAAACTCTCCCCCAAAAAGAGAGATGAAGAAGGATGCATCAATGGATGGAGTAATCAAGACCCCCCCATTACAATATACATCCAGTATATACAAAAGAGAATAAGAGAAGGAAGAGAGACAAAATAGGCTCCCCCCCCAAAAGAAGAATGCCAACAGGGGAAAGCTGCTCCGATGAAGAAGCTGGTCCAAGAATGCAGAATGGTGTTCCTCCCCTTAGGAAGAAACAATGCACAAGGTATAGTCCTGAAGATGTGTGCTGGCTTGGAAACCTGCTCAAGTATCCCTGTACTGATGCTGAAGTTCACCCTATCCAACTGTGCTGAAAAGAATGAATGCAAATCTATCAAGGATGTTTGTTGAACCTGTTCCACTGAACCATCTGTCTCCTCTACTGACAAAGAGTCCTCCACTAATTGTTGTTCATAAGGATCCACAATCACACCAACCTGTGCAGATTGATCATGTAGAGAATGGACATGAGGGTCAGAGTGAGCCCTCGCAACAACTGTAGAAGAATCATCATCAATGAGAGAAGATGTAAGTCCTCAAGTCTGTCTCCCAAGTCAAGTGAAGTTGGAGCTGGAAGACGAGATGTACCATGGTGAGATGGACCTATCACTGTGGCAATATAAGTACGTGGACTGGATTGATGTGACCTCTCACTGCAACTGTCGATAGAACCCCACGTGTCTGAACCTATTGAAGCTCTATCACTGGTGTCACTATCAGTTTCCACTGTGTATGAAGTGCGGAGAGGAGTAGAGGAGAAGCTAGGAGAACTTTCCTCAAAGTGAACATCCTTCTCCACAAAAATCTCATGTGTCTCTGGATCCATAAGTCTGTAAGCCTTCACATTGTCTTCATAACTAATAAAGGTACAAGGCCTAGGGGACAGTGCCTTGCAACTCCTGGAGGAAAGCTTTGCCCATGCTGGACAACCGAAGACTCTAAGGTGACTGACAACTGGTTTTCTGTCGCACCATGCCTTAAAAGGAGTCTTGCCATCTAAGGCTAGACGAGGAGACCTATTAAGTATGTGAGTAGCACTGCTAATGGCTTCAACTTCAAGTGTAGGATCAAGAGACTTGGCCTTTATCATGCAACTTGCCATAGACTTAAGAGTCCTAATCCTCATAGCTGCAACATCTGTCTTGTGTGGACTGAATGCTGGTGAGTTCTAAAGATCAATCCCCTCAATTTTGTAAAAGTTCTTAAGTCTCCTATCAACATATCTATTCTCATTGTCCACTCTAAGTACTTTGATGGCTTTCCTTGACTTGTGTTCAACATGAGTCTTGAATTCTTGAAGTTTATGTACTACTTCATTCTTATGATGAAGGAAGAAGACCCAAGTGAATCTTGAAAAGTCATCAACAATGCGAGTATGTAGCGGCCTTGGCTGACTGAAGTCACTGCAAACGGTCCTGCTAATACCATGTGAACTAGTTGAAGAACAACTAGAGCTTGAGAAGACTTCCCTTTATCATACTTCTCCTTGAGATGCATATCCACTGAACAAGATGAACACTCCCCCTTAGAAAAGTTGATAGTGGGTAGACCTTTGACCATGTGTTTTGAGCAAAGTTGCTGAAGAGAGTAGAAGTCAAGGTGACCAAACTGCTCATGCCATAAGTTGTTGTTTGAATTAGAGTGAGTTAACAAGGCTTGAGAAGAACTCTTAAGCACAAAGTGGGAAAAGGAATAAAGCCTCTTGTCATCATTGACTTTCCCAACTACTACCAATGAATCATCTTTGAGACTTTGCACCATCACTGAATCGGGAAGGAACTCAACCTTATGACCATCTCCAAGGTGAGTGATTTGGTAAACTGATAGGATATTAGAGATTAGATTTGGAACATAGAGAACATATTTGAATTCCCCATCTTCCATTTCAACATGTCCTTTTCCTTCAACTTCCATTTTGGCATCATCTCCCACGAAGATGTGTGGTACCTTTGACTGCTTCAATGAAGAAAAGTCTTCCCTTGAAGAACCCATATGGTAAGAGGCACCTAAGTCAAGTATCCATTCCAAAGAAGAATTTGTGTTTGCCATAAGTGCTTGACCTTTACCTTTTGAAGAGGTAGGAGTAGAATCCTTGGAAGTACCTGGCACTTGAATCTTATTCTTCTTGAGTAGATTTTCTAACTCATCGATTCTTTTGGTTTTGCAATGATGCTCATCATGATTTGGCTTTTTGCAATATGCACAAAAGAGTTTGTCCTTCTTTTCATTACTTCCCTTCTTGTTTGGAGAAGAACTGCCTTGTTGAGAGGAGTCATGTTGTGTCTCAGATTGTGTTTTCTGCTTCCACTGCTTCTTGTTGTTTCTTTTTCCCCCTTGACTTGATTTGGAATCACCACTAGCCACTAAGGCTTTGGTCTTAGATAATTTGAGAAGACCAAAATCCACCAAGTGAGATTTTTCAACAATCAACATGTCTGCAAATCCATCAAAGGAAGGCTTCTGGTAAGCAGATCCCATGGTCAACTTGTGAGTATTAAAACTTGAGACAAAGTTGGCATACCCAGTAGGTAGTTTTTTCAGGATGTGATGTATCAACCTATCATCCTTCATGGGATATCCACAATCTTTTAGTAGTGCCCTATACTCATTGACTTTGATGATATAATCCTGAATTGTGTCATAATTCTTAGGATCTAAGAGAAGTAGATCATCTTCAATCTGAAATCCCTTTTCTACATCCACTTTACCATACAATTGTTCAAGTTTGTCCCAAGCTTCCCTAGAGTCTGAACAATTTTTAATGTAAAAGAGAAGATCGCTATGTACACCTAAAGCTTGTCGATCTTGACTTGTCCAATCAATGAGTTCTTTAGCATCAGTAGGTTTGGTAATTGTACAATCAACATATAAACTATATCCTTTTTCCATGAATCTACTCCATGCAATATCTTTCCATGTAGAATAGTTGCGTGAAGTTAGAGGAGGACATTTAAAACCCATGATGCAGAAATGAAAAAAGCACAAAAGAGAGACACAAGAAAACACAGTGCACACCCCCCCTTTCACTTAATCAAAAGACCCCCCCAAAAAAGATGATTTGGCACTTTATAAGTAGTGCGTTTACAATGAGCCACTTGTCAAAAATGAGCAAAGTGGACTTTCTAATTTGGCTTTTACAACTACCTTATGAGGCTTAAAATCTATCACTTAAGTACTGTAGCTTAGTTTTACAATAATTCTAAAAAAGAATCAAAGCTTACAATGCCAAAGAAGGCCTAATTCTAAAAGTGAGAAATTTGTCCACTCAACCCTAGAATTTGACTTCAGATTTGAAAAGTAGAAAAAAAAAATATGTGCTTTCAAAAAAAATAGAACCTAAAAAGGTGACCAGATGTGCCCGTACAGAGCTTCTAAAGTTGCAAAATGCAAGATTATACAGGTGTAGTCGCCAAAAAATGCAAATCATGCAAAATCTATGCACTAAAACCAGAAAAAAACACCACCACTAGAAAATTCAAGAAATTCTACCTGATTTCAAAAAAAAATTGCACCTGAATCGGAGTCTGGATGTCTAAGTTATGAGCTCACAAAGTCAGGCTACAAAACTGAAAAGCAATCTGGAGAGGAGTCTAGAGGAGAAACTACGAAGTTAAATTTGATAGTCAAATGGTCATCAACGCAGTTCAAAAATGGCCTGGTATGACATCCATACGGGCGTCAATTTTAGACTCGTGAAATGATGACGTCAACAAAAAAGAGATGCCCTGGCTGACGTGGCAAGGTTGTATCATACAAATGAGCTGACGTGTCATGCCTGTGTGTCAGTGTGGAAGCTGACTGTGTTCAACATGGGCGCTGACGTAGCGACAGAGTTAGATGTGGACATGGATGCTCAGTCATGCCTAACTAGGCGAACGGGTTGACTGGCGGCTGATGTGGCTAGTCTCAACGATCCAGAAATTGCCGCATGTAACCTCTGCGTTGGCGGTCAGCAGACCGTGTGGCCCATGTAGTAGCAATGCCAGACCTTACTTTCCATTGTCGGGGTTTGCTATAAAAGATCCCACATGGAGTAGGGATGGGAACTCTGCGTAGTTTATAAGACAGAGTCCACAGAATAGAACGCAAAGAGCGCTCGCTGGAGTTGAGGGTCGATTTCACTCGGCCATTGGCGATGGAGAAATATTCGGCTGCCGGTTGATATGTTTGTGCGAGAAATTGTTGTATCGCTGAATTAGGATAGTAGCCTGTTGTGCCGACTGGTCGATGAGATTGTCGGCTGCCGGTTGGAGACTGTCCATTGGAAGTGGATATAATGCACTCGACCAAAGGAAATCGAGTATGCCGAAATTAATATGCAAGACCTCCGCCTGCAGAATTAATTAAATGAAACCTGCGAAATATTAAAATATATCCACCAAATGTGCAGTACGAGATCTGACAGCCCGTACTGCAAATTTTTTTTTTTGAAAAAATACTCAACAATACTAGTGATGCAGATCTGAAAAATAATTAATCAGATTGATAAAAAAATATACCCATACCACAAATCGGAGCCTCCGAGTTTCGATTCGCAAAAAAAATTTGCCTCACGGTCGACTATGGGCCAAAGTCGGTGTGCTTATAGTCGATTTTCACCAATTTAGTGTTCTGGACGCAATGGAGAGGTCAGATCTGACGCTGGACGCTCCCAATTTCTGCAGCACTCCGGATTTAGGCTGAGGTGATGAAGCAAGCAAGTGGTCTCGAACAGCTTGTGATGAGAAAGTCTCCAAGTTGCTCTGATACCATGTAAGAATTTGCCTAAGGGAAAAATTCACTCAAGAACTATGAACTCAAACACAAGCACAACTGTAGACCAAAAATGGAGAGAGTATGATCAAAATAATAATGTATTCAATAACTTGATACTAAGAGTACACTAGGAGTGCCTGATTATAAAGGCTACAGGAGAGCTTCTAGAATGTATAGAAGTTAGCACCATGAAGTGTCACACAACCAAGCACATGTCCACCAGATATGGATTATCCTCCATTAAGCACAGAAGTAAGTGTGGTGATGAGAGGATAAGCCTAGAAGGGTGGGACACACAAAACAATGTTGTAGACACCATGTGCTCAAATAGAGGTGCATACTCCTATGTTGTCAACATGACAACTCACAAGGTTGCACAAACTCCTAAGTGTCTCATAAATAAAAATAATAAAATAATGCATTAACCTAAGTAAACTTAAGTAAGTGTAAATAGTAAAGTACTTATTTACACCAACAAACCTCATTGTACCCGAAGTATTCCCTTGCCATGAAATTGTAATGCTATGTGCTCAGAATTATGATGAAAATAGAAAGGCAATTGTAAACCAAAACACTCAGGAGGAAATTTTATCAATACCTAAGAGTGAATTTTTCACTCTGTTAAACCTAGGGTTAGGGTTTAGAACAGAAAGCTCTAAGGAGTGCATTGACTTGGATAAACTAGCTCAGGCTTATGACAAGCTGGAAAGAAGTTTTCAAGATTCATATATTAAGGGTTTAATACCCTCAGAGCCCACTACTAGTGTTACTGTTACACTGGACAAAGACCATAAGCCTCCTTATCAGTATGATATTTTTGTGCCATGGGTTCAGAATACTATTTCTTTGTTATCATTTTGCCTAGGATTGGAGAGTAACAAGGAAATGGGGGCCAATGTTCTTAAAATGATTTATAATATCCATTGTCGAGGTTAGTCAGTTGACAATGTAGCAGTAAGATATGATTTTGTTTGGTACATTGTTGAATCTATGCAACAACAATTACTAATGATTAAATAAAGTACAACTATAGGCAAGACAAAGACATTTAGGTTCACAAGTTACTTGTGCTACCTTCTTTTAGCAAAGCATCGCCCAATATTTGAGACAGAGAACAACAAGCTTGATATTGAGGTCTATAAGTTTGATGAGAAAACTCAGAAGAAATCAGAGACACCAAGTCTAGTATATGAGTGGACACATAAGATGAGGATAATTGCTAACAATAAAAACTACAACCATTTTGTAGACTTCTTTTTGGCACCTATTTACCAAAAAATCACAAGCACTACAATGTCTAGATCGCCTATGTCTTGTAAAGATTGCATTCAATTAGGAAGTCAGATTCAATTGGCTGACTGGTTCTTCATGGAAGAGTACATTGTCTTAAGGTTTTACAGTTCAGCAGTTGAACTTTGCAAACTTCCAATGCATGTTACAGAAAGGGTTTTTGAACTAGAATATGTAAGGCAGATGGAGAGCGCAGATGAACTTTTCAATGGAAAACAAAAGAAAACAATATTTCCTTCCTTGCCTTTCACAATTGGAGGCCTCACATTTGAGAGAAAGGCTTTCAAAGTGGCAAATGAATTGGTAACTTTTTTTGGCTTTCATTTTGTTAGTCACTGGAATTATGATCCACTAAACATAATAAAAACAAGACTTATTGCCAATGGGAACTTTGCAAGAAAATATCAACACCAGGAGATGCCATTGATAGAAAAGTTAAAAAGCAAGGATTCGAGGGATGAGGTTAAGAAAGAGATGGAGAAACATGTAGCAGAGAATAATATTTCAATGCAACAATTATCATCCCAAATTATGACATTGCACATATCAGAGTCACACAAATCAGGGCCTCTGACATACTTAAATTTCTACGAGAATACATTTGAACCTTCTAAGAAGTCTATGCCGAAAGAAATTAAAGGGACATGCATATCTGAAATGTGGTGTCAAACCAAGATAACTAAGTTTTGAAAATTGAGGCAAAATTTGGGTGAACCAAAGACATCAACAAATTTTGAGGAAATTGATGAGGATGACCTTTTCAAAACTTATTGGGATAAAGAGCATCCAACTGTACTATATCAACTTGGCAGTTCTAGTGACAGTGATATTGAAAGATAGGAGGACTTTCAGTCTGATGCTGACATTCAAGGTATTAAGGATTCTAGGTCAACCAGCAGCAAAGATATTATTAAACTTCAAATGAGTGATTCTACTAAACAAACATATGGTAAAGGAGCAACTATGATGCAAAAAATGGGTTATGCAGGTATAGGGCCCATTGGTGCAAGTGGTGATGGGATTTGGAATCCAGTTCCAGTACCAGACCCACCCAAAAGAGGAAGTAAACCAATCATTGGAAGCTCTAAGATTGAAGATGATTCATCTAAAAAGGGCAAAAAACATTATACTTCTACTTCTGAAGGTCATCCCAACACATTATTTGTTAAATCTTCAAATCTAGTTGTAGTTGATCCCACTGGCACTGGCACTGACACTAGCACTCGCATGGATGAACCTTATGCAAAAAAGAAAAAACTAATGACAATTACATCGCAAGAAATTTCAGTGGTTACTTCAACAATGTATGCACCAGTGGCTTCTGTATAAAACCCTAAAAATAGTCCTAAAATGTCAGGATTTGGAATGGGCCATCTTCAGTATGTTGGCAATCCTCAAAATACAATTGTAGGTGGAGTAAGTTTAGCTGGAGATGGAGAAGCATCAGCATTCAATGATACAATTGATAATTCAGCTTTCAAACACTCAATTGTGTCAAAAAACCCAAATTTTAGTTTGCATCAAAGTTTGAATAGACAAGTGAAAGAAATAGGCAAATTAAGAAGACTTTTAAAAGTGATACAGTTATCGAATGTCAGGGATCTACGAATAGAATATTTCCAACATATGATCCAAACAATGAAATGATGAACTTCATGGTTGATATGCCCCTGGGTAGAGATAATAATCCACCACAAAATGTAATAAATCGTAATGATATACAAGTTACCAGTCTTCAAATGGATTTGTCAAAAGTGAAAAATATTGACAAAATCAATATATCAAAAGAGAGCAACAAAATGGTCTACTCTACACTTCTGAAAGTGGAGAGGGAAAACAAAAGGCTTACAAAGAAAATAGAAAAGTTACAGGAAGACCTTGATAATGTGAAGGCGAAGGAGAGAGCAATAGACAATAGGTTCAAAGAATTGCAAAACTGGATAAAGAAATCTTCTCCTACAGAGGCAATTGTTTAGCAAGAAAAGATGAATGAACAAGTGCAACATTTGACTAAAGAATTGAATGAGTGCCAAAAAAGACTTAAAAATGAACAAGCGTCTACTACATAGTTGTTCAAGTCTATAGAGAGTAATGCACAGGTCATCAATCAATTGAAAACTAAGTTGGAATCTACTACCAAGGAAAATAAAATTTTGAAGGATGAATGGGAGAAGGAAAAGAAAAAAGTGGAGTCTAGGGCAAGTATGATTTTTAATTTGCAAAAGGAATTGGGGAATGAGAAGAAAAAAGAGGAGTCTACTACAAACACAATCCACAATTTGAATAAGCAATTAGATAATATGAAACAAAAAGAGTTGTCAACTGCAAAAACTGTCAGTGATTTGGAGGAATTGGAGAATGTAAAGAAAACATAGTCTAGTGTTACTGCAAGCACTAACACAATCCAAAAATTGAGGGAATTGGAGAATGCAAAGAAAAAAGAGGAGTCAGCTGCAAAGAAAAATCTTGATTTGAGAAAGGAATTGGAGAACACGAAGAAAGAGGAGTCTACTCAAAGTCTCCATGATTTGAAGAAGGAATTGGATAGTGAGAAGAAAAAGGAGTCGTCCACTTCAAAGACAATCCATGATTTGAAAAGGGAACTCGCAAAAAAGAAGAAAAAAGAGGTAACTAATGCAAATAAAATCCAAGATTTGAAGAAGAAATTGGAGGATGAGATGAAGAGAGCAATTGATTGGCAAAGGCAACTAGAGGAAATGTAGAAAGAGAGTGAAAAAGAGATGTCTGAAATGAAGAAAACGGTGGAGAATGTAATGGCAGAAAATAGAATGACCTCTTCCGAAGACCATCATGTGAAGGATACTATAATAAACATAGTTAAGCTTATCAAAAAAGAAATTTGGGACAAAATAATGATGATCAGTGATGGTTTGGTTGAATGGCTTGATTTAAATAGCAATCTCAAAGTTGTCTTTGAAAATGTAAAAATTGATTTTCAGGCTAAAAGAGAAATCTTCACCAGTTCCTTAAAAGATCTTTCTGACCAAGTTCTCAATAAAATAAAGAGATCCAGTGATAGGGATTTGGAAAAAACATGAAATAAACAACCGCTTGGATGACTATGTAATGGCCACTAATGTCTCCCAACATTGTGAAGAAGTAACGCAAATTGGTGAATCACTCAATTCTGCTTCCAAAGAGTTGATGAAGATGAATAACACCATAGTGAACTTGCTGAATGTTGGATTACCAAATCTAGCTAACTCAGAAGGCACATTCATTGGAAATGAAAATTACATGAAAAAGTTGCAGGGTAGGATGAATTCTGATTCAAGGAAATTGCCTGAGAAATTCACTCTGGAGGGAATTGCAAGTTGCATCAAACCACTGTCAACAATGAGTGATGCTATAGATAGATTCCTCATATCAAATGATTCTATCTCTCAGAAGTATTTTTTGTTGATCAGACTACAACTAATTAGCTACAACCTCAAAAAAATGGGGCTTCCAAATGATGCAAAATGGAACACCCTAAAGAAATTCAGTGAAGCTGGGTCATCTTTTCAAACTGTTACTGTTGCTATCAGTGGCAGTCATAGCTGATAGCACTAAGTAGTAACACTGTAACAACTTAGTAAGTGATAGAACTATAATCATTTTGTTACTTTTTTCTCTTTAATTTCAACTTTGTTTAATGTTAATTATTATAGGAATCAAGAGCCAACATATTAGGATAGTTGGGTAACCATGCACTAGCATACTATGGCATATCAGGAATCAAGAGCTAGCATATCTGATCATATATATACTTACAAACTAACCTACAGCTATTGTTTCTCCCTTGTATCTGCAAAAGGGAATTCACGGTCATTGCAATTTGACATTGAGTCATTTGCAAAGGGTTGTAATTGTTTGTAATTGACAATCGTTAAATGTATTATGTTACAGGCTAATTTGTAATTATAAATTATAGTACAATTTTTTTAAAATGGAGCTTATTCTGTTAAATGCATTATGTTACAGTTTCTTAAAGAAACTAGAATCAATGAAAATCTCAACATGTTAAAAAAATACAATCAATGAAAATCTCCACGTGTAAGTACTAAGTTTGTAACATCAACATGTTCAATTTTTTTTAAAAAAAATTAAGCATCTATAAAGGGATAGTGAATGAAGGCTATAAATTAACTTCTACAAACATGTTACATAATTAATTAGTAGGTAGAGTCTTAGATCAGAGCTACTAGCCTACTACTTGACTCACGCAGAAGGTTGAGAAGCTGCTATAGTTACCATTCTGCCTAGACTGGCTCAGCATCACTATCATCAGAATCCTCCTCATTTATTGCATATAACATTTCATTGTTTGTTGTGTTTTCTTCAGATTCACTGTCAACGTCAGACTCACTATGCATGCCAAATTCAACATCATCTTCATTGCTTTGAATTTCAATATCACAATATGAACCACTACCACCACCACTACCATTGCCATTGCCACTGCCACTACCACTGCCACTTGTGTTTGAAATGTTGGCAATCCCTCTTCTTTGACATCACTTTCTCCAAATGCTGACAGCCCTGTCATAAGGGAAACTTTCTACCTCGTGCCTAGAATTATAGAGCCTCAGACAATTATCCAAATTTTTGTCTAATTTGTTTCTAACATTTGACTTAAGGAAGCCCAAAGTACTAAAAACTATCTCATCCTCCACTGAACCCAATATCATTGTCAAACATAAATTGGTAAGCTTAAAATATTTTGGTATTGCCTTTCTCAACTGATTGCTCTCACCAAGGTTTTTCCAAAGCTTTGTTACCGCTCCCTCTTCATTTGGGTTCTCCATAATAGCATGGTGTTCCCTCATTATGTTTGCAAAAGAGTATGATTGATCTCTCAGTCGAGTTTCATCTAACATTTCATTTATGGTGACTCCATTGATTACTTTAGTTGTGCAAAAATGCTAAATCAGAGTTGTCATCCTTCTTCGAAAAACAGTTGGACTATTTAGAGACCAATATTGTGGAAAATAATTGACATTGCTTCGAGCAGTTCCTCTAGAGGGAATCTGAATCTAATTTTTGACAATAAATTGTAGCAAACTCGCTTGACAGAGTCGAGCATAGAGTCTTTGATCTTCTTGAAGGCTTCACTTGTAACACGTGAAAGTACCTTCTCTAGTTTGATTCAACTTCACTTCTTGCTTCGTTGGGGTTGGAGTTTGGGTTGACGTGGGCATGGTACTGCATTGGTATGTCAACTCTACGTACCCTGGCATATACCTCATCGTTTGCACCAATATGTAAAAAGTTTCCAAGATTGTTCAAATTTGAGATTTCTAACCACTTTGCAAACTTTGTTTCATCTAATGGTAATAATCATTATAGAGTATCCAGGCTACTACATGTCATTTTACGCAGCTTATTATATTCTGCAATGTACATAGCTCTTTTTTGAATATTTTTTATAATATTTCTCATGCACTGTAGCATGGGGAGAATAACTGCTAAAGTCAAGAGTACCTTAACATTAGTTAGGCTTGAATATAGTTGAGGGAATTTGTCTCGCACATAGTGGATTAGTCCAAGCAATGACGGGTATTCAGACATTACTCGATGCGTTGGTCCATCCAAAGAGATTCATTTGGTATCATTGTGTTTAAGAAGCTTCCTCCCATCAGTAAGTCCTGCAGCAAAGTGTTGAAATTCTTGAACTCGTTTTGACTTTGACAGAAGTATTGGTAAATCTCTTTGATCAAAGATTCCACTTTACTTACACAACCAAAATTGTTGGTAATTCCAAAAGATAGATTCATTCAATGGGCCATGCAATGAATGGGAATAGCATAGGGTGCCAAATCATTCTTGATCTTTTTGCAAAGACCGCCTTTGTGACCTTGCATAACCAAAGCACCATCCGCTCCAACACACACCAACTTTTTGGCAATCTCCATGCTATCCAAACCTCTAGATTCAATTAGAGTAATCTTTAATAATTCATATACATTTTCAGTTGTCGCACTACAATTCAATTTAGCAACAGATAGTAGAAATGGTTGATGACAAAGATTTTTTACAGTATAAACATGCATGCACACCCAAGAAGTATTATCAATTGATGTAACTTCATCTAGAGAAAATGCAATGAAATCTGAGTTTTTTATAGATTCTTTCATATCTTCTATTTCAACCTGTGCAAGACATTTAGCCCATTCCCACCCACTGTTAACTGACCAGTGACTATTAGGATAGTTTCAAGTTTTCAAAAAATGCAATAATGCAGTCGTTGAAGGGTAGTCCGTCATAGGGCATCCTCTACTCAATATATAAGAAAACCACACCTAATTAAACTACTTTTCCCATATTTTGCACTTTTGTTGCTTTCCCAATGAAATCTTCAATGGAACCTTTTACTGTAGAACGCTTCTCCTGTATTTGCTAGTGTAACTTGTATATTTCAACATTCTTGATATGTAGACAGTTCTCCTTTGTTTTCCAAGTTAGCACAGATTTTTTCACTCCATCTATAATTTTCTTCTTGTAAACTTTACCGACATGTTTTTCTATGATATCAATTTTAAGTTGTAGCCTCTTCTCCTTCTTTGTTATCTCTGTGCAAATCTTACATCTGCATTCTGTAGGAGGCTCATCATCATTTCGATTGGGCACTAGTTCAATGAACTAGTACTTTTCCACCCATTCTAACTGAAAATTCCTTTTGGACAGATCCTAACGAGATCGATCTTTCTTCGATTCCAGTTTTCTTTTCCCCTTTTGTGCATGAACCTGATTTATGGAATCAATTTTGGTTTTCTTAACTGACTAGTCTAGGACTGACTCCAACTCTATAATCTTAGTTTGTGACTCCCTACTCGAGGGAAGTTCCTCCAGATCTTGTTCAAGTTCATCCTCAACTGAGATATCAGGTTCACCAACTTGAACTTCAATACTGTCTGAGGGTCCAACTTTTGATGAATCTCCTTTTTCAGTAACCACTGGAGATCTAACTTGTGAATCTTATAGGTTGCCAACATTTCCACCACCAAAATATGCTGCTATGGTTCTATGTTTTGGTAATGGTGGCTTCTCTTGGATTTCAGGGATCAGACCCCTCTTGTTTGACATGGCAAACTGATAAAGGCTGCAAAAAATATCAACTTAGTTGTTGAACAAAAGACTTAACTACTTAGATTACATATAATAATAATAATATGATTCATTCTCAAAAAAAGGGTACTACTACTACAATACTACAGTCTACGATACTACCCAATATAATTCGCAAACCTAATACCTATAGGCTATCCTAGCATGTGAGATGTCCAATCACCAGTGGACACTGGAAAATGAAACTAAAAAAATAACCAGTACCACTTACAAAAGAATTTAAAAATCACTTTCCTTTTACAAAAACTAGTGTCCACGAGTCAATGGCCAATGCACTCAGCACTCTAAAAGTTCAGCAGCAATAAGAAATGCCAGTCTCCAGACTAGAAAATAGTGAATAGTGTAGAATAATAATTTCTTATAGTCCAATCTAGGTTGGTGAATTAGGTGGGATTAATAAGCAGGAATGTCAAATGTATGTGAAATGCACCTTCCTATGCAAGCCCATAGTAGGAAACAATTGGCTAAATGGGGTAGGTGATCGACACACGTCGATAAAATGGTTGGCGACACCCATCCCAAGGGAAAATTTATATGGTTGTAGTAATGGAAAAATAACGCTGGCCAATAAGAAACAACATGAAAAGGCTGGCAATATGTTTAAAATAAATGTATCCAAACTGTATATTGTATTGGTGATTGCACTGATATTTTTGACCAATCATGTGATAACTAAGGGGCGACTAGCCCGGGTGTTGCACCCAAATATGATAAATATTCAACGATGCAGTTGGACCCAAATATGATAAATATTCGCCAAATGACAATTGACCTGTCAGATGGGATTGCCAAAAGGCAAAGATTTGCTGCTAAAGTAATCCTTGGGCCTTTATGTCTTCTATAACCTCCCAGATAGCAATAATTGTGTCCACATCAGGCCGGGTGGCATCCTTAACTGCATTTAATTCTTCAAGACATTGTTTCCATTTAACATAGCCTTAACCTCTGCAGTTACCTTTGACATTTTTTCTTCTAACTTATATAGCGTGTCAATCAAATCATAAACTACTACTAGATCTGCCTCAACATTGTAGTATGCTAAAAACTTGGAGTGATTTAAATTGTTGTCAAAAGAAGCTAATGATTCTATCCAATCCTTAACTCCATCATTATCCAAAATGATAGGCACAAAATTAGGTGTTCATGTGGCGATTACTTTCGTCTTGTTTTGAATTAGTTGCAACTTACTAGTAAAGAAACCATTTAATGCATTTACCTTATTTATCATTTTCCTAACATTGATAATCATGATCTTTGGTAGATCTTTCTTTTCTTCCAGCATGGGTACAATATTATCAAAAAAATTAGCATAAGGGCCCCATGTGGTAAAAAGAGAAGATAACAAAGCAACTGCCTTTGAACACTTGTATTAAGCTCCTTGCAAAATAAGATAATTATTATGCACATTCTCTAAAACCATTTTTAATGCATTTATCTTGTGGGTTAGCAGGTTCTTAATAGTTCTAATTTTGATCTCCTTGCTAGACTCTAGTTCCTCTTCATCAATTTTCATTGCCCAACCTGTGACTTCCTCTATTTTAGGTATTGGGACCTCTATTTGTATGCCCTAATCTTTAACCTCTATAGTGGACTTGGTAGTTCTTTTCAAAGTCATTATTTCATTCTCCAACTAAAGATTTCTTTGTTCTAAGACATATGTCTTTTTCATTTCCTCTTCATAATGCCTCTTGGTTTTAATGTACTGCTCATAGGTGTTGGAATAATCCAATGGGAAGAATACTTCTGAGAGGGGGGAGTGAATTAGAATTATCACACTTTA
Source organism: Cupressus sempervirens (assembly GCA_028749045.1). Taxonomy (NCBI): domain Eukaryota; kingdom Viridiplantae; phylum Streptophyta; class Pinopsida; order Cupressales; family Cupressaceae; genus Cupressus; species Cupressus sempervirens. The sequence goes on from CM053793.1 coordinate 462,134,017, forward strand.
ACCTTAAAAATTTTTAACTAAAAATAAAGTGCATGCATGTAAGCATATCAGTTAAGCATAAAGTAAACAAATGCATCAAAACACATAACACCAAATTTGGTAACCTAGAAACCCTCCAAAATGAAAAAGTAAAACTGGGGTGGGGATGATACCCACAAAATATCACTGCAACAATAATGTTTGACCACTTCTGATGGTCTGCCCTATTAAAGGCTTTACATTGTATCAATAGTGACCTATCTAAAGGATTTACAAACACTTTACATAAAGTGTCACCCTGTTAAAGGATTTTATCACCTTGTCAAAGGTTCTACAACCTAGATGTTAAGCTAACCTATCAACATAGGATTTTCTTTCTAATACAATTGCTAGAGAGTATTAGATTAATAAACTTGATAGCTTACAATTCTTGATTGCTGAATTTAGGCACTTGATCTACTCTCTTTGATCTTGATCCTCTTAGATCTGATATCTGTTTGATGCCCTTGCTCTATTCTAATCAACTGAATACTGCAATGTTGTTATGTTCATCTAAGTCTTTTCACACTTTCGTTTGAATTTTGCTATAGTTTACCCATACACTTCATTCATCCATGCATACAATGTGGTTTCATCCTCCTTTTAAGGATTTTGAAGACTTAGGGTTAGGTATGGATCTATGATCCATATTAAATCTTTATTTCCTGCTCATTCCTTGCACTTTTCTTATCGGTTGCATGCCTTCTCCATTTTTCTTATTGGCAGCATGTTGATTGCATAGGAAATATAAAAGATTCATTCTTATCCTTATTGTCCTTTGAGACTCTTCTATGTCAAAAAATGGTTTACATAGGTGTTTGTGCAATTACAAATAACTATGTCCAATCTATGTTACTCGACACTTGTTACCTTTGATGCTTTGCTCATATAGAAAAACTAGATCACTCGGCACCTATAGCAATTCTGTTTCACTCGGCTTCTATAGTGACTCAGTACTTATACTTTTCTCAGTACTTGATCTTCACTCGGCACCTGAAGATTTCTCAGCACATGAAGATCACTCGATACCTATTGTAGTTCTATCTGGCTTGGCATACATTGTAGCTCGGCATCAACTGTTTACTTGGAATCTATACATATTTTACTCGACATGTGTTACTAGCTCAGCATGAACTAAGTAAACATCTTAAGTGTGTTGACATGAAATAGTCAAAACTTAGTCTTAGATTCAGCAATCTCCCCCTTAGACATGAGTATCAAAAACACTTAACAATATATCAAAGTCTAATCTCCTTAAGTAAAATATGCATACAGTTCAACATATATACAAAACTTCAAAACTTCTCAAAATTCTATGAAAACTGTATATACCTCAAAAAAATTGTTGTATAACTCCCCTTGAGCTGGTGTATTCTTATAACTATAACCAAAATTCTTGTGCTCCCCCTGAGTTGATGTGCCTATACTCTGTGTCTATGTTTTCTTCCATTCTTATTTACAACTCCCCCAAAACATTATATCTCCTTCTCAATTATTTCTCCCCCTTAACTATCTCTCCCCCTTTTTTGATACTTATGTCAAAGGGGTCTAAGGATTAAGACCATATTTTGCCAAAAATATTTTATTGACCTCCATAATCATCTTGAGAGATGTATCCCAATTTTCCAAAGTAATTTCCAATGATTTATGTTGGATAGTTGTCTCTTCTGCAAGATGAATGAGCCCTTACATAGTAGAAAGATTAGGATCTTTCTTTAGAACAGTCTCTACATAGGATTGTTCTTTATGGAGTACTTCCAAGTGTGGGGTTATGGAAGACTATATCTACATTAGTTTGGCCTTGATGTTGGTCTCCTCTATTGTCAACACAGCTAGTTCCTTCTATGTGTGAAGTGTTTAAGAAAAATGCTTCTCACTCTAAGATGGATCATTTGGCAACTGAGTGCTAGAAATCTTTAAATTTCTCTCCAAGCTTAGGATTCTTTGGCTTGTCTCCTATGTGAAGTATGAGAAATCACACAACTTTTTGTACAATGAGAATACATTCTCAAGTACCTTTTTCACTTTGTCAATTTTCTTTGCCAATTCAACCTAGGAAATTGCTATTTCATTGGATATTTTCTCATTTACTTTTCCTTGAAATTTCTGCTCAGACCATTCCACGAGTTTTACATTGGTTTCCTAGTCTTCATTTGTCACTTGTTCTACAATATCTGACAATTGTTCCAATATTGGCTTGGTTTCATCAGGTGTTTGCAAGCTTAATGCATCAAGAAATATTTCCTTTATTTCTACTAGTGCTTGCTTTTGCTTATACTCATTTCTGAGTATCTCTTGTCTTATCCTCTTTTCTACTGCCTCTTGCACTTCATAGATCTATTGTAAGTTCATTGTCTTTGAGTCATAGCTTGGTATGACTATTTCTTCATCTAATGTAGGGTCTCCATAGTGAAGTACCCTTGTAACCTTAGTAGAGCTTGAGCCTAGTGCAAAAATGTGTAATGGCGTTGTATCAGTGCTCGGCTTCTGCTAAGGAATCTCTGAGGTAGGCAAGTTTATTAATGTTTGTATTGCCTCCTACTCCTTGGGGGTTTTCTCTATTTCTTTCTCCTCTTGTTTGTTGCCTTGGTCAATTATGACAATTTGAGGAGGTGCACCTAGAGTTTGTGCTATAGGAACATGTTGTCATGTTGGTTCCTTTGTAGGCTCCTCGGCAGTAGTTGTCATCCTTGTTGTAGAGTCAACCTTAGAAATTTTGTCTTGTACTTATTGCTCTTTAGGTTGATCTATGGGAGGTTGTGTTGATTATTCTTGAGTGGTTTCTTTCTCCCTTGTTATTGCTGCTACAACTTTTTGCAGCTCATCAACACTCACCAATACTGGATTTGTGCATAATTGTGCTTGTAGTGTTGATTGGTGAAGGATCTTCTTGAGATCCTCTGCAGTTAAAGGGTTGATGTTCTGAGCAGAAGTGTCAAGAAGATCTTTTATAGTGATATAACTATAGGTGCTATGTATGGAGGGCTAGGCGGTGGCAAATGTGTATCTTGTGCATATTGTTCAGTTTGTTTCTCCTCTTCAACTATTGCCATTTCACTTTCTTTTTTTGTTTCCTCCTCCACTATTTCTTTCTTTGGCTCTTTTCCTCCTTCATCCTTTTCTTGTTCTCTTTCTTCTTCTTCCTTGTTGGCCTCAACCTTATTTGCATCTTTATCTTTTTTAATGTTTTGTCCCTCAAAGGGATCTTCTTCTCCATCCTTGACAGTAGTCAAGCCATATATCAACTTCCACATTCTAGTTGATTTCTGGACAACATCTTCAACTTTATTCTACAAGATGCTAAAGGCTTTATATTTTGGTGCAAACTTGCTCCCATATTTCTTATTTGCCTTAGTGATTTGCCCTTTACTCAATTCTGGCATCACTTGTGCCAATGTGGATTCTCTTATTTCCTTTTCTATCTTTAAACAATAATGCCACTTATTTTCAACAATTTCATATAATTCCTTGGGCATTGTATTGTCCAATTCAAGAGAAGTGTTCTTGAATCCTACCATCATGGCATACACATATTCTTCAACTTTATTTTGATCCTCTCTACTTAATTTCTTAAAATCAACATTTTTCAGTCCATAAAAATCTACATTTTTCCTAAAATGATCACAGATTTTATCAATATTAGACTTAGGAACATGGCTTACCACTCTGAATTGGCTAATATCTTTAGATTTTGTTCTTTCCTCATCATTTGACTTTGGTTGTGCAACATATTTTCTCCTTTGTTTCTTCTGCATAGGACAAGTCTGCTTAGTAGCCTTCTTCTTCTCCTCTTTGTCATCTTCCTTGGCCTTTTGAGTCGAGGCTCTTGTCACTGGTATTGTTGGCTTGGCTTGGGTGGTTTTTGCACCTTTCTTTGTTTTAGGCTAGGCTATAGGCTGATCTTTGGCTTTTCTCTTCTTGGGCTTAGCTTGAGCTGGTTCTTCCTTGGCTTCTTCTTCCTCAACACATTCTCCTTTTCTTCATCCTCACCTAAGCCTTGTGTAATTTGTAGTGGGCCTTGCCCTTTTTCATCTTCTTCACTCTCATCTTCTTCTTCTTCCTTAGTTTCAGCACCTTCACCTTCTACTTCTCCTGCTATGCCTTCTCCAAACTTTTTCTTAAGCTTCTGTACAAGCTTATCTTTCTTCTTTAAGGTGGAGGCAGTCTTTAGCTCCATATCAACCTTGGATCGTACTACATCATATGTCCCAAAATGGGGTGCCTCTACAAGAAATGTTGTGATTGTTGTTGATGCTTCATCAATGTTTAGCTCATATCCTAGAGGTCTTAGCCATCTAGTCCTTGGAATTGTTGATTGGATATAAGTACAGTCAATATCAACTAAGAAACAGATATCATTAATGTGTTGTTCCACTAGGGAAATTGGTATCCTCAATCTAAACTTTTAGGATTTCTTGAAATCCTCAAAGTAACTTGTCATAAGAGAGTCAAAGTTGTTTCCCATTTTCTCAATGTACTCATTGATTTGAGTAATAGTTGACTTATCTAATTTCCAATTTACCTTGCCAAAAGATGGAAATTCTTCCAAAACATAGAAAAATATACAGACCAAAATTGATCCAAACTTACACTAAGCACCTTTTGACCTTCTTATTGCTCCCAGATTCTCCATGATCTATTGTAATAACAATCCTGCTAGATCATATGAATGATCTTTCTTCATCATTTTTTATGCCACATCCACAACAATGCATGGAACACTATTCAATCTTCTTGATTGATAAAACTTGTGAGATATGATTCTTACTGCAAATTCCATAAGGAGATCTATGATTGTATCAATAGTCATGCCCCTTTTGTTCCATTTTGCCTCGGTGTTGTTTTTAGTAGTTTCTTTTGAATCACTTTACAAGGTCTTGTGTCGATCTAGGGTTGGAAAACCTATAACCCTACACACGATTCTCTTTGTTATCTTGATAGGTCCTCCTTCTAGCCATAAACAACCATTATGTATCCTACTTAAAACAATTCTTATCCATTCAATTTTAAAAACTATGGGGAAAACTAGGGCATGGATTAAATCGTTCTTCTCAAGTATTTTAAATTCCCCCTTAAGCACTCGATTTTCACACAGTTTATCATATGCTTGAAAAATCTCCAAGTCTCCTATTGCTCCTACCTTGAAATTGTAACATTTCCTAACATCTTACACCATTACTACTTTGGGTGGAATCATGGATAATGCATTGGCAGGGTCATTTTTATAAGCAACTTCTCGAATCAGCTTAGACTTTGGTTGTTTGACCTCATTGCTAACTAACTGAACCTCAAAACCTTCCTTTTCTTTAGGGTTTTTAGAATTGGAAGCCATATTCAAAAGATATCAAACTTTATAACTGCACAACTCAACACTTGAAGAATACCTTAGATCGATGAAAATGGTGCTTGATATTTGTCGAAATTCGTGCAAAAACTTCAATTTCTATTCGTTAATCACTCTTGTGCTCTTCTCATTATTTGCTCTGCATTTGAATGATGAGAAATATCAAAAATTTTACCTTATACTCTTTCAGAATCTAGCATTAAATGCCTAGTGCATATATAGTTGTATGCTCGACTCCTTAAGGATTTCAGTATAACTTAGTTTCCATTGACTTTCCATCACTCGACTCCAACTAGATTTATTCTTCGCCATCAAGTCTGCTATTGCTGCATCAAACTCTTTGGAATCTCCATTTGAAAATAGATTTGAGGTGTCAATCTCTTTGTGCTGTGTGTCATTCTTAGCTATGGAAATCTCTTTTCTTCTTTTTAATGATTTTCTCAATTCTCCTCTAGCTTCTTCCAAAGCATGTAAAGCAAGTTGTATGTCAATTGCCTGATTCTCTATGATCTTCCCAAGTTTGTAGACTTCCATTTCCAGATCTTTTCTCCAAGATGTAAGACTCCTTCTTGTGAGAACTCAGCTCTGATACCAATTGTTGATAATCAAATGGGAAGAATACTTTTGAGAGGGGGGGAATCATAAGTATCAGACTTTAACCTGAAATTTTTTTAACTAAAAATAAATTGCATGCATGTAAACATATATATTAAGCATAAAGTAAACACATGCATCAAAACACATAATACCAAATTTGGTAACCCAGAAACCCTGCAAGATGAGAAGGTAAAACTTGGGTGGGGATGATACCTAGACAATATCACTATAGCAATAATGTTTGACCACTTATGATGGTCTGCCCTGTTAAAGGCTTTACACTATATCAATAGTAACCTGTCTAAAGGATTTACAAACACTTTACATGAAATGTCACCCTATTAAAGGATTTTATCACCTTGTTGAAGGTTCTACAACCTAGCTATTAAGCTAACCTATCAACATACGATTTATTTCTAATACAATTGCTAGAGAGTTTTAGATTAATAAACTTGATAGCTTATCATCTTTGATTACTAAATTCAGGCACTTGATCTGCTCTCTCTGATCTTGATCCTCTTAGATCTGATATCTGTTCGATGCCCATGCTCTGTTCTGATCAATTGAATACAATAATGTTGCTATGTTCCTCTAAGTCTTTTCACACTTCCCTTTGAATTTCGCTATAGTTTACCCATACACTTCATTCATCCATGCATACAATGGAGTTTCGTCCTCCTTTTAAGGATTTCAAAGACTTAGGGTTAGGTATGGATCTACAATCCATATTAAATCTTTATTTCTTGCTCATTCCTTGCACTTTTCTTATTGGTTGCATGCCTTTTCCATTTTTCTTATTGGTTTCATGTTGATTGCATAGGAAATATAAAAGATTCATTCTTATCCTTATTTTCCTTCAAGATTCTTCTATGTCAGCTCAAAAAATAGTTTACATAGGTGTTTGTGCAATTACAAACAACTATGTCCAATCTATGTTACTCAACACTTGTTACCTTTGATGCTTGGCTCATATAGAAAAATTGGATCACTCGGCACCTATAGCAATTATGTTTCACTCAACTTCTATAGTGATTTGGTACCTATACTTTGCTCAGCACTTGATCTTCACTCGGCACTTGAAGATTGCTCAGCACATGAAGATCACTCGACACCTATTGTAGTTCTATCTGGCTTAGCATACATTGTAGCTTGGCATCAACTATTTAATCGACATCTATACATATTCTACTCAGCAAGTGTTACTAGCTCAGTATGAACTAAGTAAACATCTTAAGTGTGTTGACACGAAATAGTCAAAACCTAGTGTTAGATTCAACAATAGGCTCCTTCTAGTTGTTCTTCTAGTACATCTATCTTGTTTTTACCCATCATCGCTATTGAACTTTGCAGACTATAAATCTGGCTACTGGAAATAGAGTGCACATTCCAAAAAAATAATATTTTACCTAGGGGATTCTTTAATTTCCATGAGAGTAGGCTTCTGGTTTTTTGGAGCTAGACTCTATATTGCCATAGTTTAGGCATCAATGTTATACCCAGAGCCTTTCAATTCTCCCATTTGATTATCATTTTCAAAAGATATGGTTCTTTCTTGTCTTCTCATTTGATCCAATAAAAATGAAGAACTGATGTCCCATCCTAGGAAGACAATCATACCACTTCTTCTCACTAGCTCTCTGGCTTCTTCCACAATGAGGGTTTCACTAGTAAGGTCATACTCTTGTAGTTTCTGAACCATCTCAACAACTACTTCATCTAAGTCACCTGGTTTCATTTATAAGGATAACTCATTTTTTTTTGCTTAAAAATAAAACTCTTGAATTCTTCTATTTTGATAAAGTTATCATCACTCATAAATTCATTTGCTTCAATGATTCTTTCATCAAGCGTTTGAGTTTGGAGCTCCAATTTCTTGGCCCTTTGCTCATCCTTAGTGGCCTAAGTTATCAAATAGTTCCACCTTACATTATAAAATTATTGGGTAACCCTTGGCAAGATTTGTAAGGCTTTCTATTGGGCCTTTTGTGGGATTTCTACCATTTTTTGTTTCTTGTTCCTGTGCTAAGCCTACTTAGAACTTTCAGGATAATCCTCTTCTTCATCACTGACTTCAACAAAAATATCTTCATCAGAGTAATCATAATCAATCTTCCTTCTGATGTCATCTGGTGCTTGTGTTGAAATTTCATCAAAAATTTCAACACATTTATTTAGCCTAGAGCAATAGTCTTCATCAGGATAGAATCCCATAAAGGATGGATCTACATTTTTCATCTCATACTCAAAGTTTTGGACATCTCTATATTTGATCAACCTTTCTCTACATTCATTTTCATCCAATCTATCAGTAATGATATCCTCCTCCCATAGACATTTTGTTGGAGGTAGAGTATATCCCCTCATTTGCTTCATGGCAACCCTGACTACATTACAAGGGTCATATTTCCTTGTTGGTCAAGTTGGTAACTTAAAAATTCTCAAGAAATCATCAGCCTCCTCTATAGCATTCTTTCCTATTTCAAAATCTCCTACTTTGGTACACCTAAATAGGAAAGTTCCCTTCTTGACAATTTTACCTAAGTATTCTTTGTTTAATGAAATCAATTTGGTAGAAAACTTCTATGAACCCTAGTCTCTATGGGACATATTTGGGCAAAATGTGAGGGGGTTGAGGGCATCCATAAATTTTGATAACAATATATTCTTCAAAAAGAAAAACACTACCCCAATCATGCCCCAATTGTTTTCCAGCATCAAAACACATCTTGGGTTTAACAACCTTCCTTACACTCCTATGTATTCTTTCATTAACCATTCCTATCATGTTCAAAATAGAATGCATAAAATCATTATAGAAAGAAATGATATTAGAATAAGGGTAAAATTTGTGACATACCCTTGTCCATCTTTGCACAGACAAATTTGTCTCCCAATTCTTCTGTAGACTCAAAGAAGCTCTGATCAAAGGCATCTACATTTCTAAACATGATTAGGTGCATGAGAAACAAGTAGTTATGGAATCTAAAGTTCTCCATTCTTCCCTGTTGTGCATCAACAATTTGATCATGGATCTTCTTGATGATGTAGGTCACGAAATCATACCCAATATAGGTGTTTGGGTCCTAAATATTTAATTCCATGACATAATGTCCACCTAAAGCATTCATCATTCCATATGAACCTAGGACTTTGTTGAGACCAAAAATGGTATTCTACATATACCTTTGAAAAACTTCCAAGCGCATAAGCTCTTCTACCTACTTTGAAATCTCCCCCTTTTCCTTCCTTGAGATGGGGATATGTCTTATCATTTTTCTACCCATGTAGAAGCTTTTTTTATTCTTGAAATTCTCATTTAATTTGTCCATGTCAATAGGCAATGACACTGGACCTCCCAAATCAAATGCTTCTATCAATGTCTCCTTTTCCAATGCTAAGAAAATGCTTCTATCCTTCTTGTGAAAGGACTTGCTGACTAGATTATAACATTTTACCAGCACCTTGACTAGGTCAACATCAACAAAGACCTTTGGCTTAATCAATTTTCCTAAGTTCCTTATCCAAGGGTTTGAAATTGGAACTTTCTTTGTCTTGTTCTTGTAAATGAACTAGAATAATTTGTTCCCATTCCTGTTAGGTACTTCTACATCTCTGTAGAATATGTAAGGATCTCTGAAGGCATGATCATTTACAAACTATGCACTAGAGGAACCAAGTAAAATTTGCATCCATTCTTCCATGAATGAACTAGGGCTTTTTCCTTTTGAGGTAGATTCTTCAATCACAACTTGAGCTATCAATTTCCCTTCTTTCTGTGCCATTTCTACAAAATAACTTTAACAATTATGATTGGTAGATGCTAAAAACTTGCTCAAATTCACTCTACAACTCTATCTCTGCTCTGAAAACTCAAACAATCATACAACTGGCAATGAAAATCTCTATGCTTTTTAGACTTTTTCTATCTCTACAATAGGAGCATGGAATTAATGGCATTTAAATCAACATGCTTTAAAATCTATCATTTCTTGAAAAAATGGTATAATTTTTAATTTTTCATACTTCGTACTTCCATCTCAAAGAAGACTATTTTAAATGTGTTTTATGTCTTCACAACTGAAAGTTGCGATGATGCGATACCTCTTTGTTTGCTACTTTGCAACAACTTTCCTTTTCTCTTTATCCCTAGCTATGACCATGAAAATTGGGTTACCTTAAGCTATTTTGCAACTTCGTTACCATTTTTCTTAACTACTATATCAAACTTGCAACATTGCGCTTGCTCTTGTTCACTACTTTGCAACCCTATTTCTTCATTGATTGAATGGGCTTGCAAAATTATTATTACTTCATTTCATGCTTTATCCCTCCTTTGTAATTAATCACCACTTTAACTTACTAACTACTATGATCAAGCAATTTCCATTCAAGTTTACCACTTTGCATCTTCACAGAAGTTTAAAACTTAATACTTCTTTTACTTGTGATGTTGCAATGCCTGCGAGATTAATTGTGTCAACTCTTTGCAACTGCTAAATACAAAGATTCTTTGAATCATGTGATGTTGTGATAAACTACTTTGTTTGATCACTAACTTATTTCATAGCTTCACAACTATAAAACATGAATGCTACTGAAAACTTATGATGTTGCACTAGCCTTCAACTTAACTATATTGATTTCATTTCGCAACCTCACAACTCAAGACTTTAACTTATAATCAAACCCTATGAAGGTGTGATATTAAGTTTTCATTGCTTCACATCTTAAAACATTTTAACTGTGTTAGCACCCATGATGTTGCGGTGACTAGTTTAACCTTAGTTTGTTCTTTGTTTGCAGTCTCACATCCTCAAATCTTAACTACAACTTTAACCTTATGAAGATGCGATCAAAGTAGTTCACTACTTTGCCACCATAACCCCAGGTTACTCTTAACTCTTTTCGATGATGTGATAACCTTAAAGCTTAACTATTGCTAACTTTCACATCTTTGTGACTTAAACTTTAGGGTTTATATTATTGCCTACGATGAAACAATGATTCAAACTTTGACTGCCACTTTATGCTTTACGCACCTTCGCAACTTAAAAAACTTGCAATCAAAATCCTATTGTGATCATGTGATCTCCATTGGATTGCTCCTTCAAAACCTTAACTTGTCAGTTAGCCTTAACACTTGCAAAGTTGTGTTGATTGTTATCTTGACTATTTCGCATCATCGCACCCCTTTCAATAGTTAATGATCACAAAGGAGCGATCTTGTGATTGAAACATTTTTTGCAACATTGAAACTTAAAAGCCATTTAGAAACATGAAATATAAAATGATATAAGATCAAAAGACTTAGGGACATCATGTATAAGCAAGATTTTTCATATATCCTAATTTGATATTGGCACGTCAATTTTGAACAAATTACATACAAGACATAACATAACTTTTTCCCTTGGATTTTTTATGAGGATTAATACATTTTCAAAAAACCCAAGCACTTTGAACACAATTTTTTTATGATTTTCATAGGATTTCACAAAAAAATTGATAGGTGAAAAGTCAAGCCATCAATAGGTATTAGAAAACATGACAAGGAAACAAGAAAGTGAAACTTAGGTATGCATTGGTATTTTTTGTTCTTATATTACCTCATGTTAAAAGGCTATCATACAAATGTCAATTTGGTATTTAAAATGAACATAGTTGTATATGTTCTTTGATTTGTCACATTTTCTAAGTTTTACATAAAAAATGCTAATAGTCCACATGTTTTGATGAGTATTCTATCCTCACATAATTGGTTCACTCAAATTACATCTAGTGGCAAGACACGTGAAAATATAGGTATTAGAAACATAGTGAGGAAACAAGAAAGTGAAACTTAGGTATGCAATGGTGTAATTCCCCACCCAGAGATCCTTGGAACACAGGGATAAAATATGCATTGAATAATTTTTTTTTGATATAAGTTACTTAACAAAAACATAATGTAACAAAGTGCAATAATGAAACATTAGGACAAGGTGATGAGAATAGGGAACATGGCAAGACTCACATGTTCACCTACATCAGTGAAAGTCTTACAACTACTTCCAAAGATCTCTAAGCTTAAAACTTGCAACTCACATACCAAGACCACATGAATCATAAGAATATACCAAGGGGATGTTCTCATTCAATCCCAAAGTAAAAACTCCTCACATGGTTAGACATACTCGTCCCTATCTACCAATCATATCATAATCAAGAATCACAAGTAGAGAACAATAATGGTCATGCAAAAGATGAGGCTCAAAGTTACATCCACTCATCTACGAGGTACCATGCTGAAAGATAATGTTGACTCCTGAAATTTGGCTAAGTCTAAAATCTTGAAGCCTTGAAATTTCCTAGAATCTTTATTTTATCTTGGAGAGATATAGAACATATCTCAAATGAATCATTGCATATATTAAAATATATCTTAAGTACGATATATTTTAAACCCCATAGAAAGACTATTTTGAGCTAGAAAGATGTGAAATCAAACTAGGTGCCCAAAACTAACTTTCAAACTTTCCTCAGCCAAGCCTACATGCCCCTTATTTCTTGCACAAGGAAATGCCCTGGTATCAAGTTTCATGTGAGACTTTACTACTTCGCGCAAGGAAGTGCATGACTCTACGTGAGGAAGTGCATCACGTTATGTGAGGAAGTGCATTACTCTGCACGAGGCTTCACGACACACCATGCGAGAATTCTTAGCATGCCACGTGAGGATTCACATAGCTCGCACAAGTATAAACATCACTTCACGTGAGGCTTTGTTTCTCCATGTGAGGAAGTACATGCTCGCATGAGGAAGTACGTTCACTCACAAGGATCTATCCTTCCCAGGTGAGAAAATAGACGACAACAAAACCAAAAAGGTAAAGTGGAAGCCTAAAAACAAGAAATCTCCACACTAGGGAGTATCAAATCCACATAGATCAAGGAATTAACACTTAAGAGCATAAAAGATGAGATGTCATGCAACAAGAAAGAGGAACATCTATTTATCTAAACCATAACAACATAAAAAAGAACATGTGGAAAGCAACATCATAGTAAACATACATGGTTCATAAACCCAACATCATATGAAGGAAAGCATAAGCATCTAAGCATCAACACAACTAAAACATGTGCATAGTTTGTAACGCCCCACTAGGGAACCCAAAAGATATTAACCTAAAGTTTCACTAATTTTTCCAAACATTTTTTAAAAAAAATATAAAGATAATAACTTAACAACATTAGAGACAATATAGTGGAAGCATTAACTCATATACACAACACCATCATTAACAAGTTACAACTCTTAAGGGTCCTGTTGGAGTTTTGAAAAACTACTAAGCAACAATATGCTCAATACCAAAATGACATCACTCATACAATCTAAGGACTAGCCAATTCCTATTAACAATTATATGTGCAAATTATTTGGACCCAAATTCAACAAAACGAAGGGTGGTTTTCTGCTCTTTAGGCTCTGCAAAACCAAGGTGGATATACCCAAGGATGATTCAAAACTGGGAAACACTATATGAGAATTATTTTAGTTTCATTCTGATTCTTATCTCAAATCCTCAAATACATGCATAATTCTTGACAATTTGATAAACACATCCCATATAATAGATTTGGCCAAAATTCTTCTATAGATCTACACATGTTCTTAGCAATAGTGGCTAACTGAAGCTAAAACATTCCATGCAAACAAGTACTGGTCAACTTTGAAGATCTACAAGAAATAAAGGTAAAATTCATTATAATTTTGCATTTGAAAACCATTTATGACATATTTCTCTTCCAGCTAAATCAATTTGACCAGTGCCTAATCCATTAGGGCTCAGAGTCTACTAAAAATCCTTATATCTAATTTGTTACCTTACAAAAAATATTATCAAAAATTCTTATCAGAATTCATCATTCAAAAATCCTTTCTACTACTATAGCAACCTTATCAAATTCATCAAAGCTTTTACTTAATCCATTGAAATAATAGTAGAGATGAACATATATACAACCTAATTGGATTGCATTCAATTGCACAAGCCTTTACTCATACAATATCAAGATAACCAAGTAATCAAAAGGAGACAAAATTCAGAAAGAACTGATATGGGGATAGCTCATAATTTGTATTCATTTTCTTTGAAAATTGCATACATTTGCAGTAAACTCAGAATGACCTTAAGAAGAAACACAGAGATCATTCTATATTCATGTATTCTCAAGAACTAACAGAGAAAATACATCACAAACTTGCTCAAATATTGGACCGTGAACAAACTAAGTATATCACCTAGAAACAATAGAAATCAAACCCTTTCTCTAGCCCTAGAATCTCACTTATATAGTGTGAGATGCAACAAGCTTCAAGCTAAGAGAAAATGATAGGTGTCCTTTACAAGAAATATTTACATACACCTATCACAAAATGACAAAAATGTGAGTAACAGAAAGATGTCCAAATAAAAACATTCTTTTTGGTGGGTAAGCTTATGTCACATCTTTTAACATTGCTGAGTTGGCTGCTATTCTAATCCCTCTTCATATGCAATAGCCAAATTAGCCAATGATGAAGCTTGTTCTGATGATGGAACACTAATCTCCACTTGTGGGCTTTCACCGTCTTTACCCTGTATGGTGGGAGTAACTTCTACCTTTTTCTTTTCTTCGTTTGTATTAGCATCTTGTGGGCTCAGGCCTGCAATTGAAGGTGATTGATTATTGTTGTCTTCTTCTTCCAGTTGGGCTTGTCTAGTGACGATGTCAATGATTTGGATCTCTTCACCCTGCACCTCATCACTGTCAATTTCATCTTCATCAAACTATTCACCAGGAGATATTTCTGCCATCCACTTGTGAAAAAGTGTGTCATGTGGCCAATTGAATGGCAAAATATCTCACTACCTTTTTAGCACATACTCAGCTTCATTATTAATAGCAACAAATTCTTGTTTTAAAGAATCAAAGAATATTTGGGCCTTCACCATTTCTTTGGTTGTGGTAGCCCACCATGCATGCCCTATTTCATTTACAATTTTATTCACCCTTAAACAAAAAATGTCATCAAGTTCCTTCGCCCATTCATCTTTGATTTTCAAATTATTTCTTTTATCTACGGCACGAGGAAACAAACTGAATTTTTGGCTCTTGTACTTGTTCAAGTAGCCTATTATTATTCTCTGTAAATGAATTCTTTTATTGTCAAAATCAGTAAGATCAGAAACAATGTCAAAGGTTTTTTCAATTTGATCATAAGAACCCCTTATGATAGAGAAACACAAAAATGTCATTGCTTTCTCCCTCCTTACCCATTTATTCACAATAGGCTTTTGAGCTTCATCATTGGATTTCAAATCCTCCCAGATATTGATCACCCTGGCCAACTGGTCATGAATTAGTGGCCATTCAACTTTGTGCCCCAAATATGTGAGAGCTTTTCTTAGTTTATCTTCATATTTGGACTCCAATTCTACATGTAAGGCCCAAAGTTTACCCTTTTCTTCTTCAAAATCCTCAGCAGTGTAGTACTGTGGCCTTTGGGGTGTATCTAGTATTTCTATGAGGGGGGTGGATTTGAAACGTTCAACTGAGGGTATGTTATTCTTAGCCTAGTGGATTTTCCCAATAGCTTGTTCTCAAGCTCAATTCTCTTTTTTACCTCTTTATTGTAGGCATCCACCACTATTTCATACTTTCTCTACAGCTCAGTCATCTCCTTTTCTTCCCTCTCTACAGTAGCCAAGGAAAATTGAGAATAATCCACATTCATGTGGGCTACCTGTACATGTGAGGTATCAACAACTCTCCTCACAGTGATACTCCCTATTAGTCTTGAATCATTAGGCTGTGATGGAGCAGCCCTAGATCCTCTTCTTAATGACCACATAACAAGAGCAGCTTGGTCATTACTGAATGCAGTTCCCAAGAACTCATTTTTATCTAGATCTTGCAATCCCAAATTATTTGACACAGAATTAAAAATCAAGGCATTAGCAATGTCCCAATTGGGCAATAATAAAATATTTGCAGCCTTTACCATCTGTCTCCCCTCTTCAAGGGTTATATTCTAGAACTCTTGCATTATTTGTTCCTTTATTTGATTCTGAATGGAGGTTTCATCCATTTCTGGATGCTCTACTTTCATATTTTTACATATTTCCTCAAAAATGTGCATGTTTGCCCTCCAAGCAAACTGATGGAAAGCCCTAGATTTTAAAAAACTGTCATTAGACAAAAATTGTTGATTGGCTTGTTCCAAAATAGGGTCTAATTCCCTTCCCCTAAAATCTGCTATAGTTAACTCAAAACTTGGCATATGAGGCTCCTGGGGGTTCCCTTCATCAATCTCTGCCTGGTAACAAAAACTCCCCCTTGTGATCCAATTTGTTCAATTTTCTCATCAGTGAATTGTTCCTCCTCAATTCTCATAGGGGTTTGGGAAGGTGAGTAACTTTTATCATGTGATTCCTCTTCCCTTATTATCTTTCTTCTCTTAGGAAAAGGTTCAGGTGGCCTTTCTTCAAAAGCAGCACTAGTAGATTCAAGTATCTATTTTCCTTTATTCACAATGGGCCTTTGATCCTGAATGATAGTATATCTTGACCTCCTTTGCACAATTAGTGGGCCTACCCCTATATTGGGAGTAAAACCCAATTTCCTCATTGTTTCCCTGGCTTTATCTGTAAAGGAATCAATGAAATGTTGCTTCTTCTCATTCATTACCACCATTATTTCAGGGAATGTACTCATTTAAGCTTATTTATCCTATCTGCAGTAGTTAGAGCATTGCTAAGAGGGTTGTAATCTTTGTCAAATCAATTAATAAAATCCAAAACCTTTGAATAAACTCTCCATTTTTCTTTCTTTGTTTCTTGCTTCTGCAGAGAGTACTCATTCCTTATTACATCTTCAGGGAAATAAAATTCATGCTCAACTGGACGAAGCTTGATCCTATGCCTAAGAGCTGAATTAAAGAAACCTTCAACATCACAAAAATGAGGGTGAGATACTACCATTTTATACTGCTCCAAAAATTTGTAGAGGAAGACCCACCCTTCCTTGGTTATTACAAACTAGTGGGCTACTGTGCAAGTGGGAAAAATTGATCTTGTTCCCCTTTTGTGTAAAAAGGTTTCTTCTACTACTCCCAACTACCATAAGAATTCAGCTAATCCTACCTTTAAGAACACTTGATAAGGTAGTACATGGGGTGTTCCTTTAAATCCATAAATTCTTATGACAGTTGAAACTAAATATGGGATGATATCTCCCAAATTATGTGAAACTTTCATATTATGGGGTTTGTCCATAGGCCTAACAAGGTGCATTAGTGCCTTAGGGATTCTAAGATTTTCACTCAATATAAAGCATCTCAGTTTGGAGGCAAAGTGCTTGTCAAATCTAACAAAACTAGCATTTTTTGCTTCCCCAATCATATATGCACTCCATAATTGAACTGGTAGTGCTTCCCCCTCTTGTTCTTTGTTCAGCGCCATTTCTTTACCAAAGTATGTAGCCCCCTTAAACAAAAACATGTGCATCAACAAGGAGTCTTGGCCCCAAACTTTCTCTACCTTGCCCTGAGAAATCCCCACCAATCCACTGTGAATCTCATCAGCCAGGTAAGAAGCAAAATCAAAAATTATTTCCACACCAAAAGAGCAGATTTGAGTGATCATATACATGAAGCTCATAGGGATAAAGTCTTCTTCACCCTCTCCAAAAACTCTGCAAAGGTTCCTGTATATCTCTATTGCCCTAGCATTGAAGCATGCTTTCTTGAAAGATTCTTTAGAGGATGATGTTATTGTTGGTAGGGTTCCAATTCTGCCGATGTGGGCTTTCAATGCACCTTGTCTAACTACATCCTTCTTTGACATATATTCTTTTTCTAAATTTGTCAAATTGATGGGCACATGATACCTAGTGAGAGGTCCCAAATGGAAAACTTCCCTAATCTCTTATGGACTGATGGTGATTAGAATTTCCCCATCTACTCTTCTCACTAACCTAGTGGCTTGATCATAACTTTTCACCACAGCATCAAGGAGTTCATAATCCATAAACACACTGGGAACAACTAGCTTTCCCAAGTTGAAATTCCATATATTGGCATGTGGAGCATACAATTTTCTTTCTACAAACCATTTCTTGAACAAATTTAAACCGGTTTGCAAGGTTTGAGCATCCTAGACCCAATTACCCTTATCATATAATCCGTCAGCTATCCTCAGCCTAGGGTTTAATGAGGTCAACTTTTTAACTTGCACTATCTCTATAGTAGACTCAAGAAGCAACTCAAGAAAATCATAATGTACATTTCTATCCAAATAATTATCTTGACTTGAAAATCCCTTCTTTGGAGGCATCTTTGATTATGCTTTACAGAACTATGATACCTACAAGGATTACAGTAGGATTACTTACTTGAATTTAGTCCTCGTTTTTCTTCTGTATTTTTGCAAAAAATTTTGCAAACAAACTGCTTTACAATCTTGCCAAACTTCAGCACGATCTTCTTTAGTAATTGCTTCTACTTCAGGAAAGGCTCAAAATCTTTATTCGCGTAAGGTGAAACTGATAAAATCTTCTGTATTATACTTTTTTTCCTCAAATGTGAAGCTTTCATGTCTAATTAATACACAAAGTGGCACCACCTTTTGCATTTAAATTTGTGTCGTTGATCTTTAAAAATCCTATGATCATAGGATATGGAGAAAGAAACCTAGGCAGCACTTGACAAGTTGGCCAATCGATCCAATGAAAACTACCCATGTACACAGCTCCTTCCTTGATGGAACTTCTGTCTAGACCCACTGGCGACTGAGGACACATGTCAATAGCTTGCTACTTCACTATACATAAAGAACGAGCACCTTTCCATAGTGAAGCAGTGACAGCCATCGATTCAATCTTGATCTTGTTGATGATATATTACTGTACTGCTTAGACAGACAGTGGTGGGCCCTCATTCGCTACCTCGCTATACAAATCATCTGAGCAACTCTTCATGGCGAGACAGTGATGACCATTGATCTAAGATTAAATCAAAGGTGGAGAAATTGCACCAAGTACCCTAAAGAGTGGTGGGTCCCATACTCGCTATGTCACATGGATTAAGCAACTTGCAACTTTCCATAGCAAGGTAGCGAGGACTGTTGATTCTAGTTTGATCTGACGATCAGGATCCCTTATGTGATTTCTTAATGGGGTGTGGGTCTAGGGCACTGGTGACGTAGCAAAATTTGCACAACTGGCACAAACCAAACCTTTCTTTTAATCTTAGTCACCCTTACATGTCACTTGAGGTTCCACTGGATGTTCTTTTCACGGCGCCTCGCTACTTCGCTAATGGTGAGATGTCAAATTTTTCTGATAGTGAGGTAGCAAGCTCCGACAACTTTAATAAAACTTGGTGCCATGAAATATAATGACCCATTGAATCACCATCACTCTTACTAACTACTTTTGACAATAGTAGTTATTGCTTGTCATGCCACCTGGACAGACCATGGTTACTGAGAATTTTCGAGGCCATCGTGTCTTTGATTTCACGGTGCCTCGCTACTTCACCAATGGCAAGATGCTTAGTTTTTCCTATAGCAAGGTAGCGAGGCATCAGAAAGACCCTCATTTTGGCGCCGACTTCTGAATGCTTCTACTGGGTCCCTTTTTCCTATTCAAACAATACTTGCAAGGTGTACGTGACTGAAAAGTCGTCCAGAAAACAAATCTTCGACTACCATAATCTTCATTTTTCAATCTCGTTTTATAAACTTTTTGGCACTCACTACCTCACTATACATAAAAAGTGATCATGTTTTCATAGTGAGATAATGACAACGGTAGATCTATTCAGATTAGACAGTGAGGAACCTGAAAGGAAAGGTAACTCGGGGGCACGAAAAATAAAAAGAGAATAGAATATTCGCTCGAGTTGATTTTCAAATATTTTGCGCTTGAAAATTTTGAAAGGAATGAAACGTAGGGTTTTCACAAAAAAATTCAAAGGCTAACAAAAGGATGACTTAGCTAGAAACCCTACTCACCATTAATGGATACAATCTGAATTTTCTATACCTAGACAAAGAAATTTTATCATGCAAAAATTCAGACCAATAGTGGCTTTGTCTGGGGACATTGAATCCTCTGGATTCAAATGAGGGTTCAGAATTTCTTGGAGAAGCGGACCACACACTTGAGCTTTAAATTGACAAATTAGAGAGAGCAAGAACATAGAACAGAAGAATATACAGGGATTGTACAGAAGACATGTAAAGATTACACAGAATGTACAAGGAAACCTAGACTACTATTCATGGAGAAAATAAGTATTTTTCAAGAAAAATACCTCTTCAAAAATTGTCCATGAATTGGCAGTTCAAGAATATTGTCTGATAGATCTTTGAGTACATAAGAATCCTCACCCCAAGTAGTTTCAATCAAATAAGGGCCTAACCAGATAGGATCAAATTTGCCATGTTTTCCTTTATCCTCAATTCTAACATTCCACATTAAGACTAGATCTCCATCTTCAAACTTCCTGCTTACCATTCTTTTATCATAGAGTGTCTTAACTTGCAGTTGCAACTTTTGGTTCTTAAGAGATGCTTCTCTTCTGGTTTCTGTCAATCCTACCAGTACATCCATCCTTTCTTGCATTTCATCTATAATATCTTCATCATATAATTGAATGTAATTGTAGAGTCCTATCAAGTTGTTCTGAGGCATTCTGGCTTGAATTCCATATACCAAATCAAATGGTGCCACACCAATGGTCTTTTTGACAGTCACTCTATTAGCACATATGGCTAATTGCAATTTAGAATCCCAGGCTTTCTTATTATCATCCAATTTTCTTTTTATTAGTTTCAACAAACTCTTATTTTTAGATTCAGCTTGTCCATTTCCTTGTGGACGATATGGGGAAGATGTTGATCTAGTGATTCCAAATTTGTCACAGAATTTCTTGAATTCTTCAAACCTAAAACATATTGCATTGTCTGTTACAATTTTCTGAGGACAACCAAATCTGAAAATAATATTATTCAATAGGAAATTGTTGACAACTTTACTTGTTGCATTTCTTGTGGGGAGAGCCTCTACCCACTTTGTAAAGTAGTCAGTAGCCACTAGAATCCAAGAATAGCCAGTGCTAGACTTGGGGGAAATCTCTCCTATGAAATCCATACCCCATTGTTGAAAGGGTGCTTGGACCTCCACTAGTTTCAATGGAGTATTACCTGAGAACTTCAGTTTTCCAACAAACATCTAACAAGGGTCACATTTCCTAATCATAATTTGAGCATCCTTGAAAAGTGAGGGCCACCAAAATTCAGCTCTCATCACCTTATGTGCAGTGGTCTTGGCCATATAGTGTCCTCCACAAACTCCAGCATGCATTTCATTTAAGATTTCTTTTGCCTTTTCTTGATCAATACATTTCAGCAATACTCCCTCAAAATTTCTCCACCACAAACTGCCTTGGACAATTATGTATCTGATGGCTTGTAATTTAGTACTCCTCTTTTCATTTTTAGGAAAATGGGGAGGAGTTTCCATGTGTTTCAGGTAATATATAACATTAGTGTACCAATCACAATGATCCATGTCACATAAGTTAGGTCTGAGGTCATCAACTACCACATTTATCTGATTGGCATCCAAATTAGATTCAGCCATGAGTTTAGCCAAACCTTGACCTCTTACCAACTTAGTTATCTATATTTCAATATTGGATTCTTGGATCCTGTTGATCCACCTTCTGCCTGATACTTCTTGTTGAGAGAATATGTCCTTCACAGCTGCACTAGGTACAAAGGCAATGACAATAGAACCTACTAGGTAGCATCTAAAAGCCTTTATAGCCTTTACTAAAGCATATGTCTATTTTCATTTATCTCATATTTTAATTCAGCAGGTTGCATTGACTTACTAAAAAAAGCAATGGGTTGTTCATATCCTTCATTTTTTTGCAACAAGACTGCGGCTACAGTGTGAAAGGAAGCAAAATAAAAAATATGCATAGGCTTTTTTTAATATGGATTTCTCAGTACTAGGGCATTTTTTATTGTAGTTTTAGTATCTTGGAATGCTTTTGAAGGCTCACCATTCCAATCTATAGTAGCTCCCTTCTTGAGCATCTTTGACATAGGTCTACTAATTTCAGCAAAATTGGTAACAAACGTTCTAAGAAAATTAACTTGGCCAAAGAAGGATTGAATTCCTTTTATATTCTTTGGCTTGGGGACTTTATCAATAGCTGCTACTCTCTCAGGATCTATTTTCACCCCATCTTTAGACACTATATGTCCTAGTAATCTTCCTTTTGTCACCCCAAATGTACATTTCTTTGGGTTCAAAGATACTCCATATTCCAAAGCTTTGATAAAAAAATTCTCCAAATGCTTGCAGTGATCCTCAGCTTTCTTAGAATATGTTGTAAGATCATCCTAGTATACAACCATAAATTTGTCAATATAATCATGAAATGCCACATCCATAACTCTTTGGAAAGTAGCTCTTGCATTAATCAAGCCAAATGGCATCCTTACATATACATAGGTTCCCCATGGGGTTGTGAAGGTTGTCTTAAATTGTTCAGTTTCCTTTACTAGAACTTGATTGTACCCAGAGAAACCATCCATCATGGACATTAGCTCAGAACCAGTTACTTGCTACAACATGGCTTCCATATTTGGTAGTCCATAATTATCCTTCAAGGATGCTCAAGAGCTTGATCCTATGCCTAACAGCTGAATTAAAGAAACCTTCAGCATCACAAAAACAAGGGTGAGATATTGCCATTTTATATTGCTCCAAAAATTTGTAGAGGAAGACCCACCCTTCGTTGGTTATTACAAACTGGTGGGCTACCATGCAAGTGGGAAAAATTAATCATGTTCCCCTTTTGTGCAAAAAGGTTTCTTCTACTCCTCCCAACTTCCATAAGAATTTAGTTACTCCTACCTTTAAGGGCACCTGATAAGGTAGTACATGGGGTGTTCCTTTAAATCCATAAATTCTGATGATAGTTGAAACTAAATATGGGATGATATCTCCCCAATTATGTGAAACTTTCATATTATGGGGTTTTTCTATAGGCCTAACAAGGTGCATTAGTGCCTTAGGGATTCTGGGATTGTCACTCAATATGAGGCATCTCATTTTGGAGGCAAAGTTCCTATCAAATCTAACAAAACTAGCATTTTTTGCTTCCCAAGTCATATCTGCACTCCATAATTGAACTGGTAGTGCTTCCCCCTCTTGTTCTCTGTTTAGCGCCATTTCTTTACCAAAGTATGTAGCCCCCTTAAACAAAAACATGTGCATTAACAAGGAGTATTGGCCCCAAGCCTTCTCCAACTTGCCCTTAGCAATCCCCACCAATCCACCATGAATCTCATCAGCTAGGTAAGAAGCAAAATAAAAAATTATTTCCACACTGAAAGAGGAGATTTGAGTGATCATATACATGAAGCTCATAGGGATAAAGTCTTCTTCACCCTCTCCAAAAACTCTGCACAAGGTCCTGTATATCTCTACTGCCCTGGCATTGAAGCATGCTTTCTTGAAAGGTTCTTTAGAGGATGATGTTATTGCTGGTAGGGTCCCAATTCTGCCAATGTGGGCCTTCAGTGCACCTTGTCTAACTACATCCTTCTTTGACATATATTCTTTTTCTTAATCTATCAAATCGATGGGCACATGATACCTAGTGAGAGGTCCCAAATGAAAAACTTCCCTAATCTCTTATGGACTGATGGTGATTAGAATTTCACCATCTAGTCTTCTCACTACCCTAGTGGCTTGATCATAACTTTTCACCACAGCCTCAAGGAGGTCATAATCCATAAACACATTGGGAACAACTAGCTTTCCCAAGTCAAAATTCCATATATTGGCATGTGGGGCATACAATTTTCTTTCTGCAAACCATTTCTTGAACAAATTTAAACCAGTTTGTGAGGTTTGAGCATCCTAGACCCAATTATCCTTATCATATAATCTATCAACTATTCTCAACCTAGGGTTTAATGAGGTCAACTTTTTAACTTGCACTGTCTCTACAGTAGACTTAGGAAGCAACTCAAGCAAATCATCATGTACATTTCTATCCAAATAATTAACCTGACTTGAAAATCCCTTCTTTGGAGGCATCTTTGATTATGCTTTACAGAACTGTGATACTTACAAAGATTACAGTAGGATTACTTACTTGAATTTAGTCCTCATTTTTCTTCTATATTTCTATAGATTTGTTCATGAACAAACTGGTTTACAATCTTGCCAAACTTCAACACGATCTTCTTTAGTAATTGCTTCTACTTCAGGAAAGGCGCTTTCATGTCTAATTAATATAAAGAGTGGCACCACCTTTTGTGTTTAAATCTGCGTTGTCGATCTTTAAAAATCCTATGATCATGGGATATGGAGAAAGACAACTAGGCATTGCACTTGACAGGTTGGCCAATCAATCCAATGAAAACTGCCCACGTACACAGCTCCTTCCTTGATGGCACTTTTTTTTGGACCCACTGGCAACTGAGGACACATGTCAATAGCTAGCTACTTCGCTATACATAAAGAATGAGTGCCTTTCCATAGAGAAGCAGTGACAGCCATCAATTGGATCTTGATCTTGTGGACGATATATTACTTTACTACTTAGACAGACAGTGGTGGGCCCTCATTCGCTACCTTGCTATACATATCATCCGAGCAACTCTTCATGGCAAGATAGCGATGGTCATTGATCTGAGATTAAATCAAAGGTGGAGAAACTGCACCAAGTACCCTAAAGAGTGATGGGTCCCATACTCGCTATGTCGCATGGATTAAACAACTTGCAAGTTTTCATAACGAGGTAGCAAGGACTATTGATTCTAGTTTGATCTGACAATCGGGATCCCTTATGTGGTTCTGAATGGGGCGTGGGTCTTAAGCACTAGCGACGTAGGAAAATCTGTACAATTGGCACAAACCAAACCTTTCTTTTAATCTTAGTCACCCTTACATATCACTTGAGGTCCCACTGGATGTTCTTTTCACGGCACCTCGCTACTTCACTAACGGCAAGATGTCAATTTTTTTTGATAGCGAGGTAGTGACTCTGGCAGCTTTAATAAAACTCGATGCCATGAAATATAATGACCCATCGAATCACCATCACTCTTACTAACTGCTTCTGACAATAGTAGTTATTGCTTGTCATGCCACCTGGACAGACCATGGTTACCGAGAATTTTTGAGGCCACCGTGTCTTTGATTTCACAACACCTCGCTACTTCGCTAACGGCAAGATGCTTAGTTTTTTCGATAGCGAGGTAGCGAGGCATCAGAAAGACCCTCATTCTGGTGCCAACTTCTGACTACTTCTACTTGGTCCCTTTTCCTGTTCTGATAGTACTTGCAAGGTGTACATGACTGAAAAGTCGGCCAGAAAACAAATCTTCGACTGCCGTAATCTTCATTTTTTGGTCCCATTTTATAAACTTTCTAGCACTCGCTACCTCGCTATACATAAAAAGTGCTCATGTTTTCATAGCGAGGTAACGACAACAATAGATCTATTCAGATTGGACGGTGAGGAACTTGAGAGGAAAGGTAACTCGAGGGCGCGGAAAATAAAAAGAAAATAGAATATTTGCCCAAGTTGATTTTCAAATATTTTGTGCTTGAAATTTTTGAAAGGAATGAAACGTAGGGTTTTCACAAAAAATTTCAAAGGCTAACAAAAGGATGAATTAGCTAGAAACCCTACTCACCATTAATGGATACAATCTAAATTTTCTATACCTAGACAAAGGAATTTTATCATGCAAAAATTCAGACCAACAGGTCCCATGAGGTTGAATCACATATAAGGTTAAATAATGCTAAATCCAATATATAAAATATCCACATCAAAGAATAATTGCAAGTATGAATCCATATAAGTAATATACAATTACAGGATGCCACTTGATGATAATCAAAATGCACAATTCATCCACTATACAAGTCACAAGGTATGAAAGGCTAAAAGAATATACATCAACAATAATATACAACATCTCACAAGAACTTCAATAAACAAATAAAGTACAATAGAATATAATCATTTGACATAAGTACAAGATCAAATAGAAAGGGTCAACTGCAAAGGCAACTCCAACAATGACATCCAACTGTCGAATCTCAATGGTATAGGAAAATGCACTACCACCCAACCTCATGAAACCCAAAAAGGTCTACTCCCACCGCACTAAGGAGATAAACTCAAGTCTCATACGGATATCAAACTCACAAGTCAAAACCAACATCTAAGTCAAGGAAATACCTAAAAGCAAGCTATCTCAAAGGGTACCAAGACACAAATATCAATTAATCCCAGAGGCAACAAAGACACGTAGGAAATCTACTATGCAAGTGAGTGAGTGTCATTGCATGAGCCAAATCTAAGGTTACCTTGGTAGCCGCTATAGACTCTAGACCCCCTAGTGGCTCTATGCAGCGTCAGTATCCTTTCATATTGACAAGGCATACTAACAAGTCAGCTCTAAGGTTACCCTAGTAATCTTTTAATACTTTGGCCCCCTAGTGACTTTCTGTGGTATCAATATCTTATTTATTCATTTTAAACTCATTTAATGAAATGTTATCACTTATTAAAACAACCTACAATGGGTTACCTAGGCAACCTCTTTAGGGCTCTGACCTCCATTGTAAGCCACTTTCCAACATGACATACATATAACCTACCCTAAGCTTAGCAAAAGAAAAAGATCGCAAATGACCATAAACCACACATTAGTTCTTAAACAAGCAACTAGAACATACTGAAAATATCACTGATCATAATCACAAATTAAATTCCACCAATACGGTCATCCTAATGGGACTGACCAAAATCAAGCACTCATAAACCAAATCCATGTCATAACATGACATCACCAAGAACAAATCACATAATAACCTCTATCCTATACAAGCAACTAGGAAGCAATCCAATGATAACTGATCAAAGACTCAAAAAATGTTATACCAGAATAGTCGCACCATTCACTTCATTTCTACACAAGAGATAATGGAAAGCAATAACAACCATCCGAACAAATTCCTCATAGAATACACATGACACATTACCATGGTTGGGTATAAAAGATTGTATACAAAATATCATCATGACATCACAAGACAAACCCCCAAGCCTCTGGTAATACAACCTGACTAGTCAAACACTAAGTCAACACCTGAAAACCCAAACACCAATAAATCACATGTCACATAAAGTACATACAAAAGTGAATTTCATAATTCATTAGGTTGAAAATACATAGTTTTAGTTAATAATAAGGTTCACATTTTTGTCTCCAAGTTTTTGACTTTAGAAAGATTTATAAATTTCCCCTATAATTGAATCTGTTTTCCTTTTAAAAAAATTGAACGCACAACTACCACTAACTCACAAAATCGACATCTCTATTAAGACTAATCAAATAATAATAATTAAATAATAAGTAATAAAATAATACAAGTTTACTAAGGTTTTCAAATAATCAAAATATGTAATATAAATCCCCTAATATTAAATTCATTTTCATATATTTGAACCATATAAACACATCCAAGCTTGATAAGTAGGAGACAATTTCCACAGCAAGTCAAATTGTGATATTGCCATCAAGATTTAACTATGTAATTTTGAGTCAAACTCATTGACCCATGTTTCGTGAGTTGTGATTCAACATGAATCTATCTCTCATGAGAATAAATGGAACACTTAGCACTCATTGGATCTAGGTGATGCTCACAGAGGTGAAGCACCAAGACTTCTTGGGAGGTCACCCATCCCAGTACTACTCCAGCCTGAGCGCGCTTAACTACAAAGTTTCCTCCATGGTTAAACCCAAAGCTTGCAACCCCATTTACAAAACATCCAACCTTGTAAAAAACAACATTAATTCTCCCAATTAATTTTTTTGATTTTCAATTTACTTCAAAATTATATTTAAATAATAAAGTAATAAATCAAAATTTTAAATAATTATATTAACTTTTCTAACAATACTTATTAAAATTATTAATAATTATTATCAATTATTACCAAAATAATTTTATATTATTAAACTTTGGAAAAACTTTCCCAAAATGGAAACCTACTAAAATTGGAAACTTTCTTGAAATGGAAACCTGTTAAAAATGGAAACTTTCCAAAAATGGATGCTAAAAATGGAAACTTTTTGAGAATAGAAGCTTACTAAAAATAGAAACTTTTCAAAAATGGAAACTTGCTAAAAATAGAAACTTTTTGAAAATGAAAATTCGCTAAAAATAGAAACTTTTCAAAAATGGAAACCTACTAAAATATAAACTTTCCAAAAATGGAAACTTACTAAAAATTAAAAATTTCCAAAAATGAAAACTTACTCAAAATGGAAACTTTTCAAAAATGGAAACTTACTAAAATAGAAACTATCTAAAAATAGACATTTTCCAAACCCTATCCCGAAACCACAAATTTCTTAATTGATTCAAACTATGAATTATCAAATTAATCAAATGAGGGTTTCTAAATTCATTGTACTCATATACATATAATCTTAGAATGAAGATCAATTAAAATATACAAGGGTTTTAATTTCATTAATTTGTTCACAGACATAATCAAGAATATAAAATAATAAATCTCAATCACAAGGGTTTCAAACAATTCTAAAAGTTCTAAAACATATTTAACTAGACACGAAGAAGACAGGAAAATTGAATGGAAATCTACTATGCAAACAAGATTCTACCTAAATCTAATGCCATTTTGACAACAAACGAAGCACTCAAGAATTTCCCTTTCTATCTAAAAACCTCCTCCAAAATTGCTCCTCCAAAACCTAGTTCTTGAAAAATGAGCTCTAGATCTCTGATAAAGAGTTATCCCCTATATTAGGGGCTTTGATTGTGCAATCATGAGAGGGAAGTCATTGATCAATTTCTTTTATTATTTTATTACCTTTTACCTTTTCATGCACAAATTTTTAGATATTTAATTACAAAATATCTTTATTTGAATAATTAGCATTTTCTCTTTAATTAATTTATTATATTTTAATTTCATGCATAGGCTTTATGCAATTTAATTAAAATAAACTTTATTAAATTTATGTTTTCTCTCTCAAGTTACTTACGAGAAGTTTTTAATAATATAATATTTGTTAAATTTAACTAATAATATTATTTAGAATTTATTATTAAAATCAAACTCCTAAATAAATATTATTAAATTAATTAAATATAAAATGTCAAAATTAGACTTATAACTTTAGATTTAAATTTTAATTCTTTTATTTAATTAATTCATGAGACATTTTTAATAATATATTTATATTATTTAGAGTTTATTATTAAAATAAAACTCCTAAATAATTATCATTAAATTAAATAAATATAAATACGTAAAAAATAAAACTTTAATACAATCTTTTAAATTTAATTCTTTTATTTAATTAATTTCTTAATTAATTAAATATTGAATTTACTTTATAAAATTTTCATGAAATTATCTTTTAATTTGATTTAGTTATAACTGAAAATCATCACACACCCACAGAACTAAATATGAAAACCCATCATACAGAACATAATACTAAATCAAACACCAGGGTCAAAGTCACGAATTCACGTCACTTGACGCATTCGAACAAGTAAACTAACTCAAATACTTTTCCTACTTTCTAGGACAATTGGCTTAGGGTTTAGAACTCAAACTTGAGAGTTATCTCCCCACTTATACTATTGAAATACTGCGATAGGGTACGCTCATCCTAACAATTCAGGGAAGTTGATACCCGATACCTGCAATCTACATAAAATCCATGTATGTACAAACACATAATTTAAGCTAAACAAGCAATGGTAGGAAGTGGTGCACCGTGCAGATCCCGACTAGCAGGTGACTACGACTCCCTTCCTCAACCACATCAGAAATGCCAATCATAAAGTAAAATAGACAGGTACACCATACACATGCAAGTATGGGGTAAGTAACCACAAGAACTGCATATAAATAGTTCATCTACTAATCATCATGAGATAATTGAAAGTCATTAAATGAACATATATATCATCATCGAAATAATCATGAACATATGAAATAACTAAATAACTCAAGTAGGGGTGGGCATTACATGGTTCCTCCCAACCATAATAGCATCATGAGACCTCGAAGGCCCTAGCCATCCCCTACACGTAACTTTCCAAACTACTTACCAGATAGTCAAAGTTGTCTTATGAGGGTGCTATTGCGACAAAATTAACTAACATCATAAGAATAAGAAGGTATAACATGCTAATCCATCAAAGCATAGATACTCCTACTAACAGTGAATCACAACATCTAACCATATGCTATAACATCATAATAAAGGAATGCATCAAATGAAAACTAGCATCATCTAAACATGATATCCATACATTCCAATTAAATAATAAATCACAAGGAAACATACTCCACAAAACCCAAAAATACCAAGTAAACATCAAGCATTGGTCTCAATTGGAAATAGATCATCTCTGTACACCGGTCCCCAACAATGGTGAAGGTAGTTGTGCCTCCCAACCACATGGAACCCATAGGTCCACTCCCATCATGTTGATGGAGATAATGATCCAACCACAAACACACATAAAGCAAACATCCATGGCTAACACTCATGCTTGATAGTAAAGAGGACTGCAACCAAGATCATTAGACAATGTAAGTACAATAGGTACTGGTCAGACACTTTATGGGTCAACTATGTAGCGACTCTAGTGGAGAGCTAGTAAGTTGGAAAGAACCAAGTTGTAAACACAAGAACAATCGTTCCCCTCAGTACACCCTCAAGAGGCTATGTTGTAAGAATAACTAATCATTCCCCTTTACACCACCCTTAGGAGACTGATCATAAATTTCTTATCTTATTTAATTTTCAATTAATTAATTAAGTTAAACTTATTAGAAAATTCTACACATACATCTTGTCGGGAACACCACAAGGGTTATGAGAGAAGCCCCTCCATCGCCTTACTCTACATACCCATGCTCATCATACGATGAGTGCCCGTAGGTATGCATATTCCCATCCCAACCCCAAATGAACATAACTCCATCGAAATACAAACAAGAGATTGGGGCTCGCAAGTCACCCGATAAATGTATGTGTATGTGCTCATGTGGAACACCACCATCACGAAGATCATAAAACAAGGGATGGATGAGAACATAAGAAAAATCACTCTCAACCAATAATAAACTCGAGAAGATGAATTCTACATGAATCCCAAGGAATAATAAACCATATATCATGAACTCACTCAACCGGTCTCAATCCAGGAGTATGGATTCTATACAAATCCCAATGATGCAATAAAACCAAGCATCATGAACTTACTCGACCATCTCCAATCTAAGAGTATGGATTCTACACGAATCCTAACATCCATGAAATAACAACAAGGGTTATGCCAGAAACAATAACACCAGGTATAAAATCACTCAATCAAATACAAGATCGGGAGTACAGATGTGACACACATCCCAATGCAAACAAAATATGCAAAAATGGTCTAACTGATATCCTACAAATAATCCAACTCCAAGACCAACATCACGCGAAGAAAACCTAAGAAAATTGGGTGACATGCAAATCAAGGCAAAAACCTCAAAATTAAAACACATTTGGTCTTAGGGTACAAAAGCCACAAATATCAAATAAATCTAGGTTTGGAGTCCATATGCAAAAATGACCAGTATAATGGTGCAAAACCCCAAACCCCCATCTCAAAAAATAGGGAAATGTTCATACTTGCCCAACTGGGTAAAGCTAGCATACAAAAATAGAGGGGAACACTAATTCTCAACCTACAAACAAACGACTACAAAAGATGAAAACAAAAATGGAGTTGAAACAATAAAACTCGTAGCCAAAAGGGCTAAAATGAAAAATAACTAGATAAACTAAATATCACACAAAAGCTACCAAAAATCATGGCAAACCAATGTCTCCCTGAGTTGGATCCAACAAGACCAATCTCGTAATGATCCCACACCTGTAGCTCTCACAATGATCAAAACAATATTTCCTCATGAAGAAGATTTTGGGTTTTACTCTCAAACTTTCTAATTCAAAAGTGAGAAGTGAGGAATAAAATTCCTTTTTGGATACTTATTCACTTTTCAAGTGAATAATCAATTAGGGTAAAATAACCAGGTCACTTAGTTAATCTCTAATACAAATAGGAGATTGGGGCTTGCAAGTCACTCGACAAATGTATGTGTATATGCCCATGTGTGGTGCACCACCATCACGAAGATCATAAAACAAGGGTTGGATGAGAACATAAGCAAAATTGCTCTCAACCAATAATAAATTCAGGAGGACAAATTCTACACAAATCCCAAGGAATAATAAACCATACATCATGAACTCACTCAACTGATCTCAATCCAGGAGTATGGATTCTATACAAATCCCAATGATGTAATAAAACTAAGCATCATGAACTCACTCGATCGGCTTCAATCCAAGAGTATGGATTCTACACGAATCCTAACATCCATGAAATAACAACAAGGGTTATGCTAGAAATAATAACCCCAGGTATAAAATCACTCAACCAAACACAAGATCAGGAGTACAAATGTGACACACATCCTAATGCAAAAAAAATATGCAAAAATAGTTTGATTGACATCCTACAGATAATCCAACTCCATGACCAACATCATGCCAAGAAAACTTGAGAAAACTGTGACACGCAAATCAAGGCAAAAATCTCAAAACTCAAAAAATTCAAAATTAAAACACATTTGTTCTTAGGGTACAAAAGCCACAAATATCAAATAAAATCTAGGTTTGGAGTCCATATGAAAAAAAACCAGTATAATGGTGCAAAACCCCAAACCCCCATCCAACAAGACCAATCTCGTGATGATCCCACACCCATAGCTCTCACAATGAACAAAATAATATTTCCTCGTGAAGAATATTTTGGGTTTTACTCTCAAACTTTCTAATTCAAAAGTGAGAAGTGAGAAATAAAATTCCTTTTTGGATACTTATTCACTTTTTCAGTGAATAATTGATTAGGGTAAAATAACCAGGTCACTTAGTTAATCCCTAATTCAACCCAAAATGAAAACAAACTATTCCAAGTAATTGGAATTCAACTACAACAAAGCTGTCGGGAATTAAGTTAAATGAATAAAGCCCAAAATTCCCTTAAACCAAAATCACAGAATTCCTTAATAACTTTTCGCAACAATGCGAACCTCTAAATGCATAGACATGCTCACGGGTCAAATCACATAATGCAAATGAGTCTGGATTTATTAAATCACTGTAAGGTTTAATTTGAAAAATTAAATAGGATATGTCGACCATACAGGGATGACATTGGCTAGATATGAACAACTAAATCATTAACTCCATGTGCCACTACTAGGGACATAAGTCTTGCACACTAAACAACATGATCAAATGCAATTGCATATAATAATATAACCAAAGTGATAAGTGCAGTAAATAACCATTTATTTAAACAACCCATTTTGCATAAATTACCAAAATGAACAAGGTAAATATCTGCAACACACCAATGAATTAAACGTGGACAATTCATTTCTAATTATTTAAGCATTTAATAATTATTGTTTAAACAACATGAAAAGGCACTTAAAATACATAAGTGAACATGGTCAAATACATGATTAACCACTGCTACATGAACCTAGTCCAATGTAGCAAGATAATAATACACAATGCAATCTCTGCACATATCTTAGAATAATCATGGAACAACCTCATGATAACACATCTATCTAGGTAACCATTGACACAAACCTTAATGAAACCATCGAACACATCATAAACTCATAAATCAATCATAAGCATAATCAAAGCAACTGATATAATAATAAAATCCAATCACCTTGAGGGTGTAGACCACTCATGGTCCCAATCATGATCACTCATTAAGAAAAATCATCAAAGTTGCATCCATCAAGATGACTTACATAAATCAAATGGGAGAGGCACTACACATGACATTTGCTTTTCTTATATTACCTCATGCTAACAGGTTATCCTACAAATTTTGGTTTGGTTTTAAAAATGTTCTTTGATTTGTCCCATTTTATAAATCTTACATAAAAAGAAAATTAAAAAAAATATTCCACATGTTTTGATGAGTATTTTGTCCTTACACCAAAGATTCATTGATAGAGCATCTCTCTCTCTCTCTCTCTCTCTCTCTCTCTCTCTCTCTCTCTCTCTCTCTCTCTCTCTCTCTCTCACACACACACACACACACACACACACACACACACACACACACACACACACACACACACACAACTTGACTTTTTTAAATAGAGCATAATTATCTTCTTCTATTAATTGAATTTATTTTATTTTAGATATGTTGAGATATCTACAGCTGGATGCATCATTTCTTTGAAGCCATCATTTCTCTATTAGCATCACTTTCCATATCTTGAAGCTTTAGATAAAAGGTAAAAATATTCTCTGTGAGGATAAGAATCAAATTAGAACTTTAAGGATATGATGAAAATCTCTATGAACATAGCACAATTTGAAGATGAAGTAGCATAGACCCTAAAGAGCCTAACTTTATTCTTTTGTAAGTTCTTGTTTAATTTCTTTTTTCTATGTCTAGGTTACCTCTGTTTCAATTGTATGTTGATAGCAACATTTTGTAAATAGAGTTTCAAACCCCTTCAAAATTTGTTTAATCCTTGAAAAAAAATTAATTTCTCCATGTATTATACAAATGTGAACAAAAATTAGACCCTTTTTTTCCTAACTATTTTCAAACCTTTTCAAAATACCCATTGCACACCAAGATAAAATTGTTGATCACCAGGCAAAAGCCTACAACGCAATGGTAACTTGTGAGCCTCTCATGTGGGAGGTCTTGGGTTTGAATCTACCTTCAATTAACATATAATAATAATTAATTGCAACAAATAATAATTAATCTAGGCTTCGACCGTTTATCGATAAATTTTTTTTTTAAAATTGTTGATCACCTATTCTAATGGAAATACTCCCCCTATATTAACGCTTATTTAATACCATGTCATTTACTAACATATTTAACATCATTAAATTAGTTACCTTTTTAACAAATATTTAACATCACTAAATCATTGTGGTATTACCAAGAGGATTCACTAAATCAATTGATTACAAATGAGATTAAAAATATTAATAACCATGTGTTAGTTGTGATATGTAAAGATGGAAAAATATAGGAAACAAAACCGATGTTATAGAAATTAAATTCATGAGTTGCATACCCATCATTTCAAGGGCATTTGGAAGAGGAGATAGCAACCACAAAAGAAACAATACTCTTTTTCTTCTTTGGTTTGTTGCTTCCATTTCTTTCTTAAGTCATGATTTATGGCCAACATTGTCATTACTTTGAGTTCTTTGATATTAAGAAATGGACAACGATTGGGGTAAGTTTCTTCCATTTAATCCTATTTGTTTGTGGATTTGTGTTTCTTCTCCTCTTAGTTTTCTTATTGTGATCGAGAGGTCTAACCAGAGGGGGTTCTCGTCTACTTTAGGGATTTCATCGTCTAAATAATTACATCATCGAACAAATTTCTATTTCACTAGGATCATTGTATGATATAAATTCCATGGACTTTGTTTACTATCATGGATGTTATTCAACCATTGTATTCTCCATATGTTATTCAACCATTGTATTCTCCATATTCCTTATTAGTGTAAACATTATGTTGATTTCATCACGTATTAAGAAACACTAAATCAAATGATGTAGGAGATAGAAAAACTTAGGCAACATAACAGACATTATAGAAATTAAATTCACAAGTTGCGTACACATAATTTCAAGGGAATTTAGGAGAGGAGACAACAACCATAGAAGAAAAAATAATCTCTTTCTTCTCTGTTATATTGTTGTCATTACTTTCTTAAGCCTAGATTTAGGGCCAATATCATCATTACTTTGAGTTCTTTGATTTCATCACGTATTAAGAAACAAATGACAATTGGGGAGAGTTTCTCCCATTTAATATTATTTATTTGCAAATTTTTGTTTCTTCTCCTCTTAGTTTTCTTATTAGGATCTGGAGGTCTAATCAAGGGGTTCTCATCTACTTTTGGGTTTTCATCCTTTGAATAATTACATCATCGAACAATTTGTATTTATCACTAGAAAAATGTGATTGGGAAAATCATGAACGTTTTGATTTGTCCAATAGTTGCTATGTTGTCAAATCCCATTAGTCATTACTTGGACTTACATGAAACATAATATTTTGACAAATTAGGGTTGTAGTCCCTCACCTCCCTAGGACTTGGGTTTGAACATTGCACTGCACGATTTTGCATGGCCTTTTATGTTTATGGTTGGTTGGGAAGTTAAATGTTTATATAGATAAGTTGGGTGGATTTTTGTCCTTTTCTAGAATTTTAATTTCTTTATATGGACGCTGAAGCTATAATAAGTGCTATGGGATTTGACAAGGGGATTCTCATGTAGCTATAATATTTGTAGTTGCTATGTTGTCAAATCCCATTAGCCATTGTTTGGATTTGCATGAAACATAATATTTTGAGAAATTAGGGTTGTAGTCTCTCACCTCCCTGAGACTTAGGTTTGAACATTGCATTGCATATTTTTGTGTGGCCATTTATATTTATGGTTGGTTGGGGAGTTAAATGTTTAGACAAATAAGTTGGGTGGATTTTTGTTCTTTAAATGGTCATTTCAAGGGCATTCAGTAAAGGGGACAACAACCACAAAAGAAAGATATCTTTCCTCTTTGGTCTATTGTTGCCATTTCTTTCTTAAGCTGAGCTTTAGGGCCAACATCGTCATTACTTTTCATTCTTAATTTCATCGCATATTAAGAAATGAACGACAACTGGGGAGAGTTTCTTCTATTTAATCTTATTTTTTTGTGGATTTGTGTTTCTTCTCCTTTTAGTTTTCTTATTAAGATTTGGAGGTATAATCAGGGGGTTCTCGTCTACTTTAGGATTTTCATCTTTTAAATAATTACATCATTGAACAAATTTCTATTTCACTACAATCATTATATGATATAAATTCCATGGACTCAATTTTCTATCATGGATGTTATTCAACCCTCAAGAGAGGAGACAACAACCACATAAGAAACAATAATCTCTTTGGTACGAACCATTGCACCAAAACCCTAAGGTGCTAGTGAAGGCTGCCCACCAGGATCATAACATCCCACCACACTCTGTAGTCTAGACTTTGAGTTGGATGTGTGCCCATATGATGGGCCATCCCTTGGTCGTATGAGCCCCCAACAAATACTACAATGCCGATGTTACCACCCGCTTTGAGACTCAAACCTGGGTGGAGGCTCTGATA
Source organism: Cupressus sempervirens (assembly GCA_028749045.1). Lineage (NCBI taxonomy): Eukaryota > Viridiplantae > Streptophyta > Pinopsida > Cupressales > Cupressaceae > Cupressus > Cupressus sempervirens. The sequence continues at coordinate 462,171,389 of CM053793.1, forward strand.
CCACATGGTACGAACCATTGCACCAAAACCCTAAGGTGCTAGTGAAGGCCACCCACCAAGATCATAACACTATTTCTTCCCTAGTCTATTGTCACCATTGCTTTCTTAAGTTGAGCTGTAGGGCCAACATCGAGTGGCATTCAAGAGAGGAGAGAGCAACCAGAGAAGAAACAATAATATCTTTCCTCTCTAGTCTGTTGCCACCATTCCTTTCTTAAGTTGAGCTTTAGGTCCAACCTCATCATTACTTTGAGTTGTTTGATTTCATCACATATTAAGAAATGGATGATGATTAGAGTGAGTTTCTTCCATTTTATCTTATTTGTCGATAGATTTTTGTTTCTTCTCCTCTTAGTTTTCTTATTATGATCTGGAGGTCTAATTAGGGGGGGTTCTCATCTACTTTAGGGTTTTCATCATTTGAATAATGACATCATCAAACAAACTATGTATGATATAAATTTCATGGACTCTATTTACTATCATGGATGTCATTCAACCTTTGTATTCTCCATAGTCCTTATTATTGTAAAGACTATGAGCTATCACTAAAAGTCATAAACTTATCATCATCTAGATAAATTAATTTACCTTCCGTTGTGGTCAAATGGACAATACATGATGAAATCAGCATAGTCTCCACATTAATAAGGACTATGGAGTATACAAGGGTTGAATAACATCCATGATAGTAAATAGAGTTTGTGGAATTTATATCATACAAGGGAAGGTAAAGTAATTTATCTAGATGATGATAAATTTATGACTTTTAGTGCCAGCTCATACTCTTTACAACAATAAGGATATGGAGAATACAAGGGTTGAATAATGTCCATTATAGTAAACAGAGTCCATGGAATTTATATCATACAGTGGTTTTAGTGAAATAGAAATTAGTTTGATGATATAGTTATTCAGACGATGAAAACCCTAAAGTAGACGAGAATCCCCCTAATTAGACCTCTAGATCCCAATAAGAAAACTAAGAGGAGAAGAAACACAAATCCGCAAACAAATAAGATTAAATTGAAGAAACTCACCCCAATCGTCGTCCATTTCTTAATACGTGATGAAATCAAAGAACTTAAAGTAATGACGATGTTGGCCCTAAAGCTTGACTTGAGAAAACACAAGCATTAGAATCAACGTTATAGAATTTAAATTTAGGAGTTTCTTACCCATCATTTCAAGGGTATTCAAGAGAGGAGGCAATAACCACAGAAGAAACATTCATCTCTTTCTTCACTTGTCTATTGTTGCCATTGCTTTCTTAAGCTGATCTTTAGGGCCAACATTGTCATTACTTTGAGTTATTTGATTTCATCATGTATTAAGAAATGGATGGTGATTGCGGTGAGTTTCTTCCATTTAATATTATTTGTTTGTAGATTTGTGTTTCTTCTCCTCTTAATTTTATTATTACAATCTGGAGGTCTAATCAAGGGGATTCTCGTCTAGATGTTTTGATGATTATTTTATCCTTATACCAAGGGTTCATTGGTAGAGCATTTCTCTCTCTCTCTCTCTCTCTCTCTCTCTCTCTCTCTCTCTCTCTCTCTCTCTCTCTCTCTCTCTCTCTCACACACACACACACACACACACACACACACACACTTGAATTTTTGAAATAGAGCATAATTATCTTCTTCATTTATTTTATTTTATTTTAATTTAGTTATGTTGAGATCTCTACAACTAGGTGCATTATTTATTTGAAGCCATAATTTCTCTATTAACATCACTTTCCATATCTTGAAGCTTTAGATAAAAGTTAAAAATATTCTCCATGAGGATAAGAATCAAATTAGAACCTTAAGGATATGATAAACTCTCTATGAAAATCTTACAACTTGAAGATGAAGTAGCATAGACCCTAAAAAAGCTAACTTTATTGTTTTGTAAGTTTTTGTTTAATTTCTTTTTGCTAGGTGTAGGTTGCCTGTATTTCAATTGTTTGTTGATAGCAACATTTTGTAAATAGAGTTTCAAATCCCTTCAATATTTGTTTAATCCTCTATTTTTTAAAAAAAAAATCTTGTATTGTACAAATGTGAACAAAAAATAGACCAATTTTTTTCCTAACAATTTTCAAACCTTTTCAAAGCATCCATTGAACACCAAGATATAATTATTGATCACCTATTCTAATGGAAATACACCCCCTATATTAAACCTTATGTAATTGCATGTCATTTACTCACATATTTAACATCACTAAATTAGTTACCTTTTCAACAAATATTTAACATCACTAAATCATTGTGATATTGCCATGAAGATTCACTAAATCAATATAGTATTTTGATGATGAATGAGATTAAAGTACTAACTAGCAATCACACCTTTGTGTGCAATAGGTATGTCGTAGATGTATGGAAGGTGAACTATGTATTTGTCCCATTTTGAATCTCTACCTCTCATCCTCTATATATCTCCTTATCTCTTTACAATTCTATCTCACTATCTCCCTCTCTCCCTCTCGCCCTCTCCCTCTCCCTCTCTCCCCTCCCCCCAACCTCTCTCACTCTATATTCATCTCTATCTCTATCTTCCTCTTCCCTCCCCTCCATTTTTCAAGAAATATCCCTCTCTCTATCCATCCCTCTCCATGACACCCTTTCCTATACTTTTGAATCTTTGCATCTTCGTATTTCTCCCATCATATCTTCCTCTATTGATATCTCTATTTTTATTTATCTCTCTCTCTCTCTCTCTCCCCCTCAATGTTTTCCATTCTTTATATCTCCTTGTTCTCATTTATATTTGTATATATGTACTTGTCTATATTTAATTTCTCTTTATCTATTCATTTATCTTTACCTTTTTCATCTCATATACATCTCCTTATTTCTTTTCTCTCTACTAATCCATCTCAACATCCATATATCTCGATTTATCTCTATTCCTTCTTATCTTTCCTTTTTTTATGATATTTTAGATGATCAATAATTCTCTTTATGCATTGTCAACCATTTTAAAAAAAAAAGGTTCTATAACTTTAAATAAAGAAATGCTTCTGACATAATTATAAATCATAATTTTCTATATAGATATCAGTATTTAGTGTCAAATAGAAAAGTGACTAGGAAAAACATTTATAAGCTAAGAAAATTGAAATCTGATAAGGTGGGGTGAATCAAATTTCCATGTATCACACAAGCTAACCAAAGACGTAATGGGGTGCTCAGAATATTCCCTCTCCACCATATCTTTCTCTAGGCCCACATGGAGGGACTAGATACATCACCAATGAGACATAAGAGATATGTTTTCCTGTATTTTCATGGAATACTAAAAATTGATAGTGTAGAAAGTACTTTCTATGTAGATTACTATCATAAACACAAATTAGGTTTATGGAAATGGAATACACAACGTTCATGCTATACTTGATCTTGTATCATGGAATGTTTGAACATAGTAGTCAATTGTCATCATGAGCTAGGGACTATCCTATTAGAAATCATCATATTTTCAGAGGATTCCTTAGATATAGTATAATTTTGTATTGTTAGTAAGAAATTGATGACTTTTTATTTGTATCAATTTTTTTGTTAAGCAAAATGTACCGAATTCTCATTCAAGATGGCATCTTTAAAAAAACCATTCACTAGTAGTAGGGCATCATTAAGAGCCTCTATGATCTAGTAGTGCTTGGACATTATGGAGATGACAACTCTCCTAAGATCTCTTAGGTAGTTCTTCTTTGGGTTCCACTACTTAGCATATGTTTGGAGTTGGGATAGCTCGCTCGTATGCTCAACTTTCCTCCCCCTTACTCTTATGGATCTGAAAATTCTTTCCTCGCCTATCAATTGTAATTTTTAATACAACCAATAACATTCATGCCCACCTCTTTCATCTTTGCACAATCCTTAGTGCAACCATATTTAATAGACAACACCACTATAGTATTGTAGTGTGCCCAGTGAGAATAGGCACATAATCGTAGAATTGTCTTTGCCTTGAAATACTCAAAGGATCAGCTTTTTATTCTCTTTATCTGAGACTTAGGATCATGCTATGTTCATCTTCTTGGCTTAGAACCAAAGAACTACTATCAAGATAGAAAAGAAGTGCATTTTAATATTCATAGTAGGAGTCACAAAGTTCTCTGGACTGCTTACAATATGAGGCTCCACCACAAGCTTCAAATGTCTTCAAAATAATATAACCCTTCACATAAATTTTTTCTTTGCATTAACAAAGCATGATATTGTCCAATGACTTTTTGGGAATCCCCTACAATCATATTTTCCATATAAAACTTGTGCTTGGACAAGAAAGCCTATATATGTAATTCAAATGGTATAATTACAACCTTATTCAACTAGATTTTATTTTTGGTTATTGAGAGGAAGATTTTATTTGAAAATTTATTGTTAAAACGAACTATCATAAATGAGATCTTAGGTTGTTGAATTCTATTTTTGAATTGGGTGATCAAATCTAATTTTTATGTAGGATATTAGAATTCTTTCAATAGGAGAATGGTTAATGATAATTAAATCTTGATAAGTAGACATGTCAAATATGGTTATAGTGAGTTGGTATTTCTTTAATAAGGTGATTAATTTGTTAGAGTAGTTAGGTTTAATTCAATTGTAGCCAATAATCATGTTGTGTTCAAAATTGACATAGAAAATCTAGATTTTTTTTTAATATATAGAAAGCATCTATCAAAGAGTGTAAAACAAGTCAAAGTTGTGAATCAAAGGTTTTTTTATTACACCTAATATGTGAAGAGATAGAAATATAAAGGTAGATATACAAAGTGGGTATAGAGAGATGGAGGAATAACAAGAGGGACATGTGTGTGTGTGTGTGTGTGTGTGTGTGTGTGTGTGAGAGAGAGAGAGAGAGATGTGTATGTGTATGTGTTTAGAGATAAAGAGATGAAAATAGAGTGGGATGAGAAATAAGGATAGAGATTGTACATAATAAGACGAAGATAAAGAGAGTTGGGAAGATAGAGATCAAAAGATCAAAACATAAGAAGGAAGGGAGATAAATAGAATTATATAGATAGTGAGATGGATTAATATAGAGATAAAAATATAAGAAGATGTATAGGGAAAGGAGGAAGTGATATAGAAGCCTCTTGGGTGCAAGGGCAATCTTGCATCACCCAAAAATATTTTATTTTTATTCTTTTCTATTTTAATAAGGACTAGTAGATAGGGTGGTTACTATTTATGGGAACTTGCTATTTTAGTAAGTTTTTCATATGAGCTCAAAATGTTCATTTTAGAGCTATAAGCCTACCATAAAAATCTTGTTGCTCAAGCATTAGTATCAGAGAAGTTATTGTAGATTTTTGATGGAAAATTTTGCAGAAAAATCTTCAGGCTCACCATTAGAGGCCTTAGAGTGCCTAGATGAGGTCCAAAAACTCGGTGGAAGGGCACTAGCATTGTTTGAAGCTTGTAGATCAAGAGTTGGCATTTCCAAAAAGTGGTTATAATAGCCAATCGGAGCAACGATTCATGAGGTATGGCCTTTGGAAGTTGGGCTACCAAAATTTCTAAGATAATTTGTCAAAGATGTATTTGGCTGACTCTATGTGTATTGTTAGGGTCTATCGGCCCAAGTATTAAGTTTGAGCATCTAGAACCTTCCCAGGTAGCATAAAACTGCCTATTTAAGAAAGGCACGAACATTGTCTAAGGAGCTCTGGGTGATAGTTTGTAGCTTGTCTTGCAAATTAATGTACTAAAGGCACCCATGTGGGTTAGCATATTGTACTTATGAATTTTCTAATTCCACATTTGTGGTGCAAATTAGAAGTCCATATTTTGTTCTTGCATTTTCTATGGTTTCTATGTTTCTATTATGAGTTTATGGTATTAAGGGGAGCTCCCTACATCAAGTGGTGTCATAGCTAGAGTTCTTGAGTGTGTGGACAGATCATCGACTATGAGATAGTTCACACCAGGATTATGGTTTGGGCTGAGCGTGTAGATAGATCACCGATTGTGAGGTAGTTTGCACTAGGGTTTCAGCAGAAGCTCGAAAATGCCTCCACAAAGAGAGCATGGTGGAAGAGTTATAGGCATTACACTTGAGGGTTTTCGAACCCTCCAAAGACAAATGCAAGCATTGGAAGAACAAATGCATAGAAGTATGAATCTTTCCATAAGAGATGAAAGCAAGGATAAGGATGAAGTAGAAGAAAATGTCGAAGCAGAGGCAGTTCTAAATCTAGAGGAAGAGAGGCTTTTTAGGGCAATCTCCAAGATTAGAAAAAGACCTAAGTTTGAGGTTCCCACATTTTCGAGAAATCTTAACCCAAAGGAGCTGATATATTGGATAAATGAACTAGAGGATTACTTTGAGTATGAAGATATTGATGATCCTGATAGGGTCAAGTTTGCGAAGGCAAAACTAAAGGGACAGACGAAGATCTGGTGGCAGGAGGTTTAGTTAGAGCAAAATAGAAAGGGAAAGGACAAAATCACCAAATGGGATTGGATGAAAGATCAACTAAAGTGACAATTCATTCTTATGGATTATGAGTTTGATCTGTTGAAGAAAATACAAGGGTTAAAGCAAGTGGAAAATCTGTTCAATAGTATACTGACGAGTTTTATCGAGTTTTCATTAGAACTGACCATGTAGAAGCTGATAAGGATGATGATCAAAAGATAATCTTATGGTGGTCATAATAATGATCAAGAGAACAAGGATGAGCCCAGAAGTAGCATTAAGAATTAGAGGGGAAACAATTTCAATCATTTCCATGATCAAGAACAATAGAGATCAAAGAGGAAGAGGTAGAGGTCAAGGATCTGGAAGAGGAGGCTTTTGTGGAAAATGTTTTCACTATGAAGAAGAAGGGCATAGAGCATTTGAATGTACCTAGCACCAAGGAAGGACAGATCAAAGAATAGAAGGTCAGGCGAGAGTTGCACATGTTGATGAAGATGCCAGATCCTCACATTCTGAAGATGTTGAAAGAGGAGAAGTCCTAGTTAATTAAAGAGTCTTGCTAAGTGGTGAGAATGAACCTAAACAAAGAAGGAGCTTGTTTCACACAAGGTGCAAATGTGAAGATAAGTGTTGTGATGTGATTATTGATGGTGGAAGTACTGACAATCTGGTGTCAAAAATGATGGTCACCAAGCTGAAGCTAAAAAGGCAGAAACACTTGCGTCCATACCATATTGCTTCAGTGCAAGATGACCATAAGGTCATGGTTAATGAGTAGTGCTCAGTGAAGTTCAAGATTAGAAGCTACTAGGATGAGGTACTATGTGATATCATACCTATGGATATATGTCATATGTTGTTGGGTAGGCCATAGCAATTTGATAGGCATGTTGTACATGATGAGCAAGCAAATACCTACACTCTAACTAAGGATGGAGTGAAACATAAGTTGAAGTCATTGAAGGATAAAGAAGAAAAGGCATGTAGTGTTGCCAAAATATGTTTTGTTGATGGAAAAGAGTTTCTTAAAGGTATGAAGCATGAGCATATGTGTTTTTTCTATAATTCCTAAAGATAGTACAGAAGAAGTAGAGGAGGTACCTATAGAAGTTGCAGATATGTTGAAAGAGTTTTCTAATATAGTATCAAATAATGTAGCTAAAGGATTGCCCCCAATGAGGAAGATCAGTCACCAAATAGATTTGGTTCCAAGAGCCAATTTGCCAAACAAGGCAGTGCACAAAATGAGACCAATAGAAAGTTAAGAGTTGAATAGGCAAGTTCATGAGTTTTTGTAGAAGGGGTTGATTGGAGAGAGTTTGAGTCCATGTGCTATACCAACAGTATTAGCACTAAAGAAGAATGGAGGATGCACACAGATTCTCACGCTATCAACAAGATCACAATGAAGTATAGATTTCTATTGCCAAGGATGAATGATATTATAGATTGTTTGAGTGGAGCTAAGTATTTCAAAAAGATCGATCTAAAGATTAGGTACCATCAGATTCGTATCAGAGAAGATGATGAGTGGAAGACTGCTTTCAAGAAAAGGGAAGGACTATATGAGTGGTTAGTCATGCATTTTGGGCTAACCAATGCACCAAGCACTTTCATGAGGCTCATGAATGAGGTACTGAAGGAGTTTTTGGGTAAGCTTGTCATTATTTACCTAGATGATATATTGATCTTTAGTAAGACATTAGAGGAGCATTTGATTCATATTCACAAGGTGTTTGATAAGTTGAGAGAAGAAAAGTTGTTGATAAACCTGAAGAAGTGCAGTTTTGTAAAGAAAGAGTTGGTATACCTAGGATTTGTAGTCTTAGGAGAGGGTCTAAAAATGGGCCCCGAGAAATTGAAGGCTATCCTTGTATGGTCTAGTCCAAGGAGTGTGACAGATGTAAGATATTTTCATGGATTGGCTACATTTTACAGAAAGTTCATAAGAAGTTTTAGCAGTATTTGTGGAGCCTTGACTAAAACAATGAGAGGGGATAGGAAAGAGTTTAAGTGGACTGTGGGAGCAGATAAGAGTTTTAATCTATTGAATAGAAAGTTACAGAGCATCCTATTTTTGCACTTCCTAATTTTACCAAGGTGTTTCAAGTAGACTGTGATGCTAGCAGCACTGCAATAGGAGTTATTTTGAGCCAAGAAGGTAGACCTTTTGCTTATTTTAGTGGGAAGTTGAATGATGCAAAAGGAAAATATTTTGTTTATGAACAGGAATTTTATGCTATAGTTAAAGCATTGAGGAAGTGTAGACACTATCTTCTTTCTAAGGAGTTTGTTTTATATATTGATCATAAAGCTTTGCAATATTTGAATAGCAGGGAAAATTGAACCAAAGACATTTAAAGTGGGTTGATTTTTTGTAGAGTTATACATTTATTTTGAAACACAAGAGTTGGAAGTCTAACAAAGTTGCAGATGCTCTTAGTAGAAGACAACTTTTGCTAATAGAAATGCAGATAAAGGTGGTTGGGTTCAAGGAATGCAACACATTGTATTCAGATGATCCTAATTTTGGTGAAGTGTGGAAGGCTTGTACAGAACCTGTTACACTTGACAGGACAAAGTGGTTGGATTTCATGATCCAAGATAATATGTTGTTCAAAGGAAGCCAGTTGTGCATTCCCAGAAGTTCAATGAGAGAGAATCTCATAAAGGAGAAGCATAGTGGAGGATTGGCTGGACATTTTGGTAGAGATAAAACCATAGCTTTAGTTGCTGAAAATTATTATTGGCCACAGTTGTAGCAAGATGTGATGAAATTTATACAAAGTTGTAGAGTATGTCAAATGGCGAAATGAGTGAAGTAGAATACCGGGTTGTATCAACCATTACTTGTACCAAAGAAGCCATGGGAGGATATTAGCATGGATTTTGTTCTTGGATTACCAAAGACACAATGCGAGCATGATTCTATTTTTGTGGTGGTTGACAGGTTTTCAAAGATGGCACATTTTATTCCTTGTAAGAAGACTAGTGATGTTCATGTAGCAGAGTTGTTTTTCAAAGGAGTGGTGAGATTACATGGTCTACCAAAGAGTATAATTTTTGATCGAGATACCAAGTTTGTTGGGTATTTATGGCGTACATTATGGAAGAAGTTGAAGACAGATTTGAAGTTCAATCATCACATCATCCATAGACTGATGGACAAATAGAAACTATGAATTACAGTTTGGGAATTTTGCTGAGATGCTTGGTTGGAGATAAACCAAAAGGATGGGATAGGATTTTACCATAGGAAAAATTTGCATATAATAATTCTATCAATAAGAGTATTGGTAAATCACCATTCCAGATTGTATATAGAAGTAGTTCTAGAAATGCTTCTGAACTTAGGCAGTTGGATAAAGGAGAGGTAAGTAGTGCTAAAGTAGAAGATTTTGTTGAACATTTGAAGAACATCCATGAGGAGGTGAGGAAGCACATCATAAAGATGAATACATAGTATAAGGCTAAGTTAGATGTGAAAAGGAGATCTAAGGAATTTTAGATTGGAGATGAAGTCATGGTTCATTCAAGAAAAGAGCATTTTCTAGTGGGTAAATTTAATAAGTTGAAGATGAAGAAGTTTGGAATGTGTAAGATAGTGAAGAGGCATAATTCTAGAAATGGGTATGGAGTGGAGTTACTTGCTGAATTGAATATTTCACTAGTATTTAATATTTTATATTTGACAGAGTATTATGAAGGAGGTGATGTAGATGAAGTTATATAAGCGCAATGGAGCATTCCAACAGCTAGTTCGGCTACAAAGGAGATTGAGGAAATACTAGACAATCGTGTTGGAAAAGTACTAAAAACAGAACTTATGAGGAATATCTAGTCAAATGGAAAGGGAGATCAGTTGAGGATTCATCATGACTAGCAAAGGAGGAGGTTAACTGTCTTGGTTTTCCTCTGAACACCTAAGACGTGATAGGATCACTTCTCAAATTACCCCGGGTGTCTGATGCAAGAGCATCCTAGGTGCAAGGGCAATCTTGCATCACCCAAAAATATTTTGTTTTCAGTCTTTTCTATTTTAATAAGGACTAGTAAATAGGGTGGTTACTATTTATGGGAACTTACTATTTTTAGTAAGTTTTTCATACGAGCTCAAAATGTTATCATTTTCTACTAGAAGGTTCATTTTAGAGTTGTAAGCCTACCATAAAAATTTCATTTCTCAAGCATTAGTATCAAAGAAGTTATTGCAGATTTGTAGTGGAAAAATTTGTAGAAAAATCTTTAGGCTAACTGTTGGAGGCCTTGGAGTGCCTAGATGAGGTCCAAAAACTCGATAGAAGGGCACTAGCACTGTTCCAAGCCTATAGATCAGGAGTTGGTGTTTTTGAAATGTGGTTATAATAGCCAATCGATGCAACGATTTGTGAGTTATGGCCTTCGGAAGTTGGGCTACCAAAATTTCTAAGATAATTTTCAAAGATGTATTTGGCCAACTCTATGTGTATTGTTAAGGTCTGTCGGCCCTAGGTATTAAGTTTGAGCATCTAGAACCTTCTCGGGTAGCATAAAACTGCCTATTTAAGAAATGCCCAAACATTGTCTAGGGAGCTCTAGGTGATAGTTCATTGTTTGTCTTGCAAATTAATGTACTAAAGGCGCCCATGTGGGTTAGCATATTATACTTATGAATTATGTAATTCCATATTTGTAGTGCAAATAAGAAGTCCATATTTTGTTCTCCCATTTTCTTTTGTTTCTATGTTTCTATTATGAGTTTATGGTATTAAGGGGAGCTCCCTACATCAGGAAGGGGGAAGAAATTATGTCAATTTGAGGTGCCCAATCCATCACAATAAAACCCCATCCCTCTAATCAATTCTCGTACTCTTGTTGCATAAACTTCCAAGCCAAATTAGACTGTGATTATATCCATGAATGAGCTTTGTCGAGAATCATATCATCACCCATAAGAAAGGTTTCCCATTGTGTTCCAATCCATTGGAAAACTCTTGAATCTATGTCATTGTAAAACAAGATGTACTCCTAAATGTAATGTAGAGAATGGAGGCCGGAGCCTATGAATCTAACCATCTCATGCACTTTGTTTTTGCTAGAAATCTCAACTATTGTAATTCATCATTGAAGAAGGCCTACAAAAGAAGAGGTCCCACACTCCACACATGTTTCCTCCGAAGACAAATTCCTCTATTTCTTTCTAAATGAGTTACAATTCTAGTGCACTAAATGTGTTCATGATATATTCCTTTGCAAACCCTACTAGAGTCCTCCAGTGCCTCCAACTATTTATAAATCTTTTAAGAAAAAAATGCTTCATGGATACGTTAGTAAGGGACAAAACCATTGTTTGATCACGTTTTTGCATCATCTCAAGGTTGGAATTAGATGCCAACCCTAACCTTAAGCATGGTTGTAACTATAATCATAATCCTAGATTTGAAATCTAATCCTAATCAAAATAAACATTATCTCTAACTATATCACTAACCACCATGACAATAATTATAATATGAAACTCTAAACCCAAATCCTAAGCTCAACCTTAATATAAATCATTATCATAGATAGATAGAATGATAGACTATCATGTTTTTATTTAAAGATAAATAACTTATCATAGATATAATTAGAAATCCTATATACAATCATAATCCTAACCCAACCATAACACTACTCCTTATCCAACATTAAATGATAATTCTATACAAGAACATAATCTAAACTACAAACCTAATCCTAACAATAACCAACGTGTAAACTTAAACTCCCTAACCTTGACCCTATATATTAATCATAATCAAAACCTTAACCCTGGCCATAATTATAACTATGATATAAATCTTGAACTGAACCATGCTCGTTATTACTAGCCTTGTCCCTAATTCTAAACAAGATCATATCCCAAAGTCTTAACACAACCCTATCCCTAACCATAACATAAAGATAAACAAATTTACTAACCCTAACCATAGGAACCCTAAATTTAACCATAATAATAACCATATTTCTAAATATATTCTTGAACCTAACCTTAACCTTAATCAAAGTTCTAACCCTAAACATAATACTAATCATGATATAACCCTTACCCCAACCATTCCCTATGCAAAACTCTAATCTAACCATAACTCTAACCCTAACACTCAAATGACTATTGGACATCTAATGACAAGGAAGAATTCAATCATCTTGCATCTCTCACAAATTAAAAGGAAGAGAAAGCAGTTGAAATGTTGTGATTTTTGTGATGTATAGCTTTGGTTAGTCTTCTCAAATGAATAGACTAAAAGAACAATAGAGTCTAGGGTGGTTTGATATATTCTAATGGGAGTTACAGGTTTAGTAGTGCCATGATCAGTCTCCAAGTGGGAGGTTATTGTTGTGGAGTCTAATTAGTCTCCAAGTGGGAGATTGTTGTGATGTAGAGCCTAATTAGACTCACAAGTTTATTCGGCATGGTTTTCTCCCCATATTATTTCTACAGGTGTTTGGGGGAAAAATCTTGTATAAAAATCTTAGGGTTAGGGATTTCATAATGTAATGGTGATATTGTAGCTTCCTGCAACGATATTGAGCTATAAGGGATTGCAGATTGTAATCACTGGATAAAAATAATATTGGACTTGTTGTTGGTGGACCTAGCCCATGGATTGGGTGAACCACGTTAAATCTTGGTGTCTTGTGTTCTCTTTTATGCAATCTACTATTTTCTGGTATTGGTTATATTTGCATGTAATTATTTTTTCTATCTGAGGTTAATCCTAATACGTGGTATTAGAGCCAGGTTGGTCATCATTTTTTTTAGCTAGACCATCGTCATTTTTTTTTTGGTGATCCTCTGTAGGAAGGTCTCACAGTTGAGTGGGAGTCTCATGGTTGAGTGGGAGTGATGGCAGATGAGGGAAAGCTAAGGGTTGACAATTTTAATGGGCAAAAATTTTAGTTATGGAAAATGTAAATGGAGGACTATCTTTATTAGACGGATTTATGGAAGTTGTTGGAAGGAAAAACCAAGAATCAGGGATCTATGACAAATGACAACTAGGATCTTTTAGACAAAATAGCATTTGGAAGCATTTGATTATTCCTGGCACCATCAATGGCACTTAATATTACAAAAGAAAAGATGATATAAGAGTTGATGCAAACCCTTGTGAAACTATATGAAAATCCCTCTGCTTCAAATAAGGTATTGTTGATGAAGTGTTTATTTAATATTAAAATGACAGAAGGTGAATCTAGTGCAGATCATTTAAATGAGTTTAATACTATTACTAGTTAGTTATCTTCCATGGGTATCAATTTTGATGAAGAAATTAGGGCTCTCTTGATTTTGTGTTCTTTTCCTGAAAGTTGGAATGGCTTGGTAATGGTCGTGAGTAATTCTATTTCTAGATCTAATACCCTAAAATATGATGATGTGATCGGTGTTATTTTGAGTGAGGAAACTTGTGGGAAAAACTCAGGTGGATCTACATCAGGAAGTTCTTTGAATGCAAAAAGTAGAGGTAGAATGACTGCGAGAGGAAATAATTATGAAAATCGTGAGAAATCAAGAGGAAAGTCAAAGGGGAAGAGGTCTCAATCCAGAGGACAGAGAGATTGCTAGCATTGTGAGAAATCAGGGCATAAGAAGAAAGATTACTATACTCAAAAGAGCAATGAAGGAGATAAACCAGAAGGGAACAAAGAGGCAAATGTGGTAAGTAACAAATCCAAAGAGGATGCTTTGCTTTTGTCTTTAGAAAGCGTTGATGATTCATGGGTTTTAGATTTTGGTGCTTCATTTCATGCTACACCTCATAAAGGTTATTTTATTGATTATGTCTAAGGGGATTTTGGGCTTGTTTATTGGGGGATAATGAACCCTGTTAGATTGTTGGCAAAGGAAAAGTTAAGATTAAGTTGTAGAATGAGAATCATTGGCTACTACATGAGGTAAGACATGTTCCAAGGCTAAGTAGGAATTTAATTTTAGCAAGGCAACTAAGTGATAAGGGTTGTGTAGTTACTTTTAATGATAAAAATTGGAAGGTTTCAAAAGGTTCCCTTGTAATAGAAAAAGGTGTGAAAGTAGGCATCTTATATCTTTGTACAGGTCATATTGTTCCTTCTACTTTGATTGTTTCAGAGAAAAATGAATATTCAAGAACAGTTGCTGCAATTAAGCAGGGAGAACAAATAGTTGTTGTAGATTCTGATACAATGTTGTGGAACAACAAACATTGGGCACATGAGTGAGAAAGGTATGAAAGTACTTCATTCAAAGCAAGTTTTACCAAATCTGAAATATGTTAATATGGATTTCTTTGAAAGTTGTGTGTATGGAAAACAAAAGAGAGCGATTTTTGTGAAGACTGGGAAGGAAAATAAAAGTGAGGAATCAGAGATTGCAGATATAGATGTATGGGGACCAACTTAGGTATCTTCCCTTGGTGGCTCTCATTATTATGTTACATTTATTGATGATGCAACTAGAAAAGTATGGGTTTATTTCTTTAGACAAAAATTTGATGTATTTCAAACTTTTAAGAAATGGAAATGTTTGGTTGGAAATGAGACTGGTAAGAAATTAAAATGTCTTAGATTTGATAATGGTGGTGAGTATTGCAGTCATGAATTTGAACATTATTGCTCCACTAATGGTATTCATAGACATAAAATTGTTCCAAGGACTCCACAGGTGGAGTGGCTGAATGCATAAACAGGGCTATAATGGAGCACGCAAGAAGCATGAGGTTGCATGCTAGGTTGCCCTTAAACATATGGGTGGAGGCTTTCAATATTGTTTTATATTTTATTAATAGAGGTCCCTCCACTCTAGAGGATACTTCAGAAGAAGCATGGAGTGGTAAAAAGGTGAGTTATTCTTTTCTTAGAACCTTTGGTTGTGAAGCATTTGCTCATATAGATTATAAAAATAGAACCAAGCTAGAAGCTAAGTCAAAGAAATGTGTATTTGTTGGATATGGCATTGATGAATTTGGTTATAGGCTTTAAGATTTTGAAAATTGTAAAATTATAAGAACCAGGGATGTCATATTCAATGAGAAAGTGTTGTACCAAGATTTGTTGCAGCAACATGAGAAGAAAGAAGATGATTATTTAGTGTTGGATGATACTCCAAAAACTGATGTTCCAACAATTCCTCCTGATCTGCAACAAACACAACAACAAATACCACACACCCTAGTGAATGTTAGATGGTCAACAAGGATAGGTAGACCTACAGAAAGATTTACTCCTTTCTTGTATTCTATTTTACTTACTGATGATGGTGAACCTAGATGTTATGATGAAGCTATACATGTGGATACAAAGATTCAATGGAAGTTTGCAATGAAAGAAGAAATGGACTCTTTGCTGAAAAATAAGACATGGGATTTATGCAAGATGCCTGTTGGTAAAAAGGCTTTATAGAATAAGTGGGTTTTTAGGTTGAAAGAAGAGGATAGAGGTAAGAAAAGATTTAAAGCTAGGTTAGTTGTAAAAAGATTTGCACAAAAAAAAGACATTGATTTTGAAGAGATATTCTCTCTTATTGTAAGATGACTTCTATTCGCACTATTTTAAGTATTATGGCTACTGAAGATTTGCATTTGGAGCAACTTGATGTTAAAACAATGTTCCTTCATGGTGATTTGGATGAAGAGATATCTATAGCACAACCACAGGAATTTGAGGTCAAAGGTAAGGAGAACTTAGTGTGCAAATTGAAGAAAACTTTATATGGCTTGAAGCAAACACCTCAACAATTGGTATCAGAAATTTGACAATTTTATGCATAAGCATGGATATAGTAGGTGTCATTCAGATCATTGTGTTTATTTTAAGGGGTTGGATGATAGTAGCTACATTATTTTATGTTTATATGTTGATGATATGCTTGTAGCTGGGTCTAACATAGATAACATTAAGGGGTTGAAACGCCAGTTAGCACGTGCATTTGCTATGAAGGATTTCAGGGCAACAAAAAAATTCCTTGGTATGAATATTTGCATAGATAGTAAGAATAGGAAATTGATATTATCTCAAGTTGATTATATTGAGAAGGTGTTGCAACATTTCTCTATGGAGAATGCTAAAGTTATCAGTGCACCTTTACCTGGTCATTTGAAGTTGACTAGGGAGATGTGTCCCAAGACACAAGAAGAGGAGGATAAGATGTCTTAGGTACCTTATGCTTCAACTGTAGGAAGCTTGATGTATGCTATGGTATGTACATGGCTAGATATTGCACATGCAGTGAGAGTTGTTAGCAAGTATATGAGTCATTCAGGAATTGAGCATTGGAATGTAGTTAAATGGATTCTTAGATATTTGAGAAGAACATCTAGTAAATGTTTACACTTTGGGGGCTCTACTATTGATTTACAAGGCTATGTTGACTCAGATTTGGTAGGGGATATTGATACTAGGCAGAGTACTACAGGTTATGTATTTACTATTGGTGGGGCAACCATGAGCTAGATTTCTAGGTTACAAAAGGTTAATGCTTTATCCACTACAGAGGCAGAGTATGTTGCTACTACAGAGGCAACCAAGGAGATGATATGGCTTTAGTTCTTCTTGGAAGAATTGGAACACCCTCAAAAAGATAATTATTTGTTTATAAATAATCAAAGTGCCATTCGTCTTATAAAGAATTTAGCTTCGCATTCAAAGACAAAACACATTTAGTTGCGGTACCATTTCATTTGGTCAATTTTGGATGATGGATAGTTAAAGTTGGACAAGATACATACAAATGGCAATCCAATAGATATGTTTACAAAGGTAGTGACAAGGGAGAAGTTGAATTCCTCTTCAGCTTTGGTTGGACTTCTTGACTGAATAGAATAAAAAAACAACAAAGTACAGGGTGGTTTGATATATTCCAATGGGAGCTACTAGTTTAGCAGTGCTATGATCAATCTCCAAGTGGGAGGTTATTTTGGTGGAGTTTGATCAGTCTCCAAGTGGGAGATTGTTGTGATGTGGAGCCTAATCAGATTCAAAGGTTTATTTGATGTGGTTTTCTCCCCATATTATTTCTATGGGGGTTTGGGGGAGCACTCTTGCAGGGTCCTGGGGTAGCGGCCCAGATGCGCTCCCTGTTGTAGTATAGGGTGGGGTCAAGGAGCAACGCCTTCACAAGGGTTTTTGGGGGCACGCCAAAAATGCCCTTATATTGTAAAAGGTGTCAACTACTATTTTTCCTATCGGATGACTTATTTTGACCCTAATTTTGTAAGCGACAAAATCTTGTATAAAAAGGCTTAGAGTTAGGGATTTCATAATGTAATGGTGATATTGTAGCTTCTTGTAGCAGTATTGAGCTATAAGGGATTGCATATTGTAGTCACTGGATAATAATATTAGACTTGTTGTTGGTGGACGTAACCTAGGGATTGGGTGAACCACGTTAAATCTTGGTGTTTTGTATTCTCTTTTATGCAATCTACTAGTTTTTGGTATTGGTTATATTTGCATTTAACATTTATTTCTGTCTGAGGTTAATCCTAACATGAAATGCATTTTATTATATAAATTTATCTATAACATTACTATCACAAATCTACATTTCTAATTACCCTAACCATTACATATGCACAACTCTAATCTAACCATAACTCTTAACCCTAACACACAAATGACTATTGGACATCTGATGATGAAGAAGAATTCAATCATCTTGCATCTCTCGCAAATTAAAAAGGAAGAGAAAGTAGTTGAAATTCATTTTACTATATAAATTTATCTTTAACATTATTAACACAAATCTACACTTCTAATTCTTCAAAACCATCTTCAACATAAATAACCAATTATGTATGATTTATATATCTTAATTTTTCATACTTAAAGATCCATAATTTTTTAATTTTTTTTTAAAATTGTATTTATGCACAAGAGGTTGATTGTTCATATTCTAGGGCTCGTTTGGTTGCAGGCATAAGAATGGATAATAGGAATGCATATTGGGAACAAGAATGACTAATCCAATAACAACTATTTTTTGGAATGGGTATAAGCTCATTTTAGAGCCAAAATGAGAATATGTATTCCTATTCCCTATTCCAATTGACAAACCAAATAGAAAATAGAAAATGTATTCCAAATTTTCTATTCCTATTCTAGCAACCAAACGAGTTAATGAAAATGAAATTCTCAACCTTAAAACACAAAATAACCCACCAATTGGCCCACTTTAAGACAAGAAATTTGAAACAGGAATCCACTACCTTGCAACCAAATGTTCTTTACACACGAGCTTGCAATATACATGGATTCAACCTATGAGTTTGTAATATACATAGATTCAACCTATGCACTAGATACTCTAAAGGATGTCCATACCCTATACCAACCTATATATAATTTTATGCAAAAATGTCTTAATGATTGAAATTTTTACAGATTACAATAAATACATTTTACATTTTACATTTTTAATTATGAGTTTGCAATATACATAGATTCAACCTATACACTATACTTTAAGGATGTCTATCCACTGCACCAACCTTAATTTTAAAAAAAGTTAAAACCTTCTAATATTTTTACTAAATATAAGAATTATATATTAAATTAAATAAGAAAAATATACCTTAGAACATTTAACAAATTGAACTAATAATTTTCATTTTTTATTAAAAATTATTAATTTATCTTAATTTTAAAAATATTTACACCTTTTAATATTGTTACTAAATATAACTAGTATTCTTACTAAATATAAGAATTATATTACTAAATAAATTAGGAATTTCTCTAAATAGTAAATTATACCTTACAAAAATATACTTACAACATTTTAAAATACTTTTTTTTTTTTGCTCGGTAAACGACCTAAGCCTTGATACATTTTATTAATAATTGAATAAATATAACCATGTTTCCCCGTTCTGACGGGCACAGGTAGGAAAAAACGGGGAAAGAAAACCTCCTGTCTTGCCCGGGACCTTAGTCCTATGTTATACAATAGTTAAAGGGGCATACCCCAGTGCTTACATCAAAATTTCCAGATTTTTACAAATGTCTTCCAAGGAGGAATTAGATTGGAGGGAGGATTATCACCATTTGTCTACATTCATCAATATCAACAAATGTTAAGGGTTAAATGTATCTTAAAGAAAAACGAACAATAATAAGTAGCCACTTGGTCCTCTTATTTAGGATAAATTACATGTTGAGATTGGAAAGTAAGCTCAATTTGTAATCCTATTAATTAGATTTTTATCATAATTGAAAGGTCTATCTTAAATAAATTTTATAATTGTTTAGTTAATGTTATAGTGTTAGAGATTTTGAAATAAAGATAACATTACATATGTAAACAAGTTCTTTATTCTTTTAAAGATTAATTTCCTTACATAGTTAGATGAAGGTTGTTTCACCAATTGAATTAAACTAGAATCTAGGGAAGGGCAAACCGAAAATCCATCTATAATATCTAAGAATTTTAAAGATTTCAAAAATTCTATTGCGTGGAGTACAATCTAAATTAACACATCAGAAGCTTAGTACTTAAATCTATTAAAATTTGTCTTGTTATTGACACAGAGACACGCAAAGAAAATTTCGTCTCCACATACAAAAGACTGTGTAGTATCTAAATATATATTCTATTAATATATGCTTGTCTGTACAGTAACCCCTATATCCCGTTTTAATAGAAAGATACATATGATAACAGAGTATAAGACATATTCGCTTGAAGATCTATCAGTAACAACTTATCTACAGAGGCACCGTATTTTAAAATCGGGTGATACAAGCCAAAATTTGATATATGATAGTATTCATATTGACCCACGAGATTACTTACTTTTTGAGTACCATTATAATTTCTGACACTTCATGCAGAGAGTAGCTGTTGAACCAGGGGGAAATTCAAATGTTGATCTGCTCCTACTGGTTTTGTCATAGTTTGGAAGACAGAATTCCACTTCCTCCATGTTGTTGAAATCCACATTTGGTTGGATATAGGCATCCTATGCCCTCAGATAGCCAGTTAACCAGTTCCTTCCTTGGTCTTCGATGATTCCCCTCCATCTCATCATAAAAATTTATGCTTGTCTCCATACGCGGCCATTCATTGTAAAACTTGATATTATCCCTAATAACCATGCAAGGGCATCTTGGGCTCCTTTCCAATTCCTGACTGTTGACCTCAAATTCCATGTATGCTTTTGGGAGAGGAATGCGGAGCGGAGCATCAATGTTTGCAACAACAATTTTCAAGCCCACTAGCCAGCAAGGATTGAAAATATTGTGGGTGATCTTGATGATATCCCATTTTTCAATTCCTGCCCGAACCAAACAACCTACCCATAGCCCAACTATGTCACTGTTAATCCTCCAAGAGTAGTCATAACTGAATACTCCTTCCCCTAAAGCCTGATTGACTGTTATACGGCTCATGTCATCTATGGGCCTCAAAATCCTGTTCCATTGCTCTTGCGTTATTGGCCCACAGAAAGCCACTGTGCGATTTTCATAAGCGTGAAACAGACTGATGTTTGAATCCATTTTTAGCCTGTTTCGTTGCCAAGTTTGCAGCTAAAATCAAATGCTGAGAGAATGAATTGAAAACCCCTAAAATAGCTAATGCGGATGAGTCAAATTTTCTAGATACCTAATAATGGAAAGGCATGCAAATGATCAATATGACTCCTCTCAAGATCATTATATTGAAAAGATTGCTAGCAGTAGTGAGGGATTTCCTGTAAAAAGGTACTCTGTTAAATGCATGTGAAATCTAACTAAATATTGATGTTGGTAAGGGTATGATTAGTCCCTTCCTGTTGTGCAGATTTTAATGATTGAAAGTTAGGGAATTAATACCATCAGCTCCTTGATTTGCTAATTTATCAGCCTCTCTATTGCCTTCTCTGAATATGTGAGTGAATCTTATATCTTCAAATGCCGAGAGAGACTTTATAATTGCTTCTAGTTTAGAGTTTAGTACCTAGTTTGGTGTGCTTCCTTTTCGAAGCGCATTAATAATGATTTCAGAGTCCCCTTCTATTATGAGTTTTTTAATGTTTGATTTAATGAATAGATTAATTCCTTCTTCTACTGCTGCTAGTTCAGCCATATTATTGGAAACTATTTCTAAAGATTCTCATCTTTTAGTAATCCAATTCCCTGATTCGTCTCTAATGATACATCCTATTCCTGCTTTCCCAGGATTTCCTCTTGATGCCCCATCAAAATTTAGTTTCATCCACCCAGATGGGGGAGACTCCCATTTGCAGTAAAATCTAGCAAGGTCATTTTTCTTTTTATAAGTTAATGGGGGATTTATTAATAGTGGCCATAGCTTTTTAATTTTTGCATCCCAGTTAGAGAAGGATCCCTCTTCTCTAGCTCTCTTTCTAAGATCACTATTCACGACTTCCGAAATTGCTACTTCTATTTTTGAAAATAGAGCAGTTTCTGAGAGATATTGTTCTAAGAAAATTTGACAATTATGTTCTTTCCAAATTTCCCACATGACTATTGCCGGTGATATATTCCAGAGTTTGCCATATATTTTCTTAGGATCCTCTTTTGGCCATCCCATCAAATGACCTTCCCAGTTTCCTGCTATTGGGGAAGACCAATTGAGTTTCCTTTGTATCCATCTCCAACATTCCTGAGAGAATTTGCATGAGAATAAGAGGTGATCTACATTTTCTTCTTCTTCTTTACAGAGAGGACGTCTAGATGGTCCTTCAAAACCCATTTTCCTAATCCTATCTTCTGTAAGTATTTTCTTTTGCATAGCTGCCCAGAGAAACATTCCTACTTTAGGAAGATTTGCTAGGTCCCAACATAGGTTCAAAGGTAGGGTGTTGACATCCCATTGTTGTGAGTTGGTTTTAATCCTATATCCATCTCTAACTTTATAGCTTCCATCCTTTGAAACTGCCCAGATGAGTTATCCTCCTTGTCTTTACAATCTATGGTCTGGTTTTTTAGTAATAGTTCCAATTTTTCCTTGTCTTCTGGATTGATGTCAGTTTCCGAAACTGATTTCCATTTCCATACCTTCCCCCAATTTGATTCAAATTCCTCTATATAGTCTTTGAATTTGGTGCCCCATAGGGTTTTTAGTTGAAATAAAGTTTCAGGGGAGAAGTTTGAGTTAATCAAAGGAGGATTTCCATTCCAGGAATCTTCCCAAAACAAAGCTTCCTTTCCATTCCCTATATCCCATGTTAGATATTTAGAAATCAAACTACGATTATTCAGAAGAAAGTTCCAACCAGTCGATCCTTTGGGAGGAGAATTAATTCTAAAGAGTGAAGTTTTATCTAAAGGGTTGAGATATTTATTGTATAAAATTTTTGCCCGTTTCTTGTCGCTTTCTTGGTAGAGTCTCTAGACTTGTTTTGCTCCTACTGCTTCATTCTGCCATTTGAGGTTTTTGACACCTAATCCTCCATATGCTTTTGGTCTACAGATCTTTTCCCAACTGATTAATGCTGCTTTTTTCTTGTCTTCCAGTCCTTTCCAGAAGAAGTTTCGAAGTTTACTTTCTAGTTTAGCATTGGTTTGTTTTGGAAGATAAGAACATGATAATTGATAAGAAGGGATGGCTGTCAATACTGCCTTAATTTTAGTTGCTTTCCCTGCCTTGGTTAACCATCTACCTTTCTAGGATTCAGTTTGGAGGTCAATTTTGCTAATTATTTGCTCCCATCCCAGATTACTTTTCTTATTTTTATCTAGGTAGATCCCCAAGTATCTGAATGGGAATTTGCCTTTTCTAAATCCTAGTTTTTGACAAATTAGATTTTCCATTTCCAATTTAGTATTTAAAAAGAAAATTTTTGATTTTATGGCATTTATCATTTGCCTAAATGCCTTTGAGTAAGTATTTAGGATGTGTTGTATCTGATCCGTCTCTTCCAATGTGCTCATTCCGACAAGGATTATGTCATCCACAAATTGTTGATGGGTAGTATTTTCAACTCCTTTAGTGACTTTAACCCCGATAATTTTTCTTTCTCCTTGCGTTGTTTTAATAGCCCTTCCAAATGCTTCTGTCATTATGATAAATAGGAAAGGAGAGATGGGATCTCCTTGTCTAATGCCTCTTGAGATATTAAAGAAGCCTTCTGGGGTGCCATTGATAAGAAGAGATATTTTGGGGGTTGATAAGCATTGATAAATAGTGTTAATCCATTGTTTGGAGAAACCAAAGGCTTCTAAAGTTTTGCATAGAAATCTCTAATCTACCTTATCGTATGCTTTCTGAATGTCAAGTTTGAGTAGCATACAAGCTTCTTTATTTTTTAATGCAGAATGAATAGTTTCCTGGATGATTGATATACCATCTAGTATTGATCTACTTGGGACAAATCCAGTTTGTTCTTCCGAGATAAGTTTGGGCAAGAATTTTTTGAGACGATTTGCTAGAATTTTTGAAAACACTTTGTAGATAGTATTACATAGTGCAATAGGCCTAAAATCTCCTGGTGTAATACTTACTTGCTTTTTAGGTATAAGGGTTAAGAATGTATGATTGATTTCAATTAAGATGGAACCTCCTTTATGAGTTGCTTCTAATGCTTTTCATAAGTCCTCTCCTAAAATATCCCAAGATTTTTGAAAGAAGAAGGCTTGGAAGCCATCGGGACCGGGGGATTTTTCTGGGTTCATACTAAAGAGTGTTGTCTTGACCTCTGAGAGGGAGATAGGTTCATTAAGGAATTTATTATTGTCTCTGAGATCAGCTTAGGAATATGTTTCAACATTTCCCCTTGATCACATTTGTTAGAGGATTCAAAGTCATTGAGAGTATTATGGAAGTATTAAGTGAATATTCTTGCTACTTCTATTGGATTTTCAGTTTGCCTTCCCTCTAGATTCCTAATTTTGTTTATATTGATATAGTTTCTATTGTTAACGGTGCTATTATGGAAAATTTTTGTATTATGATCTCCTTCGAGGAGCCATTTTTCTCTAGATTTCTGCCTCCAGAATGTTTCTTCTTTTGCTAGAATTTCTTTGTGTCTTAGAAGATACTCTTTTTCTAATTGATATGATTCATTATTCATTCCTTTTGTAATAATTTCTTTATTTAATTTACTCATTTTATCTTCAATGTCTAATTTTTCTTTAAATATATTTTTGAAATGTTGATGGTTCCAATTTAGGATCTTATGTTTTAGGCTTTTAAGCTTAGAGACCAGGCAAAACATTTTAGATCCTTCATACTGATCCTCCTTCCACCAATTTTTGATATGTTCCATGAAGCTTTTGTCTAAAAACCACATTTTCTCACATTTGAAAGGATTTCTACTTGGTTTACTTTGTTCCTTGATTTCCATTTTCACTGGAAAATGATCTAACCCTGCCATAGGTAAAATTTTTGATGTTATCAAATTGTTCATATTAATACACCTTTTAGAAGAAATCTGTCTAGTCTTACGGCAATATAAGAGAATCCTTTCCTACGATTATTCCATGTAAAGATTCCATTCTTGGTTTTGATGTCTAAGAGAGAGTTCCTCTTAATCCAACTTTTAAATCCTTCCATGGCTTTGTTTATTTGGCTCATCCCTCCTTGTTTTTCTTCCTTACTTGAAATTGCATTGAAATCTCCACCTATAATGGCTATTTCCCTTGGCATTGAACTGAGGAAAGAGCTGATCTCATTCCAGACTATTTGTTTATCATCTGTTGAGGTTGGTCCATATACATTAATAATTACTGTTTGCAGGTCTGATTTTGTGGTACTAGCTCTCATTCCCATCCAGTTTGTTTGAAGAGAGAGTAGTTCCATATTAGCTTGTCGAGGGTTCCAAATTATTCGTATTCCTCCTGATGCTCCTTGAGACTGCTGGAATACTGATGTCCATTTTCCCAATTTCCTACTCATTCTTAATCCTTCTTCTTTGCTGAGTTTCGTTTCTTGTATTAGTATGATGTCTGAGTCAAAAAGGTTGAGGTTACGCTTTAATAAGTGCTTTTTGCTAGGGGCATTTA
This sequence comes from Cupressus sempervirens, assembly GCA_028749045.1. NCBI lineage: Eukaryota > Viridiplantae > Streptophyta > Pinopsida > Cupressales > Cupressaceae > Cupressus > Cupressus sempervirens. The sequence continues at coordinate 462,196,763 of CM053793.1, forward strand.
GGCCCCTAGCATTCCAAGTTGTTATTTTCATTGCTCCTTGGGAAGGAACTTCCCCTTCCCATTGTTCAGTATGTCAAAGATCTTAGTTTGATCCTTAACCTATCCTGCTGCCTCTCTGAGTTCTTTAAGTGATTTCCTTTCACGTTTCTGCTTAGATTTCTCACAAATTGGCGTTTTCAATCCTTCTTGATTCATAGCAATACCTAATTTCTTGATATTTTGTTCTTCCCATACCTTCTCTGTTATTAAAGAGACCTCCCCTTCCTGTACATCCTCTGTGATTATTTCTGTGATTAATTGCTTATTAATTTGTTGATTCTCTCCTGTTTCTGTTTGGGTGCCTTTTAGTTCCTCATTCTCATTGTGGCCATCTCTATTGATGGGACTCTGCCCTTCTTCGTTTTCCTACCAGGATTCTAAATCTTCTGAACTTGGATTTACTTTAATGACTGAACCATTAACTTCTTTATCTAATTCAAACATATCTTTCCCATTACTAGGGGTTTTCCAAAATTTATACGTTTTTCCTTTTTCTTTCTTTCTGATGGTTATATTGCTCCACTGTGTTGAGTTTGCTAGTGAAATGTTCACTTCTTGCATACTTTCATTATTTATATTAGCCATTTCTTGCCTTGTTTCTAAAACTTGTTCTATTATGCTTTCTGTCCTTTGCTCTTTTGTTTTGAGTTCAGTTGATCCAATGTGAATCGTCTCTGCCTTCTTCTTTGTTCCTGACATCTGATTTGCCCTTATTTTTGATGTGCCTTCTGATCTGAATGCTTGAATCTCTTTTCCTTTATGTATCTTATGTGACTCTTCTGCTAATAGACTTTGATCGATCAGGTCATTCTGTATCAGTAGGATTTCATGATAAAGCTTATTTAATTTAACTATATTTGATTCCATTTCTTCTATATTCTTTTTTTCTTTCTGACAATCCTTGCAATTCTTGATTTTGTTGAGTGACTGTTGATAACTGATCTGCTCCTCTATTTCTGTCTCCCTTGATTTATCCCCATTTTCTTCAATTGTTAATACTGCCATCTTACTATCCAGGGGCCTTAGATCTGAAGATTTTCCTCTTTCTTGTGAGGCTGAAGTCGTTGCAGAATCCGTTTCCTTACTTTTTGCCTTCGTTCCTGTATTTCTTTTAGTTTTTAACTATTCTTTAATGTTTTTGACAGTTTGAGATTTGGTCAAGTTAACATCTAAAATTTTATGGATTACTCCTGTGTATATTTTAAAAGTTAGTTTATATATGGAATGATTTGTGATAATTTTTCTGTTTATAGGTTGATTTTGATCAGATTTAATCAAAACCCTAATCCTATTTTTTTTATTAGGGTTATCTTCAAATCTAGTTAAATTTCCTAATGAATTGCCAATTTTTTTAATAGTGGTTCTTCCATTAATTCTAATGGGATTTTGTTGCATTCCATCCATTTAATCACTTCTAGGCTTTCAATGTGATTTTTATTGAAGTTAGGTTGCCATTTTAGAAATTTAATATGATGACCTTTGTAAAATACTTTATCAAATTTTAGAATTTCTTCCTTGTCTTGTTTAGTTCTACATAATATAAACTAGATTTTATTTGCAAAAGTGTTAAGGGTACTCACCTTGTTGCCCCATTTCTTGGTAATGATGCTCATCAAACTGGATCCCTTCCTTGACGGACCATTCCAAAATATATAGATGCCTTTCTCTTTGCAATCCTTCCATCTTTTTTCATTATAAGGATTGCTTATAATAATTTCTTCATCAGATGTTTGTGGCTCGGTGTATACTAGTTTAGGGCTAGCTTGAATCCTTTCTTTATGCGTTGCTTGATCTCTTTTTCGGTGTGGAGGTATATATACCGATTTCCTTCTGTCCGTGTTGGTGATTTGCTTATCTTTCTCATTGGATTGCTTTAATGGAGCCTTCCAATTTATGTGAAAAGTTCCCGTTCGTTTTCCAATAGGGATTGCATTAGCTTTTGAAATCCTATATGGCTGTTTTGGGAGATCCGTTTGGAGTGGATTTTTCTTAGATTTAGAGCTAGGGTTGGAGTCGAAATTTGCCACAAATTAAATTTGACGATGATACGATTTTTCCTTTGGATTTTTTTTTTTTTTTCTGATATCTATCTTTTGCTGAAAACGGTTTCGATTTTTCCAACTCCGCACTGTTTGCCAACCATCTTTTGCTTGGTGAGATTGATTTTCACAAATTTTTGAGTTTCAACTGTTGTGGAGTTGCACAAATGTTTTAAAGTTGTTATTGATTGCCTTGCTGGTTGCACTTTTCCCTGTTTTTGATTGCGAGAGGACATCGAATTGATTCTTGGTTGCCAAAGAGGGTTGCCGCAAAATTTTCTGCTGGTGCGCGAATGATTTCGTGAAGGGGCGACTGGGTTTGGGATATGAATTCGCGATTTTTGTCATAATGTCAGAGCAGAGCGTGATCAAAAGAATTCCTCTTTTTAAAATGAATTTACTTTAACATTTAAAAATACTTACTAATAATTTATTGAGTTTAATTAAATATGAAAATAATATATTTTTTGGGCAAAATTATAAGTATATTCATTCAATAAATCTTAGAATAATGTTTATTTAAGAATGTTAATTACGTATTTAAAAAAAAAAAAAAGTTTTTAACAAATCCAAAGGGAACAAGTTATAATGTTTATTTAAGCACGTTAATCCCACTCTCACCTTTACATAGTTGTGCCTTGCCAGGCCTCGCTGGGGCTTATTAGTATACCTGTTGATTATTTTCAGGATGTTGGAATCAAAGAAGAATTTGGATTTGAAGTCGAATCAATGAAGAATTTGGATTGTGCTTTCACGCTGTATGTTTTTACAACCTTTCCTGGCACGTTAAAAGAATTACGGACAGGGAGTTCTTTGATTTCATCACGTATTAACAAATGGACGACGATTGGGGTGAGTTTCTTCCATTAAATCTTATTTGTCTGCGGATTTGTATTTCTTCTCCTCTTAGTTTTCTTATTACCATCTGGAGGTCTAATCGGGGGTTTTATGATTTTCATCATTCGAATAATTACATCATCGAACAATTTGGAAAAATCATGAACGTTTTGATTTGTCCAGTAGTTGCTATGTTGTGAAATCCCATTAGTCATTGTTTGGACATGCATGAAACATAATATTTTGAGAAATTAGGGTTGTAGTCCCTTGCCTCCCGGGACTTGGGTTTGAACATTGCGCTGCACGGTTTGGCGTGGCCATTGACGTTTATGGTTGGTTGGGGAGTTAAATTTTTAGACAGATAAGTTGGGTAGATTTTTGTCCTTTTATAGAAGTTTAATTTCTTTATATGGGCGCTAAAGCTATAATCAGTGCTACGGGATTTAACAAGGGGTCTCTGTGGTTTCCTAGGAACGCCGTGTTTAGGTCTTTTCGAACGTGGTTTATGATTGCATCTTGTCAGAATACAACGGTGTATGCTTGTAAGGAATAGAGTAATCTGTAGCAGAGATATACGCTCCTACCATGAAATGTGCTGTCAATAAGCAGTCTCTGCATTCCACTGTCCTATGAAGATATCGAAGAGAGTTATGTGTGATTTATAGGATGGGCGAAGTAGTCATGGGACTCAAACGTAATATAAGTCAACGAAGATTAGGGATCCAAAGCCCGAACAAGAACAAGAAGGTAAATTTCACTAGTAACAAGTGGAATTACGGGTTTTATTGTGACCAATAGGGTAAGTATGATCATGAAAAATCGTTTTGTTCTAAGTTGCACTTGGAAAAGAACCCTCGCAAACAAGGTAAGAAGGGGACGAAGAACCCTAATATTTGTGGAAAAGTCCAAAGAATCCCATGTGAGCAATTTAATTCTGGAAATAGATTTCAAGTTTCCTTGCACGACTAGGAAGGTTGGTCTCTTGGCAAAAGAAGCATTGTTCAACATCAAACTTTATGCAAATGATGTCAAGGTTGATTCATTATTTGATTCATGTTCTCAATCTAACTTAATTGCCCAATATTTGGTTGATAAAAATTGGCCTTACAACAGACTCTTCAACCATTGTGGGTTGGGTTAGATCAAAGAATGTGCTGGTATATTAGATGGTAAGCAATGGAAAATGAAGGTTTTAGTTGGTTCCAAATCTGTTTATGAAACAGTGGTAGATGTTGCTCTTGAGTCCTATAGATTTGCATGTTATTGTTTTGGGAAGTACGTACATGTACGAGTGAAAGACAATGTTCTATAGGAGAACAAACAAACACCATCACATCAAGGTGGAAAGTCTTTTATGTTGTGTGAGAACTGCAGTAAGGAGCATATTGAGGTCATTTCACATCTTCATGGGAAAATGGGTAGCATAAGAATTTTTCCTTCCTGGATAATCAATATTGAAGAAATTCCGATATGTTCAAGCAACAGTTTTTATATCACATGGACTGTTGGAAATGGAGGTGTACAAAATTTGTCTTAGGTTAGTATTCTAGTGCAAGACGAGCTTGAATTCATGTTATCAATTGATGGGTTCTTTTGTCCTCATCATTGATTCAATGAGCATTTTTACATGAAATGTCTCTGTTAGAGTGGGTTGCTGTTGCACCAAAAGATTGACTTGTCAATGCCCGATACAACCACTCAACTTATAGTACACAGGGGGCGGTTAAGCCCTTGTCATGAATCCTGAGGGGAGCGCTGACCAAATTTTCAACAATCTCCCCCACAGTGTTACCTAAGGGTTTGAGGATTCGAAACTGTGACCAAGCTTTGATACCACTTGTTAGAGTGAAGTTGCCATTGCACCAAAAGATCGACCTGTCAATGCCCGATACAACCACTCAACTTATAGTACATAGGAGGTGGTTAAGCCCTTGTCACGAATCCCAAAGGGAGCACTGGCCAAATTTTCAATAGTCTCCACATTGAGTAGTTGTTAGCCATAAAAGTACCCAGTTATTTTTGGGCATCAGAATGCAGGTCTTTTGATGGAGGAAGTTTTCCAAATCAATCATCTTTGGGTTGTGATGAAAGTGCCAATTACCACAGGCACCGGTTTTGAAATTGTCATGATGGCTGCAAAAGGACGAACCTGCAGGAAGTTGTGGTGTTGATCTGACAGCCTATGGTGTCCAGTGACATCTCTATTCTCTTAGCTTTTCCTTCTTTTCATGTTATTATGGTCTCATTGGTTCCTCAGTGCATTGTAAATCTATTGAAAGTCCATGTGGGCTGTTTGCAAATCATTCTTATTTGTTGCATGCAATTGGGAGGGCCTTAGTTGGGGATATAAAACTGTTATTTCTTTAAGATTGGGACTATGATAAAGAGCAGAGCTGGGGGAAGTTGCTAAGAGTGTTTGAGAGATTGTATCAGTTGAATTCAGTTGGTTAGGAATCATGTTTGTGTATTCATGAGGATAAGATCACACTCGTAAAAGTCATTTAAGTATATAAGTGAGTGCTTGCTTACCTTTTTAAGCTTGATTTTCAGCTGAAATTGGTTTCTTTACAGTAAATATGTTGTCTTTCCTGGTGTTTTTGTGCTCTCTTTATTTTTCATTCTTGCATGGTAGATGCCTAATAATTTCAATAAAGCTAAGATAAATCTGCCAGTTGATGACTTTGCATGTGGAATATGCACCCTTGCTTATCTTATTAGCTTGATTTTCAATCGGTTTCACCACAGTAAATATGTTGTCTTTCCTGGTGTTTTTGTGCTCTCTTTATTTTCCATTCTTGCATGGTAGATGCCTAATAATTTCAATTAAGCTAAGATAAATCTGCCAGTTGATGACTTTGCATGTGGAATATGCACCCAGGTTTATAGATCATGGAAACTGATTAATATGCACCATATGATTTTAAAGCCAGTCAAATCAATTGTCTCAATATGAAGTATGACTTAATTTGTAGATAGTATGTATCAAACTGCTAAGTTAGGTATAGAAACGAACTAAGCTTTTCAACTTTTGAGGCTCTATATCTATTTGAGGTTTTAGTTTTCTGTTTTCTCCATTTGAATTTTATGTAGCTTCTGAACAAGGGAATGACAATTACACAGCAGCATTTGTCTTTGTCATGTAAAGTGCACTAAAGGTATTTACTATTATTGTTAAAAAATGGTTATAGTATTTGAACTTTGGAAGGTTCAAGAACTTTGGTAATTTGATGTATATTCTTTATGAAATAATAAAAGGTAATCAAATATGTTTTCTCAACATGAACTATGGATATGTTAACTTGTTATATTATTCTTGTAGGCAAAAATCTCCACAATCCTATGAGCTGAATGCTGCAAATTTTTGAATCATGAAAAGTTCAAATATTTGTCACAAAAAAATAAAGAGCAAATGGCCTAGTAGATTTTTGTTTTGTGCATCTAGTCTTCCATTGCAGTCAACAAACATATGCATAATAGCATTTTTATAGTATATAGAAGACTTTTGTGTTGTGTTACTAACATTTCAATTATTTGTGATTGTCCAAAGTAAAGTTTTTGAAATGGTATGTATTATCTTCTTGTCAGGCATTTCTTTTGTAGTTACATATATTTGACTTATAATTGGATCTTTTTGTATACCAAGAGAGCTATGATTCCTCCGTCAAGGTTTGGGCAATTGTTTGGAAGTCAAATTGTAATCTTTAGAAGGGTGTGTTTTTAGTTTCTGGTAGGTTCAAATGAAATAAGACGGGCAAGTAGTTTGATTGTTAGGTTTGCAACATTGTTACATCGGCCTGGGGAACGTGGGGATGGGGGTACAAGTTTTTGGGAAGGGGGGACAAAGGGGCCTAGATTTGGGGACGACGGGGAGACAACGACGAGGGATGAGAGGGGGGATGGGTGGTATATGGTATATACTATACATATGGTATTTAAGTACTAATAATGAAAAGATGTATAACAATATAAGACATAAATATGAAGCATAAGTTCATCAAGATTGCTACTGCTAGTTTAGTTTTACATTGCATTGAACAATGAACAATAAAAAAGATCTATGGTCTAACTTCTATAAAATAAAATAAATAATCAAAGATTGAAGATTCATATTTGAAAGTCATAGATATTTATTATCAATTTAGCAAAAGTATGAGTATCATTATCTCATCAATCATTCAATGGAATCATAAACTTAATTACATCAAGTAGCATCAACCTGGAACCATGATATGATCATAATGTTCAATGTTTCGAACTTCAAATATCCAAGTCTCAAGTACAAACTATAAAATCAAAAGACAAAATCTTTTGTGAGTGGTGGCTTACAAGAACCCATCTCTAATAAGAACGAATGGAACACTTGCACTGATTGCATGTAGGTGATCCAGCCTATCCATGATTGCGGTTTCTTCATGATTTGATTGTTTTGGTCAGCCTATCCATTTAGTTTACGTAAATGAGAAAAAAATCATTCATGTTTGATTCCAGTTTGCCTGCTGAAGTTAGTTAAAGCATCATCAATCAATTTTGTTCTTTAATTAGTTTGGAGAGTTTCAGGTAAAGCGTTAATTTGCAAGCACTCCATTCTAAACTTCAAGAGTGTTGTTACTGAAGTTAGTAAAAGAACTGTGAACAAACTTTGCTTTTCACAAAAGCTTTAAATTTCCAAACTTTGGAAGCACTTGCTATTGGGCTTGAAGAAATCAACCCAAATGCATCCAGAAAAATACTAGTGTAAGTGAGTGTATAGCTGAAAGGGAAAATGAATGTTTCTTCTGCTGGCTCCATAAGGCCACTAAACATGAGATTCAAAAGTCTATGGGCATTCCAAGATTCTCTCCATTAAACTTCTCCTCTGGTGCCCTCCAAGTGCAAAACCTTCACAAGCACAATGCTTAGAATGTTTCTTGGGCAAACAATTGCCCGTGCCCAACTCTTGGCCATGATTTGTTGACCTTTTTACTGAGGATGTCAATTTCTTTTCATCCCATACTGTGTATCCTTGTTGACATGTTGAAGAGGAAGGACTTTTAAAAGTTTGTTCATTTTGCAAATTTCTACCTGAAAATCTCTGTCTCCTGTTACTTCTTGTGTATTATTATTTCCCATATAATTGTTATTTGTCATGGTTGTGATGTATCAGACTCTAGAACAGGTTCATTTTCTTTGACATCTTGGGTGGCCAAAGTAATAAAGGTAGTAGAGAAACTATTAGAGTAATTGGAATTCCCATTTTTCTTGTTTTCTGGTTGAGGTTGTGCCTCTTCTTGAAACAATGCTTCACTTCTTTTCATTGTAACTGGGATTGCCAAAGTAATAGCAAATCCTTTTACTTGGCTGCTTTGAACTGTTATGCTGGATATTCACTTTTGGTGATTCCTATTGTTTTTGTTGATAGTTTTTACCTCTGGCTACATGTGCACGAGAACTATAACCAAGCTTATTATGATAGTTTCGATAACTTTATTACGTTGAATTTTCTATGGTGGCCAAAATGGGTAGGGTTGACTTTATATTTTTGATAGATTACCCATGCATGGTCAAGCATGTCTTTTTGAGCTGAGGATAGAAATGCATGCTAGTCAATTGCAGATGATGGCATTATTTTTGCTTCAGTTTAGTTAATTGAAGATTTTCACGTCTGCTTGTTCTTTTTGCTTTTTTTTTTTCAAAACAATGGTGAAAATCACAGAGTGGAGTAATGATTGAAATTGAGCAATGTCGTCATTATGAACAGTGACTGTGTTTATGGTATACATATTGTTGATACTTATCACATATCTATGGTCTAGATTCTAGAGTACTGGTTTTATACGGATGGTGCTAAGATGTGTATATCATTGATATTGTATGTTGAAACTTAGGTTTCCCATTTTCAGTTATTATATTGTATTCCCATACATGCATTAATTCAATGTTAGAATTTTTGGTAATGTACTAGATTGTCAATTTTTTTTAATAGGTTACCAAATTTGAATTAATAATTGGTTACAAACGATGGGCAGAGTCTGATGATTTTGTGCCAGTTGCTCCGGTAATTGCTAAGGAGAAGCCAAAAAGCCTGTGGGAGGATGAAGAAGAAGAAGAAGAAGTAAAAGAGTCTTGGGAGGACGAAGACAATCCTGCTCCAGTAAGAGTATTTTTCTCTATAATTAAAGCTTTTCATCTTTTTGCTGCATTATTAAATTCATCACTTAAATCATAATTTATTATAGGAAATAAGCTAGTAGAGCGTGCTTTGATCTGAGTGAGAAGTGGAAAATTTGACAAAAGGTATTTTGATCATCTTAATTCTGCTAGATTTCAAAGAAGAAAGAAAAATTCGAAGAAACTCTATGGATTTTTCACAAATGTGAACCAAAACAATTGCTAGTCAGGACTGTTAAACTGGGAGGCAGTGAGATAACATAACAGTGTGGGAGAAGCTCGTATTTGGTTTAGTTTAGTTTTCGTTTTCTTTTTCTCTTTAGTTGATATGTCATGCTCATCTAATGTTAAAAGTAGGTGCCTTTAAGCTTTGGTGAATTGTGAGTATTTCTTAAATAGACATTGTTCCCTCTCTTTCTTGTCAAACAATATTTTCTTTTTTGATGGGGAAACACAATGGAGGTGCACATCATCAATAAAAAGAATGCAAATGCATCTGCAATAATCATCTCTGTGCCCTAGGTTGAAGTTGTGGCAGCTGGTGCCCTAAATACTATGCTTGTGTTTTTACCAGTACTATCGTAAATCTCATGCCTATTATTTCTAAAAAATTACACGTGGTTGTTTTTCACAAACTATTGACATCGGTGCCAGAAACTTCTAAAAGAAAATCTGGGGCAAGTCATTGTTGCACTATTGAAGAAATATAATTGTTGATTTTATCTCTGGTGGTGGACAACCTTCTGAACCTGCAGTTGGAAGGCCTTAAACTTCACATAATCCCATTTTTCTTGACTTTGTTGCCAAGCATTGTTTTTGTGGTTGAAAACATGAAATTAAAAATTGTGGCTGATTAATTGTGTCTGTCCGATTGGTGGGAAACTAGGCTGTTTGAATATGAAATGTCCTGTAACTGGAGTCATAATTTTTTTATCAGAAGAGGTTTTAGTTGACAGAACGTTAACTTAGGTGATCTGGACAGTGATCTGGCAATTCCAATACATTTATGTCACAGATAGAGGCATGCATTTCAGTGAATTTTTTTTCATTTATTGACTACATAAAATCCTAAACAAGAACATTTCATGGGTTTTGACATTTTGTGAGTATTATGCCCTGCAAGAATGAAAGATGCAAAATTTGAAAGGAAATTGTGATAAAAAGATTCAAGCACCTCATTGGCTGCTTTAATGTCTCACTATAATTCATGCTCTGTGCTGCTTGGTGCTTTGCTATAGCAAGTTCAATCCAGTCTGGCTGCTTGAACAAGTTTCCACAAACATTTTTTTTGGGTCTTTCATTTTAATAAATTATGCTGTTTTGAGTGCTCGACTTGATTGTAAGTCAATCACTTTCCAAAACTATAGAACAATTTTATTAACCATTACCTGGCGTTGTTCTATCTTATTGGCATGATCAATAACTAGTTGAGTTTTTTGAATAAGAAGAAAATGTGGAACTGGTCTAAATGAAACTAAATTTGTGTGCCTCGAGAAAGTGGTTGTCCAGATGGTAATTGGATAAACATAGATTGCAGATTAAAATAAAAACCGTGACTCACAACTCATAATAATTTCATAAAGAATGTTAAATTATAATATTAAACTATTTGTTTTGCATATCAACAAACATCTATCATGACATTTAAATATGACAAGTAAGACTGGAGTATTTATTGTTTATGGAAGTTTTATTTAGCATGTGTACTATATGGTGATTTTGAATTGGAGTATTTACTCTTTATGGTAGTTTTATTTAGCTTGTGTACTGTAAGGTAATTTTGAATTGGAGTATTTACTATTTATGGTAGTTTTATTTAGCATGTGTACTATATGGTTATTTTGAACCTAGTGTCTGTTTTAGGCTGCAAATTTGTATGTATTTATGGTTTTTGTATGGATGAACCCAGGACATAACAAGCTACCCTGCTATTTTTTTTCTTCTGCCTTATGTACACATGTTCCAGAGCCCGCTTCTTATTTGCATGTTAGGTTGGCCATATAGGCTGTCTAGTGTTTACTTTATGATGAGAACTTTGTTAATGTACCAGTCTTCTCATCAGGTTTAAAAAGCATTCTTCTCCTCAGTGCTTCTGACATGGTGGAGATGGAAAATGGGCTGGAATTTGCAGGTTTCAGTTAGGGGATGGAGTAGGCTTAGGCTTAGGCATAAAGCCTGAACCTTATGATATGTTTTAGTTCCATGATAAACTTTTCCTTTACAGAGTAACCTAATTCATCTTGTCATGAACTTTAGTAGTGTTTAGCTTGCCAATATTATTGTGTCTTTTTACTTTTTATGAACCTCCTTTTCTGTTTTGATATGGTTTTATTCAAACAGATTATTGATCTGAATGCTAGTGCAACCTTTGTTGTATCTTGTAGATAGTATTGCATGATGCAATTGGGTAAGAACTAACAAGCATCCAAGTATTCCACATTTTGATTCTTGGGGAGTAAGGGAGGTGTTGGTCTGATTTTTACAAAATAAGTTTTTCCAAATCCTAGGTTAAAAATCAGAATTGAATTCATTATTTGCTTGATTAGGGTTTTTGATTCTTTGGCCTTGCATTTTAATAACCTTTGAAAAATTTGTCAAACCCTAAGTCTTGCATTCCTTTTAAATTTATTTAGGCGCAAAGCGTTTCAAAACTTGAATATTCCATGTCCCGTTTAAATATTTTGTGCCCCCAAGTGCCTTTTTCCTTTTTTTTCTGATGAGTCGCTATGTTGCTATTGAAAAAAGTTTATATCCCACCGTTAGCGACATAATGCCTTAACGGAAAATATAGAGGATGGCGGCCTTTGAAAATTCCGGGGACCATAAAAGTTCCCAAGTGGTATTGAGGATGTGCATTTTTATTACTATGTTAGAAGTATTAATTATGGTACTCATAATTGATTAGCAAGTTTTTCCCGGTGCCGGATTTCATTTGTATTCGTGAGGTCACTATCTCGCGATCGAAAAAATTATGGATCTTGCTAGTAGTGATATACTGCCTTGTCGGAAAGTGAGGAAGATGGGAGATTATGAACCAGATGGGCGCCTAAATTCTTGCCATTAATATTGGTCATGTGACTTTATTGCTTTGTTAGAAGCATTGATTGCGGTGATGATGGTGGAAATGAAATTTTTTCTCAGCATCAAAATCTCTAAAGCCTTAAAGAGGTCGCTATGTCGTGATCGAAAAATGAAAAATTTTCACCGTTAGCGACATAGCGCCTTGACGCCAACAAGACATGTAGCACATAGTGATGTCATGGACCCACTTTATCAAAAGGTAGTAATGATGTTCTATCGTGGCACTTGTTAGATGTGCTGGAGCATACAACAAGTTTTTCATTGGTTGACAAGGCTGACTGGATCCTAATGAGCGGAGATTTTGATTCACTGTTGATTCACCGTCGATCTTGGTAAGATCGATGGATGGTGCTTCCCCGCATTACAAACATGCACGAATTTTAAGCAATGCGGGCAAGCGCCAATGTGCCACATGGCACAGTGGGACCAAGCTTTGAGGAGGACGCTGAGTCATGTCAGGTTGTAAAGCCTTGCTAAATTGAAGCACATTCATTGGTGGAACACGACACATATATGCCAAGTTGCAAATGATGTCATGGGCGCAGAAATTCTCAGAATTAATGTTGCAGTTTGTGCCACTATTAGACTTATTAGAGCACGTTTGTTTAAAAGGTGATATCCTATTAGACAAGATAGTTGACTGGACAATATAAGGGTACAAGTTTGTGTGATCGTTGATTTGTGCAAGATCAAAGGCCAGTGCTTGCCCGCATTTTCAAGATGCAAGAGATTTAAATAATGCGGGGAAGCGCCTTGTGGACACGTGTCCATGATGATGTTAGCTCCGCGAGATAAACCAACATTGCTAACAACCGTTCTCCTTCCATATCACAGGTGTCAAAATTCCATAAGCTGTTTGGGCTGACATGGTTTCCAATAACATCGCTTGGCTCCACCGTTGATCTTGACTTAATCAACGGATAGCACTTTCTCGCTTGGTGAAGTTGCATGGCAGATAAATAAAGCGGGTAAGCGCCTTATTGACATGTGTCCTCACTGATGTCATCGCTTTTATCTCAGATTGTCAAAAGGGTTTAAGCTATTCTGCCGTTGATCTTTCAGAGATCGATGGTTGGCGTTTGCCCGCATTTTGAAAAGTGTTCACTGGTTAGAGAAAGTGGGGAAGCGCCAGCCTGACGCGTGGCAAATGTGACATCAGGGACCCACCTTTTCAGAAGATAATAAGGAACTTGCTTGCGTGGAGTTTGTCAGAATGCATTGCTTCACGTGGAGATTTTCTATTGGTTGATACGGTTGATTGGGTGTTATGGCAGAACAAAATAGTATGATCGTCAATCTTATTGAGATCAAGGGTTGGCGCTTATTTGCACTTTCAAGTTGCAAGAAATTTAAGCAATGCAGGGAAGCGCTAACTTGACACGTGGCAAAGCGGGACCAACTGCAACCAAGATGGGCTGATGTGTGACAGGTTGGAAGATTTATTATGCCAGTTGTATTACACTTTTTCATATATTGCTATAAAATTGTTTTATTTCTCATGACCGTTGATTTGAGGAAAGATCAACGGCCGGCGCTTGCCCGCATTATCAAAATGCAAGAGATTTAAATAATGCGGGGAAGCGCCTGTTCGACACATGGCCTGATCTTTAAAGCTATAAAGCAATTCTACTTTTTTGAATTAGGGCCGTCCAATCTACTAAAATCAATGAATGAGATTCAAATTTGAAAGCAACATGGAAATAACAACTAATGGAAGTTAATGTTGCTCAGAGCTCGTTCGTGTGATCTCAATGCATGAATATAATTCACAAAGCCACCATTATTGAACCGCAAAATTATAAAAGGTTATCAAAGCACAAAGAACTTCTGGAGCTAGGGCACAGAATTTTACTAGGTGACTCAGTGAATTTCAGCGAAAATTCTACAGAAAAGAGGCACAATTCAGCGGGTAAGTGATCTGCAACTTGTGAAAATTAAGAAATTGGTGTTCTGAAAGTTTAAAGTCTTCAAAAATGCCTTCACGAAAGCAATTCTCTGGACAAACTGATTACCTTAAGAGGTCCGTACATGATGATTTTCTTGAACAATTCCCACTGTCTGTAAACGAAATAATCAAGGGGATAGAGCTTATTCCAAAGAACCCTAGGTTAGTTGTAGCAGAGGGTTTTTATGATAGAGCTAATTGGGTAAGAGATGCCCAGGTTTCTATGGGAGGATTGGAATTATTTAAAAAATGGTTTGCTGAGAGAAACCTAGATACCCCTTTGAGCAATGTTTGGGAATTTGACATTGGGAAATTAGTAGTCCTTGGGGTTTTCTTTGACAGTGATCTACTTGTTGATTTGGCTAAGAAGTATGATCATATTACTAGATTTGTGAAGAATTATGCTGGAGAAAATCTTTTTAAGGTTTCTCTTGAATTGATTAGGGAAGTTTTCAACCTTAACCCTAACCGTGCTGTGCATGAGATCATTGACATGGATAACCTTCAGGCAAGGTATGATGCACAAAGAATGTACCTAAGGACAGGGCCTCTGCAACAACATTTTGCTAGGATTGGTACATTACCCTTGGTTACAGCCAGTACTCCAGAGCCATTAATGAGGAAATATTTCAATCTTAGGGCTCAAGTGTTATATTTCACCCTTTGCAAAATTTTGGGGATGGATGAGGAGGAACACATCAAAGGCTCTATTGTTCTTATCATGGCTCAAACATTACAATTCGGAATGAGCAGTATTCTTGATTTTGCCACTTTTCTTGCACAAAAATTTCATAATGGTTTGGTGGGGATATCACAAGGAAAGGTAAACAAACCCTTTTGTTGGTATTCATTGCTCATGCTCATATGTCTGTTTAAGGGAGTTACCTTTTTCTCTAAAGGTATGGAACTAGAATTGACAAGGGATGGAGAAAAGAATCCAGTTCAATTGTGGAGCGTTGATATGACTTCGGAGGCCAGAAATGCTAGTTTTGTGAGATTTACAGGTATTTTGCATCTAAGCTTAGATTGCTTTTGAGAGGGGATAGCATTAGAATTCCACAATCATTGTTAGAATTAATTAGACCCAAAGATCATGCAAAAGGACTCTTGGTTAGTCACAATTAGGGGGATGTAATCCCATATAACATTTCTACAGTGATAAGAGTGTATGGTTTTTTGGGAAAACCTCATGTACTGCCTTTCCATGTACCATTAAAGATAGGGATAGCTGAACTATTGTGGCAGATTGGAACCATAGAGGAGAGAGATATGATTAACAAAGGTAAAGGTACCTTTTTCCCAGCAGTCACTGTGGCCCATGATTTTGTTTTTGTAAAAAAGGGATGGAGGCACTTCAATTTATTTTTGGATAGATACAACATGGCAGAATCCCATGCAAGATATATTGATCTAGAGGGATTTTATGATCTTTTGAGAGAAAGAACAAAAGCTGCTCGTATGATACAACAAGTATACTTTCCTAAAGATATTATTAGAAATATTTTCTCTTTACAGGAGCAGGAGGTTAGGAAAGAAAAGTGGATAGTATTCAACAAAGTTTTGGAATTCATCAATGCATTTGACTTTGATTATGATCCTTTAAAAGATAAGAAATATTGGGGAGCTAAAATGCATGTGTTGATGAATAACTTTGCTGCAATAATGCAAACAGTGAATGAAAAGAAGGATACATATGTTAAAGCCTATCGTGATAGAGCTGCAGAGGTACAGAGAAGAATAAACAGCAGAAATATAGTTGCTCTTGGTCAGTATAATTGCAAAAGAGGGTAGGATATGTGATGGTTCAACACGTACAACAGGTTCCCCCTCATGGAAGACTAAGGCTAGAGAGTCCACCTGCAGTTAGTGCCCCAAAGAGGTAGAAGTTGGAACAAGGATCCTCTTCTCGTGTAGAGGAGTACTCCCCAAGCTAGACCCCAATCAGAATAGATGATGAAGCATCCTTAAGGGAGTAGTTGAGACAGATTGGTGGAGAAGGGGATGTAATTGTTACCACTGCAGACATGGAAAGAGGAGTACCTCAAGAGCCTCTTGTACCCTCCTTGGACCTTACAATTGCTGATTATCAAGGTAAGGAGATAGACCCAATTATAGCTCAAGTTTCACAGAAATTTATTGATGATGAAAATTTTGTTAAATCTAGGGCATTTGCACAATTTTGTGGAGAAAAAATATGGGAAATTTTGAGAAAACATGTGAAAATAAAAGCGTAGCAACCTGGTAAACCAGACTCTATTACTAAGGAAGAGGTAAAAGCCAAAATTTTGAGTGATTTTGCCTAGTTCACACTTGAGGCGGGGAGGCAATTAGTTAAGCAGTCAAGGGTCCTAATTTTGCCTGAGTGGGACATAGCTAATGCTATGATCTTTGACTGAGTTAGGAAAGAAAAAGATGTATAGTATAAAACTGAGGAAGAGATACTACAGGCACATAGGGGAGTTAAATTCAGTGATGATCACCAAGCCCTAGCAATTTGTTCAATTGAGAAGAGAGACAAAACCAAAATGCAGGAAATCTCTAGTGCAGAACATACTGGTGCTCTTACAGTATATAGGGCTGGTGAAGTAAGTAGTCAGCAAATTTTTGGAATGGCTTCAAAAGTGGTGAAATTTGGGAATCTGGTGTCTGGACAAGAACAGGATAGATTATTGGAACTGAATGCCAAAGTTGAAGAAGTGCTAAAGGCATATGAGGAAAGGGGTAAGCAGATACAATAATTTGAAAATCAAGTATCTCAAATGGATAAGCAGCTTGGGAAAATAAAGGTTGGAGAATCTAGCAGGCCAAGAATTGTATATCCCCGGCCACCAGTCGAACCTTTCAAATCCACCCCCATCATTGAGATACCAGACACCCCATAGAGGCCTGAATTCTACACTGCAGAGGAATTTGAGGAAGAGAACAATAAATTGTATGCAATGCATGTAGAGTTAAATAATCAATATGAAGAAAAAATAAGGCATGCTATAATGTATTTAATAAATAGAATTGAATGGCCAACATTTTATGATCAGTTGGCAAGAATTGCAGCTATCAACAATGAAATAAAAAGAGATGAAGGTACATTGATGCCTATTGTATAGAAATGGACTGAAAGAAATAATGATATTACTACTATGTGCATATTTGTTTTCCAGCTGCCATGTCACGAAATAGAATAGATTTTTGATTTTGCTAACTAAGCTGGAGGATTTTGAGGACAAGCGGGATTTTATTTAGAAAAGAATAACAAATTGTTTCTCCAAGTACATAATTGAGAAATTTGACCTTTTTCCTAGTGCTCTACAAAAGGTTGATAGAATAAAAGGAAAGGAAGAATGGAAAAAGGAATTGGATGAGATATTTTGCCAAAGAATGAATAATGTTGTAAATGAAATTGGGTATTTACTATGGGCAATGACAAATGAAGAATTGGTTAAAGTGTAGTTATTCTATAAAGCCATCAGAAAGGACCTCGTTGAGATGGAAGCAGTTGGAAATTCTGTCATAACTGTACAAAGGGAAATCCTAAATTTTGATTGGCCTGATGACACTACTTTCAACGAGTGGAAGGAACAATTTTTGTCTGTAGAATAGATGGCAGAAGATAATGGGGTAGAGGAAGATGCATATGTAACTGTTACTCTAATAGTTCATGATGAGGACAATGAGAACCCTTGAGTTAAAGTAAGCTTGCAAGCAATAGAATAGAACACGTCACTTTTAAGCCTGATAGCCACCTCCTCCGAAGACTCAGATGAATAAAGGGTCAAAATTATGGAGTTTGTAGTTTTCCAAAAGATGTAACAAAAGAGGGCCTACCAAAAGAATATTATGATGTATAAGTCTTTTTGTTACACACAATTTTGTCTTTTTGTGACAGTTAAATGTAAATACTTTTTGTAAAAGGACACTTGTCAGTTCTTTATGCCTAAAGCTTGTTGCATCTCACATTATATAAGTGAGATCCCAAGGCTAGAGAAAGGGTCTGATTTTTGATACAATTTTAGTTTTACACTAAGTATGTTTCGGTTCAGTTATGGTAGCAAACTTCATGATGTATCTTCTTTGTAAATTTTTTGAGAATACATTGATATCATATGATCCTTGGGTCTAGTCATTCTAAGTTTTACTACAATTGTATTCATTTTTCAAGGAAAATTAATACAAAATTGAGCTGTCCCGATATCTGTTCTTGTTGAATTTTGTCTCCTTTGTTATTGCCTGGTTATTCTGATATTTTATGAGTAAAGCTTGTCCAATTGAATGCAATTCGCTTAGATTGTATGTCAATTCATTATTGCTATTAATTCAATGAATTAAGTAAAGGCTTTAGTGAATTTGATGGGATTGCTATGGTAATAGAAAGGATGTCTGTAAGAATGAAGTCTAGTAATAATTGCTGATAATATTTGTTGTAATGCAACAAATCAGATTTATAAATTGGAGTAGACTTTGAATCCCAATGGAATAGGCACTGATCTAATTAATCCAGTCTACAGATAGGTAGATCATGAATAAGCATAGAGTCTAAAATCAAAATCACCTTTATTTTACTGTTTGAAGAGTTTCAAAGCTGGTTAGCACTTGTTTGCATTTAACATTTTAGCTTTAGTTAGCTGCTATGGTTAGAAATACTTGCAAATCTGAGAAGAATTGTGATCAAATCTACTTATAAGGGATACATATCATCTTAAAGTGACAAGAAATGAATCAACTATATATATGTTAGAGGTATAAGATGAGAATCATAATGAAACTAATAAAATTCTCATACAACAACATTCATTCTGAATTATCCCTTAGGTATACCTACCTTGGTTTTGCAGAACCTAAAGAGTAGAAAGCCAGTCCTGGTTTTGTTGAAGTTGGTTCTAGATAATATGCAAGCATAATTGTTAATAGGATGTAGCTAATCCTTAGATTTGTGAGTATTATTATTTTGGTATTGAGCCTTTGTTATTCAATAGTTAAAAAAACACCAACAGGAGGAAAGGTTGTGCTTATTCTTTTAATATTTCTTCTCTCCCTATACACTTCCAGAGCTTCCCTCCTACTATGCCCAAACTCTTAAATAATTGGTTGCCTTTTTCAGAAAGTTCACTGTTGGGTTCTTTTCTCAATCTGATTTTGGAGCCTCTATTTCATCACATTTGGCTTCTGCTTACAGTGATTCGTGTAAAGAGATTAGGTGTCCTCTAAGGCATTCATTACATGTATGCACTTTTGCTGATGATTGGAATCTTTTAATCTTGTTGCTGCTGCTGCTCTTATCAATTTCTACAGATGAGTGATTGTTTTTTTTGTTGTGAACCTTACAGCCATGCATCCAACGTGTTCTTCGTTTATAAGCACTCCTTGAAGACACTACAAGAACTTTTTATATTTATAGCTTGATTTTTTTGCAGATTTCCTTTCTGACTATATGCTATTTCTGCTTCAATCCTCTGTTTTTGCTGGAATAGGTTTTCAATTTATTTTAATTTCCTTCTCTAGATTGTTGTTTTTGCATTCTTCAGCCTTTGAGATTTGCAGAAAGTCTGTAGAGCCTTTGTTATTAGTTTTCTATCATTCAGCGTTTGAGATTGACAGAAATTTTGTAGAGCCTTTGTCATTAGTTTTCGACCAATTCATCTAGTTTTCTTCAAAAAGACGGATGTTCAAACTTAATACATTCCCTAACCTTTTTTTAAATTATCCTCAAAGGATAGATTTCAAGAACCACAGAAATATTATTTCTCTGTTATATTTTTACTTGTTCTCCAATACAAGCTCAACAAAAGTGTATAAAATGCTGTTAAGTGCTTGAACGACAGATATCTAACAGTTATATGCAAATCTAATAAATAAAATAGCCATGGGAATAAAAACACACACAAATTGGAACAAGAGAACACAAAGATTTAACATGGTTCACCCAATCCTGGGCTATGTCCACCAAATAGAGAGTCCAATCTAAATATCCAGTGAATCAACTTGATTACAGTCTGCAATCCCTTGCAATTCAATGCCACTGCAAGAAGCTACTAAATTATCATACGAAAAATCCTTAACCCTAAGCCATTTTAGCAAAACTTATGTCGGTTGCAAAATTAGTGTTAAAATATGTTGCCTCTTGACCCCACCTTGGGATGCTGCCCCCAAACCCCCCGTAGAGAAAATTGGGGGGAACTACATCAATAAAAGCAGGAAAAAATAAACTGAGTCTAATTAGACTCCATATTACAACACTTCCCTGTTTTCTTTTGTATGAAGTGAACCCACCTTTTTTTGGTTCTCATTGATTAATGTTTCTTTTAAACCAGAGTTACCGATGCTTCACCCCATGCGTTGGATTTGGATTCGGATGTGGGTGCTGATCTGGAGACGAGTGCCCTGTGGGTGCTGGTCCGGAGGCAAGTTCCTGCTGGGCACCCACGCTCATATGGGTTTGGGTGCCTTCAATGCACATCTGGGTGCTCGGGATGTGCACCTGACAAGCACCTGTAGGGCACCCGAGCACATCCGGACGCCTCCACAGGTCCATGCGCAATTTTTGTTTTTTTTATTCCTTTTTGCCAACTATATTTTATTGAAACATGTGTAAGTAACAATTTTTTATTCTATATTTTGTCAATGCATGTGATTCTGATTCAGATTGATGAACATTGAATCATGAAATATATTTGATTTTGTAATTGTGATGATTTTCTGATTTGCATTGGAATTGTGAACATAGACGTATATGATATGGCTTATAATTTTATTGAATAATCAATTATTGGTTATTATTTATTTGAAATTTTGAATATGTATTGGTGAAATATCATACTATCAAATGATTTAATTTTGTATATTTCTTGCATTTCTTTGTGTGCGCACACACACACACACACACATATCCGCATCCCCCCAAATAGTTTACACACATCCACACACACGACTCTCGCACCCAGATCGGTAACTTAGTTCTAAAGCATTGAAATATGGGGAACTTCAGGATAATATGATAATACAACCACCCCTCCCTTTTTTTCTCTTCTTAGTTCTCTGCTATGTTGCATGGGTATGTGCACCCACACCCCTGGGATGCGTGCCCATGTACCCAAGTATCAGTACTCAGTGCAGAGCATCATAGTTAAGGACCTTGATTAAGATTTTTGATTTTTGTTTTGGTTTGTTGTTTGTGAATCAGCTTGTTCAGCATCTTTAATTCAATACATAATCAGGTTGAAACTTTGATACAATACTGATAACAGTAAATTTTATGACTGTTGAACTCAGAGTTTATCATTTGCAATATGTCATTGTTATATGATTCATGATCATTTTTCTCACGTTTGAAGTCTTTCTCCTCTATTATGCATCTAATCATTTAGCATATATACCTATTACAAACATATTTCAGATCTGAAACTGAAAACAATACATTACATCTGCAAACATTATCAGTGTTCTTGTTTTGAAAAGCTGTTGTCGTCCTCTTTTTTGAGAAATAGCCATAGCCGATCCTGTATTCATGCTCTAAGTATCCAAGAACCCCTGTTGCCGTTCCACCTTGGCTCTTTGAGATGATGTTGTAATGTCCTCTAACTATTCATGGCTCCTGCACATGATCCTTTCCAAAGATTTCAAGCATGACCAATACTTGCAGTTTCCTTCTCTCAAGAGTGAAGTTAAGAGGATTGTAAAATAAGCATGCCTTACAAGAATCTGGGATCAACATAGTTGTTCATCCTCCCAGAATTACCTGTCCTTCTTTGGCCACCCAATTATATTTTTCAAGGTTCATTGTTATACTTTTAAAGATTTGGAGTTCAATTTAGTTTTCTATTACAAAATTTAAAACAACATTCAACCCCCTTTCCTCTAGCAGCCATTTCTCTATCTGCTGCTGCCTGAAATTTGCTAGGAAACTACTTTCCCCAGAAATCTAATTTTAGTTCTCACCGTCTCAGGCAAGATCCACCATTTTGGTTAATGCATTGAGCACTACTTCAATGAATTTACCAATAATTGCTCATTTATGCATTGAGAGCTATGCTTCTATGGATTTACCAATAATTCCATATTGAGCCAGACGGTGCATTTCTTTGGATACCAGGAATCTCTCTGGAAATACTTGCTCTTGTTAGATCACATACAAATCACTCCCCATCTTCTCTGATTTTTCCTCCTTTGCTCGGGCATCTTTCTACACCTTTGGGAATTTTAGTTACAAAGCTTAGCATCTTTCCTTACTTTTGGGTGAATTTCTGCACTTCCTGTAGAGTGTCTTTTGAGTTCTCTTTTTGCCTTAAGTTGATCCAGTGCTGCTCAGCCTTTTCATGGTCTCTGCTCCTGTTCCTGGTCTTTTAACTCATTTATATTTCTACATGTTCCCTGCCTGCCTCTCCAAACTAGAACACAGTTCTTTAAGCAGTCAAGGTAATTCCTATAGTAGCATAGGATATAGGGTGACATTTCGCTCCTACCATTTATGGACTGGTATATGTTTGACTTCATAGTGTTTTGGTATAATTATATTTATATTGATTGATTAAGGGTTATGTAATTGGTGCACATTGGGGTAGCATTTCATGTACATAAAATCAGGTGAATGGATAATTAATACAACGGGTAAGATCTCAAATAGATGTGGATTATTTGAGCAAAGGCACTTTTGAAAAACAACTATAATATTGGAACATCAAACAGATTACTGCTGGCTCATTGAATGATTCATATCTCCAGATCTGTGGAACTATTCATAAGATGCTGGTTGACTACAATTTCATTTTATTTTCTGGATTTCACTATAATGTATATGGCATTTGTACTTGATGTTTCTTGCTGGCAATGCTTTTAAGTTCTTAATTTTGATGGTGGATCTGATTTTATTTTTCTTCTAGGCAGTAAAGCCTGATTCAGCCCCTACAGCAAGGAAACCTGAAAAGAAGGCTACTGAAAGCAAGGTTAAAAGTGTGAAAGTTCAGGAGGAAAATAAAGGTACTGCAGTGAAAGGAAAATCTGCAAAAGTGCAGGATGAAAAGCTTGCAGATCCATTGGCAGAGAAGCTTCGACAACAAAGGTGGGCACTATCATGATTAATTTCATTCAATAACATCATTAGGTGCTGTTATCCAGCATGATTACACCTGTAAGTATAACCTTCTAGTCATGCTTCACATCAACAGACTTGTCGAGGAGGCTGACTACCAGTCAACAACAGAGTTATTTGGTAAAAGCAGTGGAGATAAGTCATTGGACAACTTTATTCCAAAATCTGAAGAAGATTTTCTTGAATATGCAGAGCTCATTGGGCATAAATTGAGGCCATATGAGGTATTTAATGTGTACTCTTTTAAGTAATTAGATTAGGGTAAACAGTATTTTCTGTGTCACAGTTAAGATTGGTGATGAACTAGTAATTCATCCTACCAATGCGTAGTTTTTGCTAATATAATCTCATTCTAGTTTATGTTGTCTTTCAGAAAAGTTATTGTTATATAACACTCCTAAAAGCTGTCATGCGAAATGCTATGACTTCACTGAAAGCAGGGGATGCTAAAGAAGTAGCATCATCCGTTACTGTTATTGCAAATGAGAAGTTGAAAGCTGAAAAGGAAGCTGCAGCTGGAAAGAAAAAGACAGGTAAATTTCATCTTTTCCTATCCAAATATTTTATAAGCTTAAGATTCTCACTCATACAGCCATACAGACATGCATGATACTGGTACATATGTTTACAAGCCGTCGACATGATTTTTGCAGGTGCAAAGAAAAAACAGCTACATGTTGACAGGGAAGATGATGATGCGTTAGCTGGACATTATGATGATGTGAATGAATATGATTTTATGTGAAGTCATCTTTTTGTTCTACACAGCCAATTTAATTATATTTCTCTTGATTAAAGAGCCCAAACCTCAACTGGTTGGGAGAGGCTGGCAGCTTCAGAAGTGTCGACCATGAGTCAATTTATTATCTACAAGGGAGATTCTCTTTAATGGCCTTTGTGGGTTCTTTTAACAAATTTTTGAGACAAAGCAAATCTATGTTTGAACTTTGTGATTAGAGTTGAGGGGTTTCTGGATATTCCCGAGCAAGTGAGTTAATTGTTGTAATACAGGGGAATGCTTATCTATAAAAGTATTGTATTAGGATTGCAAGCTATTGTCCTAAATGGTTCTTCTGTGTGCCTGGAAACATGGCAAAATTTGATGCCCACATTTCTAAAAGCTGTTGGCTATTTGTGAACATTAATTTGGATATCAAGTTGATTAGTCAAATGTTGAATTAAGCTCCATTGTTTTATTATTAATATATAGATCTTACAAATTAATCATTTTGCTTAGTATTTTATCTTTTCAATCTACTTGGTAAATAGTGGTCTACACTTGTTCTGTTTCCTTGAGACACAATCGAACATGCAAAGATGGTTTCTGTGTGAATTTATGCTTTAGAATGTGTAGTTGTCCCTGCCATTTGCTTGGAGGCTGGTTTGATTCAAGAAAATTATCAGTATCTATATGCTACAAAATAACGAGGGCTTATTTGGAAGTCGCTCCAACATAATGGCCTGCATTTTGCCTTTGCCTCAACGTTGTTATCTCTCATATTCTCGCCCAGAGTTGTAAGCTGGCATCATAAATTGCTTCTGTAATGACATCCTCGAAGTCCAAAAAACATGCTTCAAGTTATGTTATAGTGATTTCTTTCCTATGAAGCCATTATAATGGAAATAGATCATAACAGCAGCGAACGTGATGGAGATATCAGATTTCACCTTATAATTATGATCTGCTTCCAACACCTAATGTTGAATAGCACCAAGCATAAACTGGTTCACGTTTTGAAAACGCATTTTGGTCTATTGTTTTCAACGGAGAAAAAGCAATGTCTTCAACTGCATGCAAACGCAAATCTTAGTTTTCAACGGAGAAAAAGCTATGTCTTCAACTGCATGCAAACGCAAATCTTATGGAGAAAAGACGGTTTGATTTCTCCATGATCGGTGTTCCTTGAGATCTTGGGGAAATTTAGCTCTAATTATGATTAATGCTTTATCCAAATGATCTTTAGCTATTATCAAAAAATAGAGGAAAATCCTTTATGGCCCAAATCAATTCGTCCTTAATGAGGGCCATAATTTTCATCAGAATTTTGCCGCATAATCTACGAATACAGACATCGGAATGTTTTAGTTCCACCCGTGTGATTAGAATTATGGAATCGTTAGCATTTTTAACTTTGCTGTAATTGTAAATTCTGTGAACTTAAAGAACAAGGACAAGGACTTGAGTGTTAGCTCCTTTGTTTTCTTTAGGAAATTGCTTCAATCAGGTTAGCATCTTCCTTTCTAATGATGCATCTTGTTTCGGATGCAAAAGTTTGTCTTGAGCCGTTTGATTGAGAGGGCTTTTCGTTTCTATCATTTTTTAAAGTATTGAAGAATCATCTATTTTTTCGTTAACACTGAAACAAAATAAGTTTACAACAATTTGTGTTAAATTTCTACTGGTAAATATAATAAATAGAAAAAAGGCACAAGTAGTTTTTGAGTTCACGGAATGGAATTGATTCAAGAGGGAGGATTCATTTTAAATGCAAACAAATCTTGGTATATATTAATGTAGTGGTATAAAGTCAAATTTAAAGATTAAACACATTTATTTATATTTAATCATTGCATTGTTGATAAGTAGGAGATATTTTTTATTAGAAGTCAAATTGTCATGTGATGTGTAGTTTTACACCGGATTTATTGACCCATGTTTTATGAGAAATGACTCTTAAGATCCTATCTCTTATTCAAAATAAATAGAACACTTAGAATTGGTTGCATTTAAGTGATTCCCATAAGGGTGAAGCATTGAGCCTTTATGAGAGGTCATCCATCACAATGTTCCTCCAGCTCAAATGTACTGTACTTAATGATGGAGTTTTCTCTAATATAATGGTCTAACCTTCAACAAGTGTTGGACATTATAAACTATTTATTATAGAGCCCCTTTATGTAACGCCTCACTCAAGAACACGAGAAATAACCTATCACGATTAAATGTATATTGAACTATTTTTAAAAAAAGTTTAAACAACACAAGATAACAATGTAGAACCAATATACACATACACATCAAGTACACATAAGCAATTACAAATACAATTTTCCATTCCTCAAGGGTTACTTGATGTTGAGTTACATTTAAGAAGTGCATAATAATAGTTTAAGTTTATAGAACATGTTCACAAATAATAAGAAAATAACACATACATAATCTCATAAGCAAATGCTTAAGTACAAATGAAACAATGAAAATACATCTAATGAATGACATCCACTACACATGTTGTAGGGTATGCGAGAATAAATACAAGCACATCAAAATACAAGATACATGATAGTGTACATCATCAATTGAAAAGAAGTCTCTCAGATAAGAATAAGAATGGTACAACTGCATCCATGAACATCTAACATTTGTTAAACTGAGGGGACCCAAATGGTAAGAAGTCACTTTCTTTTGATCACGTGGTCACCTAATCAGGGTTCCACTTCCATTGTGCAGGAGAGATAATGTACGATCCACACACGGATAATCAAATCACAAAACAATCTTAGGCAAGGAATCCTGTTAGCCAAATCTACCTCAGGTACACAAATTACTAATAAAGAAAGAAAACCAAAGTCAAACAAGACTCAACCAATCATACACCACATACCAAGGTCAACATCAAACACCAAGTATAAATCAAGTCTCAAAATGAAGAGATATAACACTAAAAGAATACCCATTCCCAAACCAAGTGCCAAATGGAAAAAGCACAATGACTAATTGCCATCAATGAAACTAAATCACAAACAATAAGAACATCCAACAATAAGTACACTACTAATAAATAGTTAACACTCATCAATAAAAGTCAACTGTCAACAATAAATGACATCCAATCAATAAGTAATAGCTCACAATAAATACACCATCAAAAGTAATATTTAACAAGTACACCACTAGAGGCAAATATAAAAAAAACATGAAGGAGACTTAGGCTACATACTAGGGAGTGTCATCACATGGTCAACTGCATGAGTTATCCTGTACTGGTCTCTCATTAGCCCCCGAACCGTCAACCGTTGAGTTACCCTAGATTGGTTACTCTTGACCCCAGACCCCCAACATAACACATGCGCTACCAGAATACCCTCTTATGAAGACAAGAAAAACTAGTCATATCTCTCACTAGGTATCGTCCCATTCCCATCCTTAGTCTGTACAAGCACCCAATCAATAGGCGAGGCAATATCTCTAACCTATCTTTTTTAATGCATGTCTAAATATTTTAAATTACAATGTTATTGCT
Source organism: Cupressus sempervirens (assembly GCA_028749045.1). NCBI lineage: Eukaryota > Viridiplantae > Streptophyta > Pinopsida > Cupressales > Cupressaceae > Cupressus > Cupressus sempervirens. Next base: position 462,224,174 of record CM053793.1, read on the forward strand.
TGTTAGACAACTTACAATGAGTTACCTTGGTAGCCACTTTGGACCCCGACCGCCATTGCAAGCCACTCTCATATACATGCACCTAGACTACCTTCCCAAAAGTCACAAACCACATTTGTGTCCTATACCACAAAAGCAATGCTGATTGAATTCGGTTCTTTAATAGGTAACCCGAAAATAGCATTGGTTTTCAAAACCAAAGTTCTCATAAATGTTCATCAAAAGAAATCTCATAAAAGAAATCTCAATTTACATCATATAGTACATCATGACATCAAGTCAAATAATCATAAAATAAATCTAAAAAATGCTTCTGGTGCACATCCTAACTTGGCCAACTAAACAACCCACAAAGAAAACCATCACGAAAAGAAATATTACAACACTATAAATAAAATATAAGAAAACACATAGTTTTCAGCCATATGATTTAATTCCATCATTTTCTATTATTTAGTTTAAACCATAAAGATGTGTTTAGAAAAGTAAGAATATACATGTTAATATAAATTGTTATACTAATATACTTATTTATATCAATAAGTATTTAAATGTCAAATCTCTTTGTACATATAAAATATCATGCAATATTATCATGTTATTTATTTAAACAATCTTAAATCATAAATGATTTAATTAATAATATAAATGTATGTTATTAGATTAAATCTCATATCAATTTCATTTCTGAAATATTAATTTGACTTCTATTCGAGTCCAATATTAATATTTATTTTTCCTTTAATTCATAATACAACTAGAGATAACTTAAACTTGAAATTATAATTTTAAAGTTATTTATAATTTTTTCATAATATTAAATTTTCATAACTAGATGATTATATATTGAACTCTACTATAACTTCTATTAAAATATAACTAAATCACAATTATATATTTATTAATTTGTAATTCCACTTGCATTAATAAATATATAATAAGTTATATCCCACTAAGAGTTTAAAAAAAAATTAATATTAAAAATCGATTTATAAAAAAATAAATATTATTTATTTATTTAAGTTTTAGATTAAGGTAAAAACAGGTTTTAAAGGGGCCCCGAAACCCATTACATCAAAGAGAAAGATAAAACATTAAGCACGACCAAGTTTTAAAAGGACCTGAAACCAGCCAAACAACTAAACCAAGTTTTGCAGGGACCTGAAACCAGCAGATATGACCAGTAAAATTAACCAAAAATTTTGAAATCTGAAAGGACAAACAGACTGGAGCAAAGCAGCCAGGAAGGCTATCCAAACCAGATACCAGAAAACCAATGACAAGACTATAACACCAACCTAGAAGAACCAGTCAGCATAAGGGAACAAAAGTTTATCCTTTTAAAATTAGGTTACCCTTACGCGACCGAAAGGTCATATCTAAAGGGGGAGCAGAAGGCTTAGCCTTCTTCCCTTTAACTACAATCCAAACGTCCTCAAACTTCGCTGCCTCGGTCACCCAATCCTCAGAGGACAAAGACCCGTGGAACCCAGGGGACGCAGAGGCCTCAACAACCCTATGAGAGACAGTCGACAACTGACCCCTAGGAGGGTCAACCGAAGTAGGGGGAGAGACTAAATCCTTTACCACCAGCTTGGAAAGAACGCTGCCCACAAACACAGAATCCACAGGATGAGACGCCAAAGCAACCTCCACAACCACCGGCACGAAAGGAACACTAGCCTCAACCTCTGAAACGTAGATAAATAATTTTTTAAATTTTTAGAAAGTAATAAAAAAGTTTTATTTAAATTAAAAATAAGTTTAAAATTTAAATTATATTTTTATAAAAATAAAAATAAACATGCAATTAGTATTTTTCACATGTCCTTGATCTCTCAAATCATGCACCCATAATATACTTAGTTATTTTCATCTTTAGTACATATGTTTTCACATGCAGATATAAGTTTAGTTACAATATGCTTTTCTCTCAATTAATCTTTTGTTTTTTCCAATAATTTTGCAATCAGATTATTTTTGATATAAGAAGAATATTTATCTTTATTTAGAAAATTCATGATAATCACATGGTTTTAATGAAACATTTAAAGTTGAAATTGTAGGTATTGAATTTTTTGTTTTCTTCCAATTTTTCCTATATTAGAAAGAGTTTTAAAAGAATATAGTCATAATAATTTTCTATAGTTTTTTCAGCAATCAAGCTTTCTTGATTAATAATTTTTCCTTTTCAAAATCTACAACATAATTCTTTATTCAAAAATCAATACAATAAATTAATAAAAAATATACAAGCATTGAGGAAGACACGAAGTAGATAGATCTTTCGATAAAATTCTACAATGGTTTTTCAAACTCTACCTCAAAACCATAGCTAATATATTAGATAATCTGTGAACACATTCAGATCCAAATCCTTTGAAGCTTTCAACAATTGTTTTGCTTCAATTCTAAAGTTGTTCCCCAAAACTTGTGTGTAAAAATGAGCTCGAATCTCTTAATAAAGAGTTTAACTCTAGCTAGGGTGTCCAGTTTTCCAACATGCAAAGACCACTCTTTAAAATAAACTTTTATTATTTAATCATTTCATGCACATTTAAATAATTTTTATTATTATTAATTTTTTTTTTCCTCCACTTTATTAATTAGTTCAAGCACTATCTAACACATAGTTTATTATTTAAATTAATAATAATAATTAAAACTCATTATTTAAATGTAAATCTAATTTAATTATTATTAACTAAAAAATTATAATAAAATAATCTTAAATCTTAAATCTTTTAAACTAAATACATATTTAATTAATTTCTATTATTATATTTTAACTTCTTTTAAACCAATTTTCCAAATTAGACCTTCAAATTAAGTCTTTTAAACTAAAGCTCATATTTATTTAGTTTTTAATTAATTAAATATTCTCATATTTTAATATTTGTTTTTTTTTAATCAAATAATATTTAATAATTCTCTATATTATATAATTAACCCAAAATATTATAATTAAATCATTTACCAAATAAATTACATAGTCAAATCCACATAAAAGCAACATTGCCAAAACTAACCAAAACTCAAAATTAAACAACACGACCAAAGATGAACTCATGGGTTTAAAAAGGGTGGAAAGTTAATTACATGTTCTCCTTCTCAGGACAAGTAATTAGGCTATGGCTGAGATCAATTTTGGACATTATTTTCCAATTCTTGCCCTTGAGTTATTGCGATAGGGCATGCTCATTCTGACAATTCAGGGAAGTCGATGTTTGATACTTGCAAATCTATATAAAATATGAGCAAGTACATATGCATATATAGCTAAATAGACAATTGGCAAGGAGTGGAACATCGTGTAGATCCTAACTAGTAGGTGATCATGATTCCCTCACTCAATCATATCAGACATGTCAAACATAAATGTAAAATAGACACACACACCATACACATGCAAGTATAGGGTAAGTATAATAGAAAATCTTAAATATAAATAACATAATATTCTAACATGAATATCTCATCATCGTGATGACATACTAAACATCTTTCTAAGACACACCATATGACATTATTATAAAACTAATTTCATTAACAAAGAGAAATTAAAGCATCATCACTACCAGTAGAAAATTGTTAGTAACCCGACGTAATCAATTACTCAAAATATCAAAGTATTACATTTCAAATATCAAATAAGGGCTAACACATTTATATAAGAGTCATATGGAACTTTAACATATTAGTCTGCAATGATAGCAAAGGAGGGGTATTACACTTTAACACATCAATTGATAAGTGGGAGATATTTTCTATATGTCAAATTGTGGTATTGTTGCTAGGAATCATCTATGTAGTTTTCAAGTCACTCATTGATTCATGTTTCCTAAGTAGTGGCCCATAAGAAGCCACAATTTATGAAAATGAATGGGGCATTCATCATTCGTTACATCCATTCAACTCACAGGGGTGAAGCATTAAGCCTTTTCGGGATATTACCTATAACATTCATTACATCTAGTTGATGCTCTTGGGATTGAAGCATAAAGCTTTTTGGAGAGATCACCCATTTTTCTATTAACTCAAGCAAGCTTGACTCTGAGGTTTCTTCCAAGGATAAGCCTGTAATGTGCCACTAGGGAACTCAATAGAAAAATAGCCTAAATATGTTACTAAGTTTACCGATTTTTTAAAAACATTTTATATAACATTGATAACAATGCAAAAATAATATGATTAAATACATTATACATGTTGATATCAGATTGGTTTTGACAATTGAGTGTCAACACACTTAAGATATTTACTTAGTTTATGCTGAACTAGTAATGTATGCCGAGTATAATATGTAAATACAAGACTGTGCCGAGTTGCAATGAGTGCCGAGTCACTCATGTGTTAAGTAACTTCAAGTGCTAAGTGAACAATAGATGCCGAGCAGTTCAGGTGCCGAGTTAGAAACAAAATTACAGTTTGTGCCGAGTATCAGTAACTTCAAGTGTCAAGTGACATAGATTGGACATATTTGTTTGTGATTGCACAAACACCTATGTAAATCATTTTCAAGCCGACATAAGGTTAGATTTCGATTCTTTAAAGATAAGGACAAATCTATTTGTAGAATCCCTATGTGTTTACATGCAGCCAGTCAGAAAATAGGAAGGATTAAGCTACAAAAAAGAATGAATCTCAACCATAGATTCATACCTAACCCTAAGCCACCAAAGTCTTTATAAGGAAGACGAAGCCCCAAAAATTATAATGAAGCAAGGAAGGAATTGAGAGAGTGAAAGAGATCATGTTATAGGTGGTAACAAAGGGTGAATGATTGAATTTGTTTACACAACATTCAAGGTGACTTAGCATTGAGAGTGAATTGCAGAATTAGTTGGAGCAGAACAAAGAATAGAAGGTTACACAAATTGTTATATTAGATCAGAGAGGATCAAGAAGGACACTGTATGGATTTGATCTTTAATTAGGAAACCAGAGCCAATCATAAGATTTATGCTAAAACATCCTAAAAGGTAATTTTAGTTAAATCTCCTAGGCGAAGCAGTCCTAATAGGCTGCTGTAAATCCTTTGACAGGGTGACATTCCAAGTGGATGTTCTGAAGTCCTTTAGCCAGACACACTTCTAATAGGGTGTTGAAATCCTCTAACAAGGTGGGACTTAACAATCTTTGTAAGATTTTAATAGGGCAAGCCTTTCACAGGGCAGACCATGTTTCATGGTCAAACCATTGTAACCTTAATTGGCTACACTTTATTGCTGTAGTAGTGAAGATTTGTGGGTGTCATCCCCACCCAAGTTTTATCTTCTCTTCGGAGGGTTTCTCGGTGATCATAGCTGGTGTTAAGTGTGTGTGTGTGTGTTCAATTTCTTACATGTTTTAGATGCACTTACTTTTCATGTTATTTTCAGTTCATACATTACATGCATCTAATGAATGGTGAAAGTTTTATTAGCTGAAGTTTGAACTTCTGATTCACCCCCCCCACACTAGAAGTATATGTTTCCCATTTGCAATTCTAACAATTGGTATTAGAGCTAAATTCTCAGAAGAAGAACTTTGCAGCTTAGAGGAAAGATCTTGAAATGGAAGTCTACAAATTGGAAAAAACCATTGAGAACCAGGAGATCGAAATACATCTTATACTACATCAGTTGAATGAAGCCAGAGATGCTTTGAAGAGTTCCTTGAAAAGAAGGAAAGAGATTGCCATGGTAGAAAATGACACACAATGCAAAGAGATTAACACCACAAAGCTATTTGCAGATGGTAACACCAATGAATTTGATGCAACAATTGTAGATCTAATGGAGAAGAACAGAGCAAAAGCTGAAGAAATTAGAAATCTCGAATTGGAGCAAGAATCACAAGCTATACTGCTATGTGAGGTGTCTGAACAAAACAAGAAAGCTATAGAAGACAAGGCCATGATTGAAGAAGACAAAAGAATTTTGGCAAACAAATTGGAAGAAAAGCCAACAGAGCTATCTAGGATCTCAAACATGCAATTGGATACTTTAAGCCAAATGATGAATTCTCATCATGACTTGAATGTCAAGGACATTGAGATAACTACATTGAATTTGTAGAATGAACAACTGTAGAATGACATGAAAAGAGAAAATAAATTTGCTAAAATTTTTAACAAGCCAAATAAAGCCATCAAGTATTTTGAGAAATTACTGAAATACTCTAGATCCAATAGAGATACATCAGGATTGGGCTACACAAGCACTAAAGAAGGAGAGTCATCCAAAGCTACTGAGGAAAGGAACAACAAAAGTAAGAACTCCAAACCTACTTGTCATAATTGTGGAAAGAAAGGACATACCTTTAATGTGTGTAGCAAAAAGAATACAAATCATAATGCTAAGCTTAAGAACTTGGTCCATTGTCATAAGTGTAATAAACAAGGTCATCAGGCACATGAATGTAGAACTAGAACCATACATGCACCAAAATTTGAAGGATATTTCTACAACTGTTAGAAGTATGGATATAGAGCCTTTGAATGCAGATCCAAGCCCACATGGTCATCAAGCAAGCCAACAAAGGTAAGAAGCTATGGAAATTCTTATAACTGGGATTACAATACAAGATATAGCAGTCACTATTGTCAGGAATATGGACATGTACCTAAAAACTGCATCAAGACTCACTTTAATGGTAATTACAAGAGGTGGTTGAGTCAAACTAAATGTTTCAGTAGTTTGAAGACTGGTCACATCAGTAAACATTGTCCAACTAGGTCCAAGGCACCAAGTTGTGAATTTGATAAAGGTAAAGGCAAGGTAGACATTGAACACATTAAGAATGAGATGAATAAGACATGGAAGAAGAAAGATGGCTGCAGTACATCAAATGGAGAAGGGATCACTTCACCTAATGGGTCAAGTGGTCACAACTCATCAAACTAAGCAAATAAGAGGTATGTGGGATTGATACTTATAGTATTATTTGATACATTAGTTCCAAAAGAAAATAGCATTGAAAAGAATAGATTAGCATGAATAAATATGCAAGGTGTTGTGAAAGTTCAAGGTTAAATCTTCAAGTTTTCATGTTGTTTCCGAGCATGAAAAGTTCATTGTGTATGCCAAGTGAAATACTAGTTAGTGCCGAGTTGCCAGGCTAGCTAGTTGAGGCCAAGCCTGTAGTAGCTATTGAGTGATGGTCATGTTAGTAGATGCCAAGTAAAATAGAAATCGTCTTGATGTCGAGTTTACAACTATACAAGCATTAAGCATTAAATGCAGAGTTTTGAAGGGTATAAGGTCAATTTTCACTCATTTTTCATCATTTCAAATTTGAGTGATTACAAGGAGAGCAGAAGGTGACTCAAAAACCAAGTTTGAAGCATTTGCACAGATTCCAGTGATGATCCAACACTAGTTCATCGAATTTACAAGGTATTCTTCATAAGCCGAGTCACGCAGTTTGAAATTTGTATAAACCCTAACTTGTCAAATGGGGTCTAGTTCAAGGAATGTAGAGGGTCAAGAAGTTTTGAATGTTCAATTAATTAGTAATGAAGTAAAGCAACTAGATTTTAGAGAAATTCTAGACGTTGCATATAAACAAGACCTGTTAGGTGCATTTTCCATGATTCCCCCTAAAGTCATAATGGTCCAAGATGTCAGAAAATGCTACAATTGCAAGATAGGTGGAATAGGAGACATAGAAATTAGGCAAGCCTATGAAAAATTGTGTGAAAATGACATTTTGAAAGAAGAATTTAAGATTATTGAAAGGAAGGGTTTGAGTCGTGCCCTAGATTTTCCCATGGTGTTCAAAACAAAATGGATCAAGATAGTGTTAAGCATAATACATGATGGATGCTTATGGATGGAAGATGGTCCCATGAAAATTTCAAAGAGAATAGTTCATAGGGTAATTGGTTTTCCAACCCTAGATTGGCTGAAGATTTTGCGAAGTGATTCAAAGGAAGTTATTGAGAAAAACATAGGAGCCAAATGGAACAAACATGGAATGACTATTGATACCATCATAGACCCACTACTTGACTTTTCCATAAAGGTAATTTCTCATAAGTTTTATCAATCAAGCAGATTGAACAGTGTACCCTACATTGCAGTAGATGTGGACTACAAAATTGTGAAAAGAGATCATACCTATGATCTGGCTGAACTACAATTACAAAAAATAATGGAGAACCTAGGTGCCATTAGAAAAACCAAGAGTGCACAATGTAAGTTTGGAGCAATCCTAATTTTCATATTTTTCTATGTCTAGAACACATTCCCATCTTTTGGCAAGGTGAGTTGGCAGACAAACAGATCAGTTGCAGTTCAAGTCAATGAGTATATTGAGAAAATAAGATATAACTTTGAAACTATCATGACCAACTATTTTGAAGACTTCAAGAAGTCTATGAAATAGAGGATGAGAATACCAGTTTCTTTGGTTGAATAATATTTCAATGACATATGCTTTCTTGTTGATATTGACTATACATATGTACAGGCTGCCGTACCCAGGGTAAGATGGCTAAGACCCTTAGGCTATGAGATTAATGTTGATGAAGCCTCAGCTACCACCACTGAACTTCTTGCTGACAAAGTTGATAAATCAGCTAATTTTTTTTAGAAATTATGATGTCATGAAATCCAAAGTTGAGATGGAGTTGAAAACAACCTCCACATTGAAGAACAAGGACAAATTGGTGAAGAAAATAAATGTCCAATTTGGTGAAGAAGAGGACGATGAAGAAGATGAAGAGGAAGAACAAGAACAAGCTCAAGAACCTCTTACATTAACCCAAGAATTGGGAGAAGACAAGGATGAAGAAGAGGAAGAAGGTGCCAAGGAAGCACCAGTACAAGCAGAACCTAAGAAGAGAAAGGCCAAGGCACAACCAATGGCGAAGAATGTTAGAGTAAATAATTATAATTATTTATTCTTTTGCTTAAGTTTACTTAAGTTAATGCATTTATTTAATAGTTGTAGTTGATGAGTTTTTGACAACATAGGAGTTTGTTCCTATCTAGTCATACTTATCCTCTCACCTTGATCGAGGATATTCCACCTTTTGTGGATGTATGCTTAGTTGTCAACCTTATCTTCTAGTACTTTCTAGCTTGTTCTACAAGCTTCCTTGAGGCCTTTATATTCAAGCTTTCTGATTTTATTTTTTCAACTTATAACTCATTTTCAAGGCATATTTTATAGTAGTACATTTTTATTGTTTGCAATCTTCTTTCTTAGTCCGTTTAGTGTTCTTCCAAGCTCCACCTCTTCCTTCTTTGGTTTCCCTTCAATAGGTTATTTGCATGCAAGTGATCTTGGCGAGCTGTAAAGTTAGCTTTCATCAACTTCTACATGGTATTAGAGCCTCCCTACTGCTTGTTGGCTAAAGGTTTTTTGAAGCTGCAATTCGAAGACACAAACCCTAGTTTGTTTGTAATTTTTTTCGTCAATCTGGGGGAAGAGCATTTTTTAAGAGCACTTTGGGCCTAAATGGACACTACCATTGAGTTCAGAAGGCCTGTTACAATCATAATCCATGTAATTTTTTTTATTTTGGAGAAAGTTGCTCCAGGAGGCAAATTTTTTTTACCCAGGCCTACCGTATAGACTATACAGATGATTTTGTTAAATTTTTTTTTTTTTTTTTCGGGCACACCACCATTGCACAACCTAGCAACCACCGCCGCACCACCCCAGCCTCGCCAGTGCACAACTTGCACACCGACGCAGTCAGCCACATTACCGTGGTGACACTACAACTTGGCTGCCACCGGCGGGCCTCCCTCCAACCACCACAGCTCAACGGGGCATCCCTTTCTTGCCACCTCTGTCGGGTTCCACCTCCTCTCCACTGCCCACTAGAACTGTAGACACTTGTACCTACCCACGTGGAGATCCAACCCATTTGGTGTATTCTACGACTAACATGTGGCATGGGTGCCACATTGGCACTTATCATGTGGTCCCTGCCACATCACCCAACCACATTAGCATCTTGCCACATGGATGCCACATGGCACTACTGCGTGGCTTCTTTTTTTCCCATGATGACTGTTAAGCCTTCAAATTTAATGGTGTGACTCGCTAACACCAGCCCTACATTAACACCTTCCTGCCAGTGCTAAATGTCCTTTTTTGACCTACTTGCAATTTTTTGGCCATAACTTGAGCATACATAGGTATTTTTTTGATCCAAAAGAAGCGCTAAAAAGCTGGTTCTGAGATAGAGACATTGGTGTAGGTATTTCTAAGTTTTGATGTAGTTTTATTGGCCATTTTTGTAGTTGAAGTCCAAAGTTCTATTTTTCACTCCAACAAGCTTTTCTTTTGTGTGCCATCTCCATTTTTTGAAAATGTTATATTTTTGGAAAGCTGGTTTTGTCATCTTTTAAAAAATGCTATCATTTTCTTCAGATACTACCCCATGCTATTTCTATCATGTTTTTGGCATTTTTGCTCTATGGTGGATATCTTGGGTGTTCTAGGTCTGAGGATCATTTTCATGGCATGTGATCTTTTTTTTTGGGCTATACTATCTTTTGTTCCTATCTAGTCATACTTATCCTCTCACCTTGATTGAGGATATTCCACCTTTTGTAGACATATGCTTAGTTATCAACCTTATCTTCTAGTACTTTCCAGCTTGTTCTACAAGCTTCCTTGAGGCCTTTATATTTGGGCTCTCTCATTTTATTTTCTCAACTCATAACTCATTTTCAAGGCATATTGTATAGCAATACATTTTCATTGTTTGCAATCTTCTCTCTTAGCATGTTTAGTGTTTTTCCAAGCTCCACCTCTTCCTTCTTTGGTTTCCCTTCGATAGGTTATTTGCATGTAGGTGATCTTGGTGAGATGTGAAGTTGGATTTCATCAACTTCTACAAAGACAAAGGCAAAGAAGATTGCTAAACCAAGCCCAACAAAGCCAACAACACCAACAACTAGGGTAAGCACATTGGCCACCACACAAAACGCCAAAGAAAAAGCCAAAGAAAAGGCCAAGGCTACAGAAAAAGAAGGCCCAAAGTAGAAGAAAAAAAGAATGAAATACATTGCACAGCTAGAAACTGATGATGAGAGGACAAAATCAGAGGATACAAGCCAGTTTAGAGTGGTGATTCATCCACCAAAATCTAATCTTGAGAATCTTTGTGAGAATGTTACAAAATAATGCAGATTTGACTATTTGAAAAGTATTAATTTTGAAAAACTTGGTAGAGAAGAGTAGAATTTGATTGAAGAATCAATATATGAAATGATGTCTAAATTCAAGAACACCCCACTTGAATTACATAACACTATGCCAAAGGAATTATACACTATTATTGAAAATAAATGGCATTATTGTTTAAACTTGGAGAAACAAATTAGAGAATCCACACTAGCCCAGGTAATGCCAGAATTGACTAAAGGGCAGATTATCAGTGCCAACAAGAAATATGGTGGAAGGTTTGCACCAAAATATAGGGCATTCTTGACATTCTTTAGAAAAATATTGAAGATGTTGTGGAGAAATCCACAGAAATGTGGAAAATTGATTTATGGATTAACAACTGTCAAACAAGGAGAAGAAGATCCCTTTGAGGGAAGAATAATGGTGATTACAATAATGATAAGGAGGATGATAAGGAAGAAGAGAAAGAAAAGGATAATAGTGAGGAGTCACACAAGAAAGATGAAGACATGGCTAAAACTGAAGCAACAGGAAGAATAAAGTGTTCAAGATATAGAAATTCCAACTATGAGCCCTCCTCATGAGACTAGTATACCTACAGAAACCATAACTGTTAAGCATGTCCTTGATAGTTCAGCTCAGAACATCAATCCTTTAATTACAAAAGATCTGAAGAAGATTCTTGACCAATCCACACTACAACCAAGATTATGTGAAAATCTAGTATTGGTTAGTGTAGAAGAGCTTTAGAAGGTAGTAGCTAACATCACAAGGGATAAGGTGAATACACAAGAACCACCTTCTCCCATCCCTTCAGCTACTAGTGATCAACCCTTGATTCAAACAATTGAAGATACATCTATCAAGGTTGACACAAGTGTCAAAGAAGGCATAGTTGAGCAGAGGCAAACTACCAAAGAAGAGGAAAAGGATCCAACAATAGAGCAAACAAGATAGATAGGCACATTTTTACCTACAACACAACCACAAGGTGCAAGTCCAATCATTGTGATTGACTAGAGTAGATCTAAAGAGATAAAAGATAAAACAAAGGAAAAGGAGCAAGAAGATATTCAAACATTGGTAACATTACCAACATCAAGTGCTCCTACAAAAATCCTTCAAAAGCTGAGCATAGAGGCTATACCCTTGCAAATTTCAGTACCAGGCTCAAGCTCTCCAAAAGTTGACAAGGTAACTCACTATGGTTATGTAACTTTAGATGAAGAAATAGTGATACCTCAATTTGATTATTCAACAATGACACTAGAACAAATAAACATGTTGCAACAAGCTTTAGAAAATAAGAAACATCAAGAAATACATAGAAAGGAATTTAGGAAAAGGCAAGCATTAGAAGACATCAAGTAAATCTTCTTAGATGCATTGAGCCTACCTACACTTGAAGAATCAAAGCTTCTATTGGATCAATTGTCATAAATTGTTGAAAAGGTCAATAATGAAGATATTGACACAAGTGAAAAACTTCTTGAGTGGTTAGAGAAGAAATTCTAGAGTAAAGTAAATGAGAAAATATCTTGTGAGATTACACTTACTCAAGTTGCACTAACCACAAAGGTTGAAGATGTGAAGAAGGCACTGGAGAATATTTTCTCATTGTACACTAAACTATGTGACCCAACACTCTTCAATCAAGAAACAAGACATAGAATTTTGAGTTTGGAGAAAAATCTCAATGTATCAGGTATGCAACTACCTCAAAACTCAACTTAGAATGAGAAGAACTTTCACACATTGCTTCAATCATAGAGTCAACTAGCTATGTTAATAGCAGAAGATGCTAATATAAGAGCCAAGTTGACACAAATTCAAGCCTCCCTCACCCCACATATGGAAATACTTCATAAAGAGCTAGGATATGTAGAAACTTTGTTAAAGAAAGATCATCATTTTTCTACATCAGATGTACTAGTTCACCTAGCAGCTGAGCTGGTAATCCAACTCAAGTCATTGGATGTTGCATGTGAAAAATGGGATGCAACTTTGAAGATAATTATGGAAGTTCACAAACCCTTTTTGGACAAATATACTCTAAGCATATAAACCCTTTAACAAAAGTGTCAAAAAAGGAAGAGATAAACCAAAAGGGGAGAGCAAGAGAGTAGGAAAAGGAAATAAGAAAAGGAGCAGATAAAGCAAGAAGAGAGCAATGAAAGGGGGAGTAAATAGAATAATGAAAAGGAGAAAGGTGAATAAAGCAAAAGATGAATCATGAACAAAGGGGGAGCTAATAGCTAATCAATTTTTGACCTGAGTGATATACAATGCAGAAATAGGAAACAGAGCAGAGCAGATATCAATTGCAAATATATTGAAGGCAAAGAGTATCAGTCAGCAGAGACAAACCCACTCAGAATGGAAAATAGATTTTTGATACATATCAGGCACATTAACTCAGGGGGAGTTATAAATTTTGAGGTATATAGGTTATTGCAAAATTTTGAAGTTTTGTATGTAAGCCAAACTGTGAATATATTATACTCGAGAAGATTAGATTGATTATGTATAGTTAAGTGTTTTTGACACTCATGTCAAAGGGGGAGATTGTTGATCTCAGATTGGTTTTGACAATTAAGTGTCAACACACTTAAGACATTTACTTAGTTTATGCCGAACTAGTAATGCATGCTGAGTATAATATGTAAATACAAGACTATGTCAAGTTGTAATGAGTGTTGAGTCACTCATGTGATGAGTAACTTTAAGTGCCAAGTGAACAATAGATGTTGAGCAGTTCAGGTGCTGAGTCAGAAACAAAATTATAATATGTACTGAGCATCAGTAACTTCAAGTGCCGAGTAACATAGATTGGACATATTTGTTTGTGATTTCACAAACAATTATGTAAATCATTTTCAAGCCAACATAAGGTTAGAGTTTGATTCATTAAAGATAAGGACAAAACTATTTGCAAAATCCCTATGTGTTTACATGTAGCCAATCAAAAAATAGAAAGGATTAAGTGGAAAAAAGAATGAATCTTAGCCGTAGATTCATACCTAACCCTAAGCCACCAAAGTCTTTTATAAGGAAGACGAAGCCCCAACAATTATAATGAAGCAAGGAAGGAATCAAGAGAGTGAAAGAGATCATGTTACAGTAGGTAACAGGGGGTGAATGATTGAATTTGTTTACAGAGCATTCAAGGTGACTTAGCATTGAGAGTGAATTGCAGAATTAGTTAGAGGAGAACAAAGAACAGAAGGATAAAACAATTGTTATATCAGATTAGAGAGGATCAAGAAGGACACTATATAGATTTGATCTTTAATTAGGCAACTAGAGCCAATCATAAGATCTATGCTGAAACATCCGAATAGGTGATTTTAGTTAAATCTCCTAGGCAGAGTAGTCCTAACAGGTTGCTATAAATCCTTTAATAGAATGACATTACAAGTGAATGTTTTGAAGTCCTTTAGCCATAAACACTTTTAATAGGGTGTTGAAATCCTCTAGCAAGGTGGGATTTAATAGTCTTTGTAAGCCTTTAACAGGGCAGATCATGTTTCATGGTCAAACCATTGTAATCTTAATTGGCTACACTTTATTGCTGCAGCAGTGAAGATTTGTGGGTGTCATCTCCACCCAAATATTGCCTTCTCTTTGGAGGGTTTTTGGGTAATCATATCCGGTGTTAAGTGTGTGTGTTCAATTGCTTACATGTTTTAGATGCACTTACTTTTCATGTTATTTTCAATTCATATATTACATGCATCTAATGAATGGTGAAAGTTTTATTAGCTGAAGTTTTAACTTTTGATTCACCCCCCCTCTTAGAAGTATATGTTTCCCATTTGTAATTCCAACAATACACACATAAATACAACTCAACACAAATTTTATTTCTCTCGAGCTCCATAACATAGATTCACATGTAAGTTAGTTAATTATTTAGATTAACCAAAAGTAACCAAGTTGTATGAACACAACTGAGTATCAAGTACATAAACACATAATTGAATACATTGATACAACTAATACCATGGAGTAACCATAACGAAACATCCTTAATACAAGTAGCAAGGTACATAATTATAATCCAAGTACAAAATAAAATAAAAAATATCAGAAGAATCACAACTATTACAATGATACATGATACAAAACACATTATTCATAAAAAGAGCAAGTCTCCCATGATAAAGAACAAGGAAGAAAAAATAGTACAAGAATCATTCAACATTGGTACAAGTCCATTGGAATCTAAATGCTAATAGAATCATTACCACTTGACCAAGTGTTACTGAAGGTACATTCCCACCATTCTTGATCTAGGTGGATTAATAAAAAATAAAAAATCCATATTCAGATTCTCTCTTAAACAAATTAAATTCCAAAAAGCAAAAAATTTAGAATGGGATTTAATTTTAATGGGTTAGAATATCTTCTTAATATTATAACATAAGCCCAAAATTATAAGGGCTATTATTTTCAAGGATAGTGTTTAAACAAGAAATAAGGGGACATTGGAAATATTTTATCGTGATCCCTTATTTAGCATTTGAAGTTGTATTTAAGTGGGGAGTTTTTGCATTGTAAAAGAGATTTTCTATGTAATTTTTGGAGAGAATCTAAATTTGAAGGAAGTGATTTTTGAAAAAGATTCTCTTGGAGAGAATAAGTCAATTGAGAGAAATTATAAAAGGGAAAGAGATTGTGAGGAAAGGTTGAATGAAAGCTTGGATGTTGTAATGAGGCATTTGAGCTTGACAATATTAATAAAGTGGTCATTAGCTTGAGAAGAAGACCCAAAAATGTAGTTTGAACCAGATGAACTCAATTTTCAAATTATTTGCATCTTTCTCTCTCATTTCTCTTTATTTTCTCTCATTTCCTTTCAATTTTGATATTCTTGTTCTAATCTAATTTAATTAAAATTTTTAATGAATAACTTAATTTCAATAACAGTTAAAATACATAACCACACATTTCTGCTTGGATCAGGGGTTCAAATCTATAACTAGATTAAGACTTGGACACTTTAACATCCTAGTTTACATATCAAGTTTGGTATCAGAGTCCATTTTGTAGGAAATTATAGGTGGTGAATGTTAACTAGACTGAGATTGAAATAAGGAGAAGGAGCTCTTGAAGAGTTCAATCCAGCAACTGAGAAAATGACTTCTCCTTGATCATAGATGATACTTGAACAAAATATTCTAGAGGTTGACGTGGAAGCCTTCTAGAGTTCTTTTCTTGAAATGAAGGCTAACTAATAGGCACAGTATAGCAAAGTAGCACAAAGAATATCCTATTGCATGCATGAAACTTCTAGTAAATAAAAGGCCTAGGTCATAGTTCCTCTTGCATAAGAAACAATGCTCGATGATTACATGATTGAAGAAGTTGACTTGGGAAAACCAACTGAGAAGGTGGGAGGGCATTAATAGCTATTCAATTAATATTTTCACATGCATAGTGTTAATAAAAAAATTGTCCTCCAAAGCACTAAATGAAAATTAGCCCCAAAAAGCTCAGATAGGAAAACTGAATATGCACTAATAGTTGGGTCACTTTGCTATTGGAATGCACAAGCACCCTCTAAATTATCCAAGTATAGCTCCCCGTGAAAGATTTGCATTGAATCCACTACACTATAGTCAATAATGCTTTTAACTTGAAAGCAAGAAAGGTTTACAAACATCTATCCATAAACATGGAGTAGATGTGGAAAAAGAACTGTTGGTGTAAATAAGTATTTACTATTTACACTTTACTTAAGTTTATTTAGGTTAGTGCATTATTTTATTATATTACATTATTTTATTATTTATTTTTTGAGACACTTAGGAGTTTGTGTACCTATATGAGTTGTCGTGTCGACAACACAGAAGTACGCAACTCTAATTCAGCACATGGTATCTACAACACTGGAGTTTACATCATTCACTGAGTTATTATGTAGACAAAAAAATTATTAGCACTCCTAATTTTGCACATGGTGTCCAAAACATAAATTTGTGTGCTACACCATTGTAGGCTTATTCTCTCATCATCACACTTACTTCCGTGCTTAATGGAGGATAACCCATATCTGGTGGACATGTGCCTAGTTGTATGACTTATCATGATGCTGATTCCTAGGCATTCTAGATGCATCTCAGAGCCCTTATATACATGTACTCTTGGTGTACTTGTACATTAAATTGAATACTATATAGTTATTCCAATCATACTCTAGTCTATTTTGTGCTTGTGTTTGAGTTCCTTGGTCTTGGGGGAATTTTTACCTAAGGAAAATTCTTACATGGTATCAAAGGTGAGGGAGATTTTCATCACAAAGCCATTGGAGACCTTGTTGCTTCATCTCTCAAAGGGACCTGATTCAGATTCAAAGCATTTGCAGAAATTGGGAGCGTCTAGAACTAAAGCGGACCTCACCATTGCATCCAGAGTGATGATTTGGTGAAAAGTGACTATAAATCTGCCTACCCTAGGAAAAAGTCAAATTTGAGGCAAAATTCTTTTGCAAATCAAAACCCGAAGGTTCAATTTGCAAGCTGGGTATGGTCTTTTATTTGATCTGCTAATTTATTTTTTAGATTTGTTTAATTCTAAACTTTTCAAATATTTTTTAGCCCAGTTGGGCATGTAGAGAATTTTGTTTTACATAGGCATTGGGCAGTCGCACCCTGACCCTGCACAGAATATTCTTCCACATTATAATCTAGCATCAATAGTGGTTAGCAAATAGTATTAGATTTTACCAATTTGGCATCCAATTCTATTTACCTTCCACTGGCCACCATAGTCCATCACTCCATTTACTAGATCCGGCAAAGGCATCTCAATCATTGGCTTCAACAACTCCATTGCTAGCCGTTTGTATTTGAATACTACCAAATTCCTTTTTAAATAGCACTGGAAGTGCTTCACCCACGAATGTGGGATTAATCCAATAATCCCAGTAGTGGTTTTAACATTTTCAGTACTTAGGAAACACATACCAATGCCCGCTCTCAATACTTTTCGATGGTCGCCCCCTTTGTGCAACATGCGACGCTCACCCCTAGTTCACACATGACCTAGTGGAATCCTGCCACACGGCCACATTTGACACCACTCCCTACTACATAGATGCACACTATTGGTGCCTCATATTTCCACATGGCAAAGTAATAGGTTGACACATGGGTTTCAATAGCTAAGATGCTCTCACCCACCTCAGCACCCTGCAGGACCGATACATGGACATTGTACTATCTAGCTATCCAATTTGACATGTCAGCATGTCGTACAACGAACATGGATTCATATTGCCAACTCACCTAAAAATGTCATAAAATTTTGTGCAAATCTGTACAGTTGATGCCATTAGCCTTACAAGTGATGTCATTGACACATCAACAAGGGCATGTGTTTTCGCTAACGTTAGCAAACTACTAGCCTAAATTTGATGATCATTTGACCCTCATTTGGATGCAATTTTGAACTGCTATGATGGCCATTTGACCATCAAATTTAACATCGTGTTTTCCTCTCTAGACCCCTCTTTAGATGCAATTTTGATTTGGCAGCCCGACTTTGAGAGGCCATAACTCGGTCATCTGGACTCCAAATTAGGTTTAATTTTTTTTGATTTTGGGTAAAATTTCCTAAAATTTTTAGCGATGTAGCTCTTTTCTAGTTTTGGTGCATGAATTTGTCAAAAATAGCATTTTTTGGTGACTGTACCTATCCAATCCAACATTTTTCAACTTCAAACGCATCGTATGGGCTCATTTGGACTCCTTTTTAGGTTCCCTTTTTTTTTTGAAAGTGCATACTTTTTTGTCTAATTTTTAGATTTGTAGTCAGATTGTAGGTTTGTGTGGAGAAAAATACCACTTTCAAAAATAGGTCCTATTTTGCATTGTATTGCTTCACAGTTGTATTTTTTGAGCTACATTGTAAAGTTCCAAATTTGAACTTTATAAAGAGCTTGTAAATAGCAAAATTAGAAGCTCACTTTGTCCATTTTGACAAGTGGCCTATTGTAAATGCACTATGTATAATGTGCCAAAATCATTCATTTGGGGGGGATTTTTTGATTGAGTGAAAATTGGGGGTGTGTACTATGTATTGTATCTCTTTGATCTTGTGCTTTTGCATTATGGGTTGTTTTTCAAAGTTAACTCCACATAATTATGCTACTCGGAAAGAAAACATTAAGGAAGCATTGGTAGAAAAATGTTTATTGTGTTATGTAACTGGTGCAACAAAGAAATCTCCTATTGATGCTGATGAAGCTTAGAAAGAAGACTGGGAATCCAAACAAGAAATGGCCCTAGGAACCTTGTCAAAAAATATCTTTGATCTAGTCAAATTTCACATTAGGAAGCTTACCGATTCAATAGAGGTATGGGCTAAATTTGAAGCATTGTATGGGATAGTAGATGAAGACATGAATTACACCATAGAGGAAAAAATTATCAAGTTGGATCCTAGGAATTTTGACACCATCAAAGACTCTCTTACCCAAGTAGACATGTACAGGGCACAACTTAAGGATTGTGGTGAACCCATTAAGGATGGAAAGATGATCAAACATATTATGACTCATCTTCCACCTGAATATGCTCTTGGAAATGATGATCTTAGAACATGAAAATTTAGTGAGTATGGGAATTCGCAAGTCTTCCAAGACTAAAGCTTTGGTAGCTAATGAAGGTAATTCAAGTAGTAAAAACTCCAACAAGAAGCATAAGTAGTGGAAGGCAAAGCCACAAGATGACACACAACAATCCTCCTCAAAAAAAGAATCTTCCTCACATCAATCTTCTTCCACTCAACAATCTTCTTCATAATAAGGAAAGTCTTCTTTCAAAAATAACCAAAAGGCAAACAATTCCAACAAAAAGGAGAAGAAAACTTGTTCGTCTGGTAAGAGGAATGGTCATGATGAACATGAGTGCAAGGATAAGTAGATTGATGAATTGGTCAACATAATGAGGAAACACAAAATTGATGTACCAAATACCTATAAGGACAAGGGATATTCATCCACTTTAAAGGGTAAGGGAAAAGCTTTAGTAGCAAGTAAAAATAATGCTGAGGAATGGGTTCTTGATTTAGGAGCAACACATCATATGGGTGCTTCAAGAGAGCACTTTTCCTCTTTAAAACCATCAAATGTAGCTTACATCTATGTGGCCAATGGTACTCAAGTGGAAGTAGAAGGTAAAGGAAATGTTGAGTTGGAAAATGGTGTCTTCAAGGATGTTCTTCATGTTCCTAACCTTAGCACCAACCTTCTCTCCATCTATTAGATAACTCACTATGGATGTGGCAACAAAGTGGGGTTCCTCCCTGATACAGTTGTGGTGAAAAATCTCCAAGATGATTCTATGGTGGCAGCTGGAAAGGCTAATCATGAGATAAGACTTTATTCTTTCTCACATTTTGTGCCTAAGTCCACTTCCCTTGCCTTGTTGACTAATTAAAATACACAAACTATTCTATGGCATGACAAATTTGGACATCTTAATTATCACTACCTTCAAAAACTCAACAACAAGGATATGGTTATTGGTCTATCTCAAGTCAAGTATTCAGAGGGTGTATGTCCAAGTTGTGAAGTAGGCAAGCATCCTGAAGAGAAATATGACAAGTGGAAGTCTTTGAAGGCAACTACTATTCTTGAATTGGTTCATATGTATCTGGCCCATTTCTAGTACCATCCTTTAGTAAGGCCCGCTATGTTATGAACTTTATTGATGAATTTTCATGGTACACTTGGGTCTTTTTTCTTGATCATAAGTGTGAAGTATTTGATAACTTCATCACCTTCAAAGGTCAAGTTGAGAAAAAATCAGGGAAAGCCATCAAGATTCTATGAATAAATAATAGCAGGGAATATGTCGACTCTAGGCTTATAGAATTTTGCACTCATGAGGGTATTGATCTTCAACATTCAATTGCATGCATGCCACAATAGAATGGTGTCACTGAAAGAAAGAATAGAACCCTTAAGGAAATGACCACTTGTATGCTTCAACATAAGTCTCTAGATCAATTGTTTTGGGTAGAAGCCACATGTTGTGCAAATTACATCCCAAACATAAGTCCTCATAAGGCCTTAGATGGAATAACAACTTTTGAGGCATGGTGTGACAGAAAACCAAGTGTAAAGCACTTCAAAGTTTTTGGTTGTCCAGTAGGGGCAAGGATACCTCCACAAAAGTGAAAGGCATTAGAACCACAAAGAAAACCATGTATATTTGTTGGATATCCTGACCATCTCAAGGCATACAAACTAATGGATCCAAAGACTCATGAAATCTTTTATGAGGGGAGTGTTCACTTTGAATAAACTTGTCAAAGTTTGGCTTCTTCAACTCCTCCTTCTTCCTCCTTCATGGACAGTGATGATAGTGACTCGGAAGATGAGATTCCTTCAACTTTGATTTGTAGGACACTACCTTCATAGGGTCAACAAATAGTTGAGGACATTCCTTCTTCTTCCACTAAACATTTTTGGGCATAACAAACCCTTGATGCAGTAGGTTCATTGGTGGGGAATCCTTCAGACACTCGAAGGACAAGGTCACAACACAAGTCATTTACACATGCATATATAGCCATTGCTTTAGATCCACAATCATTTAAGGAAGCATCAAGGAATCCAGAATGGGACAAGGCTATGGAGGAAGAATATAACTCTTTGATGAAAAAAAACACTTGGGACTTAGTTCCCCTTCCTAAGGGAAGAAAGGTGGTTCGATGTAAGTGGATCTATCAAACCAAATCTACAGTAGATGGAAGTGTGGATAAGCATAAGGTTAGACTAGTTGTCAAAGGTTTCTTATAGGTTCCAAGTATTGACTATGCAAAGGCTTTTGCACCAGTTGCAAAGATGAACTCCATTCGCCTGACACTAGCTATTGCTGTAGGTCATGGTTGGTTTGTACACCAGATGGATGTAAAGAGTGCCTTTTTGAATGGTGATCTTCATGAAGAAATTTATATGGAGTAGCCATAGGGGTTCATATAGGATTCTACTATGGTTTGCAGAGAAGTCCATTTATGGTCTTAAGTAGGCTCCTCAGGCTTGGTATGTCAAGATGGATTCCTTCCTACTCTCAATAGGATTCACCAGGTGTCATTCTGATTTGAATGTCTACATTCTTCAGAGGATGATTCACATTTGATACTTGTGCTTTATGTAGATAGCATGATCATTATAGGGAGCACTTCATCCATCATTTCCAGTGTTAAGACCTCTCTACAAGATATATTTTCTATGAAAAACTTGGGTTTGCTACATTAATTCTTTGGCATTGAGATCACATAGTCTTCAGTAGGGATCACACTTTCTCAACCCAAGTATGCTCCTGACTTGCTTTCTAGATTTCACATGAGTGACTGCCAGCCTGCTCCCACTCCCTTTCTTTTAGGTGTCAAGTTAGAGGCTAAGTGTACCACTCCACTTGTTGATGCTACATTGTACAGACAGTTAGTTGGGAGCCTTATCTACTTGACATATACATGCCCTAATATAGTTTATTTAGTTGGCATGGTTTCACACTTCACACAAGAACCACATGAGCTTCATTGGAAGGTTGCCAAGTGCATCTTTCACTACATAAAGGGTACACATATACATGGGATACACTATGCATCAAGTACAAGAGTTCAACTAGTTGGATACACAAACTCAGACTATGTAAGTTACATATTTCACCTTGGTTCTAACCCTATTTTTTGGCAGAGTAAGGAGCAAAATAATGTTGCTCTTTCATCAATTGAGGCTAAGTATCCAGGAGTTATCAATGTAGCTATAGAGGCTCTTTGGTTACAACACATCTTGAATGAGCTTAGATTTGATCTACCTAAACCTATAGTCATTCATTATGACAATGAAAGTGTTATTGAGATCTCTAAGCATCTAGTTCAACATTAGCAGAGCAAGCACATCAAGGTTCATATGCACTACATTAGAGAGCTAATACATGAGCAGATCATTGCACTACAGTATTGTCCTACAACAGAGCAGGTTGCTGATATCTTCACCAAATCCTTCACTGAGGTCAAGTATATTCATTTGTAAGATTTCTTGGGGGTGTAGGATGTTGCAAAAAGGGGAGTCCCTTGACTTCTCTCTTCTTCTTCTAGGAGGGATCTTTTCCTGATCTAAGGTCTTCTTCTCTCTCATCTTCTTTATTGTACTTATCTCTCTTCCTAGAGGAGGGTTTTTCCCATGAGATTTTCCCTCTTTCTCTGCTTTATGAGAGATTTCATTGCATCATTGTATCTAGAGCATTGTTTTTGTGCATGGGTACCTAACATGGCCTCATAGCCGGGACCCATCATGCATTTGTGAGCTTAAATGCATTCCCCTAAGTTGCACTTAAGGGGGGGTGTTGGCGTAAATAAGTATTTACTATTTACAGTTAAGTTTACTTATGTTAATGCATTATTTTAATATATTGAATTATTTTATTATTTATTTTGTGAGACACTTAGGAGTTTGCGTATCTTTATGAGTTGTCATGTTGACAAAACAGAAGTACGTAACTCTAATTCATCACATGGTGTCTACAACACTAGAGTTTGCATCATTCACTGAGTTGTCATGTAGACAATACATTTATTAGCACTCTTAATTTAGCACATGGTGTCTACAACATAAATTTGCATGCTACACCATTGTAGGCTTATCCTCTCATCATCGCACTTACTTTCGTGCTTAATGGAGGATAGCCCATATTTGGTGGACATGTACATGGTTGTATGACTTATCATGATGCTAATTCCTAGACATTCTAGATGCATCTTAGAGGCCTTTATATACAGGCACTCCTAGTGTACTTGTACATTGAATTGAATACTATAGAATTATTTTGATCATACTCTAGTCTATTTTGTGCTTGTATTTGAGTTCCTTGGTCTTGGGTGAATTTTTCCCTAAGGAAAATTCTTACAAGAACAAATAATTAAACATAATAGATAAATGGTACAAAGTTCATTTATTAATATTCTACATTATAGAGAAAACAAATAAGATAAATGATTATCATTCTTCTAGAATACATGAATATCTAGGATTCAAAGATCTAGTGATAAATATATATGTAGTTAACCGAGACAAAGTTTGCTTCAAAGAGAATCAAAATAATTCAAAGATTGATCCTGATCAAAGATATTCATACAAATTCAAAGCCCTGGTATACACATCTTTATTCTCTAAAAAGAAAAAAAGATATCAAAGATCTTATTGCTTCTTTCTCAAATCATCGTTTGGAAGTATGATGCCCTTTACCTTACATTGCAAATAAAAATAGAAATGAAAAATCCCCTCTTCCTATAGTACAAAGTCCGTAGGAGAAGAATTCCTCTCCTAGAGTACAAAGTCTCTTGGAAAAAGAAGAACTCCACCCCTTCTATGTCTCTCTGATTAAAATAAATAGCATTCTTGCTGATTTTTCTATTATGTAACCAATTCTTGAAAATATTACACATTTAAATTATTTTATATCTCTTCCTTTCCTCCAATGACTTTATCTTTTACTTAATCTCCACATACTTTATAATTTTTGAAATTAAAAATTTGGAAATATAACTCTCCAAAGTCCCAAACAATATAATTAAATTGGGATAGGTGGCACTTTGCTAGAGATGAAGTGTTGATAGCATATATTATTGTCATTGGCATTTTTGACAGTGCTACACTCAGAAACCTGTAACTTTTGATCCATAACTAATATGGAAATACCATTTGGGGGAGGATTTAGAAAAATAGGATATCCAACACATATCTAAAAATAAAGTCAATCCAAGGACTGGATTAAAAGTTATGACACCCAAGATAGGATTCATTTTTTTGGCATCATTTTCTGGGTGTCATGGATGATTTTTGATAGTACTACATTAAAATATATGTAACTTTTTATCCTTCAACAATGTTTCCAAATAGTTTGGAGAAGGCTCAAATAATTATTTTTCTTCAAACATATCTGAAACCAAGATTGATCCAATGGTTGGATTATGAGTTATGCCTCACACAAAATGATTGTTTTCTATCATCTTTTTGTGAATTTCATTGATAGTTTTGATAATGTCTCACTCAACCATGCATAAATTTTGATTTAAAATGAATCTTGGAATTTCATTTGAAGAGGATTTATAAAATTAGCATTTACAACACATATCCAAAATTTAGGTCAATCCAATAGTTGGATGTCAGATACAACCCCTGCAACATGACTATTTTACTATACTTTGCATTTTATGATTGTTCTGAGTAATTTTGATAGACCTGCACACATTTATCTATATCTCACAACTAAACTGAATTTTGAAGATAACTCAAGTGAGAATTTAGATATGTTATGTCCAACATATTTTAATTTTAGAAAGATCGAACAATGGAGTTGGGAGTTATGGCCGCCGCATTGAAACCAATTTTATCACTCCATAAATTTTGTGACTGTTTAATATTCTAATTCTTTTCATTTGCACAGTCATTCTATAATATCCTCCATATAATTATAGTATCTCATTATCTAAACCATTAAAACCTAGTCCTTCATGATTTCCATTGTTGAGGTATGGGTATCATATCATACAATTTGTATATATTGGCTATGCTTCCATGTGCATAAAAAGGTAGCAGATGCATCAAACTGCTTGTTGTTTACATCACTTGGAGGTATTTATAATTGAAGAGTTTAAAAACTTGGACTTAGAGATCCTTTTCTTGATTGGTGCATAACTTATAGTTGCTTAATTTTGGCAAGAATACAATCTTCCATTACTTGTGCATGTTTCACTATTCTCTGAGATGGTCTTGAAAAAATTTACAAAAACTAATCTAAAGAGCTAGAAAAGGTGTGGAAAGTTATGAACCTTTCTTCTGCACCTGATTGCATTAAAGGTATTAAAGAGAATCTCTAGACTTGGCTTTAAACATGAACCTTGCATTGCTGAACCTTCAAATTTGGAAACTGACAAAATACATTTTTGAACTAGAAATAAATCATTGAACCTAAGCTAATGGATTATACATTTGAACTTCTTAGAATGAACTATTGAACCTATGAGAGAAAATTGAACCACTTCAAACCACTTCAAATTTTTGTTCAAAGGAGTTCAAAACTGTAAATTGAAAATTTTAATCACTAGGTCTATATTGGGTACCAATAGGGGCTCTAACTGTGGGACTATTTTTGACTTAAAAATAGAGAACACCAAAATTCTATGAAAAAATACAAGTACCTTATCCATTGGGTGAATAGAGTCACCAAGCAAAGGAAAATTCAGAGTTTCTTGCAAAGAGGGTAGAAGGAAGTAGGGTGAAGCTAACTAGGAAAATATTAAACTACCAACAAGCACAAAGCTTGAGCATTATTCAAACTAACACTACAAATACCAAAAGAATATTTATAAAATCTATATAATGGTAGGGAGAGAGCCTACCATTAGAACCAAAAAAAAAAAGAACTCACATGAATCCATTTACTGGTTGAGAGAAGTAAGAGCCCTTCTATAGCATCAGGCTATGCCTTAATGGATCAGCTTCACACCACTGCCTAATGATGATCTCTTCAATACCAAACCTCAAGTTACAGGCACATATAATTATGTTGACCAAGCACTTCTTTCCAAATAGCCATAATGCATCATAACACTTTTCATCTTCAAATGGTTTTTCTATATCTTCTTTGAAATCAAGAATAGTCTCGAATTGAGGAGAATAATATTCAAGAAAGTTCTCATTAACCTCTTGACTATAGTCTACAATAACTTACTTCTTCTCACAATCATGAGAATCATGCTTCACATTATGAAACAAAGAGAATTCATCCATCATGGGATCAAATTTATCATAAAATTTTTCTCCAACTCTATCAAGAATCGGGGCATCATCAAATATGTAAAACATTTGATCTTTCATTCCTCTCAATGCATCATCAAATTTTACATCATTATCTTCAATAGAGTCACATCTAAAAGAATGAAATGAATCAACTAACAAAATCTTACAGTCTATTTGTTTTGTATTCATACCTCAACTATCCAAAGAGGGATCTCCTTGCCCAAGAGATGAT
Organism: Cupressus sempervirens; assembly: GCA_028749045.1. NCBI lineage: Eukaryota > Viridiplantae > Streptophyta > Pinopsida > Cupressales > Cupressaceae > Cupressus > Cupressus sempervirens. The sequence goes on from CM053793.1 coordinate 462,251,356, forward strand.
AAAAATATGCATACGATGTCTTTTTTTTTTTTTGTAGATGAGAGTTTCATCCAATAACTCAACTGAGCCACCCATAGGTTGAGAAATAACTCCAACCTTCCCTTCTTCCATCATAATTTCAGCATTTTCTAAAATGAGAGAAGAGAATGGATTTTCATCACTTAATGGTGAGTCATAAAGCTAAAACAAAGATTTTTCTTTGATAGCAATATTTTCACAAAACCCCATTGGCAAGAATAATGGGTTTGGCTTACTCCAAATGACTTTATCTTCCAGCTTCACAAAATTTTCTTCAATATCTCTTGCTACCACTATATCTTGTTGGAACTAAGCTACTTCTTCTGAATGTGCAAGATGGTTATCTTCTTGAAAACTATCAAGTTTAGAGGTGAGCAGATATATCTCTATTTCAGCATTCTTACCATTTTGAATGAAGGTATCATGTTGAAACTAATCACTTCCATATTTAGTCAGTGATTCTATCTTTTCGAATATAGCGAGAGAATCTTCTCCTTCCTCATCTTCTATGCATGGTGGAAAAGATTTTAGTTCTTTAATTTCAACTAAATCTAGATCAATAATTGAACCATACTTAGAGGGATTCTCTTTATTATGAAACCTTTCGTCTTCTTCATTAAGAAGGGCAACATTAAAATTTCCAATGGGTTATCCATAGGCTAGAAGTTAGTTTCAAGATTGCTTTCCTTCTCTTTGCTTTCACTGCTACCAAGATTCTCACTCTTAGCTTGACTATTCTTGTTCTCCCATGTCTGGTTTTCTTGTGGCTAAGCTATGGCTATTTGGATGTCTTTCTCACCCAAGACCAAAAAATTGTATGAGATGAAATGCGAATCTATAACTGGGGTTTCATCATCATACACCTCTAAATGTTTCTTACACTAAGACACTTTCTCCTCAAGTTCTTGCAAGTATTTCAATTTGTGAAATCTTACACAAAGACCTTTTCACAATAGCCAAGATGGGGAGTCCTCTTCCATGCCTATGTTTTTCTTGACAGCTAGAGAGATACTTTCTTTGTAGTTGTCAACAAATTTGCGTACCACTTTGTCATCCATTTAATAAAGTTCCATGAGAGAAGGGTTTCGTCTTGGCCTTTTCATGACTTTTATAGTTTGAATGGTCTTTACATAGATTCACCAATCTCCTGCACACATAGATAATCATAAAATTGAGGAAACAATTATAGACACCGATCTTTGTTTTCGGATTCCCCAGTAGAGTTGCCAAAAATTTGTTACTGAACAGATTGTCCTCCAAAGCAATGAATGCAAACTAACTCCCAAAAAGCCCATATACAAAGACTGAATGTGCACTAAGAGTTGGGTTGCCTCACTATTGGAATGCACAAGCACCCTTTGAGTTATCTGGGTACAACTCCCTGTGAAAGATTTGCATTGAATCCACTGCAATATAATCGATAATGCTATTAACCTAAAAGCAAGAAAGGTTTACAAACATCTATCCATATACATGGAGTAGATGTGGAAAAAGAAAAAATAACTAATCATAATAGATAAATGACACAAATTCCATTTATTAAGATTCTACATTATAGAGAAAAAAATAAGAGAAAAGATTATCATTCTTCCAGAATACATGAACAATTGGGATTCAAAGATCTAGTGATAAATAGATATGTAGTTAAATGAGACAAAATTTGTTTCAAAGAGAATCAAAATAATTCAAAGATTGATAGTGATCAAAGATATGCATGCAAATTCAAAGCCCTAGTACACACATCTCTGTTTTGTGAAAATATAAAAAGATATCAAAGATCTTATTGCTTCTCTCTCAAATCACTATTTGGAAGTATGATGCCCTTTCCCTTACATTGCAAATAAAAATAGAAATGAAAAATCCGCTCTTCTTGTAGCACAAAGTTTTTAGGAGAATAATTCCTATCCTAGAGCATAAAGTCTCTTGGAAAAAGAACTCAACTCCTTCTATGTCTCTCTACTTACAATAAATAGCATTCTTGCTGATTTGTCTATTATGTAACCAATTCCTGAAAAATAGTACCCATTTAAATTATCTTATATCTCTTCCTTTCCTCCAATGAATTTATCTCTTAATTACTATAAACATACTTTATAAATTTTTTAATGAAAAAATTGGAAATATAACTCTCCAAAGTCCCAAAAAATCTAATTAAATTGGGACAAGTGGGACTTTGTTGGAGATGAAGTGTTGACAACATTTGTTACTGTCATTGGCATTTTTGATAGTGCTACACTTAGAAACCCATAATTTTTGATACATATCTAATATGGAGAAAATATTTGGGGAGGATTTAGAAAACTAGGATATCCAAATTATATCTGAAAATAAAGTCAATCCAAGGGATGGATTAAAAGTTATGACCCTTGAAATAGGATCCATTTTTGGCATCATTTTCTAGGTGTCATGGATGATTTTGATAGTACTACATTAAAACATGTGTAAATTTTTATCCATCAGGAATATTCCAAACCATTTGGAGAAGGTTTAGATAATTAGTTTTCATCAAACATATCTAAAATTGAGATTGATCTAATAGTTGGATCATGAGTTATACCTCCTGCAATATGATTGTGTTTCTATCATCATTTTGTGACTATCATTGACATTTTTGATAGGGTCTCACTATTTCATGCATAACTTTTGATCTTTAATGAATCTTGCAATTATATTTGGAGAGGACTTATAAAAGTAGAATTTAAAATACATATCAAAAATTTAAATCAATACAATAGTTTTTTTATGAGATACAACCCCTGCAACATGACTATTTTACTATACTCTACATTTTGTGACTGTTTTGGGTAATTTTGATAGACCTACACACAATTATCTATATGTCACAAACCAGACTAAATTTTGAAGATTGATCAAGTGAGAATTTAGATAGCTAGGTTATGTCCAACACAGTTCAATTTCAAAAATATCCAATAGTGGAGTTGGGAGTTATGGCCACTACACTAAAACCAATTTTATCTCTCCATAAATTTTGTGATTGTTAAATATTTTGATTCTTTTTATTTCCATAGTCTTTGTATAATCTCCTCCATTTAATTATAGTATCTCATTATCTGAACCATTAAAAACTATTACTTCATGATTTCCATTGTTGAGGCATGGGTATCACATCATACAATTTGTATATATTGGCTATACTTCCATGTGCATAGAAAGGTAGGGGATGTGTCAAACTACTTGTTGTTTACATAACTTGTAGGAATTTACAATGGAAGAGTTTAAATACTTGGACTGAGAGATCCTTTTCTTGATTGGTGTGTAACTTATAGTTGCTTAATTTTGGAAAGAATACAAATCTTCCATTACCTGTGCATGTTTCACTATTCCCTGAGATGGTCTTGAAAGCATTTACACAAACCAATCTGAATTGAGCTACAAAAAGTGTGGAAAGTTATGAACCTTTCTTCTACACCTAATTACATTATTGGTACTAAGGAGAATCTTTGAACTTGTCCTTAAACATGAACCTTGCATTGCTGAACCTTCAAATTTGTAAATTGAAAAATAATTTTTCTGAACTGGAAATGAATCACTGAACCTAAGCAAATGGATTATACAATTAAACTTCTCAGAATGAACAATTGAAACTGTAAGAGAAAATTGAACCACTTCAAACTATTGTTCAAAGGAGTTCAAAACCATAAATTGAAAATTTTAATCACTAGGTCTATATTGGGTACCAACACATAGATAAAGATGAAACCTAAATTTAGGGGTTAAAAGAAAGAAAAATGAGGCGTCAAGATTTTTTTTGCAAATATAGTAGGTCCCATTGACCCTAATAACCCAAATGTCACATTATAGGATGTGTTAAGAAAGTTATCTAAACTAGACATCCTTTCAGATTCTTTTGGAAACAAGTGTATAGTGAAGGGACAATATTTCCATATTTGGAGAAGAGTGTATACTAATAGTTTTGTAGTTTCACCATTTTATTATTAAGGTACTTCTTTTCTAGATGGTGGAAGGGGTAGGTTATATTTTGGATAATACCCATGCATGGGTGGAAGCTTCATCCAATTTGAGGGAAATAAGGAAGGAAAAATTTCAAAGATTAAGTTGTATAAGAGCAAGGAGATTGATAAATTTGATGAGTAATTAGAGATGATTGTGCCTAGGATGAAGGAACTTTTTTCCATGTTCAATAAAATTAAAGAAATTAGGAAAGAGGTAAATGGATTCATAACTAAGGGAGATAAATTCTTTAACATGATAAGTCTCAAGATATATCAAGATAATGGGAAAATAAGTTGTATCCCATAGAGATAGTGGTCTAGTAGTTTAGATGGACTCTACAAGCAGTCAAAATAAAGGATGATCTTTAGAGGCTATTAAAGAATAAACACGACATCTAAAATTTTATGGGTAAAATTGATGAACTAGAGGAGTACTTCTTGATCAAAACAAGGAAATTTTAGAAGATACAATAAAATATATTCAGGTGTATGGATATGATATACTATAAGGAAGTGACATAGATCATTGGTAGATTCCACACTACTCATCCAAAAGTTCTTCCAGAGGAAGATGTGTAAAAAGAAGAAATTCAAAATTTCAATTGTTTATGAAATATATATTTTTTAAAGTCCTAAATTTTAGAGTTTTCATACATCCAACAACTACAAAACCTCAACAACTTTGATAACTCTAAAAAGTGATTAATACCTAAGGAATTTTGCACCAAATTTTTTGGAATTGGAGTTAGGCTTTGAAGGTTTTGACCAATAATGCACTTTTATATTTTGGATGCTAGTTTTAATTTTGGTAGGCTTCTGTGTGTATTTTTGGATAATATTACACACCTTGGGAGTATGTTTCTGTTGCATATCATGAGAGACTTCCATGAAGCCAAATTCGGCAATAAAGGCAGAAGTGAAGATCAAAGTTGAATTGATGACCAAGTTTTCCTGTACTTTAGTTTCTTTGAGTCTTCTTGAAATTTAATGACTACATGCACAATAAAGATGGATTAAAATATGTGCATAGTAGTTAGAAACTAGTTTATGAGTAGTCGTGCATACAAATTGTTATATTTGCATTGTATTTTTTAAATTTTTATATAACATAAACCCTGTCTACGAGTTTCTTAGTTTAGAAGTTAAAGCATTATAAAAACACATTTGCATTATGTAATTAAGGTCAATAATTTTTATAATAAAGATTATACAATTGGTGCTTCACTCGCTGTGTGATATTTTGATTATCCATTTGAATTTAAAAATTATGCACTATTGGTTTATGGATTCAAAGAGAAAATTATTTTTTTGTGATTAATGTCTACAATCATTAGATTTTCTCAAGTTTTTTATTCATGCAATTTACTTATTGTGACAAACAATTGGGAAGAGTGTTTTGCTAGTGCATTTAAGATAAATTTATCTCATCTATGCATACATCTGTAGAAGCTTCACAATCAAATAAATTTTGCAAAATCATACATCCATACAAATTTCCTTAGTGATTGCATTTGCAAAATTTTGGTTGTGTTGCTCCTTGCTATGTGGGTTTTCTTTTGTCTTCCAAATGGTTTAGATTCAACAATAGCTTATATAGGTCTATTTTCTGTACTTTTCTTAAGATCTTGATACCCTGACCCCTTTGGAATTTATTTATGAAATTAGTGAGTTTAGGAACCCATTCTAGGAGATAAAGTTATTTGCATTGATAAATATGCATGTCATCATAAAGATAAAAAACAAAAAAATATTATCATTGCTACTTTCTTCACCTTTAAAGATTTATTTCATCAAACCAACAAAGGCCTCCTTGTAAATAAACATATTAGTATTAAAGTAAGTTATCCAAGTGGTTTTAAAAGAACCTAAAGGAACCTTTGGGATAATTTTATTATCTTGTAAAGAGTGGGATTTGCATCAAACTCTTTTCATTGCCATTGTCATTGTGTAATAACAACACTCAATAATACTTCAGTGAGAGTTTTGGGTTTAAGGACCATTGTATCATTTTTTATCTTAATATTCAATCCCCTCAAAAGTGTTGTACCAACAATACCTCATCATGCTTATATCTATAATTTTTCTTAAGTCCATAAAATGATGCTTGTATGCCTCCAATATCATATTCATCTACCTCAACTTATGGAACTCCCCCACTCTAATCTATCAACACTAATCATATAGGAAATGGGTATGAAAAATTTCAAGGAAAAGTTCCCAAGTAACTATATTCATGTCACGATGAAGTTTTTCTTCTTCCATGTGCTACCACATAGAAGCAAAGCTTTCTAGTTGGATTATCACAAATTTTTCTTTGTATTACAATGGTAAGGATGCATGGTGAAACAACATTCCAAATTAATAGCCATGCATTTGTAGCTGAACCACCTTCATAACTTTAAAATAAGGGTGGTTTAGACCTCATAAGGTCTCTCATGTGACTAGTTACACCATATTAAAATGGAAGCACTTTCATTTGAGACCTTTCAATCCTCCTTTCTTCTTTCAACCTTGCTCAAAACTATATATTGGTACCAATTTCTATGCTTGGATTCCCATTTATTCTCTCAATCAGTTAAAGCATGCTTTAAATGAATCTTTAACTATTTTTCCTTCATATGCCACCATTTTTTTTTCTAATTTTTCAATATTTCTTGGGTCTAAAGCCATTTTTTTTAGGTCTTATCACCTCTAGGTCAGGCATGGTGATGAAGGGTGCTCCCCTTAATACCATAAACCATAATAGAAAACAAAGAAAAAATAACAAATGTGAGAACAAAATATGGACTTCTTATTTCCACTACAAATGAGGAATTATAGGATTCACAAGTACAATATGCTAACCCACATGGGCACCTTCATTACAATAATCTACAAGACAAGCTGGAAACTATCACCCATAGTTGTTCTAGACAATGTTTGGGCCTTTTTTAAATAGGCAATTATATACCGCTTGAGAAGGTCCTAGACATTGAAACTTAATACCTAGGGTTAGTAGACCCCAACAATACATATAGAGTTAGCCAAATACATCTTTAACAATTATTTTAGATATTTTAGGTAGCCCAACTTTGAAAGACCATGACTCGCTACCGTTGCTCCAATTGGCTATTATAGCTACTTTTTAGAAATGCTACTTCATGATCTATAGGCTCAAAATCATGCAAATTCCTTTCATTGAGCTTTTAGACCTCATCCAGACACTCTAAGGCCTCCAACAGTGAGCCTGGAAATTTTTCTACAATTTTTTCCACCAAAAATTGGTAATAACTTCTTTGATACTTAAGCTGGAGCAATGAGATTTTATGGTAGGCTTGTAACTCTAACCTTCATGTAGGAAATGAGAATATAAATACTAAAAATAACAAGCTTCCATAAATAGTAACCACTTTGTCTACTAGTCTTTATTAAAATAGAAAAAGACTCAAATAAAAATATTTTTTGGTGATGCAAGATTGCTCTTACACCTAGGATGCTCCTACATTAGAAACTTGGGGTAATTTGAGAAGTGACCCCATCACATCTTAGGGGTTTAGAGGAAAACCAATATGGTTAAGCTCCTCCTTTTCTAGCCATGATGAATCCTCTACTGGCCTCCCTTTCCATTTGACCAGATATTCCTAATAAGTTTTGTTCCTGGTACTTTTTCCAACATGACTATCTAGTATCTCCTCAATCTTCTTTGTAGCTGAACTAGCTACTGGAATACTTCACTATGCTTCTGCAATGTCATATCCATCACCTCCTTCATAATACTCTATAAAATCAAAAATATTAAATACTGGTGAATTATTCAATTCAATAGGTAACTCCACTTCATAAGAATTTCCAGAATCATGCCTTGTCACTATCTTGCACAGTCCAAACTTCTTCATCTTCAACATAATATATGTACCCACTAGAAAATTCTCCTTTCTCAAATGAACCATGAATTCATCTCCAATCTTAAATTCCTTATACCTCCTTTTCACATATGCCTTAGCCTTATACTATGTATTCATCTTTATGATGTGCTTCCTCACCTCCTCATGGATATTCTTCAAAAGTTGAACAAATATTTTGCCTTAGCACTACTTATCTCTCCTTTATCTAGTTGCCTCAATTTAGAAGCATTTCTAGGAATATTCCCATATACAATCTAGAATGGTGATTTACCAATACTCCTATTGATATAATTATTATATGAAAATTCTACGTATGGTAAAATTAGATCCCATCCTTTTGGCTTGTCTCCAACCAAACATCTTAGCAAGCTTCCTAAACTATGATTCATAACTTCTTTTTGTCCATTAGTTTGTGGATGATGTGATGAATTGAACTTCAACTCTATCTTCAATTTCTTCCAGAACATACGCTACAAATACTTAACAAATTTGGTATCTCAATATGAAACTATACCCTTTGGCATACCATGTAGTCTCACCATTTCTTTGAAAAATAGCTCTAACACATGAACAACATCACTAGTCTTCTTGCAAGGAATAAAATATGCCATCTTTGAAAACCTTTCAACCACCACAAAAATTGAATCATGCCCACGTTGCATCCTCAGTAATCAAAGAACAAAATTCATACTTACATCCTCTCACAGCTTCTCAGTTTTAGGTAATGGAAGATACAACCCTGTATTTTATTTCACTCTTTTTGCCATATGATATACTTTGCAACTTTGTACAAACTTCTTCACATCTTGTTGCAATTATGGCTAGTATTAATTCTCAACAACTAAAACTATGGTTTTATGTCTACCAAAATGCCCAACCAATCCTCCACTATGCTTCTCCTTGATGAGATTCTCTCTCATTGAACTTCTAGGATGCACAACTAGCTTCCTTTGAACAACATACTATCATGGATCATGAAATCCAACCACTTTTTCCTCTCAATTGTAATAGGTTCTATACAAGCCTTCCACACTTCACCAAAATTAGGATCATCTGGATACAAATTATTGAGTTCCTTGAACCCAACCACCTCGATCTACATTTTTGTTAGCAAAAGTTGTCTTCTATAAAGAGCATCTACAACCTTGTTAGACCTCCCACTCTTGTGTTTCAAAACAAATGTATAACTCTGCAAAAACTAAACCCACTTTAAATGCCTTTGGTTCAATTTTTCTTGACTGTTCAAATATTGAGAAGCTTGATGAGCAATATACAAAACAAACTCCTTAGGAAGAAGATATTGTCTCCACTTCTTCAATGCTTGAACTATAACATAAAAATCCTGATCATAAAAATAATATTTTCATTTTGCATCATTCAATTTCTCATTGAAATAAGCAACAAGTCTACCTTCTTGGATCAAAAAAACTCCTATTGCTGTACCACTAGCATCATAGTCTACTTGAAACACCTAGTTAAAATTAGGAAGTGCTAAAACAGGCTGCTCAGTAACTTTCTATTTCAACAGATTAAAAATCTTATTTGCTACTAAAGTCCACTTAAATTCTTTCCTATCTCCTCTCATTGTTTTAGTTAAGGGTCCACAAATACTGCTAAAACCTTTTATGAACTTTTTGTAAAAACTAGCCAGTCCATGAAAAGATCTTACCTCTGTCACACTCTTTGGAGTAGACCATTCAAGGATAGCCTTCACTTTTTCTGGGTACATTTTTGGACCTTCTATCAAGACTAAAAATCCAAGGTATACTAACTCCTTTATAAAACTACACTTCTTTAGGTTTATCAACAAATTTTCTTCCCTCAATTTATCAAACACCTCGCGAATATGGATCAAATTCTCTTACAATGTCTTACTAAAGATCAAAATATCATCTAGGTAAACAATGACAAACCTATCTAGAAACTCTTTTAGTACCTCATTCATGAGCCTCATGAAAATACTTGGTGCATTGGTTAGCTCAAAAGGCATGATTAACCACTCATACAGTCCTTCCCTTGTCTTGAAAACAATCTTCCACTCATCACCTTCTCTAATATGAATTTTTTGGTACCCACTCTTTGGATCTATCTTTGTGAAATATTCAACTCTACTTAAATAGTCCATAATATCATCCATCCTTAGAAATGAAAATATGTACTTGATTATGATATTTTTGTTAGCACAAGAATCTATGCACAACCTCCATTCTCCATTCTTCTTTGGTGCTAATATAGTTGGTACAACACATGGACTTAGACTCTCTCAAATCAACCCCTTCTACAACAAGCCATGAACTTGCATTTTCAATTCTTCACTTTCTACTAGTGTCATTCTGTGTGCTGCCTTGTTTGAAAAATTGGCTCCTAAAACCAAATCCATCTAGTGACTGATCTTCCTCACTGGGGGCAATCCATCAAGTTCATTATCTAATAAAATATTAGAAAACTCTCCCAACATATCAGCAACTTCTATAGGTACCTCCTCTATTTTTTCTTTACTATCTTTTGAAATTATAGTAAAACACATATGCTCATGCTTCATACCTTTGAGAAACTCTTTTTCATCAACAAAACATATTCTGGTAGCACTACATACCTTTTCTTCTTTATCTTTGAATGACTTCAACTTATGTTTCACTCCATCCATGGTTAGAGTGTAGGTATTTTCTCACCCATCGTGTACAATATGCCTGTCAAACTACCACAACCTACCCAACAAATATGACATATATCCATAGGTATGATATCACATATTACCTCATCCTCATAGCTTCTAGTCTTGAACTTCATTGAGCACTACTCATAGACCACAACCTTGTGGTCATCTTGCAACCAACCAATATGGTATGAACATAGGTGTTTCTATCTCTTTAGCTTCAACTTGTTGGCCATCATTTCTTACACTAGATTGTCAATACTTCCACCATTATTGTCACATCATAATACTTATCTTCACATCTGTACCTTGTGCAAAACAAACTCCTTCTTTGATCAGGTTCATTCTCACCACTTAGTAGGACTCTTTTATTAACTAAAGCCTCTCCTCTTTCAACATCTTTAGAATGCAATGATATGGAATCTTTATCAACTTGTGCAACTCTAGCTTGGCCTTTAGTTCTTTGATTTGTCCTTCCTTGGTGCTAGGTAAATTCAAATGCTCTATGCCATTCTTTTCTATAGTGAAAAAATTTCCCACAGAAGCCTTCTCTTCTAGATCCCTATCCTCTACCTCTTCCTCTTTGATCTCTATTGCTCTGATCATAGAAATGGTTGGAATTATTTCTACAATAGTTGTGATTGCTACTCCTAGCCTTATCCTTATTCTTCTAATCATCATTATGGACACCATAAGATTGTCTGCCAAATCTTCCAACGCAAATCTTCTACTATTCTTGTTGTCAAACTTCTTGCTAAGTTTTTCCTCAACTCTTAGGGAAAATTTGTATGCCTCTTCAATACAATTCATTCAAGCCAAACTTATCTCATCTTGAATACTTGACCTTAACCTATTAAGATAACATGCCACTTTCCCCTTATCATCTTTTGCATGACTAGTTCTAATGAGAACTTGGTAGAATTCTTCAGTATACTCTTGAACAATTTTTTTTGCTTGCTTCAACCCTTGCATCTTCTTCAACATATCAAGCTCATAATCAATGGGAATGAATTGTCACCTCTGTTTAGCTATCATCTAATCCCATCTGGTGATTTTGTTCTCTTCCTTTCTATTTCACTCTACTGAACCTCCTACCACCATATCTTTGCATGTCCCTTTAGTTTTTCCATTAGAAAATTGACCCTATTAGGATCATCAATATCTTCATACTCAAAGTACTCCTCTAGTTCATTGATCCAATCAATTAGTTCCTCTGGGTTAAGAATTATCAAGAAGTGAGAAACTCAAACTTAGGTATTTTTCCAATCTTGGAGATGGCCCTAAAGAGCTTCTCTTCCTTTGGGTTTAGACTGCCTCTACTTTGAAATTTTCTTCTACTTCATCCTCATCCTCACTTTCATCTCTTACAAGAAGATTTATTCCTCTACACATTTGTTCTTCCAATGCTTGCATTTTTCTTTAGAGGGCTTAGAAACCATTAGATGTAACACCTACAACTCTTTTTTCGTGCTCTCTTTCTGGAGGCATTTTCACGCTTCTACTAAAACCCTAGTAGAAATTGCCACATAATTGATAATTTGTCTACATTCTCAACTCAAACCATGATCCTAGTGTGAACTGTTAGAAAAATTGATTAATTGTGTATTTCCTTTGATGTTACACAAAATGTCATATCATTATAAGTCAGTGTCTACTAAGCTCACTCAAGCATTAAAGGAAAGTTAGCAGAAGTTGAGTGTTAACCAAGCTCACTCAGTTAATGAAGGAAATGTTGGATGGAACTAGTATCAACTAAGCTCACTTAGTTATGAAATGAACTTTGCTAGGATGCAGTGTTGATCTAGTTTTAGTTGGTTAACAAAAGAAAATCATTTTTGAGTTAGTGTCTACCGATCTGGGTTGATTAATGAAGGATTTTCTTATTTCGGCATATTGAGTTTAATTATTTTATTTGTTGGTTCTAACTGACTGAGAAGATGAATATTAGTTATTCTAAGTTGTATTTGAGCTGACTTAACAATATGAAAGATATAAATAAAAGATCAAGTTGAGAATTAGAATGTGTGAGTGTGAATATTAATATATGAACGATTTTGAAGATCTAATGATGCAAAGAGGAAGAAAATTAGAAGGATAAGAAGAATATCCTTATGAAGCTAAAAAGATACATTCAATTAGGGAGGATCAAGTAAAAGATAGAATTGAGATCTGTAATCAAAAATTCAATTGCATCCAAATTAGGTCATGTCATTTTTACTCTCAAACCATTGTAGTAGTGATCTAAATCTCTTAACAGAGTTGGCTTAAAAACTATTTGTAAATCCTCTAACAAGGTGGTAGTTCTATTGAATTGTCTAAAGACCTCTAAAAAGGACACTCCTAATAGGGTGATTAAATCCTCTAACAAGGTCACACTTAACAGTGTTTTTTTTAACTTTTAATAGGGTTGGCTTCTAGCCTGGCTCACTTCTGAAGAGTTGCAATTGATGGGTTTTCCCAAATTGGGTTTCCATATTAAATCTTGGTGTCAAATGTGTTCATGCTTCTTATTTTATATGCTTACAACTAAGTTAAAGCAATAAGTAATCATAGATTAAATCTTAAGGTTTGCATGTTTAGTGTTTACTAAGTTACAACATTTCTCTGTTTATCGAGCATCAATAGAATTAAAGTTTTAATAGAATTTTTTTGTATTGACATCTAAGGAATTTGGGAAATATTTTTGTAGTAATTGATTCACCCCTCCCCTCTTAGTTACTCCTCTTATATTTCCAACAATTGGTATTAGAGCTTTTGGTGTTTTTAGAGAAGGTTTCAAGGACCTAAGCTAAATATCAGGATGTCTTACATAAGAGAGATTCCCAAGTCGAACTAAGACAATTTTGCAGCATGGAAAGGACTTATAAGACCACATTTGGTGACTATCAATGATTCAGGTTGTAAGTATCTTGATGTAGAATACAAGACACCCATTGAAACATTATTAGTTGAAGATATTGTTGAAAAGAAGAATCATAATATCATGATGATTGATATTGCATCTACTATCAGTTATATTGAATTTTGTTGAAGTTAAAGACTGCAAAAAAATTCATGAAATTTGGACCAAACTAAAAGACATTTATGGAGGAGATGACAATGGAAGAAGAGCCAAAGCAGAAAGTCGTAGAGGTCAATTTGATTAGATGAAAATGAGAGAAGATGAAAACATTGCAAAATATGTGGAAAGAATCAAAGCAAGTGTGATCGTAATCAAAGCATTTGGAGGAGACATTGATGAAAAAATAGTTGTAAGCAAGATACTCAAAACTCTTCTTCCTATTTATGTAATTAGACTGTCAGCTATTCAAGAAATGAGATGCGATCCAAACAAAAAAATAACTTTGGATGCTCTAGTTGGAAGATTGACAACTTTTGAGTTGGATAACTATGATAACTATGTTCCCAGTTCCAAAAGTATTGAGTTTGTATTTGAAGCCACACTCTCACTCAAAGAAAAGAGAAAGAAATCAAAGGCCAATCAATCATGAAGTGAAGATGAAACAAAAGAAATTTTTGATAGTGATATTCAAATTATTGAAGCCCTACTTGGAAATAAATATTCCAAAGGTAGAGGAAAGCACAAAGGCAAGATTCTTTTAATCTATTTGTCTTGTGAAGAAGTTGGTCATATTCCTGCTAGATTTCCAAATAGAGAAAACAAGGATGAGAAGAAAAGCAACAAGTAGAAAGGCAAGAAGGAATTCAAGAGCTACAAAGATAGAGGTAAGAAATCTTGTTTTATAGCTAAAGATTCTAATAACAGTGAAGATGAAATGGTATATATTGTTGTAAAAGATGAATCTAATGATGAAGGAGATAAGATGACACTTATCTCTCATGTTAGCAAAAATGATACACGTATTATTTACAATGGCTGCTCACATCATATGACTGGAGATAAAACAAAGTTTGAACATATGGAATATTATGATGGAGGTAGTGTGAGATTTAGAAACAATGAACCTTGTAACATAAAAGGAAGAGGTTGTACCTCTTTGACTAATGAGCTTGTATTTGATAATGCTTATTGGGTTGAAAGACTAAATAATAATCTACTGAGTGTGGTACAGTTGAATAAAATTGGATTTAAGGTAGAATTTATGAATGGGAAGGCCAAATTGCTAGATGGAAAAGGAAATCTAGTTGGATCTGGAAAACAAACAAAATGTAACCTATTTTATCTTGATCTTAGTGAAAGCTCATGTTTTATTTCTCAAGTAGAAGAAAGATGGTTGTGGCACAAGAGACTATGTCATGTAAACTTTGATAATATAGTTAAGATAAGAAAACACAAGAGTAAGAGGTATTCCTAGGTTGAGGAAACCTAATATGGGTTTATGTAAGAATTGCCAAATTGGTAAGATGGGAAAGACTAGTTTCAAAAGAAAAAACTATCATTCTAAAGAAGTCTTAGAGCTTTTTCATATAGACTTATGTAGACTTATTGGAATAGAGAGTTATAGGCGAGAATTTTTTTTCATTCTTTTTGTTGATGATTATTCTAGAATGACAACTGTAATGTATCTAAAATAAAAATCATAAGCTTTTCAAAAATTCAAGTGGTATCTGGAAAGAGTAGGAAAATAAACTGGAAAGAAGTTAAAATGTTTGAGATCAAACAAAGGTAGTGAATTTATATCCAATGAATTCAATGAATTCTACATTGAAAAAGGAATTAAAAAACTAGTATCAACCCTTCGTACACTAGAACAGAATGGTATAGCTAAAAGAAGGAATAGATCCATCATGGATTGTGTAAGAACATTGATGATAGAAAAGAATTTTGAAATCAAATATTGGAAGGAGGCTATCAACACTATAGTTCATACCTTGAATAGAGTATAGCTGAAGAAAAACTCAAATCAAAATTCTTATGAACTATGGTATAGCTACAAACCTAATGTAAATTATTTTAGATTATTTGGTAGTAAATGTTATATCTTGAAAGAATATAGAAAAGGAAAATTTGATGCCAAAGGTGATGAAGGCATATTTCTAGGATACTCTTGCAAAAGTAAAGCATACAACTGTTTGAATTTGTCTACTCATAAAATCATAGAAAGTGCACATGTGAGAATTGATGAGTTTGTAGAAAAGAGTGAAGATGAAAGTGCTAAAGAGCTTGAGGATTACAAAAGATTTGTTTACTGTGAACTTGATACCTTGCCAAATCTATCTAAAAGAAGAGAAGCTTCACCTCCCAAGTCCTCAAAATCTCCAACAACTACTGAGTTGCAGACAATGCAACCTAAGTCATAGTTTGAAGGATTCAAGTCACAATCATAAGCTACTAAGCTACTTCAAGAGCAAACCAAGTCTAATGGACCCGAGTCACAGAAAATGGGACTTGAGTTTGATACTGAAATTCATAATGAAATTAGTAAATCCAAAGAACCTATGTTAGTAAGATATGTCAGAAGGAATCATACACCTGATTAGATCATTGGAGACAAATCAGATGGAACAATGACAAGAGACAAATTAAAAGGTACATGTTTACTTGCTAAATTTGAACCTACAAATGTTAAAAATGATTTGGAAAATGAAAGTTAAATTGAAGCAATGAATGAAGAAATAAAATAGATAGAGAAGAACAAAACCTGAACTCTTGTTCCTGGACCCAAGGATGAAAATATAATTTGCACAAAGTGGGTGTTTAAAAGAAAGCTAAATGAAGATGGAAAAGTATCTCAAAACAAGGCAAGGTTGGTATGTAAAGGGTATTCTCAAGAAGAAAGTAAATATTATGGTGAAACCATTGCTCCTATTGCAAGATTAGAAGGTGTTAGAACTTTACTAGCATATGCAGCTTACAGAAGATTTAAAGTTTATCAAATGGATGTAAAATTTGCATTCTTGAATGAAATTATTGATGAGGAAGTATACATTAAGAAACTTGAAGGTTTTTTAGATCCTAGAAAAAGGGACATGGTCTGTAAATTACACAAGGAATTATATGGTCTCAAACAAGCTCCCAAAGCTTGGTATGAAAGACTTCACAACTAGTTGATACAGATTGGTTTTCAAAGAACAAATGGTAACAATAGTCTATATATCAAAGAAGGACTAGACAAGAAGATTATGTTGGTAGAAATATTTGTTGATGACACTTTATTCATAGGAAATGATGACTTGTGTAAGGCATTTTCAGAAGAAATCAGTAAGGAATTCGAGATGTCCATGTTTGGAGAAATAAAATTCTTTGTTGGCTTGTAGATTCAACATAAGAAAAATGGTATCTACATTACTCAATCTAAATATATCAAGGAAATACTAAATTTTTTTGGAATGGAGGATTCAAGACTAGTTGGAACTCCTATGTCTATTGGATATAAGATTTCCAAAAATGATGATTCCAAAGAAATAGATCAGACCACATATAGATGAATGATTGGAAAATTGCAGTATGTAGTGCATACCAGGCCTGATATTTCATTATGAGTCAGTATGGTGGCAAAATTCTCATGAAATCCCAAAGAAAATCATATGATGGTAGTTAAAATGATTATGAGATATCTAAAAGGCACCGAAGAATTTGGTTTATGGTACAAAATAGGAGGCAATTTAGACTTAAAAGTATTTATAGACGCTGATTGGCCAAGAAGTATTGATTATAGAAAAAGCACTAGTGGTGGATCATTCTTTCTTAGTAAAAGACTAGTGTCTTGGACAAGTAAGAAACAAAATTGTATCTCTCAATCCATAGTAGAGGTAGAATATGTGGTAGCAATAGTTAATTGTTCTAACATTATTTGGTTCAAACAACTAATGACAAGTATGAAGATAGAGATCAAGGATCCAGTAGTCATATACTGTGATAACACTAGTGCAATAAATATATCAAAGAATCTAGTGACACATACCAAAACAAAACACAATGCTATTAAATATCATTTCTTGAGAGAATTGGTGCAAGAAAAAGAAGTTAGATTGGAATATGTAAATACTAAAGATAAAATTGCAAACATATTCACCAAGCCATTACCTAAGGATGCATTTATGTATCTAAGAGGTAAGCTACGGGTCATTCCCCTATCTAAATCTCACTAAATGAAGTTTAGTAATGCATCAACTAGAGCATATTGAACATCAATTAGATGATGCAAAATTGACAAAGGCATATTGCAAATGAATCAGTACTTGATGTACATTGATATTCACTAAGTATTGTCTTTGGCATGAGATGTCAAAGAGGGAGAATTTTATTGTCATATGTCATAGAAATTTTGTTGTTGTTGAAAAGAGGGAGAAGTTTGCTGTCATAGAAAGAATTTTCATGAACTTGGAAAAAGTTCTATTAGATAGAAGCTTTCTGATAGAGGGAGAAACTGAAGGAGTTCACACTGATAGAGGGAGTTCTCATGGATGAGAATCAAAATGAAACTAAGTATGTGTTCCTTACTTTATTCTTGCTCCAAAATTTCATTGTACTATGACATGCTGTGTTTCTATCAATGCCAAAGAGGGAGATTGTTAGAATAATTAATTAATTGTGTATTGTCTTTGATGTTACACAAAATATCATATCATTATTAGCTAGTGTATACACAACTAACTTGAGTGTCAAAGGAAAGTTTGCAAAAGTTGAGTGTTAAATGAGCTTACTCAGTTAATGAAAGAAATGTTGGATGGAACTAGTGTTAACCAAGCTCACTTGGTTACCAAAGGAACTTTTCTAGTATGCAGTGTTGATTGAGTTTTAGTTGGTTAAAACTAGAAAATAATTTTTGAGTTAGTGTCTACCGAGTAGGGTTGGCTAATGAAGGATTTTCTTATTTTGGCATATTAAGTTTAATTGTTTTATCTATTAGTTCTAGCCGACTAAGAAGATGAATATTAATTATTTTAAGTTGTATTTGATCCTACTTAACAATATGAAAGATATAAATAAAGGGTCAAGTTGAGAATTAGAATGTCTAAGTGTGTATGAATGCATGGACGATTTTGAAGATCTAATGATTTGGAGAGGAAGCGAATTAGAAGGATAAGTAGTATCCTTGTGAAGCTTAAAAGATACATTCAATCAGGAAGGATCAAGTACAAGCTAGAATTGAGATTTGTAATCAAAAATTTAGTTGCATCCAAATCAGGTCATGTCATTGTTACTCTCTAACCATTGTAGTAGTGATCTAAATCTCTTAACAAAGTTGGCTTAACAACTGTTTGTCAATCCTTGAACAAGGTGGCAGTCTATGGAATTGTCTAAAGATCTCTAACAAGGCCACTCCTAATAGGGTGATTAAATCCTCTAACAGGGTCAATTAAACCTAACAGTGTGTTTTGTAACCTTTAACAAGGTTGGCTACTAATAGGGCTCATTTTAGAAGAGTGAAATAAGTAACTAGTTGCGAATGGTGGTTTTTCCCAAATTGGGTTTTCACGTTAAATCTTGGTGTCAAATTTGTTCATGCTTTTTCTTTTATATGCTTGTAACTAAGTTAAAGTAATAAGTAATCACATATAACATCTTAAGATTTGCATGTTTAGTGTTTACTAAGTTACATAATTTCTTTGTTCATTAGGCATCAATAGAATTAATTTTTTATAGAATTATTTTGTATTGACATATAAGGGATCTAGGAAATAGTTTTGTAGTGACTGATTCACCCCTTCCTTCTTAGTTACTCCTCTTATATTTCTAACATAAAATACCTCATAGTTAGCAATCTATCCACACACTCAAGAACTCTAGCTCTGATACCACTTGATGAAGGATGCTGCCCTTAATACCATAAACCATAACAAAAAATAAAGAAACAACAACAAATGTGAGAACACAATATGGACTTCTTATTTGTACCACAAATGTGGAATTAAAAAATTCACAAGTACAATATGCTAACCCACATGGGTGCCTTTATTACAATAATTTGCAAGACATGCTAGGAATTATCATCCAGAGTTGTTCCAAAAAATGTTTAGGCCTTACTTAAATAGGTAATTTTATGTCAGTTGAGAAGGTTCTAAACATTGAAACTTAATATCTCGGGCTGACAGTCCCTAACAATACATATAGAGTTGACCAAATACATCTTTAACAATTATTTTAGATATTTTGGGTAGCCTAGCTTTGAAAGACCATAACTCACAAACCGTTGCTCTGATTGGCTATTATAACCACTTTTTGGAAACACCAAATCTTGATCTATAGGCTTGAAATTGTGCAAGAACCCTTCCATCATGTTTTTAGACCTCATCTGAGCACTCTAAGGCCTCCAACAGTGAGCCTAAAGATTTTTTTGCAAATTTTTCCATTAAAAATATCCAATAACTTCTCCGATACTTTAGCTAGGGCAATGACATTTTTATGGTAGGCTTATAACTCTAAAATGAACCTTTATGTAGGAAATGAGAATATTTTGAGCTCGTATGACAAACTTACTAAAAATAGAAAGCTTCCATAAATAGTAACAACCTTGTCTACTAGTCCTTATTAAAATAGAAAATATTGACATGAAAATATTTTTGGGTGATACAAAATTACTCTTACATCTAGGATGCTCTTGCATCACATGGGATCATCCCTTACCCAAGGTGAGGTATTATGAGGTCATTCCTTACCTAGGGTAAAGTATTATGAGGTCATTCCTTACTCAAATGTTTTTACCAATGAAATTTTGGTCCTGATGTAAAATATTACTTATTTCTACTCTCTAGAGTCATCCCTTCTTGGGGTTTCCTCCAAAATCACTATAGAAAAGGCCATCTCTCCTCATTTGAGCATCTATTTCAATCCAAAGGAATCCATGATCTTCCATAGGAATCCATACTATAAGAAATCTATCCATGTTCAAGCAATCAACAAGGGCATTCAAGGAGTTTCAAGAAAGAAAGAAATTCTTCCATTTATCTTTGAGCCATATTGAAAGCATCCACACATATGAGGTCTCATATCACATAATTTCCTATTGGTTCCTACATCGGTTCAAAGGTATTGTATCAACATATTTGATCACATAACAAACACAATTGCATCTATATTATTGTGATATTCTCCATTGATGGACTTCCACTACATGTTAGCATTCATTTTTTAACTTTTAATTCTATTTAAGGTTGATTCCTCAATCAAGACTTGACCAAGGTGAATTCTCCCACTCCCTACCCTACCCCTTATCCCACCCCCTACCCCTACCACCCCTCACATAATTTTTTTATTATAAAAAAAACATTTTCCTTTTGTGCAGGTGTAGATCTATTGGTTTTAAAAGCAATAAATCTCTAATTTAGAATTAGGGTTTCTTCTCTCTATCATATTTCAAGGTATTTGGGTTTTTTTTTTTTCTTTTGTAGGATAGGTCAAGATTAATCAAAAACTTGAACCAAGTCATCATTCATCCCATATCAACCTAGACTTAGGAAGACATCTCTAACCTGAGACATCTATATTTTTGGGTTTTGCATATTTAGACCTTAAAATTCCAAACCCAAAAATGTTCTTATTTCTAACATATTCTAATGGTAGTCTCTTAGATCCAAGTTTACCTACCTAATAATACTTCAACATGAGTTTTTGTGCATTATTTTTCATTCCACATCATTTATATTTATTGTTGAATTCGATGAAATCTCAACCCCACAACTCCCAAGAATCCTTGCATGCAAACACCTATCACATAAAGAGAGAATAAAAGCTATAAAGGCTTGAATTCAAAGATCCACAAAAGATGAAACAATCTTGATGTGAAAAAGATAAATTACAATAAGTTTGAATGGATGAATTATAAAGAGAAATTAGTCCTTATAAAAGGAGTTCAAAACCCTAAAAGGTAACTAAGCTAGGTTTCATGATAACAATGAATAAAAGAATTAATTGTTATATGCCTAAAGTTTAACTTAAGAAAATTAGAAATAATAAGTGATTTAATAATTAAATAAAAAATTAATAATAATACTGTAATATCTTATTACTCTAACACCCCCCTTAAGATAAACTTAGGGAGTAGTTAAAAATATAGAACTACTACTAAAAGTAAAATTTGGGTCCTAACAACAAAGCTTGATAAGGTACCCAAGCACAACCAAATATTTGTAAAAAGGAGAAATAAAGAAAATCACATGGTTTAAACCATAATCCAAAAATATATGGAAAGAATGTCCCATAAGATAGGAACAAAAGAATGATCATGAAGAGCACCACTGAAGTTGCAAACACTATTGAACTACTGAACTAAATAACCTCCATAGTATAGAGCTTTATCAGGCAGAGAGACTAAGTTTGAAGAGATAATCAATTAAATATGGAATATATATTCATGGTCTCCAAATGAGTAATAAAGAGAAAAGGGTCCATACGGTAAATAATCCATCTCACCAAAATGCATAGGTATCCAACCACTACAATTGCCTAGCACATAGGAACAAATACTGAATACATATAATACTCTATAAAAATGAGAAAGAAATATAAATAAAATAACACCCTATAATTCTAAGAGGTAAGCCAAGAACACTAAAATTGAATACACAATCTCTTGCAGAAAGAAGAACTAGGAACATCGAGAGTGCAGAAGAAGTACACACACCTATAATGACACTTGTCATTGACACATCATGAGGCTAATGTCATGAAATAAAAACTCACTTGAAAAAGGAAGATCATGAATATGGATAACATGAAATGCCACAAGGTACTTTATATTGTAGTGAAATTACAACAAGACGCGAATATATTCAATATCCAAAAATGTAATAGAGTGTCTATTTTGCAAAAAATGCTACAAAATGATGTCAACAAGAGTTAGAAGAGACATAAGGCTGATGAAAAAAAAATTACAAGCCATGATGAATCATCTAAAGGAACAAAATTGGTCTCTAGACCTAAAATGATGTAGGATCATCTTGAGTCTTAAGAAATCTTGCATCAACCAAAAATATTTCTTATTTTTTATACTAGTCTTTTATTCACAAAGTACCCATTGTTGCTTTTGGTTTCTCTTTGTGCATAGTTGATATCAAGTCAAGGACCTATCCTAGATCCTTTTTCTAATTGCACAAGTTCTAACATTTCATAGTTCTCAAGTTCTATGCTATTATTTGTGGTCCCTATTTTCCTTCTATTGTCATCTAGCAAGAAATGTTGTTTTGATTGGTGTAGTTTCCTATGCTTACATGGCATCTTGTTTAGTTGGGAGAAAAATCCTAACACACATGTGGACCCATCTATATGTGCATGTGGTTTAATGTTTTCCTTTACTTGGGTTTTGGTTTATTCTTCCAAGGCTAGACCTATATTCCAATTAAATGCTTTACTATCTGACTTGTGGCTTAGCTAGCTATAAAATAAGTTTGGTTAGATGTAGGAAAATCACTTAAGGATAGAAGTGTTAGAAGATGGAAATATTTGAAGATTGGTTTGATGCTGATATGTTACATTCATGACTGAGTTTGTCATTGATGTCAACATAGCATGCTTGATGTTTGCTGTGGTATCTGACAGAAGAATAATGAAAATATTGAGTTGGTACAGATGACTAATTGAGCATGATAACCACCCGAGGTTATGGGAGATACTTCTAAGTATCTAGTATATATAGTTAATGCTGAAAGTAGAAAGGATAAGTCTAGAAGAAGTTATGGTTTTGGTGATGTTGGTTCTGAGATAGAGTTTATAGAGGCACGTTCTGGTAAACTTGTTATATCTCCTAGTAGATTTGATATCTTGAGGATCGAGCTTGAGGACATGGAGAAGACATGTTAAGGATGATGTGGCTAAGATTTCTTGTCATAATATTGTGCGTATGGAAAGTTATTTAAGTTACAAGGTGGAAGATTTGTGTTATTGCTGAGTGTAACATGTTCTTAATGTGGTCCTATAATAATTAATTGAGAATGACTAACAACTAGCTCAATAATTATTTTATGGAATTGGTATAAAGAAAGGACATTTTCCTTTATCATGGTATGGAGATATGAAAATTGTGAATGTTTGGATGTAGTAGAAAGTACAAAATGTGAAGTTGAGCTGACTAGTGTAAAAGTGAAGGAAACTTCATTGCCAAGGTTTTTTTGAGTGATCTGAGGTTTGGTATTTGGATATGAGGTTCATGACTTGGTCTACAAGGTTTGACAGTTATTGGTCCAGTTGATAGGATAGAGGAAAGTATAGAGGAAAGAAGAAGATACCAATAAATTACTTGTTTGAGTAGTGAGCTCTTCTTGTAGTTGAAATTACATGTTTGAGTAGTGGGCTCTTCTTGCATACATTATACCACAACTCCTAATTGGATTGGCACAACTTCTTATAGGTTTGGAATCTCCTAACAAGGATTCAAAGTCTCTTAATAGGGACTCATTGTACTAAATGTTGTTATAGACTCCTAACATGGTCTATCCTCTAACTATAAATATTTATATTAGTACATCATCTTGTAAGCATCATTCCCACTTGGGTTTCCCCTTTGATCAAGGGTTTCCCTAGTAAACATATCTGGTGTAATTGTCTATGTGAATCTTTGTATGGTTGCTATTTACTTTGGTTGAATGGATAAGTTTGTTTAATAAAGATAAGTGTTTTAATTATTGGATAATTGATTCACCCCTCCTCTCAGTTATCTTAGTCGACTATTGTTTCTAATAATTGGTATCAGAGCATCAGGTCCTTAAAGAAAAAGTTTAACAACTTTGGGAGATCCATGGTGAAGATGTTCAGGAAAGATAGTCCAAAGTTTGATGGAACAAGCTATGATAGCTAGAAGGGAAATATGAATTTTTTTTTTTTATGTATGGGTCCAGGATATTGGATCTTGACAAAATTAGTGAAGACAATAATTGAAGAAAAGGATTTGGAAACTTGCACCAAGGTAGAAAGAGATCTTTGAGCTAGAGAAACACTATTGATTATACTTCTTGAAATTGAGTACAATCAGGTAAAATTTCTTCCTACTTTATATTTTATTTGGAAATCTTTGGAAAATAATTTTTGAAGTTGATGCACATTCTAAGAAGTTGAGGCTATAAAGTTGGATTTGTGCATTTCAAGATGCTAAGATGATGGAAGATGAATTTGTAAGAACATATATAGGTAGGATATTAGAAATTACTATAGGTATTAAAGCTTAAGGAGGAAATAAAGAAAATGATGAGGTTATATGGAAGATATTGAAGACTTTAACACCACCATTCAAGCCAATAGTTCAACTGATATAGTTGTTGATATCTTTTACCAAAGATTTCACAAAGGAGACATTGCTTGGAAGACTTGAAGTAGTTGAGAATGAATTTAGACAAGCCATCATATTAACCAGAATAGAGACAACTTTCAATTACTTGAATATTCAACCTAACCTATCAAGGAGCACAAGTGCTAGAGGATATTTTGCTAGCAGCAATAGATCTGAAGAAGATTGAAAGATTGATGAAGCAATAACCCTTTTGGTAAGAAGAAAAAAGGGAGGTAAGAAAATCTTTAAGTATTGGACTTGTGATGAATATGGTCATTATGCATCTAAGTGTCCTAAAAAGGAGAAAAAATATATAAGGGAAGTCATAAGACTAGAAAAGATAGAGATTTTTTATATGCAAATGAAGATAATGATTCTAATGATCAAGTAATAAGTGCCAGTGATGATGAAATTGGATTTGTGGCAATTAAAGAGGAAATTCTAGAGAAGGTAGCTTTGGTATTATAGGTTGAGAAGAAATCTAATTGGATAATTGACATTGGTTGTTCACAACATATAACTGGTGATATGAACAAGTTTGTTAACTTCAAAAGTTAGGATGGAGGAATTGTTAGAGTGGGAAATAATGCAACATGCCAAGTAAAAGGTATTAGATCTATAACTCTTGATGGTAAAACTAATACTGAGGATGTATGTTTTGTTGATTGTTTAAAGCACAATATTTTGAGTGTTAGACAACTAGTATACAAAGGTTATTAGTTGTAGTTCATAGATAAGACATGCATGATCAGAGATAAAGATGGAAAGGTAATTGGAACAGGAACCAGATCTAGAGGTAATGTATTTCAGTTGAATCCTAGTGAAATTACATGTTTGGTTGAAAAGGTAGATGATAGTTGGTGATGGCATGAGAGATATCATTATATAAACATTGATAGCATTGTGAGGACTACTAAAATGTTTTCTGTTAGAGATTTTCTGAAGATTGTAAAACTTACTAACACAATTTGCAAGGAGTGTGTTTTGGCAAAGCATAACAAAACTTCTTTTTCCAACAAGAAGTTCACCACCTCAGCAAAGTTGGAGATTGTACACATAGATCTCAGTGGTCCTACAAAGACAAGAGGATTTTATGGTGAAAGGTATTTTATGATTCTTGTTGATGATTTTTCTAGAATGATGTGGGTTGCATTTCTTAAAGAGAAATCTGAAGCATTTGACAAGTTTAAGATATTCAAGAATAGAGTTGAGAATGAATCTGGAGTAAAGATTAAATTTTTAATACTAGATAGAGGAGGATAATTTAATTTGAATGAGTTTAACATGTTTTTCAAGGAAAATGGAATTAAGAGACAACTATTAGCTCCAAGAACTCCTGAACAAATTGGCATTGTAGAGAGAATAAACAAGTCTATTACAGAAGCATCTAGAGCTATGTTAGCAGAGAATGATGATGCAAGATATTTTTGAGAGAAGCAATGAATACAATGGTCTACACTATGAACAAAGTTCAAGTTAGGAAGGACACAAACAAGACAACTTATGAACTGTGATTTGGTCACTCACCTACAGATAAGTACTTTAGAATATTTTGAAGTAAGTGTTATAGTAGGAGAGATGATGACAATGGTAAGTTCAATGCTAGAAGTGATGAAAGTATGTTTCTTGGTTATTCATTCAAAAGAAAGGCTTATGGATGTTATAATCAGAGAACTGAGACTATTATGGAAAGTGCAAATCTAAGAATTGATGAGAAATTCAGAGTACAAGAGAGAATGGTTGATTATAATTTAGATGATGATGTTTTTGTTACTAAGCCAAGGAATGATGAGGTATTTCTTGATACTAATAATGATTTGCATAATGAAGGAGAGAAAAGATAGGAACAAAGCTCATAACCTTTAGTAGAGCCAAAGTTGAGACAACAACTCCCACTTTAGGAAAGAACATGACAAAGAATCACCAATCTGAATAGATCATCATAAGCAAAGACAAAGGTGTGATGACAAGAAGCAGAGTAAATGAAGAACTATGCTTGATATCTCAAGTTGAACCAAAGAATGTAGATGAAGCATGTAAAGATGATTACTAGAAGCAAGCTATGAAAGAGGAATTGGATGAAATAGTGAAGAATGAGACATGGGAATTGGTCCCAAAACTAGTAGATAAGAATGTGATAGGAACTAAATGAGTATTTAGGAATAAGATGAATGAGAAAGGTGAAGTTGTAAGAAAAAAACAAGATTGGTATGAAAAGGTTACTCATAGTAATAAAGAATTGACTATGAGGAAACTTATGCTCTAGTGGCTAGAATAGAAGTTGTAAGATTATTCTTAGCCCATGCAGTACAAAAGAAATTCAAAGTATATCAGATAGATTTCAAGTTAGAATTTCTAAATGGAGAACTTGAAGAAGAGGTATACATTGAGTAGCCTGAAGGATGTCCTTTGATAGATGATAAGGACACAATATGTAGATGAAGGAAATCATTGTATGGATTAAAGCAAACACCTAGAACCTAATATGCAAGGTTGGACAAACCATTGAAAAAGCTTAGATATAGAAAAGGTATGATAGATAGTAATCTTTATTAATGTTGGTTTAATGATTTTGGTAATATTTGTTGATGATATCATATTTGGATAAAATGATGAATAAAGTAAGAAGTTTAAAGAAGAAATGAAGAAATAATTTGAAATGAGTATGATAGGAGAGATGAAATATTTCCTAACATTGTAGATAGTATAAAATAAAGAAGGAATCTTTATTTCTCATACTAAGTACTTGAAGGATTTATTGAAAAGGTTTGGTTTGGAAACATGTAAACCTATTGGAACACCTATGGTAATTGGACACAAGTTATCTACTAAGGATGAGACACCTACTATTGAGTAGAAGAAGTACATATCTATAATCAGAGGTATGCAATATTTGACTCACACAAGGTTAGATATAACAAATGTAGTTGGAATTTTTGCAAGATTCCAGGCTAATCCCAGAGAAGCACATTATGCAGCAGTGAAAATGATATTTAGATATTTGAAAGGAATTTCATAATTTAAATTATGGTATGATAGATCTAATGATTTTACTCTAAGTGCTTATAATGATGTAGATTGGGTAGGCAATATGGATGATAGAAAGAGCACTAGTGGAGGAGCTTTCTTTCTTGGAGGAAGATTGGTTTCTTGGTTAAGCAAGAAGTAGGATTGTACATCTCAATGTACAACATAAGTAGAGTATGTTGCATCAATAAATAATTGAAATCAAATAATTTGGATGAAGTAGATGTTGAAGGATATAAGGATAGAAATTAGTGAACCTATTGTTATACATTGTAACAACACAAGCACAGTAAATATGTCTAAAAATCTAGTATTGCATTTGAGGACTAAGCACATTTCTATTAAGTATCATGTATTGAGAGAAAATATTGTAGAAAAGGATATTAGTTTGGAATATGTGAGCACTAAAGAGTAGATTAAATTTATATTTACTAAGCCTCTTTCCAAAGAGACTTTTGAGTATTTTTGAGGTATGCTTGGGGTTATGCCCCTTCCCATATCAGAGTAAGAAAATGCAAGAATGCATCAATCTAGGATAATATCGCACCATTATTTGTCTAGACTGGATGCCAATACTTCCTATATGGTGGAGTATTTGTGATGGAAAAAGTCATTCAAGACTCTTATTGATGTTGTTGATGATGTTTGGAACAATGTCTTTTGACACTTGAGCTAAGTGAGTATCAGTTGTTGTAGAGTTTGATGTAGAGATGTTGGTTGCATAAACCTTCAACACTGATGTCAATGGTAGATAAGTGTGGCATGAAAAAAATTCTAATATCAATAGGGGAGAAGTATGCAGGAAGATGTTTGACATAAGCATAGTATTTGTAATAATAGTTTGGTATAGAGCACATTGAGGTACATCAATGGGGGAATATGATTGATGAAGAGGATTTGAATACTGTTTGTCTTTTGTTGGTATTCTTGGAACTAGTTTTTTTCATCCATGTTACCATCAATGCTAAAGGGGGAGATTGTTGGAAGATTGGCAAGATTGGAAGGTTGGTTTGATGCTGATATGTTACATTCATGACTGAGTTTTTAATTGATGTCAACATAACATGTTTGATGTCTTCTGTGGTATCTAATAGAAGAACAAAAAAAAGATTAAGTTGGTATAGAAGGCTAATTGATCATGATAACCACTTGAGATTATGGGAGATACTTCTAAGTATCTAGTATATGTAGTTAACATTGGAAGTAGAAAGGATAAGTCTAGAAGAAGTTATGTAAGTTTTGGTGATGTCTGTTCTAAGATAGAGTTTACAGAGGCATATTTTGGTAAACTTGTTATATCTCCTAGTAGAAATGATATCTTGAGGATCGAGGTTGAGGACATGTAGAAGACATGTTGAGGATGATGTGGCTAAGCTCATTCATTATAATATTGTGTGTATGAAAAGTTATTTAAGTTACAAGGTGGAAGATTTATGTTATCACTAAGTGTAACATGTTCTTAATATGGTCCTATAATAATTAATTGAGAAGAACTAACAACTGACTTAGGATTTTTTTATAGAATTAGTATAAAGGAAGGACATTTTCCTTTATCATGGCATAGAGATATGTAAATTGTGAATGTTCAGAAGCAACAGAGAGTATGAAATACGAAGTTGAGTTGAGTAGTGTTGAAGTGAAGGAAACTTCATTGCCAAGGTTTTTTTGAGTGATTTGAGGTTTGGTATTTGGATCTAAGATTTGTGACCTACTCTAAAAGGTCTAAAAGTGATTGGTCTAGTTGAAAAGATAGAAGAAAGTATAGAGGAAAGAAGAAGATACTAGTAAATTACTTGTTTGAGTAGCGAGCTCTTCTTGTAGTTAAAATTACATGTTTGGGCAGTGGGCTCTTCTTGCATACATTATACTAAAACTCCTAATAGGGTTGGCACAACTCCTAACACTAGGGTTGGAATCTCCTAATAGGGGTTTAAAGTCTCTTAATAGGGAATCGCTATACTAAATGTTGTAACAGACTCCTAACAGGGTCTATCCTCTAACAAGGAATATTTATATTAGTACATCATCTTGTAGGCATCATTCCCACTGGGGTTTTCCCTCTAATCAAGGGTTTCCCTAGTCAAAATATCCAGTGTAATTGTCTATGTGCATCTTTGTATGGTTTTTGTTTACTTTGGTTTAATGGGTAAGTTTGTTTAATAAAGATATGTGTTTTAATTATTGGATAACTGATTCACCCCCCTCTAAGTTATCTTGGTGGACTATTATTTCTAACAAGAAGATCAAAGATATGAGATGAGACTTTAAAATTGTAAATTTTTATTTTGTATAAGGTTGCAAACTAGAAGGCCTCACAACTAGGCATGTCTCTACTTTGTATGTGAAGTTAAATAATCACACCTAATAATATGATACATTTGGCCTTTTTTACTTTGTTGATAATTTAAATTCTATATAACACTTCTGTGTGTGACTCTAACCAGGGGATATTGGAGGGTTTTAAGTTGAGTTTATTCTACATGCACCATGCCACCCTCCTTGTCTCTATATATCAGGTGGTATCAAAGGAAGTTATTTCTTGAGGCTTGGATCATGGAGAGGCTTGTTGAATATATTTGTAGGGTGGGAAATTTGAAATCTAATCTATAACTTGTAGAAGGTTACGATATTGTAGGAACTATTATGAAGATAGTTTATTGTAGAGGAAATGCTGATAATGCTATTATAGACATCTTGTGGAAGATTATAGTGATACTTGAAGCTATTGAGACAACACAGATAAGAGGTGTACATATT
The DNA here is from genome assembly GCA_028749045.1 of Cupressus sempervirens. Lineage (NCBI taxonomy): Eukaryota > Viridiplantae > Streptophyta > Pinopsida > Cupressales > Cupressaceae > Cupressus > Cupressus sempervirens. The sequence goes on from CM053793.1 coordinate 462,281,837, forward strand.
GAAGATGTTAGTGATGAGGAAGAGGAAACACCTAACCCTAAACCTAAACCTAAGGTTGAGAATGATGAGGGAAGGCTTCTAAGAGTTCTATCTAGGGTGAATGCTAGACTTGCTGATGAAGTTTATTGTTATGATGGAAGACTTGAGACTGATGCTATATTAGATTGGATCTCTAAAATTGATAAATAATTTGAGTATGAAGACACTTTTGATAATAAGAAGGTTAATATAGCATTCAAAAAGTTGAAGGGTCATACTTCAATTTGGTGGGATCATGTAGAAACTGAAAGAGAAAAAAGGGGAAAATAAAAAATCAAGACATGGGCAAAGATGATTAGAAACATGAAGAAGAAGTTTCTCCCTATTGATTACCAAGTGAACTTGTTGAGAAAAATGAAAAATTTGAGGCAAAAGGACATGAGTGTGAAGGACTAAACTGAGGAATTCTATAGATTGGATATCAAATCTAGACATGTGGATGATGAAGTTAAAAAAGTGGCTAGATAGCTAAATGGCTGGTGGACATAACCTCAAGATAAGATTAGTTATGTGAAGATGAATAATATAGAAGAAACATATTAGTATGATCTAAAGTTTGAAGAAACATTGTCAAAGAAACATGATAAAAAAAAGAAGAAGAAGAGGTGAAAGATTTTAAAGAAATAGATGTAGAACCTTTGGAGAAAGTAGAATATCTGAAGTACAAGAGAAAGGAAAATTTGATTGGAAAGATGACAGTGCTATAAAGAAAGGTAGTTACACTAGTTACTCTAGGAATAGTAATAATGGTAAAATGGATGAAAGATCTTGGTTTAGGGGTACTTGTTATAAATATGGTGAAGAAGGACATAGAGCTTTTGAATTTACAACTAATTAACTCGAGAATGGTGAGAATCTAATGATAAGAAGGATCTTGTGGAATAAAATTTTAGATGAAGGACCTATTTTGAGGAGAAGTCTATTTAAAACTAGATGTAAAATTAATGGTAAATGTTATAAAGTGATCATGATAGTGGAAGTTTAGACAATTTAGCTTATGAGGAACTAGTAAACAAGTTGAAGTTGCAGACGTTGAGACATCTGAGCCCTTATCATGTTGTTTGGATTTAGGATGAACATAAATTACTAGTAAGTGAATAATACCCTGTGAAATTCAAATTTGGGAATTACTATGATGAAGTCTTGTGTGATATTATTCCTATGGATTGTTGCCACATTTTGTTGGGTAGACCTTGAAAATATGATAGACAATTATTGCACGATAGTAGATTGAATCACTATACTATTTGGGCAAATGAAAAAAAGTAAATTTTGTTACCTTTGATTGAGGAAATTGATGAGAAAAATTGTAATATAGTAAGAGTTTTTTTGGTAAATGGAAATCAATTTGTTAAAGATATAAAGGAACATAACATATGCCTTGCCTACTTGATTCCTAGGAAGAATGAAAAACAAGATGAACTTGAACGTGCAACTGAGATAAGAAATTTGTTCGATAACATTCAAGATGTTGTTTTGAAGAATGTACTTGAGGGATTTCCTCCCATGCAAATTATTAGTCACTATATGGATTTTATCTTGGAGCTAGTCTCTTGAACAAAGAATCACATAGACTAACCCTTGTAGAGAATATTAAATTAAATAGATAAGTGCAATAGTTTCTTGAGAGAGGGGGTTGATGAGAGAAATTTTGAGTCCTTGTGAAGTACCTACTATATTGGCACCTTAGAAGAATGGATAATGGAGAATGTGCATTGACTCTAGAGCTATATATAAGGCAATAATAAAGTATATATATCCTTTTCCTAGGATTGATGACATTATGGATTGTTTGAGTGAAACTAGATACTTTACCAAAATTGATTTGAAAAGTGGATATCATCAGATTAGAATTAGAGAATGAGATAAATGGAAAAATTCTTATAAGACTAATGAAGGTCTATATGAATGGTTGGTTATGAATTTTTATTTAGCTAATGCACCTAGTACTTTCATGAGATTGATGAATGAAGTTTTGAAAAATTTTTAGGGAAAAATTGTGATTGTATACCTGGGTGACATATTGATTTTTAGTAAGACTAAAGAGGAACATGTTGAGCATATTAGACAAGTGTTACAGAGGCTGAAGGAGGAAAAGTTATTACTTAACTTGAAGAAATATTATTTTATGAAAGAGGAGCTAATATATCTTGGTTTTTCAATTTTAGCTGGAGGTTTGAAGATGGATCCTAAAAAGGTAAAAGCTATACTAGAATGACCTACACCTAAAATTGTTGGGGAAGATAGATCATTTCATGGGTTGGAAATTTTTTATAGAAAGTTTATCATAAATTTCAGTTCAACATGTAATGCTATGACATAGACTATGAGAGGAGATAAAAATGATTTCAAATGGACACAAGGAGAAAACAAGGGTTTTGAAACATTAAAACAAATGGCTACAAAGTTACCTACACATGGTTTGCTTGATTTCACTAAGGTTTTTAAAGTGGACTATAATGCTAGTGGGAATGCAATTGGAGCTATTTTGAATCAAGAAGGAAGACCTATATCTTTCTCTAGTGAGAAATTGAATGATGCTAGAAAGAAATATTTAGTTTATGGTCAAGAATTCTATGTTATTGTTAAAGATTTGAATAAATGGAGACATTATTTGATTCCTAAGGAATTTGGTTTGTATATAGATCATAAGGCCTTACACTACATTGGAAGTTAGAACAAATGGAATCAGAGATATATGAAATGGGTAAAACATTTTTCAAAATTTCACCTTTGTGTTGAAACATAGAAGTGGAAAATCAAATAAAGTTGCTAATGCTTTGAGTAGAAGGAAGAGTTTTCTAACATAAATGAATGTTGAAGTGCTTAGTTTTGATGATTTGAAGACTTCGTATGAAAGTAATCTTGATTTTGTAGAACCTTGGAAAGCTTGTAAGTATCATTTGACAACTAAACAAGATAAGAAAATTGATTAATTTATTTAAGATGGCATGTTGTTTAACGGAATTAAAGTTTGCATACCTAAAGGATCCATGAGAACTAACATCATTAAAGAAAAACATAGTAGTGGACTCACTGAACATTTTGGTATTGATAAGACACTAAAGTTGATTAGTAAAAGACATTGTTGGCCGCAACTATATAAGGATGTTCATAAATTTGTGAGAAGTTGTGGAGTTTTTCATGTAGCAAAAGGAACTAGTCACCTTTGCCTATTCATAATAGTCCTTGGGAGGACATACTTGGATTGCCAAAAAATCATAGAGGTTTTGATTCTATATTTGGGGTGCTAGAAATATTTTCTAAGATGGCACATTTCATACCTTACAAGAAAACATTTGATGTAGTACATTTAGCAGAGCTATTTTTCAAAGAGATGGTGAGGTTGCACAGATTGTCAAAGATAATTATTTCAAATAATGATATTAAGCCCACTAGATACTCTTGGAAGAGACTTTGGAAGAAGTTGGATACTGAACTTAATTTTAGTTCTATATCTCACCCTCAAACTAATGGAAAAAATGAAGTTGTGAGTAAAATTTTGGGTAATTTTTTGAGATGTGTGGTTGGAAGTAAGCCTAAAAATCGGGACTTGGTCTTGAAACATGCTGAATTTGATACAACAACTCTATGAACAAAAGTATTAAGAAGACACATTTGAGATCATAAATGGACTACACCTTAGAGGAATTACAAAAAAAAAAAACTCGAGTAAGGAAGAAAAGAGTAGTGCTAATGCTGAAGATTTTGTAAGTTTCATAAAATATTTGCATGATGATGTAAGAGAAACTTTTGAGAAATAGTACTTAGAAATATAAACAACAAGTTGATCAAAGGAGAGGACATATATATTTATATATAGGTGATCATGCAATGGTTCATTTAAATAAAATAATATTTCTAGTTGGAACCTACAACAAATTGAAAATGAAGAAGTTTGGACCTTGTAAAATTATGAGAAAGTTTGACTATGGAAATGCTTTTGAAGTGAAGTTTCCCAAAGATATGAATATTTCACCCATATTTAACATTTTGGATATCTTTGAGTTCCATGAGCTTGAAAGTGAGTTGAATGATAACCTAGATTATCCAAAGAAGAAAGAGGAATACATTGAATAGATCTTGAATACTAGAATAAGCAAAAGAACCATAGGAAAGATTACATGGAATACCTTTTCTAGTGGAAAGGAAAACCAATTGAATATAGTTCATGGGTATCATAGGCTCAACTAGATCTATATGATTTAGGTCAGAATGCTCTTGAGTCTTGATGTCAACCTCAGTTCTCTTCTTACCCCAAGTGTATGATGTAGGAGCATCTAGGTTCTTGAACAATCTTACATCAACCAAAACTATTTCTTATTTTCTATACCAATCTACTATTCACAAATTAGCTATTACTACTTTTGGTTTCTCTTTGTGCATAGTTGATATAATGTTGAGGACCTATCCTAGATCCTTTTCTTAAGTGTGTAAGTTCTAACATTTCATAGTTCTTAAGTTTTGTACCATTATTTGTGGTCCCCATTTTCTTGCTATTTTTATCTAGCAATGCATGTTATTTTGATTGGCATAATTTCCTATGGGTATGTGGCATATTTTGTAGTTGGGAGTTGACTCCTAACACATGTGTGGACACATCTCTATGTGCACATGGTTTAATGTTGTCCTTTTCTTGGGTTTTGGTTTATTCTTCCAAGAATGGACCTATATTGTAATTAAATGTATGACTAGTTAACACTTGGCTTAGCTAGCTACAGAATAAGCTTAGCTAGATGTAGGAAAGTAGCATTCTTAGAAGATAGAAGATAGAAGATGTGAGGTGAGACTTTGAAATTGTAAATTCTTATTTTATATAATCCTGCAACCTAATAGGCCTCATAGCCAACCATATTGCCAGTTTGTATGCAAAGTTAAATAATTACACTAATAATATGTTGCATCTAGCTTTGCATTCTTTGTTGATTATTTGAAATATGTATAAAGCTTCTATATGTGACTTTGAGCAAGAGATATTGGAGAATTTTAACTTGATTTTATTCCACATGTTCCATGCCAACTCCCTATAAAGGTCATGGGAGTAAACAATGTAAACCTCAAACAATGCATACCCAATCACATTAGACTGGCCAATCACAAATACAAACCAACACATCATCAAAAAGGTAGATGCCAATCTAGAAGGGGTCCACCAAAGGAAATAGAGAAAAACCACCATACAAAGGCTGCCGATAAACAAAAAAAGCTAGAAAAGAGGGTGCAATTGCCTAGGGAATGGGTGCCATAGATAAGTTTGATTCACACATGGGCACCTCTTCCCCAAAGGGTTGTAATTTAACAAAAAATTACCTACATTATAAAAGGAAAAAACATGCACTATGCATGCAAAAGAGTCTCATTGAGGAAAAAATCAAGGTCAACACTACTTAGAAAAGATTTATAATATTTTGATAAAAAATCTAAAGAACATCCATCTTAATTTTTGTGCCCAAGTCATATGACTTGGGTGCAATTTTTTAATTTGCCTAAGAAATCAACAACATCCAAAATGGATGTATTTTATATGGAAATGAGGGTTTTTGGATGCTCCAAGTGCAAAAATGATGGTTGTTTGAGCTCAAAGTGTCTAGAAATAAAAGTTCCCCTAGATCCAATAAAAAGATCCTCTCTAAAAATGTATTTGAAAACCAACACAAAAAATCTCATGAAGAGATCATGGGCATGAATATTAGGAGCTCTAATATCATGTTGAAGTTAATGAAGGATCAATGCGACAACTCTCAATAATCACTACATGCAAACACCTATAATAGAAAGAGAGAAGCAAAGCTATGGAGGCATGTGGTCACAAATCCATAGAAGATGAAACATTCTTGATGTGCAAAAGAAAAATTGTAATTGTATTGAATTAATGAATTACAAAGAGAGATCAATCCTTATAAAAAGAGATGAAAACTGTAAAATGTAACTATCCTAAGTTACATGATAACAATCAATAAAAGAATAAATTATTATGTTCTTAAGGTTTAGCTTAAGAAAAAAAGAGATAATTAGTGAATTAATAATTAAATTAAATTTATTTAATTAATAATACAATATCTTATTAATCTAACATCCCCCTTAAGATAAACTTATGGAGTAGCTAAAAAAATTAGGGAGTAGCTAAAAACCTAGAACTATTAGAAGTAAAATTGGGTCCAAACAAAAAAGCCTAATGAGGTACTCAAGCACAACTAGTCTCTATAAAGAGGAGAAATAGAGAAAATCATATGGAAAAAACCCTACCCCAAAAAGAGATGGAAAGAATGTCCTAGAAGATAAGAACAAAAGGATGACCATGAAGAACACCTTTGAAGCATGAAGGTGTAAACACTATCTAACTAAAGAACCTCCACTGTATAGAGAATGTAAAGGTAGAGAAGACTAAGTCTGGAGAGATAATCAATCAAAGATGAAAGATAGATTCACAGTGTCTAAAGTAAGAACAAAGGGAGATGTGTCCATATGGTAAATGATCAATCTCACATAAATGCATTGGTATTCAACCATTGTAATCATCTAGCACATAGGAAAAAATACTAAATACATATATCACTCTATCGAAACAAGAAAGAAATAGAACATACAATTTTTTTTTGGAACAAAATATCATCTCTTATTCATTTATCAAATTGTTTATGATGTGCACAATTTATATATAAAATCAATGCATGAATATAAAAAGATGAAAACCATTTCTCAAATAATAAATCACTATGAAAATAAAATCAAGCTGAAGCATGAAACACAATCATCCTTGATCTATACAATAACTATTAGAGTGGGGTTTGCATTGCACCAAAAGACTAATGTTTCAATGCCCAATACAACCACTCAACTTATAGTACACAAGAGGTAGTTAATCCCTTGTCATGAATCCTTAGGGGAGTACTAAAAAGATTTCCAAAAATATCTCCCTCAATGTTACCGAATGGTTTAAGGATTCAAAATTGTGACCAAGCTTTGATACCACTTATTAGAGTGGGGTTACCATTCCACCAAATGACCAATTTATTAATTCCTAATGAAAACACTAAAAATATAGTACACAAGAGGTGGTTAAGCCTTTTTCATGAATCTTGAGGGGGGCACTAAACAAATTTCCAACAATAATTATTTAAGTCACCTTAAATAATAGGCTAAATAGAAAGTGCTCACATAGTTAGAATTAAAAACTCTAACACTCCCTTAATTCTAACTAAGGTTAATATAAGTTAATGTAGAAAGGAGAAGAGGGAAAATCCAACACAAATAAAATAGCAACTCAAAATCTAAAAAGATGCAATACAAATTCTTGTTGGCATTAAGATTATTTTTGTCATTAGTGACAACACTTACTCAATTCTGAATGCTTATCGAGCATCCAGTGGTTACCTTGTAAGCTTAGCAGTTATGCAATTTACACCAAGCATTCCTGAAGCTACCAAGTAAATATAGGCAATGTGAAGACCAATAGTGTCTACCAAGTTTCTCAGTGTCTACCATGCTTCATAGTGTCTACCAAGCATTAAGTTTGTGTCATGGAGATTCAGTGTAAGCTGAGCGTTGAAAGTAGTATTTGTCAAATGAAGCAAGGTAAAATCACTATGCAGTATCTATCAAGTGACACTACATCTACCAAGTCATTGGTGGTTACTGAGTTTAGAATTACATCGAGTGATTAGTATGGACTGAGCCTTCACTTCTATCGAGTGCATGATAATGCCGAGTAATGCAATGAATGCCGTGTATCAGAAGGTCACCGAGTCAGTTCAGTGAACCTGAGTTATTTACTATTGGGCCAACTTTGTAATGTATTTATTCACTTGTATTTTGGAAAATCTTGCAATTTTGTAAATTTGAAAGGTATATATGTAAGATGTATTGTAAAATATCAAATATATATATAAAAGGAATAGCAAAGTAAGGTGAAGTAATTTTGAAAAGTATCTGTGAAGAATTTTCAACATCAGTTCAAGGAATACAACAATGTCAATATAGAGCTAGAAAAGTTATATTCATCACATAAGGTGATCAGTGCATAAAGGATCTTATCTACAATCAATTTTAAGTAGATTCAATACTTCATCTTAATAGGTGAATCAATTTTCTAAATCCTTTAACAAGGTAGACTTAACAATCATTATATAAATCTCCTAGCTGAGTACATACTTCATTGTATGTTTGTAAATTCTCTAACAAGGTGGACCTAGCAGTCCTTTGTGTCCCTAATAGGGTAGATCACTAGAAGTGGTCAATGTAAGTCTTAATAGGCCAACTTTATGCTGTAGTATTGAAGTTTTGTGGGTATCATCCCCACCCTAGTTTTACTTTCTATTCGAAAGGTTTTTGGGTCACCAAAATATTGTGTTCTTTTGTGTAATGAATGTTTTATGTTTCAGAACTAATGCATGCAGTAGCATAGATGGATGTGTGGTAAATTAATGAAAATTTTTAAGGTTATTGATTCACCCCTCCCCTCTCAGTAACTTGTCATATCTTGAATATTCCAACAATTGGTATAAGAGCTTTGGGGTTCTTAGAATAAAAGTTTGGTAGCTTGAGCAAAGATCTAAAAGAAAAATGGAGATATTTAGACTTGACAAGGAAATTGAAAATGAAAAGCTAGATCTAGAGATGGCCATAGCTCAATTCAAATAAGAAAAGGAGCATCTTTCCCAATCTCTAAAAAGAAGGAAGGAACTTGCAAGACAAATGGATGACCATTGGTATGTTCAAGAAAATATTGAAGACCTTTTACCATCAAGAAACTCAGATGAAGATAATGAGGCAATCAAGGAATTCCTAGCAAAGAATGGCTCTCTATAGGAAGAAGTAAGAAAACTTAAAATAGAACAAGAAATCCAATCAATCAGGCTATGTGAAATTTTGGAACAAAAAAAAAAGGCAAATGAAGACTTGGAAGCAAGAAATAATCAATCCAATAAGCATGAAGACCTCATTGACCAAATCTTTGGAGCAAATGAAGAAATCAGGATTCTCAAAGCATAGAATGAAAGAATAAGAAGTGATCTAAATTATGAAAAGAAAATTGTTGAAAAATTAAAGAATGACCTAAATACTGAAAAACAAATCAATGAAAGAATGTTGAAATCACAAGAAGACATGAATCAACCGATTCAACAAAATGAGTAGAATCTTCATAAGAAAAAAGGTAAAGTAGGACTTGGATACAATGAAGAACAAGGTGAATCTTCCAAAAAAGGTGCAAAAAGGAATCTAAAACCCTCATGCAATCATTGTGGGAAAATTGGTCATACATCAAACAAATGCTGGAGCAATGATAAAAGAAAATTCAATGGAAAGTGCTATAACTATAATCAACATGGTCACAAAGCCAATGAATGCAAGGAGAAACTAAAATTTGAAGGTAATTGTCAAAAATGCAAGAAGCATGGTCACAAGGCATCTCAATGCAAATCCAAATCATTCAATCCAACTAAACAACTTGTAAAGGCAATATTTGGATGGGACTACAATACTTGGTGCATATGTCATTATTGTGGAGAATATGGACACACTGGTACAAATAATGCAAGGCATCACCTAAGGAAGAAGGACACTACTATAAGGTGTTACACATGCACTGAACTCGGTCATATAGCTAAAAAATGCATGAATATAGGAAAAATTAAAGATGAAAAGAAAGCAAGGGTTGACAACATAAGGAAAAAAATGAAGCAGCAATGGATTCCTAAATCCATTAAAGATACAAGCTCAAATCATGGAAGTGAAGTCACTCAAGAAGTGGGTGACTCTATCCCCTCAAACTAAATTCTTAAGAATGCATTGGAGCTGTACTCAACAAGGAAATCATAAGCAGTTCTAAGAAATATGAGGAATGTAAATGATCCAATTAGTATTGCAGATACACCAGGATCACAGAAAGGTTATCTTTCACTGATTGCATCAGACTCCACTAAGGAAAGTGGTTAAAGACCTTATCGAGCAAGGTTAGGAGTAAAAGGAATTTGGTTCATCTGTCGAGTTGATACTCTTGCTAGGTTAGGTTAGTGGATGGCAGTTTGTCATGCACGAAAATAGTATGGTACCTAGCATTAATGCAAAACTTTTTAACAAAATGGGCAAAATTCAACTTCATTTTTCATTGTATCCTCAGAGCAAAGAGATTTCTAGGTGCATTCAAGCAATTTCAAGTGATTTTGAGTGAATTTTCAATTAGGGAATTTGTTCAAAGATTTTCATCACTTACTGAGTAGCAATGGCATTCAGAAGCACTAGCACCAACAAGGCAAAAAGAGGAACAGAGATGTTGGTCAAGGGTGTAGAATGGAAAGCACCAAATTTCAAGTTAGTTCCTATTGTGGTCAAGGCACTCGACCCTTATGGCGCACAATAAAAAATTCCACCAAAGGTACTTCTGATTAATGATATCCACACTCATTTTAAATGTTCAATTCAAGAGATAGGAAACTATAAATGGATAATGCTTTAGAAGAAATTTGCGTTGATGGCTCATTGAAACCCGAACACAAGCATTTGGAAACAAAAGGGTTGACTCACATATCACACCTGCCAAGAAGCATTCAGATAAAATGGATTAGGTATATTCTTAGCCATGTTCACAATGGTTAGTTATGGTTGGAGTAGCCCGTATTGATCACTAAAAAGATGATTCACAAGATTACTAGCCTTCCCATTCTGAGCAAAGCTAAATCCACCAAAATCTTAGGTTGGGATGAACTCCAAAAGAAAACCCTAGCCAGGTGGGATGGTAGAGGCTTAAAAATTAGCATCACTACTGACATAGAGTTGAGGTTCAAAATTCATGTAATTGCTCACAAGATTTATAGTTCCAGTTGTTTGAACAGTGTGCCATGTGAGGTAGTAGACTTAGCATTCAAAGTCGTGAAGAAAAACTTGGAATATGACCTGTTAGAGTTACTACTAAGGCAACTAAACAAGAATATGGATAGCATCAGGTCATCGAAGAACAATCCCTACAAATTTGGTTCTTTGTTAACATGTCTCTTCTTTTATGTGCAAATTTTTTTTCCATCCAAAGGTTTTGTTGTATGGAGAAAAGATGTTCCCATTTTGTATCAGATAAATGAGTTTATAGCAGAAATGGGTGTAAAATTTGATAGTATAATGGATAATTATTTTGAAGACTTCAAAGAAAGGATGAACAACAGGTTCAGGATTCCTCCTAAACTTGTTGAGGACTACAAAGATGATGTATGTTTCATGGTAGACTGCGATAGAGTATATATTTAGGCAGTCAGGCCCTGAGTTGCATGGTTGAAACCTCTCCCTTATGAGGTAAATATTGATGAAACTAGGGAAATCATTGAAGCACTGGTAAATGAGCTTGTAGATCCCAAGCAACCAATTTTTGGTACTTATGATGAGGCAAAAGCCAAGATTGAATTAGAAATTAAGCTACCTCAAGCAATCAGAAAAGGTAAGAGAAAGATTGCTAAGATGAAAACTGTCACTGATCCCTTAATGCTTATCGAGGGAAAATGAGAGGATGAAGAAGAGGATCAAGAATAAGACAATGAAGAGAAAGAATTAGAAAAAGAGGCAAAGCCAACAAAGAAGAAAGGGAAGGTTATCATTACTAAAACCCCAAAGGCCTCCACAACTATTTTCACTAGGAGAGGCAAAGGTAAAAATAAAGATGAAGTAGTATTCAACAAGCCCCAAATTACCTTCCAAGAAAGGTTGAAATAGATGGAAGAAGGAGTTGGCATCACAAACTTCAAATCTTTAAAGTTTGAAACTAGAACTGATGCAGAGAAGATGTAGATTGAGGAGCTGGTACTCACCAAAATGGGAAAGTGGAAGTATTCCCTAGACCAGATTGATCCTCAGATCTCAAAAGAATTATTAGTAAGACTACAACTGAGGTGGGAATCAGCCACACAAAAAACAAAGACATATATGAACAATCCTTGGAAGAATCTATTACCAAATCTCACTGAGGCAGAAGTAAAGTCAGCCATGAATAATAATGAAGGTAAAATGATGATTAGATTTCACACATGTTTGATTCTAATTAAGGACATTGAGCATGTTGTAAGAGATTCAACAAACATGTGGAAGAATATCTATCATCTGCATAAGCCTAGTGATGATCTAGTTGTGATCAAGGATAATGATGGTGATAATGATGAAGAAGAAGATCACAACACTCCATGTGCTACTATTGATATTGGAGATTATCAGGCATTAAGGGATGATGACGAAGAGAAAGGGGAAGAAGCTAAAGAGGAAGACAAGGAGGAAGAGGATGAAGAAGATGACCCAATGAAGATTGCAACAGAAGTCATTGCTTCCCTTCCTCACTCTCCACCTAAGCTAGCAACATCATCAGGTTTGGAGACAACTTTAGCAAGATTGATTGCATCTACATTAGAAATATCATCTGCTCCTACTTCCCCACAGTTGCAAGCATCTTCTATGAAAGTATCACTTACTTCATCTACCGAGCTGTAGCTCTCTTCATCAATACCTAAGCAATCAATCACAACATCACCAACTGTGCCAACTTCTTCTACTCCATGTATAGTAAAATTGATAGCCCATTCTACAATTTTGTCTACCACAGCTCTAACTACACCAATCTCTGTTAGTACTTCAATTACAAATATTCCAGCCTATACATTACCTATTGGTACATCATTTTTGGGAAGCACATCAATTTTGGATATAGTTGGTCCTTCTCTCAGTTTTTCTCCAGTTGGACAAATTCAAAGTTTTTCTAGTTCTCCATCTATATCAACTATTGTTTTTGTTTCTAAATCTAAGGAAGTAAGTACTGAAATAAAACCTAAGCCTCCTCTAAAACTTCTACTTACTAGTAAGAAAATTGATGAAGATTTAGACTTGGATAAAGAAATTATCATTCCCAAGATAGATTTAGACACTGCCTCAGCCAACAAAATGAGGATGGTCAGTCAACTTTTAGAACTAAAGGCAAGGCAAAAGCAACTAAGAGAAGAGAGGGACAAAGAATACACAATAATCGAGAGTGCCAAAAATACAATTACTGAAGCTATTGATGTAGATGTTGATCCATCTCAACACATTTTGTTACAATTAGAAGAGGTTGTAAATAAGTTCAATGAGGACACCTTTGGCCAAGAGAAGCTCATTGAAAAGGCAAAGAAGAAATTTGACAATAAGGTGCTTGAGCACATTGCTCAACACATTGCAATAAAGTAGGTAGAATTATCCTCAATTTTGAGCAACCTTGAGCAATCTTATACTAATGTAACACTACTTTTTTGCAAGCTTTGTGATGTTACTGAGTACACCAAGGATGTTAAAGAAAAATTAAATAAGATAGATGTGGAAATGAAGGTTAGTGCTCAAAAGTTACAACTTGACTATAGTTCAAGCTCTTCACATCACACGAAGGTGAAATTTTTGTCAGAAATGTAGGCAAAATTACTTAGAGAAGAAGCCAGGATCAGATCTACACTAATTGACATCCAGAATATGATCCTTCCAGTTATGGATCAAATGCAAAAACATATTGCCTATTCAAAAACATTGATTCAAGACAACAAGTTTTCTATAGCAGATCATATGATTGAACTTTTTGCAAAAGTTCAAGTGGCTCTCTCCACCTGCAAAATTTTGCAAGATAATTGGTATAAGAAATTGTCTCTTATTCTCAAGGTACACTCCAAATTTCTCTCACATTTTAGTGTCTCTATTTGAATTTATTGTATATATTCTTTGGCATTATTGTCAAAAAGGGGGAGTATGAGATGAACAAGAGAAGACAACAAGGGGAGTAAAAGAGACATTGTGGAGAAATAATAAAAGAGACATTGTGGAGAAATTAAAATAAATTGACATATGTACAGATAGAAGCTATGCATGCCATATGTATGGGGGAGATATGTAAGATATGTATATAACATATTTACAAAGATCAATTTTGGTAAATCAAAATTAGAATGTCAGTTAACATAAGTTTTGGTTCATAAGTGTTTTTGTCACTAATGCCAAAGAGGGAGATTGTTGGAATTATGATTATTTTTGTCATTAGTGACAACACTTACTCAATTCTGAATGCTTACTGAGCATCCAGTGGTTACCTTGTAAGCTTAGCAATTATGCAGTTTACACTGAGCATTCCTAAAGCTACTAAGTAAATATAGGCAATGTGAAGACCAGCAGTGTCTACCAAGTTTCTTAGTGTCTACCATGCTTCAAAGTGTCTACCAAGTAGTAAGTTTTTGTCATGGAGATTCAATGTAAATTGAGCGTTGAAAGAAGTAGTGTTTACCGAATGAAGCAAGGTAGACTCAGTGTGCAGTATCTACCGAGTGACACTACATCTACTGAGTCACTAGTGGTTACCGAGTTCAGAACTACATTGAGTGATTAGTATGGACCCAGCCTTCAATTCTACAAGTGCATGATGATGTTGAGTAATGCAGTGGATGCCATGTATCAGAAGGTCATTGAGTTAGTTTAGTGAACTTGAGTTATTTACTATTGGGCCGACTTTGTAATGTATTTGTTCACTTGTATTTTGATCGACCTTGCAATTTTGTAAATTTGAAAGGTATATATGTAAGATGCATTGTAAAATATCAAATATATATATATATATATATATATATATATATATATATATATTTGATATTTTACAATGCATCTTACATAGTGTGCAGTATCTACCGAGTGACACTACATCTACTAAGTCACTAGTGGTTACCGAGTTCAGAACTACATTGAGTGATTAGTATGGACCCAACCTTCACTTCTACAAGTGCATGATGATGTTGAGTAATGCAGTGGATGCCATGTATCAGAAGGTCATTGATTTAGTTTAGTGAACTTGAGTTATTTACTATTGGGCCGACTTTGTAATGTATTTGTTCACTTGTATTTTGATCGACCTTGCAATTTTGTAAATTTGAAAGGTATATATGTAAGATGCATTGTAAAATATCAAATATATATATATATATATATATATATATATATATATATTTGTATATAAAAGGAATAGCGAAGTAATGTAAAGTAATTTTGAAAAGTATCTCTGAAGAATTTTCAACAACAGTTCAAGGAATATAGCAAGGTCAATACAGAGGCAAAAAATTTATGTTCATCACATAAGGTGATCGATGCATAAAAGATCTTATCTACAATCAATTGTAAGTAGATCCACTGCTTCATCTTAATAGGTGAATCAATTTTCTAAATCCTCTAACAAGGTAGACTTAACATTCTTTATATAAATCTCCTAACCAAGTACATACTTCATTGTATGTTTGTAAATCCTCTAACAAAGTGGACCTAGCAGTCCTTTGTGCTCCTAATAGGGAAAATCACCAGAAGTGGTCAATGTAAGCCTTAACATGCCAACTTTATGCTGAAATATTGAAGTTTTGTGGGTATCATCGCCACCCCAGTTTTACTTTCTATTTGGAAGGTTTTTGGGTCATCAAAATATTGTATTCTTTTGTGTAATGAATGTTTTATGTTTCAGAACTAACACATGTAGTAGCATAGATGGATGGGTGGTAAATTAATGAAAAGTTTTAAGGTTATTGATTCACCCCTCCCCTATTAGTAACCTATCATATCTTGAATATTTCCAACAAATTCTTTGTGTCAAGAAAAATTATGGACATTTATCAAATGGTAATAGTCATAATGTTGAATGAAGAAACTCCTTTGCAACCAAGATGAAGATTAGGATCAATCTACATGAGTGCCACCAAGGACACTACTTGAACAATGTAAAAAAAGAAGAAGAAGGAAAAACATATGCTAATCAAATCAAAGATAGAATAGACAATAATATGCATAGCTCCCTCAAACAAAGTATAGATATAAAATAGAGGTAGAACATCTATCATTCAAGGATGCAATTGACACATGATTCTTTACGAGTGGCACTAACAAAACTAATCAACCATACAAGAATAAGCTTCTCAATGAAAATATAGATGCCAATTGTCTATAAATATGATCAACCATGGAAGTAAAGGGAGCATTAAAACCAAGAGACATGAAAGATCCACAAAAGAAGTGCATCACTAAAGTGAAAAGAAAGGCAATATTCATGAAAAGAGAGCATGATCTTGACCTATTTTTGATGTAAAAATGGCACCAACCTCTAATGCCATGAAATTTTGATGCAAGCATTTTCTTGGGGTTGAGATTTCATCAACTTCAACATTTATGTTTAAGATCTCATTAGTACATGTGCTTAATTTTTATGCACACTTTTTCATTACTTGTATTTCTATTGGTCAATCTACTTGCACTAAATCAACACATAATCAAATCAACCAAAGAAATAACAAATAAAGAGAAAAAAAATCCTATAGAAATAGATCCCTTTGCATACACCCTTGGAAGGGATTAGATTTAATATTGACACCTATACATCCATTTGGGTTGTGCTTATCAACTTTATGTCCATTTGAGAGTGACGTTTGAAGGTCTTTTTTCTTTTCCTAATGTTGTTGGAAATATTCAAGATATGACAGGTTACTGAGAGGGGAGGGGTGAATCAGTAACCTCAAAAATTTTAAATAATTCAGCACTTTAACCATATATACTATTCACCATTCATTCATCTAATCTACTACATATATGAGAGATCAAACATTTATAACACATGTACACAGTGATTTGGTAACCCAGAAACCTTCCAAATAGAAAGTAAAATTGGGGTGGGGATGATACCCACGAAACTTCATTACTATAGTATAAATTTAGCCTGTTAAGGCCTACATTGACCACTTCTGGTGATCTACCCTGTTAGGAGCACAAAGGACTGCTAGGTCCACCTTGTTAGAGGATTTACAAACATACAATGAAGTATGCACTATGTTAGGAGATTTATACAAAGAATGTTAAGTCTACCCTGTTAAAGTATTTACAAAATTGATTCACCTATTAGGATGAGATAGTTTATCTACTTACAACTTGATTGCTAATTAGATCCTTGAAGTATAGATCACCTCTTGTGACTGATGAATCTTTACTGCTCCTTGTAGACCTTGCTGAATACTTTGCTTTGCTACAAATTCACTTTCATTCTTCTCAAAACATTACATGTCTATCTTGATTCTCTCATGGATACATTGTGAATGATATAATACATTACATATATACCATTCCAATAATTATAATTGCAAGGTCGGCCAAAACACAAGTGAACAAAATATTACTTAGTTGGCCAAATAGTAGAAAACTTGGGTTCTTCAAGATGACTTAGTAACCTTCTGATACTTGGCATCCGCTGTATTACTTGGCATCATCATGCACTCGATAGAAGTAGAGGCTTGGTCCATACTAATCACACAACGTAGCTTGGAACTTGGTAACCATTGGAGACTCGATAGATATAGTATCACTCGGTAAAAATTGAATCTTTTGTTTACCTTGATTTCACTCAGTAAGAACTACACTTTCATTACTTGGTAAACACTAGACTTCCATCACTTAGTAAACACTATGAAGCTCGATGAACACTATATGCTCGATAGATACTGCTGGGCTGCACACCCACTCAGTAGCTTCATGAATGCTCAGTATGAACTACTTAAGTGATGAACCTACAAGGTAACCACTGAATCCTCAGTATACACTGTAGACTAAGTGATGAACTTGGTAATCATTCATAATTGATAAATCTTGTCACTAATGAGAAATACAATATAATGCCAACAATCTCCCCCTTTGGTATTAGTCACAAAACACTTATAAGCCAAAACATATGTACATAACCCAACTCAATGAATTTTGTTTTTTCAAAATTGATCTTTGTAGAACTACTACATATAAATTTATATATATCTTCTTGATGACTTATAATGTATATATATAGATACTTATATACACATGCTAACTCTATTGAGTGCTAACTCCCCTTTCACTTATAGTGATAACTCTCCTCACTTATTATGTTGAATCTCTCCCCTTTTTTTACAATAATGCCAAAGGATTAAAAATATAGTTTATATGACTACACCAAAGTGAGATAGAAAATCTTGATGTACCTTAAGGATGGTGGAAAAAGTATTATCCCAAGTTTGCTACAAAATTTGACAGGTGGAGAGAGCAATTTGAACTTCTGCTAATAATTGGATCATGTGATCAGCCACTGAGAAGTTTTGATCTTGGACCAATGTTTTGCAATGAGAAATATGTTTTTGCATTGGGTCCATGATAGGAAGGATCATGTTCTAGATGTCTATGAGTGTAGACTAGATCCTTGCTTCCTCTCTCAATAGTTCTGCCTATACATCTTCCAAATATCTAATTTGGGTGTGATGGGAGGTTGTGGAGGAAGAGTCCATCTTTAACTTGGATGGACTTGATTGCATATCAATGTCATTTAGCTTATCCTTTATTTCTTTAGTAAAACTAGAAACATCACATAGTTTGGCAAAAAGTGATGCTGCATTATTAAAAGAATTTTCAAAATTACCCAAAAATATTGACAATTCAACTTGCTTGATTGCTATCTTTTGAGAAATATGCTCTAGCATTTTATTATCAAATTTCCTTTTAGCTTTCTCAATTAGTCTCTCTTGTCTAGAAGAATCTTCATTAAATTTCTATACTACCTCTTCTAACTGAATCAAAATGTGTTGAGTAGAATCTAATTTAACACCTATAGCATCTATAACTCTATCCTTGTAATTCTCAATTATTTTGTATTCCTTATCCCTTTTTGATCTTAACTGTTTCTGCGCAGCTTTCATCTCTATGAGTTGACTGGCTAACCTCATCTCTTCAATGCTAGTATTGTCATAGTCAATCTTTGGAATTACTATTTCTGTGTCTAAGTTAATGTCTTCTCCAATTTCCTTTCCAGTGATCAGAAGTTTTAATGGATGCTTTTGTTTGAATTTTGTGATGACTAGTTTGACCATAGGAACAAACACAATAGTGGAGATAGAAGGGCTAATAGTGAAAAATGGGATAGGATTCAAAGATTGAATACCAACAGAAGTACTAACCGAATCAAAAACTAAAACACTTCCCAAAAATGGTATCACAATCGGTAGAGTACCCATAGTAGTATCTAAACTGATTGGAGTCAAAGTGGATATAGATAATGCTGATGAGAACAAAACTATAGAACTTATTGGAATTGATGGAGACAAAATTATAGAACTTACTGTTACACTCACTGATGGTGAAGGAGCTAAGGAGGATGACTTGGTGGCTGAAGAAGTGATAGACAGCTTGGTAGATGAAGTGCTTGGTACATCTGTTTTAGATACCTAGATCTGGGAGGTGGCTGGTGAAGATTGAGCTGTGGTAGAGACTATTGTGCTCAAAATTTCACTTACAAAAGCTGTCTCCATAGTAAGTTTAACTATCTTTGGTGGAGAGTGAGGAAGGGATGCAATAACTTCTATTGCAATTTTTACTGGATCTTCTTCATCTTGTTCTTCCTCAAGTTCTTCTTCCTCCTTGTCTTCTTCCTCTTTTTCTTCCATTAGTGCATGCAACTCTCCTAGAGTAACTATGATGGATGGAGTGCTATCAAAATCATCATTGTCACTACTATCATCATCCTTGATTTCAATAGGACCATCACTGGGCTTTTGCAGATGATAGATGTTCTTCCACATTTTTGTTGCATCTCTTACAACATGTTCAATGTCCTTAATTAAAATCAAACATGTGTGAAATCTAATTGTCATTTTACCTTCATTATTCTTCATTGCTGCCTTTATTTCTACTTCAGTAAGACTCGATAGAAGATTCTTCAAAGATTTCTCATATATGTCCTTGGCTATTTGGGTGGCTGATTCCCATCTTGGTTGCAATCTCTCAAATAGCTCTTTGGAGATTTGAGGGGCAAGCTAGTCTGGAGAGTATTTCCATTTTCCCATCTTATTGAGTACCAGTTCCTCAATCTGCATTTTTTTTGCATCAATCCTTGTTTCAAATTTCAATGCCTTGAAATTTGTGATGCTAGCTCCCTCTTTCAATTGTTTTAGCCTTTCCTTAAATGTGAGTGGAGGCCTAACAAGTACAATTTCCTACTTGCCTTGTCTGGTTCTTCTAGAGAATACTGCAGTAGGCTGCTTTTTAGGTTTGGTGATAATCACCTTCCCTTTCTTCTTTGGTGGTTCCTCTTCTTTTTTAGATTCAAGTTTTTTAGCTTCTTCTTCTTCTTCTTTTTCATCCTCACCTTTTCCTTCAGTAAGCATAAGAGGGCCGGTTGCAGTTTTCAGCTTTGCTATCTTTCTCTTGCCTTTGCTAATAGCCTGGGATAGCTTGATTTCAAGCTCAATTCTAGTCTTGGCTTCATCATAAGTGCCAAAGGAAGGAAGCTTAGGATCTACAAGTTTATTTACCAGTGCTTCAATAACATTCCTGGCTTCATCAATATTCACCTCATAAGGAAGAGGTTTCACCCATGCAACTTGGGGTCTGACTGCCTAAATGTATACTCTATCACAGTCAACCATGAAGCATACATCATCTTTGTAATCTTCAACCAGTATTGGTGGAATTTGGAACCTATTATTCATCCTTTCCTTGAAATCTTCAAAATAATTATACATAACCTTCTCAAAGTTTTCACCCATGTTAGTAATAAGCTCATTAATTTGATATAAAATTGGAATATCTTTTTTTTGTACAACTGAGCCCTTTGATGGAAAGAATTTTTGAATATAGAAAAATAAACAAATTAACAGGGAACCAAATTTGCAAGGATTATTCTTTGAAGTCCTTATGCTGTCCATATTCTTGTTCAATTATTTCAACAACAATTATGATAGGTCAAATTCAAGATTTTTCTTCATAATTTTGAATGCCAAATCAACAGCCTCACAGGGAACACTATTCAAATGACTAGAGCTATAAATTTTGTGGACAATGATGTGAATGCCAAACCTTAATTCAACATCAAATTTAGTGCTGACCTTCAAACCTCTACCATCCCATTCAGCTAGGGTTTTCTTTTGTAACTCCTCTTGACTTAGGGTTTTGGTAATTTTTGCTTTACTTAGCATGGGGAGACTGATAATATTATGAATCATCTTCTTGGTGATTAACACTAGCTGCTCTAACCATAGTTTCCTATTGTGAACATGACTGAGTATGTACTTGATCCACTTAATTTGGAAACTTCTTGGCATATGTGAGATATGGGTTAACCCTTTGGTCTCTAGATGCTTATGCTCGAGTTTCAAAGAGCCATCAACACTCATTTCTCCTAGGGCATTGTCCATCTCTAGGTTTCCAATCTCTTAAATAGAAAATTTGAAATGTGTACAAATGTCATTTATGAGAAGTACCTTTGGTGGAGTTTGTGATTGAGCTCCATTGGGGTTGAGTGATTCTGCAATTGCTGGAACTAGCTTGAAATTTGACGCCTTCCACTCCACACTTTTAACTAGCATTTTTGAACCTCTTTTTGCCTTAGTTTTGCTACTACTCGTAGATGCCATCACTACTTGGTAGGTGTAAGAAAATTTTGAAAAAATTCTCCATTTGAAAATTGCTTGAAATCGCTTGGAATTTGCTTTGGAATTGTTGGAAATTTCTTAGCTCTGTAATCGCGTTGAAGAATGAAATCAAATTCTTCCCTTTTGATCAATTTGTTTTCATAAATGATTCATACAAAGGTAGCTGAGATGACATAGTGCTTGATAGGCTATCATTCACTTGTTTGATAGGTGCTTACAACTCGATGATCAAACATAACTTTAGTTACTCTTGACCTAGCTCGGTTGAGTCTGTGACTGACCTTGCTTGGCATGACCTGATTTCTTGTGACCCTTTGTATTTGAAATATTTATTGGATCATTTAATTTCTTTCATTTTGGAGCTACTTGAGATATCACTAGAAGATGCAGTTCCATATCTTTGTTTATGGATCTTAACTAGAGATGGTGGAGTCACTCACTTCTTGATTGACTTTTCCATCATTTGAACTATCTTGTTCGATAGATTTAGGAATCCACTATTGCCTCATCTACTTCCAAATGTTATCAGCTTTACCTTTCTTTTCATCTTCAACTCTTCCTATGTTCATGTAGTTTTTAGATATATCACCAAGTTCTGTGTATGTATAGCATCTTACAGTAGTGTCCTTCTTCCTTAGGTGATGTCTTGAATAGTTTATACCAATATGTCCATATTCTCCACAATAATGACATCTGCACTAGGTATTGTAGTCCCATCCAAATATTACTTTAACAAGTTGTTCAGCTAGATTGAATGATTTGGATCTACATTAGAATTCCTTGTGACCATGCTTCTTGCATTTGTGACAATTTCCTTCAAATTTTGGTTTCTCCTTACATTCATTAGCTTTATGACCATGCTGACTGCAATTGTAGCATTTACCATTGAATTTACCTTTTCCATTGCTCCAAAACTTGTTTGATGTGTAACCTACCTTACCACAGTGATTGCAGGTAGGTCTTTGATTCCTTTGGGCACCTTGTTTGGAGGTTTCACCTTCTTCCTTATAACCAAGACTAGCTTTACCTTTTTGTCTATGAAGATTCTGCTCACTTTGTTGATTTAATTGAGTCATGTCTACTTGAGATTTCATTAACCTTTCATTGACTTTCTTTTTAGTGATTAAGTCATTTTCCAAAATTTCATTGATTTGTCTTTTAGATCTTAAGTCACTTTGTAAGCTTTCATTGATTTGTCTTTCAGTGATTAAATCATTCCCTAGGCTTTCACTTTCAGATGTCAGATTCATAATTTCTTCATTTTCATTAGATAGTTGATCTAGAAGATCTTCATGCTGAAGGGATTGATTATTTCTTATCTCCAAATCTTCATTTGCCTTGTTTCTCTATTCCAAAACTTCACATAGCCTGATTGATTGGATTTTTTGTTCTCTTTTAAGATTTCTTACTTCTTCTTGTAGAGAGCCATTCTTTGCTAGGAGTTCCTTGATTGCCTCATTAGCTTCATCTGAACTGCTTGATGGTAAAAGGTCTTCAATATTTTCTTCAACATACTGATGGTCATTCATTTGTCTTGCAAGTTCCTTCCTTCTCTTCATGGATTGAGAAAGATGCTCCTTTGCTTCTTTGAGTTGAGCCATGGCCATTTCTAGATCTAGATTTTCATTTTCAATAGCTTTGTCAAGTTTGAATATCTCCATTGTCCTTGATCTTTGCTCAAGTTGTCAAACTTTATACTGAGAACCACAAAAGCTCTGATACCAATTGTTGGAAATATTCAAGATATGAAAGGTTACTGAGAGGGGAGGGGTGAATTAGTAACCTCAATTTTTTTAAATAATTCAACACTTTAACCATATATATTATTCACCATTCATTCATCTAAACTACTACATATATGAGAGATCAAACATTTATAACACATGTACATAGTGATTTGGTAACCTAGAAACCTTCCAAATAGAAAGTAAAACTGGGGTGGGGATGATACCCATAAAACTTTGTTACTGCAGTATGAAGTTAGCTTGTTAAGGCTTACATTGACCACTTCTGGTGATCTACCCTATTAGGAGCACAAAGGACTGCTAGGTCCACCTTGCTAAAGGATTTACAAACATACAATGAAGTATGCACTATGTTAGGAGATTTATACAAAGAGTGTTAAGTCTACCCTATTCAAGAATTTGCAAAACTAATTCACCTATTAGGATGAGACAACTGATCTACTTACAACTTGATTTCTAATTAGATCCTTGAAGTATACATCACCTCTTGTGACTGATGAATCTTTACTGCTCCTTGTAGACCTTGTTAAATACTCTGCTATACTACTAATTTGCTATCATTCTTCTCAAAACATTACATGTCTATCTTGATACTCTCATGCATACATTGTAAATGATATAATACATTAAATATATACCATTCCAATAATTACAATTGCAAGGTCAGCCAAAACACAGGTGAACAAAATATTACTTAGTCGTCCAAACAGTAGAAAACTCAGGTTCTTCAAGCTAACTTGGTAACCTTCTAATACTTGGCATCCAATGTATTACTTGGCATCATCATGCACTTGATAGAAGTAGAGGCTCGATCCATACTAATCACACAATAGAGTTTGGAACTTGGTAACCATTGGAGATTCGACAGATATAGTATCACTCTGTAAAAATTGAATCCTTCATTTACCTTGCTTTCACTCGATAAGCACTACACTTTCATTACTTGGTAAACATTGGACTTCCATCAATTGGTAAACACTATGAAGCTCAGTGAACACTATATGCTCAGTAGATACTGTTTGGCTACACACCCACGAGGTAGCTTCATGAATGCTCAGTATGAACTACTTAAGTGATGAACCTACAAAGTAACCACTGAATGCTCGATATACACTGTAGACTGAGTGATGAACTTGGTAATCATTCAAAATCGAGTAAGAATTGTCACTAATGAAAAATAAAATATAATGCCAACAAATGTGACACCTATAATTAGGGATAATCAATATATTGATGCAAGAGCATCTTGCATTAGAAAATAAAGTGGGAAATAATTTTGTTTTTGTTTGTGTCCCAAAAAAAATAAAAAAAGGAAAAAATTGTGGACGAGAGAGAAAATGACAAAAATTAGAAGAAAAATAATTTTAAAAAAAAAGGGAAAAGAGGGAAAATGCATTGAATAGGTGGCATTATTAAATGTAACTTGTGGCTTGTGGGTTTATTTTGATTTGTAATGGGCTAGGCCAACTTGTGGCTTAGTTGAGTATAAGTAGGGGATATTGTGGAGCCTTTTGATAATTCATTTAGTGGAGTGAATCATAGAGAGTGTGGGATCGAACTTGGAGAAGAGCATGGAAGATGGAGTAGCTAAGTGAGTGAATTTTTTTAGAGTGTGTGGATAAAGCACTAAATGTGAGGCAATTTACACTTGGATCTTGGATAAAGTTTGAGAAGGGATAGTAGTTGCGGCTTGGGAAACAAAGAGATTGCTGGGTGGGCTTGCAAGCACAAGTTTAGATCTTCCTTGGAGAATTCTACCAGAATGTGGATCTAAACTAGCTAGTGTTTGGGTTGGATCTTGCAAAATTACTATTTTAATTATTTATGTATTTAGACATAACCTAAAAGGCCTTACAACTAAGAATACTATATGTAATTAGTTTTTTTATGAATAAAGTGTTGTGAATTGGTATCAATTTTTTCATTGTTGCTGTATTTTTGCTGTGTGGTTATTTGCTGGGGGCTAGGACATCTCCTTTGGGAATTTCCTTGCCTTGTACTGCATCATATACACACTTCACATGTCAAATGCCTCCCAATTTTATGTTACATTTTTTTGAGCCTTGATGCAAGTAATAGGTGTAAATCCAATAGGTGATGCAAGAGCATTTTGCATTAGAAAATAAAGATGGAAAAAATTAAAATTAAATAAAAAAATGAAAAATTGGAGGAGAAAGAAAGTGAAAAAAAATTAGAAGAAAAATAAATTAAAATGGAGAAAAGAGGGAAAATGCATATAATAGGTGGCATTATTAAATGTAACTTGTGGCTAGAGGGTCTATTTAATATAACTTGCTAAGTTGGCTTGTGGCTTGGTTTGGTATAAGTAGAGGGCTTTGTCTTATCATTATTGATCCATTACATTTGGAGGAGTGAGTGTGGAGAGTAGTGGAAGAGTGAGTTTTTCCTGAGTCTATGGACAGAGTGTCGAATGTGAGGTAGTTTACAGTTGGATTTAAATTATCATCCATCTTGGAGAAGAGCATGGAAGATGGAGTAGCTAAGTGAGATAATATTTTCAGAGTGTGTGGGCAGAGCACCAAATGTGAGGTAGTTTACACTTGGATCTTGGATAAAGTTTGAGAAGAGCTAGTAGTTGCGGCTTGGAAAATACGAAGATTGCTTGGTGGGCTTTCAAGTACAAGTTGAGATCTTCCTTGGAGGTTTCTACTAGAGTGTGGATCTTGACTAGCTAATTTTTGGGTTGGATCTTAAGGGATCTTATAGAACCATTATTGTAATTTCTTTATGTTTGACCATAACCAAGAAGAACTTATAGCTTGACACATTGCATGTAAATAGTTATTTTATGAATAAAGAGTTGTGATTTGGTGTTAGATCTTGCATTGTTATTGTGTTTTTGTTCTATGGTTATTTGCTAGGGGCTAGGACATCTCCTTTGGGGATTCTCCTACCTTACACTACATCAAGCGATATTAGAGTAAAGGTTATTCTTGAATGTGTAGATAGATCACCAAAGTTGAGGTAGTTTGTACCAGGACCTTGGGAGGACATGCAGATGGATCTATGATTGCTAAGATGGAAGGTTAATCTGGTTTAGGAAGATTTATCTATTTGTGATTTATTGTAGAGGGTTTGTGAGGATCTTGGATGATGGCTCTGAAAGGATTGGACCCTAGGATGATGTTGAATCTCTATGATATAGTGGAGAAGAGGATTAATGAGACAATAGCTCAGATGGATGCCATTGTGGATGTTTATTTTTCTAAAAGAGTTGAGGAACCAAAGAAGAGAGTTCTATGCTATTGGAGTTGGAGTCTACCAATCCAAATAAGAGTTGTCTGGCCAATTAAAAAACTTGTTTGAGAGAGAAGATGGCATCTCAAGGTCAAGGTGGAAGAGTTTGGTTTGTTGATTAGTTTGTGGAGCCTAATACAAAACTTGCAAAGCAACTGGAGGTTGTTGCTGATGATATTCCTAACCTTGTTGATGTTGGGATGGACATTTCTTTTCATGATTAGTTGGTTGAGTTTGACATGGAGATTGTAGAGAACTCAATCATGGATGTTCCAGTTGTTGTTGTTGGTGACTTGTATGTTGTAGAGCATCTTGTTGAGAGCAATGAGACTGCTGGTTTTGAGAGTTTGACATATGTAGCTAAAGAGTTACATATTGCTGTTGATATGGAGTTTTTTGTTGTTGGTGTGGATTCACTAGTTGTTGATATGGATTAGGTTTTGTTGATGAAGCATTATATTGAGTTTGTTCTTGAGAGTGAGCATGCTGATTGGATGGTTAAGATTCTAGTGTTTGACAAAGTGATGTAGATGTAGATGATTTGCACATTGGTTTCTTGTCCTTGATGGAGTGGAAACCTTTGGTGAAGTTGAAGATGGTTGTAGATATTTCATTTAGCATCAAAATGTGGGACACACTTTTCTATCTACTTGGGGAGTCTAATGCAGGAGCATCTTGCATTAGAAAATAAAGAGGGAAAAAAATTGTAAATTTTAAAAAAATTGGAGGAGAGAGACAGTGATAAAAATTAGAAGAAAAGTAAATTAAAATAAATAAAAAAGGAGAAAAGAGGGAAAGGAATTTAATAGGTGGCATTATAAAATGTAACTTGTGGCTAGAGGGTTTAGTTAATGTAACTTATTAAGTTGACTTGTGGCTTAAGGGTTTATTTATTGTAACTTGCCAGTGGCTAACTCGTGGCTTGGTTTGGTATAAGTAGAGGGCTTTGTCTTATCATTATTGATCCATTCTATTTGTAGGAGTGAATGTGGAGAGTAGTAGAAGAACAAATTTTTCTTGAGTCTGTGGATAGAGTACCAAATGTGATATAGTTTTGTTGAGATCTGATTGAAAAAAAGAAATAGTGAAGAAGAGAGATTGTTTGCAAAGAGGGAGATTGTTGATAAACAATATTTTCAATCATTGTTTTGTCATTGATGTCAAAATTTTTATTTATTGGAATGACAATTTCTTATAAGATTCAAGTACTATCACTTAGTTGATTGATGAAAAGGATTTAATCAATAAGATGTAACAAAAGCACCGAAGGGAAATGTTGAGTTATGGTTTTCTAATGCAGTGCAAGGATCAGTTAAGACAATGATAAAATGATGTATTGATAATATAATTGAAGATATAGATGTTGGCTACACAAGGAAACTTTGGAAGAATAAGTTATGACAAAGCTATCTGCAAAGCTTGACTAAGTTCATTAGTGGGTGCTGAGCAAGTTTAGGTGCTAAGTGAGTAATAGGTGTCAAGCATTAGAATTTCAAAAGTACTGAGCTACTACATTATTTGATACATCAAAGATTCACCAGATTTGAGCCGACAAGTTTGATACCTTGAATTTTGTGAACTAGTTGGAAGATAAGGATGATGAGCTAGTGGCACAAAACTTTAGGTAAACCATTTTTGGGTAAATACAAGTGGATTCTTCATGATGTTTCTAGAAGAAACAAGATAAGGGTAGATTCATTGAATCTTACCTAATCCATTCAAATTGAATTTAAAAGCGAGAAGATTAAGAGAAAGAAAAGTATTCCAGACTTCTATTTAAGGAGTTACAAGTCAAGAAGATGAGTTTCTGAATTGCCAAGTTGCAAAGTGGTTGGTAGGATGTCAAGGTGAAGGTATCAAGAGGAACTAACAAAGCATAGAGACTCTACTTCGATAAGTGGCCATATAGGAGATTGCACTGGTACATTGAGCATGAAGACTCGAGGAGATAAAGCTTGAAAGGAGGACAAGATATTAGAGCTATAGAGATTGAAAGCTAGGAAAATTTGAGAATTGAATCGAGATCTAAAATCTACAAGTTATGTTGTGAGTCGTATTAGATCAAAAGCTCTTGTTATTACTCTCTAACAATTGTATCAGTTAGGGTAAAATGCTATGGACTTAGGTTGGTTTAACAACCATTTGTAAATCCTTTAATAGGGTGGCATTCCAAGTGAATGTTCTAAAGTTCTCTAACTAGGCCTACTTATAATAGGGTTGTTAAATATTTTAACCAAGTCACATTTAACAGTATGTTGTAGCTTTTAACAGGGCATGCCTTTCAGAGGACATCACTTTAGAAGAGTGAGAATTGAGTAGTATGTTACTGGTGGTTTTTCCCAAATTGGGTTTCCATGTAAATCACTATGTTATGTGTTGATTCTTCATGTGTCATTCTTGCATGTTGATTTTATAGTAGCTTGCTAAGTAGGAAAGTTTAAGCTTGGATGCATGAATAGTTTAATGGGCTCACTTTACTTGGTGAAAAAGTATTATTAGGATATTTGGATCTTAAATAAATGATTCATCCCCCCTCTTAGCTATTCTAAATAATTTCTAAAAATTGGTATCAGAGCCATTTGTTGATTTGGTTTAAAGGTACTAGAAGTAGGAAGATCAAAATGTCCAAGGGAGAAGTTTCCAAGTTCAACAAAGATAACTTCACTGCATGGAAAAGGTTAATGAAGTTGCACTTTGGATCAATAAGTGATCATGCAAAAACCTCAATTGAATTAGAACATGTTGATCCAACTATCCCCACTGTAGAAGATATGAAGAAAAAGAAGGAGCACAATCAAGCAATGTTGGAGATTGCCTCTGCCCTCAACTTTGCTGAATTTGATGACATTAATGGATGTGACTCTGCATTCAAGATGTGGAAAGCCTTGAATGATATTTATGGAGGAGATTAGAATGTTCAAAGAGAAAAAAGAGAAAGCCTCAGAGGAAATTTTGATGACATTAAAATGGAGGAAGGTGAGAAAAATGCTCAATATGCCTCTAGAATGAAAAAAGTAGTAAGTGCAATAAGAAGTTTGGGTGGTCATTTAGATGATGACACTGTTAATAGAATATTCTTAAGAACCTTGCTCCCCATCTATGCTATTAGAGTTTTAGCCATACAAGAATTAAGATGTGTACCAGTAAACCATCTAACTCTTGAAGGTATAGTGGGAAGACTTACTGCATTTAAGTTGTCTAACTTTGATAATTACAGACCTGAGAATCTTGAATCTTCTTTCAAGGCCAAGCTATCATTAAAAGACATTGAGGAGGTGAAACCAAAGAAGAAGAAGAAAAAGGTAAAGTATGCATCTAGTGATAACAACACAAATGAAGAAGATGTGGAATAATTGGAAGCATTGATGGCTAGAAGATTTCATAGAGGTAAAGAGAAATTCAAAGGTAAGCTACCTATCATTTGTTTTAATTCCAATGAAGTAGGACATATTGCTACAAGATGCATACAAAAAAAAATTGTAAAGAAGGCAACAAGAACAAGAACATAAGATAAGATGATAAAAAAGATTACAAAGAGAAAGGCAAAAAGTGCTACATTGTTGAAGAAGAGGATTCTAATGAAAATGATGACGAGGTAGTCTATGTAGCCATGGAGGATGAGTTAGATGAAGATGAGGCAACAAAACTGGTAACTTGTGTGAACAAGAATGATAGATGGATCATAGATAGTGGATGCTCACATCACATGACAATAGACAAAAGTAAGTTTGTTACCTTTACTTGGTATGATTGAAATAGTGTTAGATTTGGAAATGATGCTCCATGTCTAATCAAAGGAAAATGTTCTATTAAACTTATAGAGAAAATTTCATGTGATAATGCATACTATATTGAAGTAATGAACTACAATCTATTGAGTTTGTTACAATTAGGCAATGTAGGATGAAAAGTAGAATTTGGAAAAAAAATTGCCAAAATCTATGATACTAATGGAAATCTAATAGAAAAGGAGAACAAACTAGGAGTAATTTATTTTACCTAGATATGGAAGATGCATCCTACCTTGTTGTTAGATTTGATTATGTGTGGCTATGGCACAGAGGGCTATGCCATGTCAACTTTGATAATTTGATTAGCATCAGTAAAATGAAGAAAGTCGGAGGTCTACCAAAACTGAAGAAGCTTGACAACACAATGTACAAACAATGTTAACTAGGGAAGATGACCAAGTCAAGTTTCAAAAGAAAAAACTACACTTTCAAAAAAGTATTAGAGTTAGTGCATACTAATTTGTGTGGCCCAATAGAAGTGCAAAGCTACAAAGGAGACAAATATATAATGATGCTTGTTGATGACTACTCTAGGATGATGACTACCAACTTCTTAAAGAAAAAGTTTGATGCATTTCAAATGTTTAATTGGTATTTGACTAGAGTTGAGAAAGAAATATGGAAGAGTTTGAAGTGCCTAAGATTAGATAGAGGAGGAGAATTCACATCAAAAGAGTTTGAGAAATTTTGCAATGACAAAGGAATTAAGAGAAAAACATCAGCACCTAGAACTCCACCACAAAATGACATTGGAGAAAGAAGGAATAGATTAGTAATAGACTATGCAAGAACATTAATGATGCAGAAGAATGTTGCTCTAAAGTACTAGAGAGAAGTTGTAAGTATAGTTGTCTACACCTTGAATCAAGTACAAGTCAAGATAGGTACAAATGCAACACCTTTTGAATTATGGTATGGTCACTCACCTAATGTAAAACATTTAAAAGTATTTTGTTGTAGATGCTATATTCTTAAAGATACTAGAAATGGAAAGTTTGATGCAAAGAATGATGAAGGCATATTCCTTGGATACTCCACTAGAAGTAAAGCATATAAGTGTTTGAATACTAACACTAACAAAATTGTGAAGAGTGCAAATGTAAATTTTGATAAGCATGTATAAGTTCAAGTTGATGAAACCAAGAAACTAGAAGAGTACAGATCCTTTGTATACTTCTATGAAGGAATGCCTACTGGAGAAGAAGTTTCCAATCAAGTTGGGAATTAGCAACAAGTTTCAGTATTAGCCGAGTCACAAGTAGTGAATGCTGAGCTGCATTCAAAAGTCAAGTTGTAGAATGAAGATAATGCACATTCTGATTCTAAAATCAATACACATGAAAAAGATGATTAAATACTAGAAAGAGATGTGCATAGTGACTTTGAAGTTGAAAGACCAAACTTGGAATTGAGGAAAGAACCAATATTATCCAATTATGTGAGAAGACATCACCTTGTAGAACAAATCATTGGTGACAAGGAAGCTAGACCAATGAAAAGGAATAGATTAAGAAATGAATCATGTCTACTAAGCAAGATTGAACCCAAAACAATGAAAGATGCACTATAAGATGATAATTGGCATAAAGCTATGGAAGAAGAGATAGATCAGATAGAGAAGAACAAAACTTAGACCTTATGTTAGATTATGGTGACTAATCAAGAAAGTACTATACATACTTCTTAAATTCTTTGAGGCTGACATGTAATTATTAATTATAACCCTAAAGCGGTAAAAATACTTGTATAAAAGAGCTTAGGGTTAGGGATTGTTTTATAGTTGTGATGCAAAATTGGTTCTTGCAGCAGTATTGAGATGTAAGGGATTATGGATTGTAATAAGGTTATAATCAATGGATCATAATAATATTAAACTTGCTATTTGATGGATGTAGCCCAGGGATTGGGTGAACCACGTTAAATCTTGATGTCTTGTGTTGTTTTCTAGGTGATCTATTATTTTCTATTATTGGTTATATTTTCATGTAATTATTATTTCTGTCCATGGTTTAATCCTAACACCTTAGTCCCAAGACTAGCTGATAAAAATGTGATTGGTACCAAATGAGTATTTAGGAACAAGCTTGATGAGAATGGTGAAATCACAAGAAATAAGGCCAGACTAGTTTGCAAAGGTTATGCACAAGAAGAAGGACTAGACAATGGGGAAACATTCACCCCTATTGCAAGAAGTAATAACACTACTTGCATATGCTACTTACAAAGATTTTAAAGTCTACCAAATGGATGTAAAGTCTACTTTTCTAAATGGTATACTAGAAAAGGAAGTCTGCATAGAACAACCAGAGGGATTTGTTGATGACATCAACAAAGATATGGTTTGCAAACTACACAAAGCACTCTATGGTTTGAAACAAGTGCCTAGAGCATGGTATGAGAGACTTCACAAATATCTTGTGAAGATAAGTTTGAGAGAACAGATGATAACAACAACTTGTTTATCAAGGAAGAAAAAGGTAAAGGCATTTTGATGTTTGAAATCTTTGTTGATGATATAATATTTGAAGGAAAAGATTCCCTATGCAAAGATTTTTCTGATCAAATGAAACATGAGTTTGAGATGTCAAAGTTTGGAGGAATCAAATTCTTTGTTGGATTGCAAGTACATGAATTGAAATATTGCATATTTGTGACCCAATAAAAAATATATCAAGGAGATACTCAAGACATTTGGCTTAGAAGATTCAAAACCAATCAATACACCAATGGTAATAGGAAATAGATTATCCAAGAATGATGAGTTAGCTAAAGTGAATCAAACCATGTACAGATCAATGATTGGAAAGTTACAATATGATGTGCATAGTAGACTAGACATTGCATTAGTTGTTGGAATAGTGGAAATATTTTATACAAATCTAAGAGAAAATCATCTTATGATAGTAAAAAGAATATTGAAGTACCTAAAAGGAACTGATGACTTTGGATTATATACAAGAAGACTAAAAAGTTTGAATTGAATGCCTACACTGATGCAAATTGGGGAGGTAATATTGATGACAAAAAAAGCACCAATGGAGGAGCACTTTTCTTAGGTAAAAGATTAGTCACTTGGACTAGCAAAAATAAAAGTTGCACCTCACAGTCCATAGGTGAAGCTGAGTATGTTGCTACTGCTATCAACTGCACCAATATTGTATGGATCAAGCACCTATTGAAAGGTATGAAAGAAGAGGTAACTAAACCTATGATACTCTATTGTGATAACACTAGTACCATCAACATATCAAAGAATACTATGATGCATGCCAAAACAAAGAACATTGAAATTAAGTATCACCATGTAAGAGAATTGGTAGAAAATAAGCAAGTGAAGATGGAATATGTCAACTCAAAGAAAAAAATTGCTGACATCTTCACAAAAAAATTACTTAAAGATGAATTTGAGTATCTTAGAGGAAAGTTAGGAGTGATACCCCTATCCAAGGCTATTTAAGCAACAAAAAGACTACCCTGCATCAAATGAGTTGATTGTAGAAATGATATATATTGATGTAGAGGATACTTACTTTAGGTTTTTTCTGAAGTAATCAAAGTATTGAAAGTCCAAACAAGTCACAAGCAAGGTGATAGAGGGAGAAATTGAAGTTCCTACAAATGCTACACTTGCATGATAAAATGCTGAAATAATATGTCTTTGGCATTGTTGTCAAAGAGGGAGAAATAACAAAAACTGATCAATGCATGGAGAGGGAGAAATAATATGCTGAGGGAGAAATAGCAGAACACCATAAAAAATGAAGGAGAAAGGAAATAATAGCTAAGAGGGTGAAGTAGAAGCAAAGGCATTAGTCAAGATAACAAATAAGAGAGGGAGCTAAACAAAAAAATGGGGAGAAGACAACTTATCAACAAATTTTGAAAGAGGGAGTTACTTA
Organism: Cupressus sempervirens; assembly: GCA_028749045.1. NCBI lineage: Eukaryota > Viridiplantae > Streptophyta > Pinopsida > Cupressales > Cupressaceae > Cupressus > Cupressus sempervirens. The sequence goes on from CM053793.1 coordinate 462,316,015, forward strand.
TAGAATTCAGAGGGAGTCACAAGCTAGTTCATGTTGCTGATAGAATGAACATTTTTTGAAAGTTTTATTTTTGGCATTTGATTTACTATTTTAACCTAGTTAGAATTTTGATAACTTGGTTGATTATTTTGGTTTACCATCAATGTCAAAGAGGGAGATTGTTGAGATCTGATTGAAAAAAAGCAATAGTGAAGAAGAGAGATTGTTTGCAAAGAGGGAGATTATTGATAAAGAATATTTTTAATCATTGTTTTGTCACTAATGTCAAACTTGCTATTTGCTGGAATGACAATTGCTTATAAGATCTAAGTACTATCACTTAGTTGATTGATGAAGAGGATTTAATCAATACGATGTAACAAAAGAACCTAAGGGAAAGGTTGAGTTATGATTTTGTAATGAAATGAAAGGATTAGTTAAGACAATGATAAAATGATGCATTGATAATATACTTGAAGATACAGATGTTGGCTACACTTAGAAACTTTGGAAGAATAAGTTGTGACAAAGCTGTCTACAAAGCTTGACTAAGTTCATTAGTGGGTGCTGAGCAAGCTAGTTCATGTTGAGTAGATTTTTAATAGGTGCCAAGCAAATAAAAAATCTAGTGTGTGCTGAGTGAAATAGAAGGAGCCAAGCAAGTTCAGGTGTCAAGCAAGTAATAGGTGCCGAGCATTAGCAAAAATTTAGTTGATGCTAAGTAAATCCACAGTAGGTGCTGAGTAAAACAATATGTGTTGAGCATCAAAATTTCAATAGTGCCAAGCTATTGCATTATTTGAAAAGTCAAAGATTTGCTAGATTTGAGCTGATAAGTTTGATACCTTGAATTTTGTGAACCAAATAGAAGATAAGGATGATGAGCTGGTGGCACAAAATTTTAGATAAACCATTTTTGGGTAAATATAGGTGGATTCTTCATGATGTTTCTAGAAGAAACAAAATAAGGGGTAGATTCATTGAATCTTGCTTAATCCATTCAAACTAAAATTAAAAGTAGAAAGATTAAGAGTAGGAAAAGTATTCCAGACTTCTATTTAAGGAGTTACAAGTCAAGAAGCTGAGTTGCTGAATTGCCAAGTTATGAAGTGGTTGATAGGATGTCAAGGTGAAGCATCGAGAGGAAGGAATAGAGCATAGAGACTCCACTTCAATAAGTGGCCATATAGGAGATTGCACTAGTACATCAAGCATGAAGTCTCAAGGAGACAAAGCTTGAAAGGAGGACAATTTTTTAGAGCTGCAAAGATTGAAAGCTAGGCAAATTTGAGAACTGAATTGAGATCTAAAATCTGCAAGTTATGTTGTGAGTTGTATCAAATCAAAAGCCCTTGTTGTTACTTTCTAACAATTGTATTAGTTAAGGTAAAATCCTATGGACTTAGGTTGGTTTAACAACCATTTTAAAATCCTTTAATAGGATGGCATTCCAAGTGAATGTTCTAAAGTCCTCTAACCAGGCCCACTTCTAACAGGGTGGTTAAATCCTTTAACTAGGTCACATATAATAGTGTGTTGTACCCTTTAACAAGGTAGACCTTTCATGGGGCATCACTTCAGAAGAGTGAGAATTGAGTAGCATGTTACTGGTTGTTTTTCCCAAATTAAGTTTCTACATAAATCACTATGTTATGTGTTGATTCTTCATGTGTTATTCTTGCATGTTGATTTTATAGTAGCTTGCTAAGTAGGAAAGTTTAAGCTTGGATACATGAATAGTTTAATGGGCTCACTTTACTTGGTGAAAAAGTATTATTAGGACATTTGGACCTTGAATAATTGATTCAACCCCCCTAGTTATTCTAAAGCATTTCTAACAAGTTTATAGTAGGATTGTGATTATTATCCAGCTTGGAGAAGAGCATGGAAGATGGAGTAGTTGAGTGAGAGAATATTTTTAGAGTGTGTGGATAGAGCACCAAATGTGAGGCAATTTACACTTGGATCTTGGATAAAGTTTGAAAAGAGCTAGTAGCTATGGGTTGGAAAACAAGGAGATTACTTGGTGGACTTGCGAGCATAAGTTGAGATATTCCTTGGAGGTTTCTACTAGAGTGTGGATCTGGACTAGCCAGTGTTTGGGTTGGATCTTGAGGGATCTTGTGTATCTATTATTGTAATTGCTTTTTATTTGGTTGTATCTAGGAAGGCCTTATAGCCTAGTACATTGCATGTAAATAGTTATTTTATGAATAAAGAGTTGTGATTTGGTGTCAGATCTTGGATTATTATTGTATTTCCATTGTGTGGTTATTTTCTAGGGGCTAGGACATCTCCTTTGGAGATTCTCCTACCTTGCATTGCATCAAGTGTTATTAGAGCAAAGGTCGTTCCTAAATGTGTAGATAGATCACTAAAGTTGAGGTAGTTTGCACTAGGACCTTGGGAGGATATGTAGATGGATCTATGGTTGTGAAGATGGAAGGTTGATCTTGTTTGGGAAGATTGATCTATTGGTGATTTATTGCAAAGGGTTTTCAAAGATCTTGGAAGATGGCTCTAAGAGGATTAGACCTTGGGATGATTGTGAATCTCTATGATATAGTTGAGAGGAGGATTAATGAGACAATAGCCTAGGTGGATGCTATTGTGAATTTTTCTTTTTCTAAAAGAGTTGAGGAACCAAAGAAGAAAGTTATATGCTATTGGAGTTGGAGTCTACCGATCTAGAAAAGATTTGTCTAGCTAGTTAAAAGACTTTTTCTAGAGAGAAGATGACATCACAAGGTCAAGGTGGAAGAGTTTGGTTTTTTTGATTAGTTTGTGGAGCTTGATACAGAACCTACAAAGCAACTAGATGTTGTTGTTGAGGATATTCCTAACCTTGTTGATGTTGGGATGGAGATTGGTTTTCATTATCATTTGGTTGAGTTTGACATGAATATTGTAGAGAACTTAGTTGTGGAAGTTCCATCTATTGTTGGTGGTGACTTGTATGTTGTAGAGCATCTTGTTGAGAGCAATGAGACTATTGGTGTTGAGAGTTTGGCATATGTTGCTGAAGAGTTACATATTTTTGTTGATATGGATTTTTTTGTTGCTAGTGTGGATTCACTAATTGCTGATATGGATGAGGGTTTGTTGATGAAGCATTATGTTCAATTTTTTCCTGGTAGTGAGCATGCTGATTGGATGGTTATAATTCTAGTGTTTGACAGAGTGATGCAGATATTGATGATTTGCATGTTGGTTTTCTTGTCCCTGATGGAGTGGAAACCTTTGATGAAGATGAATATGGTTATAGATATTTTTTGAGCAGAAAAGTATGGGACAAAATTTTCTATCTACTTGGGGAGTCTGATGTAGGAGCATCTTGCATTAGAAAATAAAGAGGAACAAAAATTAAAATTAATTAATTTTTTTTGAAGTAGAGAGAAAGTGACAAAAATTAGAAGAAAAGTAAATAAGAATAAATAAAAATGGAGAAAAGAGGGAAAAGGCATTTAATAGGTAGCATTATTAAATGTAACTTGTGGCTAGAGGGTTTATTCAATGTAACTTGCTAGTGGCTGACTTGTGGCTTGGTTTGGTATAAGTAGAAGGCTTTGTCTTGTCATTATTGATCCAACCATTTAGAGAAGTGATTATGGAGAGTAATGGAAGAGCAAGTTTTTCTTGATTCTATGGACAAAGTGCTGAATGTGAGGTAGTTTATAGTAGGATTATGATTATCATCCATCTTGGTAAAGAGCATGGTAGATGGAGTAGTTGAGTGAGAGAAGATTTTGAGTGTGTGGACAAAGCATTGAATGCGAGAAATTTACACTTGGATCTTAGATAAATTTTGAGAAGAGCTAGTAGTTGTGGCTTGGAAAACAAGGATATTGCTTGGTGAGCTTGTGAGCACAAGTTGAGGTCTTCCTTGGAGGTTTCTACCAGAGTGTGGATATAGACTAGCTAGTGTTTGGGTTAGGTCTTGAGGGATCTTGCAAAAATGTTATTGTAATTGCTTTGTATTTGACCATAATTGAGAAAGCCTTACAACTCCACACATTGCATGTAAAAAATTATTTTATGAATAAAGAGTTGTGATTTGGTGTCAAATCTTGCATTATTATTATGTTTTCGTTGTGTGGTTATTTGTTGGTGGCTAGGACATCTCCTTTGGAGATTCTCCTATCTTGCACTACATCAATAGGATATCCTAATATCCCTTCCTAGGACCTAAATAAGACTAGGGAAGTGGTGATTGGTCTCTTCCATGCACCAAATTCACCTTCGCAATCCTATCCCTATGTTTCAAGTAGCCTAAAGCCTTCAAAAAGAAAAACAAACTTCCACAAACCTCACTCCCTTGCACGCTCGAGGATCTCAAGTTCAAGATACTTCATATCACCCTTCCCCATCTTTTCACCAAGTTTCTTGACCCTCTAATAATTTTTGGGCTTCTTCCTAAGCCAAATATGCAAATTACACTAGGAGGCCTAATAGGGGCTCTTTCCTAGTAGCCTTGTTTCATCAAGATAACACCAAACTCCAAGAAATACCATAAAAATTCCTCAAAAAATTATAGAATCCTTCATAAAATTGATTTACCTAACTAAATCTAGAAGGTGAGCAATGGGTCACCTCTTTTGACTCCTAACCCTCGCTTCTTTTGACTCCCTAACCGTCAAGCCCTAGTTTTTAGGCTTTTAGGCTTAAGCACACTGTTTGAGTTTCTAGAATTCCAATACTGAAAATCACATCAAATTTTCTTCTCTCAACATCATTGACACTTTTCCACCTTTTTATCTACTAAAACTCATTCTTCCATAACCTATTCCTTGACCTTTGTAGTATAATCACACACTATCCACATGTCTAGCAAATAGGCTGCTTAGACCCAAATGCTGATATAATACCACAGATAGGTGGATGTTGGAAAGATAGAAACTATGAATTCCTTCCACACCCTAACACCCTTCCACACATCCACCATCAATAATTTTCATCAAGAGAATAACCATTTTCATTCAAAATATGACTACAAGCTAGGGTAAACAACAAACTAAACAAAACCCAAATCCAAAAAACCTTCCTCCTACTCAAAAAAAACTAGTTATGAAATTCATCCCTAAGGAAAACAATTTATCTTTCTAAAAATATAACCAAAAACTTATTGTCAACTTGTAATTGGATTTAGAAAGATACACTCTGACTATACACAGTTTTCCCTCCAAAATGATTTGTTATTCATTCAAAATCTATACAACTCAATCTAAACCACTCATAGGTTCAAGATATTCAATATATAGGTCAAGAAATTTGACCTTAAAAATTCCTTCCATAAAATTTGACCCAAATAGTAATCTGACTTTTGGCCTTTTGTTTTGCAAGAAAAGTTACAAAAAAATTGCATGACAACTTTATTGCAATTTTTACAAATTTTACACGTACTTCACACAAAAGACTCCAAATTCCTACAAACTATACCAAAATATGCAAAAATATTATAAAACATAAAAGTGAATATTTTTGGTCAACTCAAAATGTTTGAGCAATTGTTGACCAACTATTGACTTGCTTATAACCTTATTACAACATGTAAACAATTTGCCTAAATGCATGATTGAGATTGCCTAAACTATCTTGTGTCAACTTGGACAATTATAGACCTCATATAATATCCTCCTTGGTGTTTGAACAACTTATTTAGGACCTAGGGTCCTTGTACCATACTCCCCTAGTTTGAAAAACTCAAGTCCCTTGAGTTGTGAAATGCCGAAGAGTTGTGCCATGCTTGATGATATCTTCCTCTATCATCCATATTGCTTCCACCTTAGGTAGGCCTTTCCATTTCACCAAATATTCCTTGTATGTCTTGTTCATAGTATTTTTGAATGTCATGGTCTAATATGCACTCCAACTATAATGGTTTTTTGGGTGGTAGGTCCTTCACCCATTCCACTTCAGAATGTTCCCTGTTGCTACTACTAGAATTCATCTTGCCATTGTACCCTTTGTATAATGTGAAGTCTACAACATTGAAACTGGGTGATATTCCTATCCCTTATGGTAGTTCCAATTCATATGCATTGTTCCCATATTTATGCAAAATTTTACAAGGACCTATCTTTTTCATCTATAGTTTGCTACCTAGTCCTTTAGTTAACCTATCCTCATTTAGGAATGCCATGATTAGGTTACCAACCTTAAAATGAATCTCCTTCTTCTTCTAATCTACCTTTCCATTGTACTTAGTTACTAATTTCTCCAAATGATCCTTAACTTAATCATGTACTATTTTTATTAATTCAAAAAGTGTCTCCCCTATGGCACTTCTAGGTAAATGATTAAATTAATTTAGCCAAAATGTTGAAAAGGGGGCTAATAGTCTAGATGACCATTTTTAGGTGATTACATTTGCCCCTCTTTGACTAATGTGTGATCGATCTGGGAACACATTATGTCAAAGAAAATAAAAAGCCAAGTAGGCGGTGATAGATATAGATATCTAATTTTGAAGAACGAAATGCAGAAATAGATAGCAAGTCCTAAATAAATAGCCTGATAGTGGTAGTACTGAACATTAGGATCCAAAAAGAATTCTAACATCTAGCAAAGTAAATAGATTGAGATCAAGTGATAAGGTCAAACAAATGCTCCTAAGAAATAGATAGCTATAACAATCAGCAATAGCGTATTTCTGCCCCCTCGGGATCAAAATTGAAATGAGGTAAGGGGATGCAAAAACTGGCTAGACATGAGAAAACTAGAATATAGCAATGTCCAAGATGACAGATAGATGATTAGAACCCAAGAATGAGTATAAAAAAATTTGATAAAATGCCCCAGTTTGACTAGAGTTGAGAAGGATATAGCATAAAAATTAGGTCAAAATGAGCAGAAAGGTGATTTTAGACATGAAACAGTGAATTGAAGTAGATATGAAGTATGGAAATGATGAAGACATGAAGAAATGAAGATGCCCCAGTGATGATTCAGAGATTAGACCTCAAAAGGTCAGCTAACTGCTCAGAAGAAAGTAGAATTTCAAAAGATAATTTTGACCATCAAGATGAACTCGAATTTGGATTTTGATCCCGAAAATGAATCTAGGACGTTGAAATTATTTAAGAGGTCAAAAATTTATATAATGTGATGATAAGATAGAAAAGAGATGAAGTGAAAGATTAAGAAGGTAAAGGACACGAACAAGAAGAAAGTAAAGAAATATATGAAAGGAGTTAGCCGATATGTCTATGAAAAGATGAAGAGAGAGCTCTCCCCATATGCAAGAATGCAAGACTAAGCTAGAAAATGAACCTAAAATGCAAGCTAATATGAATAGTGGTTTACCAGCAAGAAGTGCATAACATTTAGACTCTTAATTTCATCATTGAGCATTTATTAGGGACATCATGAGATCATACAACCATCACTAGTATAACTATGAGGATATGAATATGATCGATATTAGATAGGTATGTGGAAATCCAATCTAAGCATCAGAGACATGTAAGTCAAGATAACTACGTGATTAGATTCCCTAAGTTTAATTTAGCAAGATTACACCTGTATCAAGGCATAAGCGCTAAGATAAACCCTAAGTGCGATCTTGCGAAACAGTCAAGGATGATACATTTATAAGTCAAAGTGTTGAATAGGATAAGCACAAATGCTTACAACACTATAGACAAACAAAGTATACCCACAAGCAAAAATCAAGAAAAATGCCCCATGCCCCCAGTCTTCTAGTCAATGACATCCTTGAAAGACTATTAGGGATGGAACATATAGTAAATAAATTTTCATAGACAACACACAAAGTAGATAAAGATTAGCATAGCTTAGTTTTTTAAGTGTTAAAGTGTGTGTGTGTGTAAGTTACTTGGCCATTTCTTCAAGACTTGATTCTGATAGTGAGAAATATTACGACATCGGAGACTGTAGGTAAACTATCTGAAAAGTGTTGAAAAACACTTGATGTCAAAGTGGGAGAAGTGTTGATAAATACCATTTTGTGAGTTGTCAAAGAAACCCTAATGCACAAGAAAACCTCAATAGGCTAAGTAGCTATGCCCCCGAGATGAGGACAAGAAACAATTCCAAGCCAGGAAATGTGGAGCGAAGTGGATGATTGAGACTGATAGACATAGGTGCAAGGGTTTCAAGTAGCACCTATTTTTAGATTTTCACCACTTGACAGATATTTTTCAGGACTTTTTTCAATTTTTTGTATTTTTGTATTTTTTATTTTTTTGGTGATACACCAAAGTGCCTATTGCTAGGTTTTCACTAAGAAGATCTTTTTTTTACGACATTTTCTAATTTTTAGGATTTTTTTCAGGATCATATATGATTTTTTTTGGAAATTTTTAGAAGGTTTTAGATATCACTAGTTCTCAAGCAAGATCACATCATTTTCTCCCAATGTCTAGCAAGGTGTAGGATATGATGGAGCAACGAGCTAGTGGATAAGAAAAGATGGATGAAAAAAGAGTATGAAGCAAGTGAAAGTGATCCTCAAGGACTGACTCCTCAAGAGTACCCAAGCTAGGGAAAGAGGTGAAATAGTCATATGAAGCATATTTTGGATAAGCAATGGAAGTAATGAGAAAGATAGCATGTAGGATAAGAAATGACGCCAACAAGTGAGATAGCATGAAGTGTGTAGTCCAAAAGAGTAGCCATGTCAAGAGACCTATGAGAACCATGTTTCATTTATTATGATCAAGACCAAGGGGTCAACTAGATAGTATAGAAATGCAATAGAGCAATAAGAATAAAGCTCAAGATAGAGGATATGAGTGAATGGGAGAGAACAATAGAAAATCTGGTGGATAAGATAGCCAATATGCAAAGATAGGACAACATTGTCAAGATCAAAGAGAGAAGAAGGGATAGATGGATGATGGAAGAATTACGCATGATGCCTGTTTGCCAGGTTTTCATCATGGTACTTATCCAAGGTGCACAAGATGTAATTTTCACCATAGTATAAATTTATTTCTGTTTACTTTTGCTACCAACGTGCCACAAGAAGTGGTTTTCACCAAGGCACATTTTCATTTTTTTTCATTTTTTCATTTTTATTTTTTTTGAATTTTTTGAATTTTTAGAAATAGCTCAAGCTTTTTGAATGTAGATATTGCTCCTATAGGAAAGATAAGTCATCATAAGCCAAGACCATAGAAAGGTATGCTCAAAGATGTTGATAGGGTGATGAAAGAGAAATGGTAGTAGGAAGAATATATTGAGGATAAGAGTTCATGTATAGAAAGTAAGTGTAAGCTTTAGAGGATTTCATGGGTAGCTAAAGTATTGGACAAGATCAACATTGACACACACCTTGAAGGGTATTGGAATGATGGAGGAATCATGGATGAAGTAGCTTGAGGCTTAGATGTATGAGGTGGTAGAAGAGATTTAGAAAAAAGTGGAGTGGAAGGTTTTGGAATAATTTTAGGAAGATTTTTGGAAGAAGATGGAATGGAAGCCTTTGGAAGCTTGAATGTCAACTTCGAAGTATTTTCAATATTCAAGTCTTTTAAAAGAGACTTGGGAATCCACATAGCTTTAGATTTTCCTTTGGATACTTCAAAACACATTTCTTCAATAATGGGTTTAGGAACCCATATTTTCTTTGATTTAGCTTTTTTAACAGTGGACCTTTGCGGTCTCTTTTGTGCATTCTCCTTCTTAGCATTCACATGTCGATTAGATAGGACATAGTGATCTTTCTTTTTCAATGGATTCTTATGTTTATTCTCACTTCCAAAGGACTTTGGATTTGTGGATGAATAAGGATGATATGACTGGTTTAGATGTATAGATGGGTGAAAAGTCATCAAGGATGAGTGTCTTTGTTGATCTTGAGGTGTTATAGGAGAGCTAGGGAATGAGCTAGGAGTGAATGTAGGAGATGAAGGAACATAAGGCCCCAATATGGATGGAAGGTTTGAATGCTTTAGCTTAGATGGATAAGGACCAAGGATAGATTTAGAAGATGCAAAGGGATAGTGGGAAGGGATATCAACATCTTTAGAATGAGCAACATGGTCAAAGCCATCAATAGAATCATAAGTACCTTTGATAGGAACAACATTTTTAATAGAAGAACTTGAAGCTTGAGCACAATTTTGAAGTGGATACGGAGAAGTAGAACATGAGGGGATACTTTGATCTTGACAAGTAGCTTTGGATAGCATATGAAGAGAACTTTTCTCATAATTTTCAGTAATCTCAAGGAAGATAATGGAAGTGGTATCTTCATCATAATTAGGAGGTGGAAAAGATATAGGATATAGAGGGGAAAAATCTTGAAAGAGATGAAAGGGTGCTTGATCTTGATCTTTCTTGACATTTATAGCTTTTTCTTTTTGAGAGTCCTCTTGACATTGAGCCACTTCTAAGGACAAGGGAGAATGAAGAGTGAATGGAGTAGTGCTTGGATTAGGAATAGTAGTACATGAAGGTTGAGGATTTTTAGGATTAGTAGCATGGAAAAGGTTTGCAGGCAAGTGAAGGTTAGCTTGAGTTTCTTTTAGAGGTAGCCCTTGAGGATACCTGTAGTCTATGTGGAAAGCATTAGGTTCTTTATTTGATGGAGGCATGTTGGAAAGATTTGAAGTGTTGGGAGATGCACGAGTGTTGGAAGAAGTGGAAGATGTAATGGAGCCACTACTAGACATAGGTTCATCAATGAAATCTTGCTCAAGAAAAGTATCCTCATCGCATGAATCATTAGAGGTATCAATAAGTCCATTATTAATAAGATCTTGGATTTTATGTTTTAGCTCAATGCAATCTAAAGTACTATGCTCATTATGTTGATGATAAGCACAATAGATATCCAAGAATGGGTTTTCATATGAGCTAGACTTAGGTAACATGATGATCTTATTGCTAAGAAGTTTTTGCAAAGTGTCATCATAAGAATCTTCCAAGGGAGAAAAAGTTCTATTAGAAGTATGTCTAGGATCTTGTTGTTGTTTATCAAGTGAATAGAATGCATCCATGTCTTAATCATTATCTTGGTCAAAGATAGGTCCATTATGAAATTTTAGCATAGGCTTAAAGTAGGTATCACTTGCTTGTCCTCTAAAGAGGTCTTTAGATCTAGAAGATGAAGACATTTGATGTCTTGAAGTAGAGCATGTAGACCTAGAAGAAGAGGATGACCTCAAAGAAGGTGACTCACATGCATATAAAGACCTTAAGGAAGATTCATGTAACAATGTAATCTTCTCCTCCAACCTTTTCTCAAGTTTAGACTTCATTTCCATCATGTGCTTAGAGAGATGAAGGTAAGAAAGATTATTTGTCTCTTCTAGTTCTTTGTATTGTGCATATAGATCTTGAAACTCTTTAGTGACATGGAGGATATCATGATCATCTAGATTTGGTTGAAGTTTGGTAGCACAAGTTTTAGATCCCATTGTTTTAGATGCAAAGCCAAGCATAAAAGAGCCTACAAGATAACTTGATGTTGAAACTATAGGAGGTAGAGTGTTCACTTGCCAAGATAGTAGAGAGAGATTAAAGTGACTTGTCAAACAATATATCCAAGAAACTTACGACATGAATGACTCAAGTCAATAGCAAGGAAAGATGCCCAAATAGCCAAATAGATAGAGCAAGCAGGGTGACAAGTGAACAACTTTCCCAACCCAAGAGTGTAGTCAAGAAATCAAGGCAACCATTTCAGCAAAAATATAACTAGCAAGTGGACATAGACCATGAAGATAGAAAGACCAAGAGCACCAAGACCAAAGAGTCACTTTAAGCATGTTCAAAAACTAGAGACATAGCAAATCAAAGTTAAATGATGAGACTCCCCTTAGCAAGCAACAAAAGAAATATGTTAAGACTTGATGCTTTGACTTGGTTGACAAATTTTGACAATAGTTGATAGCATAGAAAGTTTGATGTTCAAAAATAATTTATTTCCAAGCAAGATAGTGACACATGAAGTAGTCTTCAAACAATCAAGCAAGGGACAAAGCAACCTTGCAAGATACAAGCATATCTAAGGTCTCAAAAAAATTTCCTAGAATTATCATCATGTGTATGTTCAAAAGATTTTCACAGGTATACCACATTCGAGAACACATAAAGCAATATCTACCTAAAGGACATGGTTCATTACTCAACAACTTGGCCCATGCTTGATGCTCCTTTGCCTCACACCAAGTGGTTTCCCACAAGAGTTATTAGCTTTTTCATGGAAATGCCATAAGCATAACCAAGGGAACACAGATGGTGAGTGTAAAATCTTGGGGTGATCCGAGTAGTCCACTAGGATCGATCCTTGCACCAAGAAGTTGAGTGGCTAAAAAAGGTAGTTACTAACTTAGGGTGTTTAGATAGGGCTTCCGTTCATAGTGTTCCTCTTGCTCCCAATTATGGGATACCTCACCTTGCGATGAGTAACCGATCTCGCGATCACAAGAGTAGCTTAAGAATTCTTGCCTAGTGATCTCCCTATGGTCAAAATCCCATAAAAAATCACACTAGGCAAATATGAACACTACATCTACCAAGGTTTTGTGTCCTTGATAGCCTTGAGTTTATAGTGGGTTGGAAGAGCTGGATAATTTGCTTGTCCCCACTTGGGTCATTCCTCTCAGGTTGTCCGAGAGGAGGCCCTCTAAAGGATTCTAAACTACACAAAGAGTGGATCAACTTTTGGAAGTCAAGATTTTTGATTCACCACAAGGGTGAAGAGCATACTCTCCTATTACAATTGTTTTCTCCAAAACATGCCAAGAAAATTTAGTTACCTCTTACTCTTGAAACCAAATGGTAAGTCAAGATTTTTGATTCACCACAAGGGTGAAGAGCATACTCTCCTATCACCAAAAGATCCCAATTGTAAGTTTTAATGTGCCTAAAAATAAAAAACTAGTATGTGTTTCACATGTAAAAGTAAAGAACAAGAAAAATTGGGTTTTTATGCATTGGGCAGCCCTGCAAACAATCGTTAGTAGCCCTTGTGCATTTGAAGCTTTGACATGCGTTCTTTTTATGCAATGTTTTAATTTTTTTTATAAGGATGGAAACTTGTAATCACAACTTGTTAGCACCACAAGTTAGTGTGAAATAACATAAAAATCTGCAATAAAAAGTGGTTATTTGCCTCAAAAATCCAATTTATCTTCCAACCAAGTGCATGCAAAGAAAGTGCAGGTTAATCACAAATGCTCTCATTTTTACTCTTTGATTTTGACATAGTCAACAAGATTGGACTTGTTTGCTATGATTTTGGATCCAAAAATAGAAATGAAAAGAAGAGACCCCTAATAAAAATCAGAGATCTTTCCAAAAATATAAGAAATTCAAAAAAATCTCTTCATTTTCTCTCTAGAGATCAATTTTGTCAAAACAGAATAGATTTATCAAATTGAGTTTTTGATCTCTAATATGACCTAAAAAGTCAAAATACAAAGAGATTACCCCACTTAGAATTCAAAAAGCTTTCTGAAAATGTAAGTTTTTCTAAAAAATGCATTGATTTTCGATAAAAAATGGATTTTTATAAAAAATAAAGAAAAAATCATAACTCCCTCAAATCATGTCAAAATGCTTTGAAAATTGGTCTGAGATATTTTTAACACATATCCAACGTTAAAAAAAAATTACAAAACCAAACTCCAAGTGGTTTAAATGATATGATCAAATTTTTAAACCAACTAAGTTTTTGGCCTTCAAACCAATCTACTTATGGGTTGGCCTTAAAACCAAAGTGATAATTCTACAAAAGCACTTGATTAGATCCAATATGCTACTGTAAAAAATTAGAGATAAGAAATGAAAGCAAATGGAGCTAGAAACTTGATTCAAGCCCCACGGTGGGCGCCAAAAATGCACACTTGAATTGTGTCACACTCTAAACCATTCTATCCAAATGATTCCATGAGTTGGAATGTTCGGATGCCGGCTTAGAGATCCCTATCCACAAAGTGCAAGAGATTATATTTCAAGAATAAGAAGGCTCTCAAATGAGCCTTAGAGATACTCTTCTTGCTAGTAAACCATGCAATGGGAGGTTCCAAAGACAAGATGCAAGAATGCAAATGTCCCAAAGAGTTCCTCAAGAATGCAATGCAAATAAAGATTAAGCTAGAATGAGATGCAAAGTGGAGCTATGCTAAAACATTCATGAGAGTGTTACAATACCATTATTAAGCTATGTGAGATTAATCTACATGTAAAAATGAAAGCTAAGCTAAGCTAGAATGCCATGATGCCATGGATGAGAGAATGTAGACAAGAAATAGAAGTTCTCCACAAAGCTCCAAAGAAACCTGTTAGAAAATCTGCATCATAACAATATTCAAAATGAGGATGGATTGAGGGGGAAATCTCTCTCCCTTTTAAAGATGTATGGATGGTAGAGATCAAGATGAAGATGGTGGATGATCAACGGTGGAATTCAAAAAGAGGAGTGATCCATGTGCACACACAAGTCAACCAATAGAATATAAATTGACTTGTCATATAAGAAAAAAGTCACAAAGCTTTTTCTTTTAATTGCAAAATAGAAAAAGGACTTTATGTGTGCACTTTAAGTGGGTTAGAAGAATGGGGTCTTTTATTTAATTAAAAGGGGACATGTTCTTTTAATCAAATAATAAACTTAGGATAGCATAGTCAAACTATAGGTTATAATCAAATAAATTGATTATTAGCAATTTGGTCTAGGTAAATGATTAAATTAATTTAGCCAAAATTTTGAAAAGGGGGCTAATAGTCTAGATGACCATTTTTAGGTGATTACACTTCTCCTTGATGATTTTTTCCCTCATTGATGAATTAGGTATACATAACCTACTGCCCTTAAATAATAAATCATAATGCAATACATAATCAACAAATTCACCATGGAAAGTGTTAGCATACTCCAAACAAGTCTTATAGGCTTCTCTAAAATTAGAATCTTCCTTATATATATCTTTTATCTTCTCCAATCTCACACTTTGTAGTTTGAATTTTTGGACTACAAGTACCCTAATTCTTAAAGCAATAACTACCTTGTTGGCTATTACCTTTTTGTGTTTTATTGAGAATGTAAATGCTTGAATCTTCTTCACCCACTTAACATGTCTATGGTTGAGTTTATCTTTCCTATTTAGGAAATTGAGGGCACAATTATCAATATACATTATGAACTCCTTTGGCATGAGGTGGTGTTTCCATTTCTTTAGTGATTTAAACATAGAGTACAACTCAAGGTCATAGATAGAATATTTTTTCTTTGCTTCATTCATTTTTTTTGAGAAAAATGCAATGAGATGATTATCTTAACTAAAAACTTCTCCTATAGCATACTTGCTAGCATCATACTCCACTCTAAACACCTTGTCAAAAATAGGTAGCATTAGGGTGGGAAATTCTTCCACTTTCTTCTTCAAAAATTGAAAATTCTTCTCCTCTATTTTTGTCTACCTAAAATTACATTTGCTTCCTCCTTTTATGCTGTTACGTATGGGAGCTACTATCCCACTAAATCCTCTAATGAATTTCCTATAAAAGATAGCTTGGCCATGAAAGCTCCTAACATCTCCTATTTCCTTAGGACTTTGCCATCTTAAAATAGCTTCTACCTTGCTAGGATCCATATTTAGGAATCCCTTTAAAATCACAAATTCAAGATAAACTAATTTAGATTTAAAGAACTCACATTTTTCCAAATTGATGTGTAGCTTATCCTCATGCAACTTTTGCATCACCATTTCAAGATGCTCCAAGTGCTCTTCTCTGTTCCTGCTAAATATCATAATATCATCTAAATAGAATATTACAATTTGCTATTGAATTGTATGAAAACTTCATTCATTAATCTCATGAATGTGCTAGGTGCATTGATCAAGCTCAATGGCATCACTAGCCACTCATTTAGTCCCTCATTAGTCTTAAAATTTGTTTTTGACTCATCCCCCTTTTTTATTCTAATTTGGTGATATCCTAATTTCAAACCCAATTTAGAATAAACACATGATTCTCCTAGATAATCCATTAGGACTTCAATTCTAGACATGGGAAACCTATACCTGATTGTGATTTTATTAATTACCTTTGAATCAACACAAAGCCTCCATTTTCCATCCTGCTTGGGTGCTAGAACTAATGGACATGCACATGATCTCAAAATTTTCCTCACTAATCCTCTAATCAAAAAATCCATAACTTGTCTACTTACCTCTACATTCTACTGTGGTGTGAGCTTATAGGTAAGATTGTTGGGAAAGATTGCACTAGGCACTAAGTCAATTTGATGACTTATGTTTCTTACAAGTGGTAAATATTTTGGTTTCTCCTCTAAAACTATGCAAGGATACTATTTCAGTGAGTTTTCAACCTCTACAAGTATTGTTTCTTTACTTATGACCTCCTCTTTTGGCTTAGCAAAGAAAGCATACCCTTGAAAATCATCTTTTTTAGTCAATTGTAGGAACTCTTCACCTATGATTAGTTTGACTGCACTATCATCTTGGTCTTTCACCATATGATTAGGTAGGTTCTTTTTTCACCATTATGTTGGGCCTTTACATCAAATTACCATGGTCTTCCAAGGATCAAATGATATGCATCCATAGGAATAATCTGACATAGCACCTTATCCTTACACTCTCCAAGTTCAAAGTGTACTCATGCTTGTTCTTTAACTATAAAACTATGGTTCTTGTTTAACCATTAAATTTTATGGGGAGATAAATGGGATAACCTCTTGAGTCTACATTTCTTTGCCATATCTAAGGATACAAAATCCTTAGTTGATCCAGAGTCAACAATGATTTTGCATAATTTTCTGTATGCCTTACATTGAGTCTTGAACAAGGATTTTCTTTGTGGTGGATCTATCTTCAAAGGTATCAAAATAATATTTTCCCATAAAATACTAGTGCTGTACTCCCATCTTTCGTTGAACTACTACTACAACAAGATTCCTCAGTCATTACCAACATTTTCCTTCTATCTCTATTTTAGTTAGGGGGATTTGTGTTTTTGAGTGGACATTGATCCATTGTATGACTTGGTTGCCCACATGAATAACACTTAATGGTTCCATGTACCCTTCCTTGTCCACCTTCATAACCTATGCCTCTATTAAATGGTCTCCTCTCCCTTTGAATCCTTGATTCCTTCTTTGTGAGACTTCACCTCTGTCACCACCTTCACTATTTTTCTAATTGTCTTGCGGCCTACTTTGCAAATTTCCTCTTCCCCTTTGCTGAAAAATTCTTCCTCCTCTATCCCTACTAGAATTTTCTTGTCTCCTTTTTATCTTCTCTTCAATATTTACTACTAGCTTAAAACACTTTGCTATTGTATTGGGGCATAAGATAACAACTTCCTTTTGTACATTATATCTTAGACTAGTTAGATATCTAGCCACCTTCACACTATCTGGCTGCACCATTCTTGACATGATGTAGAGCCTATGAAAATCCTTAGTGTATGCACTCACAATCAACTCCTTTTGCCTTAGATTTTTCCTTCTCATGTGTAGCTAGACTTCATAGTCTTCTAGAACATATGTATCTCTTGTCATATTATACATTACCTTCCAAGTAGTAATTCTATTCTTACCTTCTTTGATTCTCTCCTCCAAAATGAAATTCCACCATGTGAGTTCTAACCCTTTCATCCTTGATTGAGCTAGCCTCACCTTCTTCCCTTCTATTATTCCATGACATACAAAATGGCTTTCAAGAGCCTCCATCTAATCCATAATGGCATTAGGGTCCATCTTCCCTCCAAAAATAGGAGTATCAATAGATTTACTCCCAAAGGTCTCTAGGGCCTTTAAGAATGCTTCCTAATCTATAGACATGTGGTTATACTCATCCTCTATATACTATTCTTCTTTAGCCTCCATCTCTTCTTCACCTTAATTGAGGTCCTCCTCAATCTTCTCAGTAGATTTATCTACTACTGCTATCTTTTTTTCAAACAACAATAGCATATCTTTCAAATTTTGATTCTCATCTTTTTTCTCTTGAAGTTCCTTGGCCAATTCTACATTTGTCACCATTTTGTCTATCCCTGTTGTAGAACACTGATAGTGTGAAAACATCCAAACTACAAGCTCCAAAATGAGCTATGATGCCACTTATGATGCGAGTAATAGGTTTAAACCCAATAGGATATCCTAATATCCCTTCCTAGGACTTACTCAAGACTAGGGTAGTGGTTATTGGTCTCTTCCACATACCGACTTCACCTTCATAATCCTATCCCTATCTTCTAAGTAGTCTAAAGCCTTCAACAAGGAAAAAAACTTCCATAGAACTCACTCCTTTGCACCCTCTAGGATTTCAATATTCAAGACACTTCATCTCACCCTTCCCCATCATGTTACCAAGTATCTTGACCCTTTGATAATTTTTGGGCTTCTTCTAAAGCCAAATCTGCAAATTACACTATGAGTCATAATAGGGGCTCTTTCCCAGTAGCCCTATTTCATCAAAATAATGCCAAAATCCAATAACTCCTAAAAAATTGTAGAAACCTTCATAACATCAAATGACCTAACTAAGTCTAAAAGATCACCTCTTTTGACCCCTTCAACCGAGCCCTAGTTTTTAGGCTTTTAGGCTTCAATGCACTCTTTGGGCTTATAGAATTCAAATCTTAAAACCCACATAAAATTTAATTCTCCCAAAACCATTGAAAATATTCTACCTTTTTATATACAAAAACTCAATCCTTTGTAACCTATTCCTTGACCCTTGCAGTATAATCACATACTGTCAGCACGTCTAGTAGACAGGTTGCTTAGACCCAAATGTTGGTATAATACCACAAGTAGGTGGATTTTTGAAATATTCAAACCACGAACACCTATGAAACCCTAAAACCCTTCTACACATCCACCATGAAGAATTTTCATCGAGAGAATTAGGAGAGAATAGCCATTTTCATTCAAAACCTGCCTATTGGCTAGGGTAAACAATAGACTAAAAAAAATCCAAATCCAAAGTAACTTCCTCCTACTCAAAAAAAATGGTTATGAAATTAATCCATAGTAAAAAAAATAAAATATCTAAAAGTATAACCAAAAACTTATTGTCAACCTACAATTGGATATAGAAAGATACACTTTGACTGTACACAGTTTTCCCTCGAAAAAGATTTGTTATTCATTCAAAATCCATCCAACTCAATCTAACCCACTCATGGGCTCAAGATATTGAATATATAGGTAAAAATACTTGACCTTACAAATTAATTCCATAAAATTTGACCCAAACAGTAAAGTGACTATTGGCCTTCTATTTTGTAGGAAAAGTTGCAAAAACATTACATGTCAACTTTTATTGCAATTTTGCAGTTTTTACAACTTTTACACATACTTCACACAAAAGAATATAAATGCATTAAAAACTATATCAAAACATGAAAAAATATTATAAAACATAAAAATGAAGATTTTTGGTCAACCCACAATGTTTGACCAATCATTGAGCAACCTTTGCCCTACCTATAACCTTATTACAACATGTAAAAAACTTACCTAAATGCATGATTGACATTTCCTAAACTATCTTGTGTCAACTTGGACACTTATTGAGCTCATATACCATCCTCCTTGGTATTTGACCACCTTATTTAGAGCCTAGGGCCCCTACACCAAGCCTATAGCTCTTACATTATATACTTATTAATTCAGTAGTTAGATCCTCCTTATGTGATCCTTTTTTAGATTTTAGATTTTGGATGTTAGGTCATTTTCACTATCAATATGCACTTTTCTCTTTATCATATTGCAAAATTTATTTAAATTACTCTTCCAATTGTTGGAAATCTAATAGAGAAAGTGAGATATTGAGAGGGGGGGGGGGTGGGGGATGAATGAAGATCTGTAAATTTTTTTTCTCATACTTCAAACATGAAACATATTTGATATCACCACATAAAACCTCATATAAACATTTATCTCATATCAATGCAATCATTCACATCAACATAATATTAGATCTACCTTCTAATTGCATGAATGAAAAATCATAAACACATAACACATTAACACAAAGATTTAGTGATGTAGAAACCCTCTAAGGTGAAGGTAAAATTGTGGTAGGGATGACACACACAAAATCTTCACTATTGCAGCAATAAAGTTGTGCTTATTAAGGCTACAATGTTATGATCACCTCTAATTATCTACCATGCGAGGAGTTTTCCTTGTTAAAGGATAAGAGAACTCCTAGTTTCTACCTTGATTAAAGTATTTTACATCACAACTAAGTGAGTACTCTATTAGGAGATTTTCAAAAGCCTACTAAAGTTACCCTACTAAGATATTTAAACCTTGAACCACCTATTAGAATGTTTAGTACTTGATCCTTCACTATGCACTTATAATGCTGATATAAATTCTCCTCTATTAAACATAAAATCACCTTAGTATGATTGATATTCTCTATCTTTTCTTAAAATTATTCACTACACTACTTAATCTCTTCTATCCTTAACACTTTGATTCACCTCTAAAACTTTGCATACAAACAAGCTCTTCATTGATACACACTCATACATGAAATAGCTTAGATACCCTCCTTAAATAGCTATTTAGGTGAACCTTCTAGATTTAAATAAATGATCTAGATTCATTTCTTTTTCCACTTAGTCCTTGCAATTTTCTAATTGGTGGATTGCCTCACATAGGAATTAATGATATTCCATTTGATGTCTAATCACCTCCTTGATTATTTCCTCAATCTTCAAAACATGCTTCTAGGTTGATAAAAATGGTTAACATAAGATTTAGTGCCATTCAAAAATGAATATGTGAAAATTTTTTACTCAACAAATATGTGAAAATTTTACCCAACACTTTCATCATGTTGTCCCTCAAACTCAAATGTGCTTGACATATACTGTATTATTTAGCCTTTGTATCACTTAATATCAATTAATGTCCCATATAATATTGATAATCCCTACAGTACTTGACCAACTCTAAATTTCTTGTTAGTAACTACTACCTGACACAAAACTTGGAATATATACAAGTATTCAATATGAAGCTTGGCCTACATAGGATGACTCAGTCACAATGATGACCAAACAACCTTGCCTTGTGAATGGATAAGTGTTTGACACTAATAGCCAACATCAATTAGGGATTAAAAATGTCCCCCTTTGACATTAGTGACAAAAAAATTCATCATGATCTAAAAAATTTTCATTAAAAAAATGAAACATAAGTACTACCCCTTAGAATATAATCCATACCTTAACTTGGTATAAACTGTACATGGATTTCTCTACACTCAGTATATACATGTTCAAAACTTCAAGAATTTTCAAAATCCCATTGATCATAATCTATGTCCCCTTTATTTCTCATCATATTCATTTCCCCCTTGTTTTTTTCACTTATGTCTATTGGGGTGGGGAACTCAAACCAAAATTATCCAAAAATGGTTTGTAAATTTGCAAAATGTTGCTTAATGTGCTATCCTAGTTAGTCCTTATGGATTAAATAGAATGAATATCTATCTCCAATTTTTCTACAAGATCCACCATACTATCAAAAAATAATAAATTTAGATCCACTTGGACTAAATATTTTGCATTCTTCAAATGCATATGCATAACCTCAAGATATTGAGATCATTTTTGTTTTTGTTCTACTATACTCAACACTCAATTTAGTAAGCCTTTCCTATTGAAAATTGACCTTGGATAAGTGCTCAACATTGGAAGTGATATCTGTGGTTAGTGCATTGGTACTATACTGCAAATCTCCCTCCAATTTATTCATCCTTTCTCTAATGTCCTTTATGTATGTTGAGCTATCACACAATTTCCCAAACATTATGTGTACATTATTTGAAATTTTTTCCAAATTAGTCACCAGTTTGGAAAATTCAACCTATGTTACAATAATTTCTGGTGCTACCTTTCCCATGATTCCTTTCTCAATTTTTTTTTTGACCATTGCATCAATTTTTCATTTGCATCAACATCAAGGTCATTTATCTTCTTTAGAATATGAACTAATTGAGGTATTATAGGTGCTCTCTCATTAAGGTTTTCCACATCAAAAGTTTCTAGGAAAATATCACTAATCTCATGTGCTACCTATTTTTGCTATCTTTCTCTCTTCATCTTTTCTTTCCTTGTCTTCCTTGCCAATAAATTTTTGAAAGTTTTCATTTTCTCATATGTTAAGTTATTTGTGTTCCAATTAGGAACCATAATAACCTCATCTAATGTAATTTTTTTCCCAAGTGACTTCAACTTCTTTTTCTGAATCCTCTTCCTTTTAGAATTAGGATTACTAGAGCTTGATAATGATAATTGAAAACTTTGAGTTTGAAGCTCTAGATTTAGTCTTTAAATGACCTTGGAACTCTTTAGCTCTTTTACTAATTTCTACTCAATCATTTTAGTTCAACAGTGGAACTCGGATGAACTATCTTTTTTTCCCCTTAGTCCAAGGTCTTGAGGCATTTGACCTATCATTTTCTATAGTATATTACTCTACTTATACATTATGGCTCTCTTCCTCCTCATTCTCATCTTGGTTTCCTTTGCTAACATCATCTATCTAATCATATTCTTGTGCACTCTACTGCTTGACAATATCAACATCATCTTTTTCCTCTCTTGGAATTTGTATATTAGAACCAATAGTAATTGTGGATGCAAAATTCTACTAACTATTACTTATTGATATTTTTGCTTCTCACCAATCTTAGGATATTCTTTGATCTACACAATTACTAGATTGGTGTCTACCAATGCATATTTTAATGCTTTAGGATTAGGAGCTTTCTCCTTCTTTTCGTGCTCAGTTAACCCAGTCATATTTGACTCTTGTTCAATAGTAATCACATTTGACACTTAATTTTCTAGAGTTTCATCCTTTATAGTGACTACCTCTATTTTTGTCTCACTTTCTTGTGCCATTTTATATATGGTATCCAATAATTTCTCAACATCATCATAGCTATCTTCTTTATTTTCCAACTATATTTCTCCTACATCCTTCTCTTCCTTCTCTTTCTTATCCTCATCAACAAGAATATGGCCAAAATTTTTCTTCCATGTCATCTAGCTCTCTTTTACAACTTCTTCAATCTTATTTTTTAAAATCACATAGGCTCTTCTTTTTGGCACAAAAATTATAGAATAATATTTTAATTCTATTGACATACACTATTTTCATAAATTAGGTATTTCTTGGGCTAATAAAGCCTCCTTCATGTATCTCCTTATTGTTAATACCCATTTTCATTTAGCATTAATATTTTTATACAATTCTTTAGGTAATCCTTGACCTAATTCAATTGGTGTACACTTGAAATTCACCATCATGTTAATAGCAACCTGGTCTACCTTTTCTTTATTAGTCTTATCTAAGATATAATATTTTATATACTTGAATCTTTCCAACCTACTAAACTTCTCAAAATTTCACATACCTTATCAATATCTTGATGCTATTTTCATGGAACAATTTGAAATTTAATCAAGTAATCAGACTTGGTTCATTTATTCCCATCCTCATCATCATCAGGATTTACTATCATTTTTCTTTTCAATTTCTTCTTTTGTTAGCTCTACTCCACCCCTATTGTATCAAACATCCTCTTCTGAGGACTTTTTACTTGAATGGGCATTGTGATTTTCACAACCCTTTTCTTTGGTTTCTCAGAAACTATAGGACTAGCTACCTTGGAACTTTGTCTAGTGATCCTTTTTGGTGTGGCTCTAGGCTTGGTAGCTACCTTCAAATTTTTTTTTACCTTAGGTTTAACCAAAAAAATCTCTTTTCCTTTGGTTTTCTTGGGCTGAACAACTACCAGTTCTTTACCTTTACCTTCTTCTTTCTCTTTATCACCTTCATCTTCTTCTACACTACTAAGGTCTTCACCTTTACCCTCAATCATCTATAGTGGTGCATCACCAAGTTTACCTTCTATATCTTGGATCATTTAATTCCTTTTCCTATCTATTTTAGGAACCTTTATTTGCATCATCATTTTAGTCTTTGTTGTCTCATATGTGTTGAAGCGTTCAACATTCTAGTTTATCTCCTCAATTAACAATATTATGATGGCTACTAAAAATTCATTGATATTTACTTCATAGTGAAATGGTCATAGGCATGTAACTTAAGGGACAAAAACTTGAATGCAAGTATAGTCAGTGTCAACAAAAAAACACATGTGATAAAAATATTGATCAACAATTGACTTAGGGATTCTAAATCTATTCTTCATCTTCTACTTAAAGTTCTCAAAATACTCATCCATAACTATTTCAAAAATTATCACATAACTAATTGATAAAATTATTTATCTTCTTAGTAATTGGCCTCTTCTTGTCCCATGCAACATCTCCAATTATGTGGAAGAATATACACTCAATTAGAGAATCAAACTTACATGAGGTATTCTTCACTTTCCTCATCGCTCCTAGGTTCTCTGCTAGTCATATAAGCTATACCTTAGCTATATCATACATATGATATTTCTTTACAAGTTTTTAACCCATATCAACAACTACACATGATAGAATATTCATCTAGCTTGAGTGATAAAACTTGTGCACAATAATTCAAATGAAAAATTTAATCACAAGATCTTCAATGATGTTGATTGACCTACCTCTACCATTCCATTTGTCCTTCTATTATTCTCAATTACATCCCTTCCTTAACATCAAACTATCTTTACCCTATCTAGAATAGGGTATCCAGTCACATGATGAATGATTGACTTTTTGTATTCTAACTGGTCCATTCTTCAACCATAATTTTATGTCATGTATGTGGCTCAACACAATATTTATCCATTCTACCTTAAATACATTTGGAAAGTCTAGGGAAAGGGTTAACCCTTTCTTGGCCACAAATTTGTACTTGTCTTTGAAGTTTCCATTATCCCAAAGTTTTTCATATGCACTCCTTAGCTTCAAATTATCAATCTCTATGATCTTGCACATATAGCATGACCTAACATTGTGAACCATGATTAATGTTGGTGGAATCATTCACAACACCTCTAAAGAGTCTCTAGTCAATATAATATTAGGGTATGCCTTGAACTTTGGTGGAGGACATACCTCATTTTGAATAATTTATGAATTGCTATCCTTTAATGTCTCCTTGCTAGCAGATATAGATGATTCCATCTTCACAATATAGGGTTTAAAATAAAATAATCTTCATAACTTAGTTCAAATTCAACAGTGTGTAACTTACTTGTGAAGACAATGTTACACACTTGAATCTTTAAAATCTTCGCACAAATTTACTTTGTAATTTCTTGAAAAATTCAGTTTGAAAATTCTTGAAAACCTTGTGAGCTAAAAGGAGCTTCAAAATCCACTATATAGGTTGAAACGATCAAATTGGCTCTTTGTAAATGCTTTGTACATTTATTAGGTGCATACTAGGTGCAGAATAGTTGTCTCAACTTACTCAATGAAACTTGACACACACATACACATCCTTCAACTTTGCTTAGTTAGTATCACGACTTGATTGATATTAACATTCAATATTAGTACTTAGTCTCTACCAAATTTTCAACTTGACACCAAAATATCTCTTCTCTTTTGAAAACTTAGATTTTTCCTTGTACATCTATCATGTGAATTCAAAAATATATGCATATAATATTAGGAACTAATGTATGATTTATCAATTTGAAACATAGTTCCATACATACCTACTCATTTAATTTGAGTTGGGGGAATCACATAATCCATTAGATTCAGTGATCACAACTTCTCCAATTGCACTACTACCTCCATCCATTTTCTTCATCCATGTTTGATTCAATTTTATTCCTTACTTTTTCAACATCAACCTTTGCCTTTCCATTGTTAACCTCAACATTAAGTGTTGGTGCTTAGTTCATGTAGTCCTTGCTTAAGCAATTGACCTTCTGACAATTGAAACATGGTCCAAAATTTCTCTAGTTTCTAGATCTTCCTCTAAGATGTATCTTAACACAATTTGTTGCAATGTATCCATGTTTTCTACAATATTGAAAATTTACACAAGTATTATAATCCAAATTTATCATATTACCTTTTTGAGGTTCTTTTCTTTGACCTTTAGGTGTCCAATTGTTCTATTCTTTAGATCTACAATATTGTGCCTTATGACCTTACTTTAGATATGTATAACAGTAACCTTCAAATCTAGAAGTAGCTGGTGTCTTATTGCCTTTTGATCTACACTCATGTGCTTGATGACCTTGTTTGTTGCAAGTGAAACAATAACCATTGAATTTGGGTTTAGGGTTTGACTTACCAATTTTTCTCCTGCAAACATTTTTTGTATGGCTTGGTTTTCCATAGTGATATCATGTACGCTTTTTTTAATTTGGTTTTCCATTCACGTTCCTTTGTTCTCCTTGCTTTGATGATTCACCTTGCTTGACACCTGATAAGAATTTGAAATAGCCTAGTCTAAAGGTGTCATGGGGTCTCCTCTATGCATTCATCTATTCATTAAGAAATATCACAACCTCTTTAGGTTTATTCAACCTTTCAACAAATTTCTTTTCAAATTTCAACTCATTCACCAATCTATCATTTTTAGATTTCAAATTTGTAATCTCTAACTCTTTTCTCACAATCTCATGATTTTTACTCTGTAACAAATTAACCATGTCAAACTGATTGTGGTTTAGCTTCTGTATTTTTATCCTTTCATCAAAGCCTTGTAATCAACTATCTTTTGTCTTCATTTTCCATTGCTTTGTCTTCTTCATCATTTTCTTTATCTTCCTCAACCTTTTTCTTTTGTTTAGTCACTTCACATAGCCTTACTACTTGTATCTCATGTTCTCTTTTCAATGCTTTGACTTCTTTATTGATAATATTATTCCTCTCCAATAGATCATCTATTGCCACATCAGATTTATTGGAACTTCCTTAATCAAATAGTTCTTTAGCAACATCCTCTTTGTATTAGGTGCATTTTTTTTGAAATTCCATCTCCTTCCTTCTTTTAAGGATCATCTTAATATCTCTTTTGAAGCCTTAACTTGTTCATATGCAAGCTAAACATCAATCTTTTATTTCTCAATGATCTTTCCTAGTTTGTAGGCTTCCATCTTCAAGATCTTTTACTCCCAAGTGGTTAGAATTTTTCCAAGAGTACACTACTTTGATACCAATTATTAGGAATCTAATAGGGAAAGTGAGATACTGGGGGTGGAGGGGTGGAATCAAGATGTATACAAAAAACTTTTTATACTTCAAACATGAAACGTATTTGATATCACCACATAGAACCTCATTTAAATATTTTTCTCATATTAATGTAATCATTCACATCAATATAATATCATATCTACCTTCTAACTACATGAATAAAAATTCATAAATACATGATACATTAACACACAAATTTGGTAACATAGAAACCCTACAAGGTGAAGGTAAAATTGCGGTGGTGATGACATCCACAAAATTTTCACTATTGTAGTAATAAAGTTGTGCCTATTAAGGCTACAATATTTTGACCACTTCTAATGATCTACCTTGTGAGGGGTATGTCTTGTAAAAGGATTAAAAAACTACTAGGTTCTACCTTGATTATGGGACTTTACATCATAATTAAGTGAGTACTCTATTAGGATATTTTCAAAAGCTTGTTAAAGTTACTCTATTAAGAGATTTAATCCCTAAAACACTTGTTAGAATGTCCAGTACCAGTTAATTTGGTATGCACTTATAATGATGATATCAAATCTTGCCTATGCATTATGAAATTACTCAAACACAAACTAGGTCATAGACCCTCCTTAGATATTTTTTTAGGTGATCCTTCTAGATCCAAATCAATGATCTAGATTCATTTCTTTTACTACATAGTCCTTGCAACTTTCTCATTGATGGATTACCTCACATAGGAATTAATGATCTTCCATCTAATGCATAATCACCTTCTTGATCTTCAAAATATTCTTATAGTTTGATAAAAATAGTTAACATAAGATTTAGTGCCATTATAAATAAATATATGAAACTATGTTACCCAACATTTACATTATATTGATGCTCAACATAAACTATTTCATCATGATTTCCCTTGACCTTAACTATTCTCAACATATACTAAATTTATCAACCTTTGTATCACTCAACATCAACTACTATCCTTGATAAGCTCAACAATCAATAGAGTACTTAGCAAACTCTAGCTTGCTTGACAATAACTATGTCTCAATAAAAAACTTGGAATGTATATAAGTATTCATTACTAAGCTCAACCTATATAGGATGGCTTGATCACAGTGATGACCAAACAAACCTACCTTATGAATGACTAAGTATTTGAAACTAATAGAAAACATGAGTTAGGGATCAACACCAATACCATTCCATCACAATGGGGCCAAAACAATACCCTCTTATTAATTTAACTTTACAATATATTCCTCCTAAAAAGAGCCAATTTAATGTATGTGATGCCATTTTCTCCTCTCTTACATCACCTTATCAATACATATTAGAGAAAGAATATTATTTAACCCTTTCTCTTTATGCTTTTCCTCTTTGTGTAGAAGATTTGTGAAGAAGATGATTTTAATCTTTCTTTAATCTTACATCATTTACAGTTGGATTTTCCATGGTAGATAAATACCTTACCTTGGAGCCTAAATAGTGTGTTATGCTTCACAAGGTTTCTTTTTAATCCTTTCATGGTATCTCATTGTGTTTGTCACTTCCATGGCCTCATTGGATCTCTGAGCTCTTTGGCTTGGATTGGATGTTACTTTTGGATAATGTCTTGATGTTGAAATTTCTTTATCATTGTTCATGACTTCATTAAGATGCCAAAATAAGTATCTATGCTTCCATATTGGGGAAGGGGTGCATACATAACCTCCTTATTGCACATATTTTTTCTCCTTTCAAGCATGAAAGATATAGTGCAATAGAAAAATACAACTTACTAGGGGCAATTACTCTCTTCTTTTATATATTTTGGGTTAGTTGACAAGTATAACAAAAATTTCAAGACTATTTGGCCTATCTAGACACATACACAAACTATCCTCATGATATATTAGTATATATACAAATCTCCTAGAAGAGAAAAAGTTTTGTAGGATTGACTACTGGGCATACGACTCTACTAGACCATTCAACTCTACCTTTTGTTTTATAGAATTGAATACTAGGCATACAACTTCAGTAGACCATTCAATCCTATATTTTTCTTAATGAGACAGATTACCCAAAATATAAACCTACTAACCTATTCAATCCTATCACTTTGGTGATTCACCATAAGACACACATGTGAGGTAATCATTTATCTCTCTCATGATAGAGTAGGATTAGATCTTGTTGATGCTCTTTCTTTTACTCTATTATCACTTATGTGTTGGAAAGTTGGATGAGGTAAGTTGATATAGATTTTCAATATTTCAAAGCTAAGACTATCAGTAAACATGTCAAAGATAGGAAAGAAAGCAAGAAATTTAAAGGAGACTTTGATAAGTTTGAGGAGATTTACTCACCTTCATATATGGAGGAAAGTCTCAAAATGTACACAAACTCTAAGGACTCTAAGATCTTGCAACGAAGCTTAGGGAAAAAAAACCCTCACTACTGATAGCAAGGAGAAGAATGTGCTCCCTGAGCCCACAAAGGATATTGCCACCTCTTCAAATAGGGGTTATAATGAATGAGATGAAGGGATGGACACATGAGGTAAAAATTTAGAGGTAGAGGAGAATATTAGGGAGGTGGAAGGCAGGGAGCGAAGGAAGAGCAAAAGAAAAATAACTATCAGAGTGTTGACCAACAAAGAGAAGGAGGCTATAGGGACTGGAAAGAACAAAAGGAAAAGCTTGGATGACAACAAGGATAGATACGGGGAGGGAAGTGAGAAGGTGGAGGAGGATCTCATTGACAAGATGGAGTTGGAACCTAAATAGGGCTACGATGATGTGGGCACTACCACCTATAGATGCTCGGTTATAGGGAAGGATAGGAAGGTGGTATGGAAGAAATTTAACCATGCCTCAACCAATTTTGGTATCAAAAGGGAACTTATTAGAACCTAGGTTAGAGAAAACAAAGAGGGTAGAATCCAGCTAGAGGAGCTTATTGATCTAGCCTTGGTTATCCTTAGTGACATAGCCAAGGAGAATCTAGATATGGATGTTCTAAACAACATGAAAAATAGTGTAATGGATAGCAATCAAACCACTAAGTGGATACACTATGAAATCATTGACCTCAAATACATACTAAGAACTTTGGAAAGAGAGACATATAGCCTTAAGAATAGGGTCAGCAAGGATGAGCAAAGTATGGACAAAAGAGTGGATGCAGTGAATACCAGAACCCTTGAGATGGACAAGACTATACAAGGCATAGCTGAGTAGAATATTAACATTCTCAAGGATAATGAGAATATCAAGAAGTTCATTCACTATGTAGATGACTAGAATATATGCAGGGAGTAGGATCCAGATATCAGTCTTAAGGATAAGACTCTTGATGAACGAGGTAGGAAATGAACCAAATCAAGCACCAAGAAAAAAGATACTTTGACCCTTGATTAGGAGCTTTTAGAGATGAAAGAGATAGTTGGAAAGTTGTCCAAGCTCAATATCAATGCTATTAAGATGCTTAGAGACATTGTCTGAAGCCCCCTAGCCTTTTGTGGGCTGTCCTAGCTTTTTGGTGTCTCTCCCTGGCTTTTTCCTATATATTTCCTTTTTAGAGAGATGCCTTTTCTTTTGTTTTCTAGATCTCGGTAGCCTTTAATATTTTACTGTTGATTATTCTATCTATGTTCAGGGTTACAAGGCCCTTTTAAAGCCTATTTTCCTTAATCAAAAACATTTTGTCAAGATAAGGCTGTTGAAAAAAAATTCAAGTTGGATATTTGATAATGAAGACATTTGATTAAATACCAAGAAGGATTTTAATGCATAGATAGATAGTTTGATTATGTGAGATTCACATGGAGTATATATAGGGTGGTAACTTGGAGGGATAATAGTTTGGATAGTGTAGATATTATGTTTAAGGCATTTAAACTTGATGTTAATATTTATGCACTTTATTGATGTCAGTTCAATTGGAGTAGAGTAGAATTGTATTTTTGATTGAATGCAAAAAACTACAAATGGCTGATCAAATATTGAAGATATCAATACAATCAAGTTTTGAAATTTCTCTATACTACTTATAAACTTGTATATTATTGTAAAGGGTAGTGAGCCCACCCATTTTTTTAATGCAAATCCTAAAAATGTTGAGACCTCTAACTAGGCTTAGTCCTTTGACAAGGAAATATATAGTATACGCATGTGATTAAACTCCTAAAAAGGACAACAACTTTTCCAACGTACTTTCTATTAGTGGATCATTTTGTGGGTACCATTCCCATTAGGGTTTTCCCTTCACCATGTTTCCCCAGTTACCAAAATATGGTGTTATGAGTTTCTTTGTGGTATGGTTATTATTTCTTTTTAGTTTAATCATTCATGTAAGTTTAAGGCTAATAATGATATCCATATTTGGGAAATATGTTGTGGAATATTGATAAAACCCCCTCTTAATATTCCCTATCTCTAACATAATTCTCTTGCAATAATTTTCCAAATATGATGAGGCATTTTTGATCAAGGCCTCTTTTACTAGCTGATTTGGTTTTTGTTTTAGTACCAACATCTTTTGTGTGAAGGTAAGGTCATTGAAAGAAAACTTCAAGTTGGGTATTTGATAATGAAGAAAATTAACTAAGTACCAATAAGGATTACAATGCACAAACAAATAGTTTGAGTTGGTAAGATTCACAATGAGTAGATATAGGGCTATAAATTGGAGGGATGATACTTTGGATAGCATAGATACTATGTTTAAGATCACTCAACATAATGTAATATTTTTCATAAATTTTGGATGGATATTCTAAAGATAATCTTGATATCACAAAAAAAAAGCATATGATAGAGCATAGGAAAATTGGTTAGAAAATTAATTTGACTTGTCAAATCAAGAACTTGAAAAAGTAGGGATGAAATCCTAGATGTTAACCCTCAACTAGTGGAATGAGATATTTAGTTTTGAGTAACATGTAATTAAGTGCAAGGCTGATATATCAAATAAAATTGTATAAATGAAGGTATTTTGATTTAGAAAAGATGCCAAATATATTATAAAGATATGGTTGTTATATGTGCACTTTATTGATGTTTTCTAGATGAAAATTTGTCAATCAGAGTATAGGAGAAGGTTATATGTATTCTTGGATACAAGTAACTACAAAGGACTAATAAAATATTGAAGATATCTATACAATCAAGTTTTTATATTTCTCTATACTACTTATAAGTTGTATATGATTGTAAAGAGTAGTGAGCTCACCCATTTTTGTAATCCAAATCCTATATAGGTTGATACCTATAACAAGGTTTAGTCCTTTGTCAAGGAAATATAAACTATATGTATGTTATTAGACTCCTAACATGGTCAACAACTTTAACAAGGTACTTTTAATTAGTGGATCATTTTGTGAGTACCATCCCACTAGGGTTTTCCCTTGGCCAGTTTTCCCTAGTTAACAAAATATGGTGTAGTGCATTTATTTTTGGTATGCTTAATATTGATTTTTAGTTTAACGATCTATGTAATTCTAAGGCTAATATCTAATATCTATATTTTGGCTATATGTTATGGAATACTGATTGATACCCCCTCTCATAATTCCCCATTTCTAATATTATGCTCTAGCAATAACTTTCTAGATATGATATTAGTGGGTGAGGAATTTTTGATCAATTCCTCTTTCAATATTTTATTTGGATTTTCTTTTAGTACTAAAACCTTTTGTATATTTTGTTTTTAATTCTCTTGTGTAAGGATGTGGAGTTAGGATCCTTAGTTTGGGGGCATATGTCCTTAGGCTTATTGATTTCCCATCTCTTTGCAATATGCCACCTCATTCATCATTTGTCCCTTTCTTTAACATGAGTATAAATTGACTCATACTCATACTAAAGTGGAGACTTTTAGTATCTACATATTTTTTGTAGTTTTTTTTTCATGATCTTGTGTATGGATGTGGAGTTAGGATCCCTATTTTGGGGGCATATATCTTTTGGCTTAGTTATTTCCTCTCTCTTTACAATATGCAACCTCATTCATCATCTCTCTCTTTTTATAACATGAGTATTAATTGACTCATAGTCCTACTAAAGTGGAGGATAAATGTACCATTTTAAAATGGAAACACTTTCAATTAAGACCTTTTAGCCCTCCTTAGTGTGGTTTGGTACTTTAAGACCTCCTTTTGCATCTAAATACTTAAATAAAGGTCCTTTTTTCCTTCCAGAATTTCTAAAAAATCTATTTTGGCACTAATTTCTAATTTCTATGCAAGGATCATCATTTATTCTCTTAATCACTTAAATCATACTTTAAATACATTTTTACTATTTTCCTTGCATATGTCACCATTTTTCTCTAGTTCTTCAATTTTTTTGGGTTCTGAATTCCATTTTGATGCCCTATCATCTCCAGATCAGGGATGAGGTTATCCCTAATCTAGGGTAAGAGAAAAGTTATTCTCTCACTTGGGTGGTAAGGGGTGAGGTTATTCCTTACCTAGATGTTTTTCTAAAGAATCATGATGTGAATTATTTTTTTTTGCTTTCTCTCCTAAGCCAACATTACTCATAGTTTTCTTCAAAATAACTATAAAATAGGTATTCTCTTTTTATTTAAGAATCTATCATGCTTTATAGGAATCCATGGTATTCCAAAGGAATCCATTTGATAGGAAAGCTATCCATGTTCAAGCAATCAAGAAAGCATATTCAAGGGGTTTCAAGAAAGAAAGACATTCTTTCTCATAACATTCAAGTTGTTTCATCTATCATTGAGGCACACTGAAATAATTCACACATATTAGGTATTGTATTAAATTATTTCTCACTAGTTTCTATATTGATTCAAAGCTATTGCATCAATATTTTTGATCACTTATCAAACATAATTGTATCAACAATGTTATGATGTTCTCCATTGATAGATTTACTTCCACTACATGTTAGCATTCATTCATTTACTTTTTATTTCTACTTAAGGCTGATTTATCAATTGGGGATTAACAAAGGGACACCATTACTTCTCCAAAAAAATCCATTTTCCTTGTGTATAGGTACGAATCTACATGTTTTTGAAGTAGCAAAGTTAGATTTCAAAACTAGGTTTTCTACTCTCTTTCAAACTTTCAAGTTTCTAGGTTTTTTGTTCAAGGAAGGCCAAGTTTGATCTCAACCTTGAATCCAATAATTCCTAACCACATATCTCCTTGGACATAGGAAGTTATCCCTAATTTTAGGACTCCATATTTTTGTTTTTTGTAGATTCAAACCTCTTGATTTCAAATCCAAAACTGTTCCTATTTCTGACCCTAATACCATTTTCTTAGATCCAAGATGACCCCCCTAATTAGCCTTCAAGGTGAATTTTTTTATTCATTTTCCATTTCATATAATTTATATTTATGTTTTAGGTCTAATTAGTACATGTGCTTAGCTTTTATACATCCCATTTCATTACTTTCATTTCAATTAGTCAATTCACTTGCATGAAATCAACACATAATCAAATCATCCAAATACATATCAAATAAAGGGAAATGAAGTCTTATAGAAAGAGATACCTTTGGATTAATCCTTGAAAGGACTTAGATTTAGCATTGGCACCCCTAAATTCATTTTAGTTTTTCTAATAAACTATAGGCCCATTTGAGGGTTATATTTGAAGGTCCTTTTATTTTCTCTAATGTGACACCTAAAATTAGGAGTAATCAATATACATGCCTCACATATTGAATGCCTTCTAATTTTTATGTGACAGTAACATTAAGATCATCCTCCTTAGTCATAGTCACCCTTCCCCTAGGGCTTCTTCCCCTAATTCTTTCCTCATCATGAACCTCATACTCATCGTAATGTTCCCTCTTCTCAAGTCTATCCAATCTATGAAACACTTAATGTAAAATATCATGCATATGAACATTCTTTGAAACCACCTACTAACTAGTAGACCACCTCCTAACTTGTAGGCTTCTCATCCCTATTGTACCGTGGAACCCATTTCCCAATCACCAAATAATACTCTTGGGAATTATTCTATGATATCTAAATAAGGAACTATGATTACTATCATGAGCCTAACCTTATCCTCTAGCTCTCCTCTACCTCTTCCATAATCTCTACCATAACTTCTTTCACCATCACTATCCATTTCTCTTCTAGTGATAAGTTGTATTATTAATACATAAGAAAATGACATTAGTTCCATGATAAGTAAAACATAATGGGGAACTTTATACAAAAATTAATACATCAATTGGAACATAGAAAACATGCACTATACATTACAAAGAGAATCCCTAGGTTTCCCATCGTGGAAACCTAGGGTCTTAATACCATGTGTAGCAATCCACATGAAATAAATTTTAGCATGAATCATCTTCAATGATAATAATTTTATGTCTATTAGTGTAAAACACTTAGGCATTTCTATGATAGAGTTGGTTAGTTATCTTTGTGGCCGAGCCATCCTACTAAGGCTAAGAAATGTATTTAGACTTGTTTTATTTTAGTATGAGCTGAGTAATTTTAATTTCCAAGAAAGTCTATGGTCGTTGAGTACTTCCTCTACATGTCGAGTAAGAAAGAGGATAGTATGCACTGAGCTATATAGAGTTGGTTCATGCCGAGTTATACAGTGAGTGTTGAGCGTACAAAAGTGGAGGGACAACATGAAGATTAGTCATGACCGAGTGTTAGAGTGTTCATGTGTTAAGGAAGCTAGTGTTGGCATATTTTTTTTGAAATTGCATAAACATTGAGGTAAACAATTTTTGGCCAACTTATTGCATGCTTTAATGATCAAAGAGTAATTTAATGAGATGATTACACACTTTTTTTTGGATCATTAATCCCTATACAAGGTGTTTAACCAGTTGGAAAAATGGAAGGATTAAGTGACAAAGGGGAGAAATATAGATCATTGATCTTAATAGTAAACCTTCTCTAGTTGGTTATAAAAAAAGGATCCAAACCTTATTTTGAAGATGGTGAGTATGTATGCATGAGTAGTAAAGTTTAGATGCTTGAAGTAAAGGAGAATTAGATAGAGTGATCAAACAAAGTAGTGATGTGCAGAACAAAGTTTTCATCAAAATAGAGAGAGGCTCAAGTAGTGGAAAGAGAAGGTCCATATTCAAGAATTAAGAGTGATAATTGCAAGATTAATTACTAATACATTCTAAAAAAGTGAATCAAGGTAAATCTCTTAACAGAGTGGTCCTAATAGGCCTATGTAAATCTCTTAACAGAGTGCTTACTTTGTTGTAAATTTTAAATCCTTAATCAAGGTAGAATAAATAAGTCTTGTAGCTCTTATAGGGGTAGATCCCTCACAAAATATATCATTAGAAGAGATCAAAATTTTAGTTCTAATAGGAGGACTTTGTTACTACAATAGTGAAGATTTGTGGGCGTCATCACCACCCCAGTTTTACCTTCACTTTGGAAGGTTTATGGGTTGCCAAATATTTATATTCTGTGTTGACAATTTAATTCCATATTTATTGTTGTGATTAGTATATTAGATTTGACACATCATTGTAGTATATGTTTATGTGATTTGTGAAATTGTTGAGATAAGGGTTAGTGGTGAAAGATATCAATTTGATAATTATTTTAAAGGTTAAATTTTTTATAGATCTTAATTCACCCTCCCTCTTAGTATCTTTCTTTCCCAATAGACTTCCAACAATTAGTCTTGTTAGGATTAACCTCAGACAGAAATAACAATTACATGCAAATATAACCAATATCAAAAAATAATAAATCCCATAGAAGAGAACACACATAACAAGGATTTAATGTGGTTCACCCAATCCCTAGGCTACATCCACCAACAAAAAGTCCAATATTATTATTATCCAATGTTTACAATTTGCAATCTATTATAGCTCAATACCACCACAAGAAGCTACAATGTCACCATATATTATGAAATCCCTAACCCTAAGCCATTCTATATAAGTTTTTACCACTTACAAAATTAGGGCTAGAATAAGTCATCTAATAGAAAAATAACATTCAATGCCTTTTACAATAGTGAGTCATTTTTGGCTTCAGGGGTGCTACCCTCAAAAACCCCCACAGGGGTGTTGCCCCTCTACCCAACCCTATATTGAGATAGGGAGCACACGTGGGGCACTTCCTCTTGACCCCATCTTGGGGGCACTACATCCAAACCCCTGTAGAAACAAAATGGGGGTAAAATACACTGAATAAACCTATGAATTTGATTAGGTTCCACATCACAACAATTTCCCACTTGGAGATTGATCAAACTCCACAAAAATAATTTCCCACTTGGAGATTGATCATAGAATTGCTATACCTGTAGCTCCCACTAGAAAATCAAACCATCCTAAACTATGCTACTCTTTTATTCTATTTAGTTGAGAAGACCAACCAAAGCTGAAGAGGAGTTCAAATTCTCCCTTGTTACTCCTTTGGCAAACATATATGCTAGATAATCATATGTATGTATCTTCTCTAGCTTTAACTGCCCATCACCAAAAATTGAATGAATGAAATGGTATCACAAATGTATGTTTTTTGTCTTTGAATATAGAGAAAATTTCTTCATAAGATGAATGACACTTTGGCTATTTGTAAAAAAATAATTATCCCTTTGTGGGTGTCCCAATTCTTCATGAAGAATTGAAGCCATATCATCTCCTTGGCTACCTCTATAGAAACAAAATACTTTGCCTCTATAGTGGATAACACATTAACCTTCTATAACCAAGAATTCCAACTCATTGCTATCCCACCAATAGTAAATACATAACCTATAGTACTCTACTTGGTATCAATATCTCCTATCAAATCTAAATCAAAATAACCTTGTAAATCAATATTAGAGCCCCCAAAATGTAAACATTTACTAGATGTTCCTCTCAAATATCTCAGAATCCATTTGACTACATTCTAATGCTTAATCCCTAGATGACTCATATACCTACTAATAGCTCCCACTGCACGTGTAATAGATGGCCTAGTACATACCACAGTATACATTAAGCTTCTTATAGCTGAAGCATAAGGTACCTTGGACATCTTATCCTCATCTTCTTATATCTTTGGACATATCTCCTTGGTCAACTTCAAATGATCAGGTAAAGATGAGTTGATAACTTTAGCATTCTTCATAGAGAAATATTGCAATACCTTCTCAATATAATTAGTGTGAGATAATGTCAATTTTCTATTTTTTCTATCTCTACAAACTTTTATACCAAGAATTTGTTTTACTGCCCCCAAATCCTTCATAGAAAATGAATGTGCTAACTGTTGTTTTAACCCCTTAATGTGGTCCATGTTCGACCCAACTACAAGCATATTATCAAAAAATAAACATAAAATAATTTAGTTGTCATCATCCAACCTCTTAAAATTAACACAATAATCTGAATGACACCTATTGGATCCATGTTTATGCATAAAATTGTTAAATTTTAGATACCATTATCAAGGTATTTGCTTGAAGCCATATAAACTTTTTCAATCTACACACTAAGTTCTCTTTACCTTTGACATCAAATCCCTGTGGCTATGCCATATATCTCTCTTCATCAAAATCACCATGAAGAAAGGCTATTTTAACATTATGCTACTCCAAATCAAAATCTTTAGTAGAAACAATACTTAAAATAGTATGAATAGAATTCATTTTAATAATAGGAGAGATTATCTCATCAAAATCTATGCCCTTTTTCTATGAAAATCCTTTCACAACTAACCTGGCTTTAGATATTTTCTTACATCCATACTCTTCTTTCAACCTATAAACCGATTTGTTTTGTAAATCCCCTTTACCTGCATGCAACTTACATAAATTTCAAGTCTTATTTTTAGAAAAGATTCCATTTAATCTTTCATTTTAGAGTCCCATTGAATCTTTGTATCTACTTGCACAACTTCATCATAATATTCTAGTTCACCAACACCAGTTAGTAAAATAGAGTACAAAGAGGAAGAAAATATTTTTGGAGGTGTACTTAACCTTGTTGACCATCTATCATTCATGTGGTATTTGTGGTTGCAATTTTTGTAGATCATGAGGAATTACTAGAATATCATCTTTTGGAGTTTTATCCAACACTACATAATCATTTTCTTTCTTCTCATGCTGCTACAACAAAACTTTGTACAACACTTTCTCATTGAATATGACATCTCTGCTTCTTACAATTTTGTGATTTTCAAAATCTCAAAGCCTATAACCAAATTCATAAATAACATATCCAAAAAATACACATTTCTTTGACCTCTATCAATCAAATATACAATAATATTAACAACCTCTTCCCACATATTTAAGGGCAGCCCAATATGCAACCTCATTCTCCTTGTATGCTCCATTATTGTCCTATTCATGCATTGAACCACTTCATTTTCCTATGGAGTCCTTGGAACAATTTTTTGTCTACGAATACCATTATAGGAACAATGATCTTCAAATTCTTTGCTTCAATACTCACCACTATTATCAAATTTGAGACATTTTAGCCTTTTACCAGTCTCATTCTCAACCAAGCATTTCCATTTCTTAAAAGTTAGAAATTCATCATATTTGTGTCTAAGGAAATAAACCCATACTTTTATAGTTTCATCATAAATAAATGAAACATAGTAATGAGAGCCACCAAGGGAAGATACCCGAGCTAGTCTCCATACATCTATATGCATAAGCTCTAATTTCTCATTTTTCTTTTCCTTCCTACTCTTCACAAAACTCACTATCTTTTGTTTTCCATACACACAACATTCAAAAAAATCCA
Organism: Cupressus sempervirens; assembly: GCA_028749045.1. Lineage (NCBI taxonomy): Eukaryota > Viridiplantae > Streptophyta > Pinopsida > Cupressales > Cupressaceae > Cupressus > Cupressus sempervirens. The sequence goes on from CM053793.1 coordinate 462,355,832, forward strand.
TATTGACACTTTTTAGACCTAGTAATTTTTTTTTGAATGAAGTAATTTTGTACCTTTCTCACTCATGTACCCAAGTTTTTTTTCCATAGTTCTATATCAAAATCTAATTTTTTTTTTTGTTCTCCTTGCTCAACTACAACAATTGTTCCTAAATTTTCATTTTTCTCTAAAACAACTAAAGTAGAAAGAATAATATGACTTGTACAAAGATATAAGGTTCCTACTAATAGTGCCAAGCATAATCGAATACTTCCAAGTTACTTTCTGTCTAAAATCACCTTGTCCCCATCTATCATAGTTCTCTATTTCTTGGTTTTTTCTCCAATGGCTTTCATAAATCCTTCTGATAAAGATAGTCCTCCATTTGAATTTTCCATAATTGAAAGTTATACCCATTAAACTTCTCAACCTTTAGGTTATCCTCATCTATCATTGCACACACTAAGTTGTGAGACCTTCCTACAAAGGATTGCTAAAAAAAATTAAAAAAATGATGACTGTCTAGCTAAAACAAATTAAAAATGATGATATTTTGGTTCTAATACCACCAATTAGAATTAATGATTAACAAAAATAAAAATTACATGCAAATATAACCAATGTTAGAAAATAATAAATCACACAGAAGAGACAACAAGATACAAGGATTTAACATGGTTCATGCTATCCCTAGGCTACATTCATCAACAAAAAGTCCAATATTATTATTATCTAGTGATTAAAATCTACAATCCCTTATAGCTTAATTATTGCAAGAAGCTACAATATTACCATACATTATGAAAATCCTAACCCTAAGCCATTTTATACAAGCTTTTCAGCTTACAAAATTAAGTCTAGAATAAGTCATCCAATAGAAAAATAAAAGCCAATGCCCTTTAAAATTGTGAGTAATTTTTGGCTTTAGGGGTGCTGCCCCTGAAAACCCTTGTGAGGTTGTTGCCCCTCAACCCCAACATGTATTGCAAAAGAAAGTACACTTAGGGAATTTCCCCCAAACCACCATAGAAATAATATGGGAATAAACCAAGCCAAGTAAACCTATGAGTTTGATTAGGCTCCACACTACAACATGTATTGGATCTTTTTTATCCTAGAAGAAGTATAACCACTTGAGAGTCAAGATCTTGGAGATGGAGGCTTACAAGTTGGGAATGATCATTGAAAAATAGAAGCTTGATATAAAATTTTCACTGCAAAAACTTGAAAAAGTAAGAGAGGATATGGAAAAATCATTAAAGATAAGGAAGGAGTTGGTAGTCTAATAGAATGATACTCAATATCAAGAAGAAGACACTAAAGGACTACTTGATGATGGAAATTCTACTAAAATTGATGTAGCAATAATGGATCTCTTGTAAAGGAACAATACATTAAATGATGAAAGAAGAGGACTAAAGAGAGAGCATGAAATCTAATTAGTAAGTTTGTGTGAAGTGACTAAAATAAAAAAAGTTGTGGAAAATATGACAATGGATGATGAAGAAAAGAGATGAATGACCACAAGACTTGATGAAAGAATATCTAATGTGAAAAAGGTCACCAAAAGAAATTTGATATGCTCAATCAATTGTTAAGTGTGAATCAATAACTCAATAGGAAATATGTGGAGATGAAAAATCTAAAATATGAGAATGAACATTTGAGAAATGAGTTGAGATCTAAGAAGGAATACATTGAAAGGTTGAACAAACCTAAAGAAACCGTGAGATACTATGAAGAGATGATGAGATCATAGAGAACACCCCATTATACATCTAGTCTAGGATATGTTGAGCACATATCATCTACCAAGGAAGAAGAATTATCAAAGGGTGGAGAATAAAGGAATGTAAAGTCAAAGAATAACAAACCTACATGGTATCATTGTGGGAAACTAGGTCATACGAAAAATGTTTATAGAAGCAAGAGTGGTAAGTAAAAACCTAAGCCTAATTCATTGGATATGATTTCAATTTTAAGAAGAAAGGACATCAAGCACATGAGTGAAGATCCAAAGTAAAAAATTACACCAGTTGGACTTATATTTTAAGGATTTTTCTATAATTTTTAGAAGTATGGACATAGAGCTCAAGAATGCAGATTAAAGGCAAAACCTAATTGGACAACTAAGAAGAAAGGAAATACACCTAAGAAAGGCAACTCTTACAATTGGGATTACAATACATGGTACAAATTTCATTATTGTGGCGAGTATGGTTGTATTGTAGAAAATTATATCTAGATACAGTTTAGAGGAAAATCCAAGAGTTGAATGAATGGTAGTACATTTTTCTATAGTGATGTAGGAGCATCCTAGGGTATTTGGAAATTGTGCATGTTGGAGGGATTTTGGCTTGCGAGATGAAGTTCTCAAGGATTTGTTTGAATGATTTGGTGCATTTATTACATGGGGATTGAGATCATGATGTGGATCAATTTTTGGAGTTTGTGTGGACATATTTTGGTCTTGGTTAATTGTTCTTGATGTATTTAATAAGTGTTGTAAGCCTTTTAAGGGATTTGGCATTTAATTTTTGTTGGTGGCCAACTTGTGGCTCAAAATGTATTTAGCATAAGGGTTTATTTAATTTGTAGATTACTATGCTGACTTGTGGTTTAGTTGGGTATAATTGGGGGATATTATGGAGTCTTTAGTCATTATTCATCCATATTGGAGAAGAGGATGTGGTGGTGGATAAAACTTTGAGAAGAGCTCATAGTTGTGGCTTGGAAAACACAGAGATTTCTTGGTGGGCTTATGGGCACAAGTTTAGATCTTCCTTGGAGGTTTTTACTAGAGTGTGGATATGGAATAGCTAGAGTTTAGATTTGATCTTGAGGGATCTTGGAGTGCTATTACTTGCTTTGTATTTGGTCATAATTAGGAAGACCTTACTGTTAGAAATGCTTTAGAATAATTGAGGGGGGGGGGGGGGTGAATCAGTTATTCAAGGTTCAAATGTCCAAATAATTTTTTTTCACTAAGTATAGTGAGCTCAATTAAACTAACCATGCATCCAAGCTAAACGTTATTCTTTGCAAGTTACTAATAAATCAACATGTATGAATAAGACATGAAAGATTAACACATAAGACAATGATTTATGTGGAAACCCAATTTGGGAAAAACCACCAATAACATGCTACTCCTTTCTCACTCTTCTAAAGTGATTTCCTGTGAAAGGCCTACCCTATTAAAGGCTACAAAAAACATTGTTAAATGTGACCTGGTTAAAGGATTTCAACTACCCTTTTAGAAGTGGGCCTAGTTAAACGACTTTAGAATATTTATTTGGAATGTCACCCTATTAAAGGATTTACAAAATGGTTGTTAAACCAACCTAAGTCCATAGGATTTTTCTCTAATAGATACAATTGCTAAAGAGTAACAATAAGGGCTTTTGATTTGATATAACTCACAACATGATTTGTAGATTTTAGATGTCAATTTAGTACACAAATTTACTTTTCTTTTAGTCTCTTTAGCTCTGACAACTTTTCCTCCTTTCAAGCTTTGTCTCCATGAGTCTTCATGCTTGTTGTGCCAATGCAATCACCTCAATGGTCACCTATTGAAGTAAAGTCTTTGCACTCTATTCTTCCCTCTCAATGCCTTATCCTTGACACCATACACACTCTCTCTCTACTCCTTGACTTATAACTCTTTAAATAGAAGTTTGGAATACTTTTCTTGCTCTAATCTTCTCACTCTTATTTTGGTTCGAATGGATTAGGTAGGATACGATGTATCTACCACTTAACTTGTTTCTTCTAGAAACATCATGTGGAATCCACCTATATTCACCTAAAAATGGTTTACCTAGAATTTTGTGTCACCAACTCAACATTCTTATCTTCCATCTTGTTAACAAAATTCAAGGTAACAAACTTGTCAACTCAAATCTAATGAATCTTTGACTTTTCAAATAATGCAATAGCTCGACACTATTGACTTTTTGATGCTCAACACATATGATATTACTCGACACCCACTATGGATTCACTTAGCATCAACAAAGTTTTATTGATGCTCAACACCTATTACATTTTGTATAGCTTGGCACCTAAACCTACTTGACACCTTCTATTTCACTTGTCACACACTAGATTTTGCATTTGTTTGGCACTTACTGATAATTTACTTAGCATGAGGAAAATTTCTCATCACCCACTGATGAATTTAGTTAGGCTTTGCAGACAATTTTGTTATAACTTATTCTTCTAGAATTTCTAAGTGTAGCCAACCTCTGTATCTTCATGTTTATAAATACATCATTTTACCATTGTCTTAATTGATCCTTGTATTTCATTACAAAACCATAACTCAAACTTTCCCTTCGTGCTTTTGTTACAACTTATTGATTAAATCCTCTTCATCAATCAACTAAGTGATAGTACTTGGATCTTATAAGCAATTTTCATTCCAAAAAATAGGAGGTTTGATAGTAGTGACAAAAAAATGATTGAAAACATTCTTTATCAACAATCTATGCCCGCAATAGCATGATCGGCAACTTCAGATCAATTAAATGGCTTTTCCATGAGCTTGAGGATGTCAGAGATAGGGTTTCCCAAATGGAAAAAATCAAGAGCAAGATAGGTGCAGAAAGCCAAGGTGACCGGAATAGCTGGGAGACTCTAATGGAGAGGAGAGTAAAAAATATTGAGAACTACAATCACAACCTGGCAAGTCAAATGATCTCCCTCCTCGCTTCAATCAACGACAACATCCTCTCTCTCTTGGAAAATCTCAAAGACAGGAACCAGATGGAGGAAGATGATAAATAGAACATAGACAAAGATAGGCTGGATGTGGATAAAGCCAAGGACAGTACTATGGAGCAGGATTTGACGAACGCCCAGGATCATAAGGAAGAAGAGCAACAAGAGTGCGCCGAAGCTGCCTAGACCATGCTCGAGATGGAGAAGTAGTCGGCTAGGTTGGGTCTCTGTCTTTTGGTTTTTTTTTCTCCTGGCTTTGGCTTTTTGTCTGGTCTCTATTTTTCTGGTTGGTTCTCTGGCCTTTTTTGTGGGCAGTTGTTTCGGGCTGGGCCTTTGGGCTTATTTTCAGCCGTAAGGATTATGTTTTGGCTGGGCATTTTTTTGCTTATTTTCAGCCTTTCTTGTTGTTAAACTTATGGGTTTTAGGACCCCTTAAAACCTGTTTACCTTATCAAAAACAATCTCCCTTCTTCAATAATGATTTTTTCAATCAGATTTCAATAATTACAACCCAACACATTACATGTAATTAGTTATTTTATGAATAAAGAGTTTTGATTGGGTATTAGATCTTGCATTATTGTTGTGTTTCTACTATGTGGTTACTTTCTAGGGGCTAGGAAATTTTCTTTTGAGATTCTCCTACCTTGTACTATATTAAATGGTATCAGAGCCTGGCTTTTCTTGAGCATGTAGATAGATTGTCGAAGCTGAGACAATTTGCACTAGGAGTTGGGGTGATGATTATATAATTGAAGGTTGATTTATTATAGAGAATTTGCAAAAATCTTGAAAGATGCCTCCAAGATAATTGGATCCTAGGGCGATTGAAGACCTCTATGATGTTGTGGAAGCAAGGATCTTAGAGAAGATTAAATTTGAATTTAGATTAGAGATGGTGCTAATGAAGAGTGATATGATTATTGAGATCATAAGTGCTATAGGTGGTGCACCTTGGCATATGGAAACTAAAGATTCTTATAAAGAAATTGCTGAAGACTTTGAAATTGCTAGATCAAGTGGTGATAATAAAATTAATCATGTGGAGAGATGTATGGGAAATATGGCTCATTAGTTTGATAGATGTGGATCTTAGTTGAAGCATAAGATGGGGGTTTCTAGTTTCTTAGGTACTTTGAATCTTGGAGACCTAATTGATTGGAGTGGTGAATTACAAGACTACTTCAAGTTAGAGGATATTGGAGATCCACTCAGAGTAAGGTTGGCATAGACTAAGCTAAAGGGACATGTTGTGCTTTGGTGGAAGGAATTACATCAAGATAGAGAAGAGGAAGGTAAAATGAAGATCAATAGATGGAAATTAATGGTGACAAAATTGAAGGCTAAGTTCATACCTACTGATTATGAACTTGAGTTGTTTAAGAGGTTGTATAATCTGAAGAAGAGAGATATAATTTGAAAGATTATACAGAGAATTTCTACAATTTGACTATTTAGTCTAGGCATAGAGAACTAGCTAAGGAGAAGGTGGCTAGTTATAATAATGGTTTGAGATTTAATATTCATGATGAGGTTGGTATGTTTAATATTTCTTTCGTTGAGGATGCTTATAAGTATGCTTTGAGATAAGAAGAGAAGTTGAAGAGGAAAAATCAAGGTAGTTATTAAGGGAAGGAGAAGAAAGACTACTCAAAAAAGGCTAAATCAAGTGCAAAAGATGAACCAAAACCTATTGATTAGAAGAGAATGATAGGTAGAGGTGAGTTTAAGGGTACTTGTTTTAGATGTCATGAAGAAGGACATAAATCTTATGAGTTTCCATAGAAAGCTAGTGATAGGAGGGATGTTGTGAATGAGGTTGAAGACCATACTAGTGTACCTAAGCAAGGAGAGAGTTTTCTAGCTTGACAAGTACTGGTTGGTCACAAGATGCTAGAATATTGTTATAGGAGTAATTTGTTTAGGACTTGTTGCAAGTCTAGTGGTAAAGTCTGTAAGGTGATTGTAGATGGTGGTAGTACTAATAACCTTGTTGCTGAGGAGATGGTTAAGAAACTTGGTTTGAAGAGAGTGAGACATCCTTTTCCTTATAAGATTGGTTGGTTGAAAGGATAAAATGTTTTGGAAGAAAGGGAAAAGTGCCTTGTTGATTTCTAAATTAGGTAGTATGAGGATGAAGTGTGTGTGATATTATGGACATGAATAGTTTTTATTTGTTGCTTGGTAGACCTTGGCAGTATGATTGCAAGATTGTGCATGGTTGTGTCAAGAGTGTGTTTACAATTATGAAAGGTGGTAGTAAGAATTCCATGATTCCTTTACAGAATGAAGAATTCAGTAGGAGGAACTTGAGTATTGGTAGCCAAGTTGAGGTGAAGGATTCTGAAAGGGTTAGAGATTAGTGTGGACAACAAACCTATGAAAAATGAGGATGGATATGAAGAAGTAGAAGTGGAACAAGGGAAAGAGTGTACAAGTTGAGGACTTAGAGGACATGTATGTGGAAAACTAGTTTGGGATTTATGTGTTGAATCCTAGATGATGTTCTTCCGGCTATTGAGAACATATTTTTGCACCTAGGGTCTTTGATGTAGGAGCATCCTAGGGTATTTGACAATCCTGCATATTGGAGGTATTTTATCTTGTGAGATGGAGTTCTCAAGGATTTTTTCAGATGATTTGGTGCATTAATTGCACGAGGATTGAGATCATGATGTGGATCAATTGTTGGAGTTTGTGTGGACCTATTTTGGTCTTGTTTAATTATTCTTGATGTATTTAATAAGTGTTGTAAGCCTTTTAAGGAATTTGGTATTTAATTTCTATTGGAGGCCGAGTTGTTTCTCAACATGTATTTAATGTAAGGCTTTATTTAATTTTTAGCTTATTGGAATAATTTGTGGTTTAGTTGGGTATAAGTAGGGGGTTTTATGGAGTCTTTAGTCAATATTCATCCATCTTTAAGAGGATGTGGTGGAGGAGAAAACTTTGAGAAGAGTTAGTAGCTATGGCTTGGAAAACTAAAATGAGCCTTGGTTAAGTTATGTGTTAAATAAGCATTAAGAATGAAGATGGACTCTTACTAGTATCATGAAATTATAATATTCATAAACTTGTTTTTATAATTGTAATGTCACCCCTTAAAAGCTTGTAAAATAATAAACAATGGAATAATTAATAAATAATGTTACCATAACATAACATAAACAAATTAAATAAAATATAAACAAATAAAAATAAAAAAATTAACAAAAAAATTCATAATTACCTTTGAAAATAGGTGGGTACCACAAGTCAGTCACTCATGGGCCCCCATGCATGATATTTAACATGGTAGTGATAATTGGAAAAAAAGGAGTAGACAATACAACAACATAGTGAATGGTGATCAAGTACCCTAATTAGCATGGACCCCATGGACAAGACAAGAGCATTGCCGAAGGAGAATTGAGGGAATAGCCAAGAAAGAAATAAACTTGGGAAGGAGTGGGCCAGCCACAAAGTCAATTGGGATATTAAATCAATACCTCCCTAAATCACATTAATTTCCAAATATAGCTAAGTTATATATGAATACCTATGATAAAATATGAAAGGCTATGATTTTATATAATAAGGAAAGGATATTTTAATTCAATTTTTTCTTATGCCATATACAAGTATATTGTATTATGGAAAATTATTGTTTATTAAGGTCAAGAGAGTTCTTTGGGGAAAGAGTGATCTTAATAATTTAAGATCAAGAAAGTCCCATTAGGAAGAGAGAGACCTTAACATAACACCAAAATATTTCATAGTGGTTAACATATGCATACGTGTTAAGGGCATTGGATAGAGAATACCTCTTCTAGTAAGGGCCTTATAGTGAGCACTTCATAGAAGACATAAAGGTAATCAATGGTCTAAGGATCCTTGAGAGGGTTATTGATCCTAATATGGAGACATCTTTTAGGTAGGGTTAAGTTAGAGGGTAGAATAGCAAAAATTTAATCTATTAATTTATGAATTCTAACAATATGTTTTGCAAGTAATCTTACCCTAATTAGCAATGACATTATAGTGATATCAAAGCTTAATCCTTCCATCTTGTGATGATTGTTACATATGTAAGGAACCATGGAGCAGAGGACACTATTGTTCAAAAAGAGAAGAATTATACCAAAAGAACCTATGCTTTGAATGTAAGTTACTATGCAATTGTAACCATAAATGCAAGATAGGAAAAATAAATAATATACAAAAATCAATGGAAGAAAATCTACCCAGGAAGAAAGAAAAAATTGAGGAGCACGAACATGGATTCATAGTGGTTATTACACAAGAAAATGAGAAGATAAATTTCTGAATAAAAGGCTCACTTAGGGGGAAAAAATTAATTGCCCTAGTGGATTCAAGTGCTACACACAACTTCATTGGAAGACATCTAGTCATAATAAGGAATCTAAAAACTAAATAATTTAAGGGTTTCAAAGTAGCATTTGGAAATGGTTCAATAGATAATTGTGCTACTCTAGTACCCCAGCTAGAAATCAACCTAGGAGGACACACTTTAAAAAGGGACTTTTATGTAACAAATATCCAAAATGATACTATGCTAGGGATTCCATGGATAAACTCCTTAGAGAAATTCATGGTGGATGGTCCTAATTCAAAAATATGCTTCAAACATTAAGGGAAGGAAGTTAGACTTAAAGGGTTACTAGATTCTTCCCCAAAGGAAGTCTCTTGTAAGAAAATGGCCAAAATACTTAGTCATGACCAAGGAGAATGGATTACACAATGTATGGTAATGGATAAATCTAAATGATAAGGAAAAAATATTCATATAGATATCACACCAATTTTGGAAAGGTACAAAAGGGTTTTTGATGAAATTCCTCTAGGGCTCCCCCCAAAAAAATAGTTTGAACACTCGATCAAACTAGAAGAAGGGGTCAAATTAGTGATAATGACTCCATAGTGACACCTTAGGATATTCAAAGAAGAAATAGAAAAGGCAATCCAGGAATTACTAGAAATGGGCCATATCCAACATAGTAGCAGCCCCTTTTCTTCTTCTGTAGTTTTAGTCAAAATGAAAGATGGTACTATGAGGATGTGCATTGATTAAAAAGCCTTGAATAATAAGCCCATAAATAATAGGTAGCCCATACCAAGGATTGATGAATTAATGGATAAATTGCACAAAGAATGATACTTCTCAAAAATTGACCTAAGGTCAAGATATCACCAAAAAAGAATGAGAAAGGAAGACATTCTGAAGACTACATTCAAGTTCCACTATGGGCATTTTTAATTTCTAGTCCTTCCATTTGGCCTCACTAATACACCAACAACCTTCCAATCTTGTATTGACCACATCTTTTGCCAACAACTAAGGAAATTTCTACTCATATTATTTGATGATATACTTATTTATAGTAAGAGATGGGAAGAACATCTACAAAATATTGAGGAGGTTTTTAAAATTTTGGAAACATAGTCATTATACGCCAAAGCTTCAAAATGTGAATTCAGATAAGAAGATATTATATACCTGGGACAAAAAATTAGTGCAAATAGAGTAAGCATAGATGAGGAAAAATAAAAGTGATCAAAGAATGGCCAAGATCCAAGACCCTAACCCAACTCAGGGGTTCATTGGTTATTACAGGTGCTTTATTAAAGGGTTTTCAAAAATTGCATCTCCCTCATTGATTTAACAAAGAAAGGAGCATTCGCATGGAATAATATATCTCAACAAGCCTTTGAAGAACTCAAAGAAATAATGTGTACTTATCCTATTCTAGCTATTCTATATTTTAGCAAACCTTTCAAACTACAATATTATGCATTAGGAGAAGGAATCAAAGTAGTACTCATGCAAGAAATGCACCCAATAGTTTTTGAAAGTCAGAAGCTTACTGAAGTAGAAAAATATTACTCTATATATGATAAAGAGATGTTAGCCATCATGCATGCCTTAGAAAAATTTCATTAGTACTTAGTTTGTGGAAGATTCATTATAAAAATAGATCATAACAATTTAAGATTCTTCTTAAATCAAAAGGATCTTAATGATCAACAACAAAAGTGGGTTAGTTGAATCCAAGATTATGATTTTGATATAGAATATGTTAAAGGAGTTAATAATGAGGTGATGGACACTATCTCAATAATATCTCATATAAATAGTATTACAAGAATCTCCAAGGATTGGAGGGAAGACATTATAGTAGAATACACTAAGGATCTTCAGGCAGAAGAAATATTAGAAGAGAACTTTCCTAATGAAGATTTCAAATTTTGGGACAATCTAATACTCTACAAAGAAAGAATTTATTTAACTACATAGTAAAAAATTAAAGGAAAAATACTTAAATAATATCATGACAATCCATTAACAAGTCATCAAGGATACTATAAAACATACAAGCATATTAGAGAGAAATATTCTTGGAAAGGATTTAAAAAAGAGGTACTAAAATATGTACAAGAATGCATGACTTGTCAAAGAAATAAGGTAGAATTGTAACACCTCATAGGATTACTACAACCATTATGCATCCCAAACCAAAATAGGAAATCATATCAATGGATTCATAACAAAAGGCTTCCAAAGACCCAATGAAAAAGTAACATTATTGTGGTCGTATATAGACTTACAAAATATGCACATTTTTTTGCCATCTCAACTGAATACAAGGTACACCAAGTAGCTAAATTAGTCTTTAAAGAATTTTTTTAATTCCATAAGCTTCTACAAAATATTATAAGTGATAGAGAAAACAAGTTTCTCAACAAATTTTGGCAAGAAATCTTCCATGTAATAGGGACAACCCTAACCCCCAGCACAAGTTATCATCCTCAAATTGATGGACAAATAAAAATTGTCAATAAGTGGCTAGAAGGACACCTAGGAACTACGTTACAGGACACCAATAGACCTAGATTAAATGGTTACATTTGGGAGAATATTGCTATAATACTACTCATCACATGTCAATATGAATGATCCCATTTAAGACACTCTATGGATATGAAGCTACATCTTTTGGGAGCCTAATAACATAAGAAAGTTTAGTGCTTGATGTAGAAAATTTTATTAAGAAAAATATGGCCATCATACAAACCTTAAAAGAAAACTTGTATCAGGTACATAATCAACAAAAAATATATGTAGATAAGAAATGAATTGAAAGGACCTTTACATCTAGGGATTTAGAATTCTTATGACTACAACCATACAAACAAACATCAATAAAGAAAAATGGTGCTAAGAAGTTGAAACCATGGTGCTACAGACCATATAAGTTACTAAGGAGGATCACAGTGGCCTATGAGCTTGAACCTCTCCAAGATATTAAGATAAATAAGGTATTCCATATTTCCCACCTCAAAAAGGTTTTAGGACAATGAGTAACTCCATGCAAAGAATTTTCTCCCTTGGATGATGAAGGTCAACTCATTCTAACACCCAAAGTTATTCTAGACAAGCATGAGAAAAGAATGAGGAATCAAACCATTATTGAGTTCCTAATTAAGTGGAAGAATCTACCTGAGATATATATTACATGGAAAAATAAAGAAGTGTTTTAGTTGCTTGAGGACAAGCAAATTCAAGATGGAAGGACTGTAATGAGCCTTGGTTAAGTTATGTTTTAGATAAGAAATAAGTCTTCATTACCATATCTTTGTAAACAATTATTCATCAAATCAACTCCTACCGTTTATTAAATTCAGAATAAAGATGAACTCTTACTTGTATCATGAAACTATAATATTCATAACCTTGTTTTATAGTTGTAATTTCGACCCTTAAAAGCTTGTAAAATAATAAACAATGGAATAATTAATAAATAATATTATTGTAACATAATATTAAAAAATTAAATAAAATATAAACAAATAAACGTAAAACAATTAACAAAATAAATCATAATTACCTTTGCAAATAGGTAGGTACCATGAGTCACATCACTCACAGGCTCTTGTTCATGATATTTAACATGGTAGTGATAATTGGAAAAAAAAAGGAGCATACAACACAACAACGAACAGTGATCAAAAAGCCCAATTAGCATAGACCCCATGAACAAGACAAGACAATTGCCAAAGAAAAATTGAGGGAATATCCAAGCAAGTGGTGAACTTGGGAAGGAGTGGGCCAGCCATGATGTTAATTGGGTTATTATCAAGCCCTCCCTGAATCACATTAATTTCCATAAGTAGCCAAGCTACATATGGCCACCTGTGATAAAATATGAAAGGATATGATTTTATATAATAAGGAAAGGATATTTTAATGTAATTTTTTCTTATGCCATATACAAGTATATTGTATTAAGGAAAAATATTGTTTATTAAGGTCAAGAGAGTCCTTTGGGAAAAGAGTAATCTTAATAATTTAAGACCAAGAGAATATTATTAGGAAGAGAGTGACCTTAACATAAATCTAGAATAATTCTTAGTGGTTAACATATACATATGTTTTAAGGGCCTTGGATATAGAATACCTCTTCCAAGAAGGGCCTTAAAGGGAGCACTTCATAGAAGATAGAAAGGTAGTTAGGGGTCTAAGGATCCTTAAGAGGGTTATTAATCCTGATATGGAGATGTCAATAAGGTTGAGTTAAGTTAGAGGGTAGAATAGAAAAAAATAAATTTATTAATTTATGAATTCTAATAATGGGTTTTATAAGTAATATTACTCTAATTAGTAGGGACATTAAAAAAATAAGGAGATTTCTTGGTGGGATTATGATTACAAGTTTAGATCTTCCTTGGAGATTTCTACCAGAGTGTGGATCTAGACTAGCTAAGGTTTAGATTGGATCTTGGTAAAATATTTCTTGCTTACTATAACTAGAAATACCTTACAACCTAATGCATTGCATGTAATCAAGTATTTTATGAATAAAGAGTTGTGATTTGGTATCAGATCTTGCATTATTGTTGTGTTTCCACTAGGTGGTTATTTGCTATGGGATAGGACATATCCTTTGGGGATTCTTCTGCCTTGTACTGCATCATACAGTTGTCATAAGATTGGACATTTGAGCAGAAACTTTAGGACTAGAGCACTAGCACCAAACAATTAAAAAAAGAGAGGAAAAGTTAAAGTTGATGTAGAATATACAAGAAATGAGATGATACAAACATGGAGAAAGAAGGAGGAAGGCAACAATAGAACCATTAAAGTTGATATCATCCAATCCAATAGTCAAATTTTAGTAACATCAACTAGCAGTCCACTGTCCTAATTATAATAGACTTTTAGAATATACACATTAATGATAAATTACCATATATAACATACACACAAGTTTGACATTAGAATTTAACTTGGAAACCCAATTTAGGAAAAACACTAGTAACATGTCACCAACTTTTCACTCTTCTGAAGTGAGCTTTGTTAAGAGCCAACCCTATTAAAGGTTGCAAAATACATTATTAAATGTGACCTTGTTTAAGGATTTAGTCACCCTATTAAAAGTGGCCTTGTTAGAGGATGTTAGAACATTGAATTAGAACTTCACCTTGGTTAAAGGATTTACATATGATTATTAGGTCAACCTTGATTAAAGAATTTCAAATACTGACATAATGATTAGAAAGTAACAATGAGTTTTGATCTATTAAGCACAAATCACTTTGAAAATATAGATCTTAGTTTGGTTCACAAGCTGATTCATTGTCTAGCCTTCATTGTTACCTCAATCTTTGATTCTCTTGAAAACCCTTCAAGTAATCACTCTTCTTCTCTTCTCAACTCTTCTCAACCTTCTACTTTATTTTTCTAGTCAATAACATCAACAAATGCTCCAACCTTCAACCATGTCAAAATTTAGCCCTTGTACCCCCTTAAATAGGTAATTCTAATCTTTTTCTTCTTTAACACTACTATAGATCTTAGGGTTACAATCAAATTCAACACATTCAATGAATCTTTCCACCTTCTCATTCACCCTTTTCTTTTCTAGAAAAATCTTCACAAATCCTTACATAGAAATGCATAAACACAACTTCACTTGATTTAAATATTCTAGATCATCCATCCTTATCTTCAACACACTTTCCATATTCCAAGAAATCAACTCTATCAATTGGAGATTATGATTCATCACAAACTATTAAAATGGTGTTCCTTGACCAATTATGTTCTAATACTCGATCATCACTAGGTTACTCAGTCACTACTAAATTTATTTCTTGACATATATACTGTCACTTGGTCAATACTGATACTCGATCAACACTATTTTTGGTCAACACTTATTATGGCTAGGTTGACACTAGCATCACTCGACATGTATTGCAATTTCCTTAGTCTTATGCTCCATTTCCTAGTCAAGCCTATGCATTTGGTCTATCTTTGATCTCTTCTTCAAGGATTTTGTACACCTTTCTTTTTTACTTCTAATATGATTAAATGACCACTTTATCTTGTTAAAGTCTAACTAATCAAGTATGCATTTGTAGTTTTCTCTTCATAAATCTACCTTTCCTCTAGATACTTTTGTTATGACTAGCTTCTCAAATCCTCTTCATCAATCAAATAGATACGATATATAGATCAGATAGTGAACCATCTTACCAATAAGGTTTGACATCAATGGAGATATAATAATTTTTCCAATTATAATTTCCAACAATCTCCCTCTTTGGTATTCATGAAAACACCTCTAATTACCATGAAATCCAAAACATGTACTAAATTAAGAAACAACCTCTTTGTACAAGATTTAATCTTTAATAATAAGCTTAGTTTCATTATGATTCACATATTCATGTCCAACAATATGTGTCTTTAGTTTCATTCTGATTCTCATCCATGCAACTCTGATATTCAACACATATCTTATTATATTAGATCATGAAATCAATCAAATACTTCTATATTGTTGGAAACACCTCTTAAAAGTTCTATGAACTCCCTCTTATTGTTTATTCAATCTCCCTCTTGCTTAGTAATTTCTTCCTCTTTCTTATGGTAATTAACTTCATTTTCTCCCTCTTTGACAACAATGCCAAAGACACTTTAACTCATGTGTCTTTTCCATATAGATATCTTCTTGTTAGTTCTAAATCCATCTTTCATCTTTGTACATCTACTTCAACATTCTGTCCTTCTTCCTCTTTACTACCTTAGGAAACACCTAAAGTATGACTATTTGCACCAATTTGTAAGGTAGTCTGATCAACACATTTGATGTAGAGTACCATATTTTCTTAGGTATATTTTTCTAGGGAAATCACCCCTAGTTTACCTCTTAGATATTCATGAGAATATTTATGTAAATATTTAGTGAATATATAAAATAATTTCTCCTTAGTGTTCACATACTCCAATTTCACTTCTTTATCTTGAGCTAGCTGTCTCAAGTAATGATACTTAATAGCAATATGCTTTGTCTTTGTGTGCATTACAAGATTCTTTGATACATTAATAGTACTAGTGTTATCACAATAGATAACCACTAGGTTTGTGATCTCTTCCTTCATACCTTTTAATAATTTCTCGATCCATATGATATTTGAATAGTTTACTACTCTTGCCACATATTTAGCTTTAACTATTGATTGAGAAATGCAGTTTTTCTTCTTGCTTGTCCAAGAAACTAATCTCTTTCCTAGAAAGAATACACCTCCACTTGTGCTCTTTTAGTCATCAACATTTCCTACCTAAATAGAATTAGTAAATACCTCAAATTCAAAATTATCATTCTTCTTGTACTAAAATCCATACTCTTATGTTCCTTTCAAATATCTCAGTATCCTTTTCACTACCATCATATAATTCTCCTTAGGACTTGCAAAAAATCTTGCAACTATACCAATTGTTAATACAACATTTGGTCTATTGTGAACAACATATTGTAGTTTTCCAATCATATATCTATACAATGTCTGGTTCACATTAGTAGAGTCATCATTCTTAGATAACTTATGTCCAGTGGATGTAGGAGTACTAATTGGTATTGAATCTTCCATTCCAAAAGTTTTTAGTATCTCGTTGATATATTTGGATTGAGTAATTAAGATACCTTGCTTCATTTGATATACTTGTAATCCAACAAAGAATATTATCTAACCAAACATTGACATTTCAATTTCCTTCTTCATCTCATCAGAAAATGATTTACATAATGCTTCCTTGCCTCCAAATATGATATCATCAACAAAAAAATTAGATAACAATACCTCATTGTTCTTTCCAATCTTTAAGTATAGATCATTGTTGTCATTAGTTATTGCAAATCCAATCTTCACCAAATAGTTGTACAGTCATTCATACCATACTCTACGGGCTTATTTCAAACAATATAGAGCCTTTTGCAACTTACACACCATATTCTTCTTATTGGGGTCAAAAAATTCTTCAAGTTTCTCTATGTATACTTCTTCTTTATGTATCCCATTTAGATTTGTAGATTTCATATCCATTTGATATACGTTAAATTCTTTGTACAAAAAATATGTAATTAGTTCTCTAACTCTTTCTAGTCTTACAATAGGGGAAAATGTTTCCCCATAGTCAATACCTTCTTCTTGTGCACATCCTTTGCATAGCAGTCTAGCCTTTTTTCTTGTGACTTCACCATTTTTATTTAACTTGTTCCTGAATACCCACTTTCTTCTAATAATATTTTTTTCTTTAGGTCTAGGTACCAAAGCCCATGTTTTATTCTTTTCAATCTACTAAATTTCTTTATTCATTTCTTGTATATAGTCTTCATTCTCCAAAGCATCTTTTATAGATTTGGGCTCAAATTCACAAAGCAAGCATGTATCACTTCTAAGTCTTTTTCTTGTCTTGACACTAGATTATTTATCTCTAATAAATTTTCAGTTGCATGATGTCTTCTCACATATTTTTCTAGTACATATTTTTTTCTTCTTTGTTCTTTAGTAGGTTCATCTTGAAAAATGATTTCAAGCACATTATCTCTTTCTTTTTCAAGTTTTGATTCATGTTCTACATGCTCGACATTACCTTCCTAATGTTCAACTCCTTCTATCTATGACTTGACATCATCTTGTTGTTGCTTGGCACCCATATTCTGCTAATTGATGACAAGATGTTGGAACTCAAAATTTCCATTCTATGGTTGATTTACAACTTTGTTTACTTATTTAGATGGGGTTCTGGGAGCACAATCATTCACATACATGAATGAACTATAGTCTTCAGGTTTTGTTTTACATTCAACTTCATTAGTTTTTGCATATTCATCAACTTTCACATTTGCACTTTCCACAACTTTGTTAGTGTTAGAGTTCAAACACTTATAAGCTTTGCTCTTAGTGGAATAACCTAAGAATGTGCCTTCATAATTTTTAGAATCTATTTTTCCATTCATATTATCTTTTATTATATATCATTTCCTTCCAAAAATTTTGAAATACTTTACATTTGGTGCATATCCATACCATAATTAAAAAGCTATAGCATTTGAACCTTTCTTGACTTGCACTCTATTCAAAGTATAGACTACTATATGTACAAATTCTCTCTAATATTTTTGTAATACATTCTTCTCCATCATTAGTATCATTATACAATCCATTATTGATCTATTTCTTCTTTTAACTATTCCATTTTAAGGAGGGGTCCTAAGTACTAACATCTTTCTTTTGATTTTTTATCATTGCAGAATATGTTGAACTCATTGGAAAT
Source organism: Cupressus sempervirens (assembly GCA_028749045.1). Taxonomy (NCBI): domain Eukaryota; kingdom Viridiplantae; phylum Streptophyta; class Pinopsida; order Cupressales; family Cupressaceae; genus Cupressus; species Cupressus sempervirens. The sequence goes on from CM053793.1 coordinate 462,374,157, forward strand.
GAATTCACCACCTCTGTTAGATTTCAAGCACTTGAAGCTCTTTCCTATCTCCTTTTTAACTCTATCCAAATACCACTTAAATAACTAAAAAGCATTATATTTTTCTTTAAGAAACATTCCAATCATCATTCTAGAGTAGTCATCAAAAAATAAAAATGAAATATTTGTCTCTACAGTATCTTTGAATACCAATAGGTCCACATACGTCAGTATGAACCAATTCCAAAATATCATTAGATGAATATATCTTGCTCTTGAACCTAGACTTTTTCATTTTCCCAATTCACATTGCTTAAAACATCACATTTTTGGGTTTCTTCAATTTTGGAAAACCTCTTACTCTTTTCATCTTACTTAAGCTAACCAAGTTGTCAAAATTTACATAACATAACCTTTTGTGCCATAACCAAATATCTTCATATTATGCAAAAAAACATGTCTCAGTTGTAAATCTAGATAGAATAAGTTGCCTCTTTTTTTATCACCACTTCCAATCAATTCACCATTAGTATCAAATATATTTTCCTTTTTGTGACGGAATTCAATTCTATAACCTAATTTATTCAACTATGAAATAGTCAATAGATTATAGTTAAGACCTTCAACCCAATAAACATCATCATATTTGATCTTGTTAGTCAATTGTATTGATCCTATACTTTTCACAAGACATGGAACATCATTACCAAATTTAACACAACCACCCTTGTATGGTCCCATGTTCTCAAATTTACTTTTATCACCATGCATGCAATTTGACCAAGACCATCAATTATCCACCTATCACTTTAATTTACATAAGAGATTAATGCAATTTTCTCATCTTCATCAGAATCTTTTTTCATAATTGAATAGAAAGAAAATTGAAACCTCTTCTCATCCCTAATTTCCAAAAGGAACAATCCAAATTAATTAAGCACAATAAAGTGATTAGTGCATAAATGGATCAAGTGATGGAGAAAAGGGAGAAAATAGGTTCAATAATCTTTCTATTTGGGGAGTATGTGTTTAAATTTTGAAATAGATAAAAGACAAATACTCACCTTGAAGTAAACTGTCGATTTCTAATGTCTGTGTACAATTTTGGGTAATTCTGCAACCTATTCTGAACTGGAAATGTCAAGATGGAGAAAACTTATAAATATTTTGTCTTTTTGAAGGGAGGTCAACCTTGACCCTGTTGGTAGGGCACAATCTTAGCCCAGCGCAAAACTGTACCCCAAAAAATCAACCTTGACTTATACTGCTCTGACGAAATTTCTTTTCGTGGATCTCACAACTTTGATAAAAAGGGTATCCAAATCTACTCTCCAATTCATTGTTCCACATCTATATCTACAAGAAAAATGGTTTGTTTGTTGGATGGAGGGTTTTCCTTAGTAAAACCCCAGTTTGGAATTAACCTTGAAATATAATTGAAATAATATATGCATAAACAAAGTAAAAGGAACTATTCACCTTGCTTATTTTGAAATCTTTGTGAAGGATTTGAATCCTTGAATCCACAAGTATAGATACTCAAAATGAATGTATAAATGTATGTAAGATGTCTCAAATCAATGGCATTAGATCTTTAAGACTTAACTTGAATGTATCTTTGCATAGAAGAAGGCTTAGATTAATATAGATGGAGAAATATTCAACAAGAGGGCTCTATAGAGATTGAATCCTTCAATGGCTATCAATGAACCTCTTTGATGAAATGGATGCTTGAACACTTGAATGCTTGATGGATAGTAGATCTTCACTTCATATAGGTGGATGTTTGTTTGTAGATAGTATATTAGCTCATAGAAAATGAATACTCAATGGATCATAAAGAGTGGATAATAGATGGATGCCAACATGAGTGAAGAAGGCTTCCTTATATAGAGATCTAGCATACAAAATCTTAGAGAAGGTTGACATGGGAGCATTGAATCCCATTTAACCTTAACCCCTAAGAATGAACCTAAATTAAATGTAATTAAAGAGTCTACCATTTCAAAACCCAAAATAGCTGACCCAAAAGCGAGGAAAGAAAATTTCCAAAGCCCAAGATCCCAAAACTTCCAAAAATTGAAAATGGGACTTGGTGTCAAGGACAAGATCGACCCTACCTTGGGTAAGAGTTGAGTTCATCCTTGATCTAGGTTAGGATCAAGGTTAACCTTGACCTAGAAGGTCATCCTTGACCTAGAAGACAAAGTCCTTAGTTTAACAGAGTAGTTTGTCAAAAATAGTCTACAAATAGTGAGAGCAAAGTAGAATAGGGGGAAAATAGTTAGATCCATGCAAAGAACCATTCAAGGTGCTTGACATGACCTTAAACTAGTTACTTGGATAAACACTCTTAATATAGAAGTGCTTCCATTTTAGGATGATACATTAAGCCCCAACTTTATCAAGAATATGGACTCAATGTAAACTCTTGGTAAAGTAGATGACAATAAAAATATAATCTTATTAAAATCAAAGGGAGAAATAAGTACTCAAGCCCCTAGAGACTCAAGTATTCATCAACTCCAAGATCATAATAAGAGAGACATCTTTAGAAAAAGTGAAAAAGAAAAAGAGTGTGATTATCTCACCCAATGAGAACATCTGTCTCATTGTGAACTACACATTAAAACTATGCAACTAGAAAGATGGAATTGAACCACCTAGTGAATTTGGCTATTGACTAGTCAATGCATAAAGGATTCACCCTCAAGAATAATCTATTCTATAAAAGTAAAAACAAAAAGAGGTCCAATATTAATGACATCTTCAACCTTAAGGGATCAAAAGATCCCAAATTATAAATCCATGCTTTAAGGATTAATCACTAATCCAAAAGGGAGAAAAAGTATCTTGAAAAATAATATGTATGTATCAAAAAGTGTGTGCGCAATAAGTGAGTAGAGCATATACCCCCATGTTCAAGTCATTTTTAAGACTTAAAGAGGAGCAATGACTTTAACAAATAAAAAATGACTCCACTAATTACATTTCCACTACAAGATACCCCCAAATGAAGACACATAAAGGGAAATACCACATAACCATATAGAGAACATAGAAGGGATCTACCTACTATAGGGTTAGTATGATCATAAGATTATATATATATATATATATATATATATATATATATATATATATATATATATATATATATATATATATATATATATATATATATATATATATGTATGTATGTATGTATGTATGTATGTATGTATGTATGTATGTATGTATGTATGTATGTATATGTGTATATATATATGTATATGTATATATATGTGTGTGTGTGTATATATATATGTGTGTATATATATATATATATGTATATATATATATGATGTTATTGAAAATGAATTGACACCATTCCCCAAAGAAAGTAGAACAACAATCACAAAGAAGGAAAGATCACATAAGAGATACGAAGGAGAATCTTTTCAAAATATGACCTAGAGAATATAAAGAATGAGTGCTACCAAGTCATAGATCCAAGCAGACTACACAAGGAAATATATACAAACAATAGCACAAGTACAACATAACATGAAACAACATGTAGAAGAATAGATATACATATAGAGGAAATAATACAATAGGTTTGATTCTTTTGTCACCTTGCACGAACAAAGTAACAAAGATCATAAAAAAGAATCTAACAACATTTAGAAACAAATTATGGGAGAAACATAGTACAATAGACAAATATAAAACAAAGGCTACCATAAAGATCAAGCCAATCAAGCTTGCCCCCTACTCTCCCCATCTCGTTGTATATCATTTAGGGAAGGTGACTAACTCACAAGAGGGACTATATCCAACATAGTAGGAATGATAGCCAGTTCTAAACAAGGATCCTCTTGAGAATCACAATATTCAATACAAGGTGTAAGTATCAATTGTGAGGAAAGCATATAAGGAAAATCAACATCAATTTCAATAGTTTCATATTCATTATTAACATCATCAGTATCATCAAGAGTATATTCATCATATAGATTAATCAAAATAGGATCTTAGATATGAACAGAATCATTAGAATCATGCAAATTAACATCATCATTAGCAACAACTTCTTCTAACACATCTTGCATAGTTGTATCCAAAGAAGGTAAATATTTTTGAATATCAGAATTATGAGATATAGCTTGAGCATAACACTTCTTATGGTGTTCAGTAGCAGAGTAAAATGTGTTGAGAACTAAGAGGAACAATTATTGAATCCTTAACAGGTTCTATGGGAGGATTAATAGGAGTAACAATACACCAACAAGAAATAGGAAAAGCTTGATTAATAGATGTAGAAGCTATAGATAAAGGAGATATGGAAGGTTTAGGAAAAATACAATGGTTAAGATCCATAGGAGGTAAGCTTAACTCAATAATATTATGCTACTTATAGACTTGATACAAACAAAAAAGATAATTAGGTCAAGCATGACATGAATTAGGTAATGAAGGTCAAAATAAGTCAATGGTAGTAGAATCCATGGGCCTAGAAGTATGATATAAACTATGATTAACCATCTTCACTTCATCATAATAGAAAAACTTAAGACATTTATGAATAGGTGAAGCAACAACATGAATGACATTTAACCATGGTAAACCAAGCTTAACTTGAAATTGATCGGAAGTAGGAACAACAAAAGAGGTGGTGTTCATGAAATTTCCACAAGCTTCAACTAGTAAATCAATAAAACCAAATGATGGATAAAGAAAATAATAATAAGTTTGAATCCATACATCTAATTTATCATAAAAATCACATTACAAACTTTTCATAAAATGATTTTCTTCTGTAATAAAATTGACTAAGGAGGTAGGATCAACAAGAAAATCAAAAGTAATCAAAGGTAATCAAAAGTTCCCAAGGTCATTTTTCTTATATTATTGTCAAGGTTTAGGTTGAGGCTTCAATTTAGGCTTAGGTTTTAGTTGAGGTGGAGCTAAAACTTGAGATTGAAGTAGGGGTTAACATTGAGGTGGAGAAATAGATTGAACCACATGCTCCACTTGATTAACAACATGATTAAGATCACCCACCTTCAAATCATATACAATATCCATAGAAGATGGCTAAGTAATGATATTAGTATCATGTGTAGGTAAATGATTTGTATAATTTTGTGAATTTTTATTAGGAGGAGAAATAGAATTATTCATGCTACCATCAAAATTATTAATAAATAAATATTTAAAATTAATTAAGTCTTGAACTTTATGTTTTAAAGAATAACATTTCTTAGTATCATGATCGTTCTGGTGATGATATTGACAAAAAGCTTTCAGATCAAAAGACTTAGCCACCATTGTACTACATAAAAGAAATCGAATAAGAGGTAAAGTAATAATATTAGTAGTTAACAACCTATTCACAATAGAATGTAAAGATTTAGATAGAGGAGTAAATGTATGATGCAATCAAAAAGTAGTGGATGCAGAAGTGGCATTGTGAGATGCAACAACTTGATCAACAATTGGATTTTCTTGTTTTTTTTATCTTGACATAGTAGTTGAATTTTTGAACTTTATTTTGATTAGGAGTAGCATCACTTTTATCAACAAGAACATGAACCATTGGAGTGGTTCTCTCAAATTGACTTGCTTGTAATTGATAATGATAAAGAATTGCACAAAGTTGCTGAAAATAAGTAAATTCAGTAAGTAGTATCTTATCTCTAATATTATTTTGAAAATTTGAAATAAAAATATATTGAATATCAATATAAAGAACATGATAGGAAAATTGAGCATGAAAATTATTAAATCTACCATTAAATTCAATTAATTTTTCTTTAGAATTTTGTCCACAATTCATCAAATCAGTCAAAGACACTTGTGGGCCAATGTTGTTTTGAAATTATTGAATAAAAGCATTAGCAAGTTGAGGAAATGAATGAATAGAATAATAAATCAAAGAAAAAAACCTTTGTAAGGCCTTGTCATGAAAGGTTTGAGAAAACAACTTCACTAAAATCCTATGATCATGAGCATAGTAACTACAAAGGATTTGAAATGTTCTAACATGATGAATAGTGTCTCCCTTACCATTATAATTCTCAAGATGAGGCATATCAACTTGCTAAGGAACAAGATATGAATAATATCCTTAAATAATGGACTTCCCATGTCACAAGTAGGGATACTAAACTTTTTTTGAGTTAAGGATGCAAGTTGTTGTTGTAAAGATGACACAATCTGAGCCAAACTAACAATTGTAGAATCACTAAAAGAAATAGGAGAACTCACAACATTAGAAACATTAGGTAAAGTGTACAAAGTGACATGAATAGAAGACACAACTGGAGGAACACTAGGAACTATGGTTGGCATACAAGTAGAATAAGTAAAAGGAACATTATGATAAGAAGGTTGTGAAGTAGGGAGGGACACAGGATGAACACTCATAGGAATAGAGGGAACCTTCATAGTCACCAAAGAAGGAGTATAGGTAGGAACACTAGGGAAAAGAACAAAAGAAGGTTCTACACTAGTGACAAGAGGAATCAACCCTAAATCTTGAGCTTCTTGAGCTAAAGGTTTGATATTGGAATGCACAAGGTGAATAATACCATGCAAGAGATTAAATCCTTGATCATTAGCATGAAGGAATTTTTAAAGAGCCTCTATAGCTTGAATAGAATCTTGATTATGGTTTTTTTTGAAGAAGCCAATTACCCACTTTATCAAGTTCATTTGAAATTTTTTGGAATTGTTTAGGAGAAACTCTTAAAGCATCATCCTCATCATGAGATGACTAAGAAGAGTTTTTCTCCATAAGAGGACTAGAATTAGGAAGAATCAAAGTCTCATCCAGAATCCTAAGGAAAGGAGAAGAAGACTCAGGCTCAAAGGTACCCATAAGTCTATGACTACGTCTAACCCTAATATTAGAAGTAGGACTACAAGTAATAAAGCTCATAAACCAATGTAATGTAAATGAACTACACTAAGAAAACACAAAGCAACAATATTTTTGTATTTTGAAAGAGATTTTGCAAATTTTTTTATATTTTTGAATTTTAAAATGCAAGAGCTTAAACTAAATCTAAACTTAACGCATGAAAAGACCTAATGAAATAAAATATAGCACCACAAAACACAATAGGGCATCTAATTCCAAAAAAGATAGGGGGTAAGCATGTCAGATTCACCAAAATGAATAGAAAGAAAATGAAAACCTCTTCTCAACCCTGATTTCCAAAAGGAATGATCCAAATTGATTAAGCATAAGAAAGTGATCAATGCAAAAATAGATCAAGTGATGGATAATAGGGATAAAAGAGGTTCATTTATCTTTACATTTGGGGGAGTATATGTTTAAATCCTAAAATAGATAAAATAAAAATACACACCTTGAAGTATAATGTTGATTTCTAATGTCTGTGTACAATTTTGGGGAATTCTACAACCAACTCCAAGTTAGAAATGTAAAGACAGAGAAAACCTAGAAATATTTTGTTGTTTTGAAGGGAGGTCGACCTTGACCCTATTGGTGGGGAAAAATCTTACCCTAGGACACAATTGTACCCCAAAAAGTTGACCTTGACATGTACTACTCTAATGAAATTTTTGTTCATGGATCTTGAAATTTTGATGAAAAGGGTACCCAAATTTTCTCTCTAATTCCCTTTTCCACACCTATATCTACAATAAAAATGGTTTGTTTGTTAGATGGGGGTTTGTGTCAGTAAAACACTAATTTGGAATTAACCTTGAAATATAATTGAAATAATATATGCATAAACAAAGTAAATAGAACTATTCATCTTGCTTATGTGAAAATCCTTGTGGAGGATTTGAATCCTTGAATCCGCACACATAGATGCTCCAAATGAATGTAGAAATATATGTAAGATGTCTCAAATCAATAGAATTAGATCTTCAAGAGCAAACTTGAATGTATATTTGCATAGAAGAAGGCTCGGATGAATATGGATGGATGAATATGGAGGGCTCCATAGAGATTGAATCCTTTAATGGCTAACAATGGACCTCCTTGATGAATTGGATGATTAAACACTTCAATGCTTGATGGATAGTACATCTTCATTTCATGTAGGTGGATGCTCATTTTTAGATAGTAGATTCACTCATAAAAAGTGGGAAATAGATGGATCATAAAGAGTGGATAATAGATGGAAGTCAAAATGAGGGAAGAAAGCTCCCTTATATAGAGATCTAGGGTACAAACTCCTAGAGAAGGCTGACATGGGAGAATTAAATCCAATTTAACCTTAACCCCTAAGAATGGATCTACATTAAATGTAATTTAAGAGTCTACTATTTAGAAACCCAAAACAACTGACCACAAAGTAGGAAAAGAAACTTTCAGAAGCCCAAGATCTCTAAACTTTTAGAAATTAAAAATGGGACCTAGGGTCAGGGTTGAGGTTTTCCTTGGCCTAGGTCAGGGTCAAGGTCACCCTTGAGCCAGAGGCCAAAGTCCTTAGTTTCAAAAAGTAATTTATTTAAAATAGGCTGGAAATAGAGAAAGAAAATTAGAATAGGGGGAAAATAGTTAGATCCATGCAAAGACCCATTCAAGGTGCTTGACATGACCCCATACCACTTACTCAAAGGGATAAATGCTATTAATATGAAAGTTCTTCTATTTTAAGATGATACAATAGCAACATAGACTACTTCATCATTACTTTTAGATTTATTATTAGTTTCTTATTCAACAATGTTACAATATTTCTTACCTTTATCTTTGTAGTCCTTGTTTCTCTTGTTGTCTTGATCATCTCTTCTCCATTTGTACTTGCTTGATCTCTTATCATCCTTGTCTTCTCTGTCTAACATCTTGCATCAATATGACCAACATTTTTGCATGAAAAATAGATTATAGGAAGTTTACCTTTGTATTTCCCTTTGCCTCTTTGAAGTCTTCTAGCCATCACTGCTTCAAGTTCATTGAGTTCATCATCAGAAGTGTCATTGTCACTTTTCACATAATCTCCTTTTCCTTTCTTGCTAAGAATTACAAGTTGTGATTTAAAAGAATATTCAACAATAGTAGGAGTGTAATTATCAAAATTAGACATCTCAAAAGTAATAAGCCTACAAATCAAACCTTCCAAGGTTAGGGCATTACCTAGAGTAAATCCAAGTTCTTTTATTGTAGAAACCCTAATAACATAAATAGAAAGTAAAGTTCTCAATACCTTTCTTATTATTGTTTCATCCTCATTATTTCCATTGGAATCTCTAATAGCATTGAGAACCTCTTTGATTCTTGCACAATAGTGAACTATATTCTCAAATTTTTTCATTCTTATTTCATCATACTTTCTTCTCAAGATTTTTGATTTGGCTCTCATGACATTATCATCATCTCCATATATGGTCTTTAGTTTATCCCATATTTCCTTTGCATTCTTGTAATATTTTATGTCATTAAACTCAATATAGCTTGGGGCTGATGAAATCACCAACATTTCCTAATTGTATTCTTGCTTTTTTTTAGTTGTTGAGTGGTCAGAGGACTGTTGTTATGTCCACATATGTACTGTCCAAAAACTCTATTACAAAATCCCCAATTCTAGTCATGTGTAACCTCATCAATTGTTGCCATGTAGGAAAGCTTTCTTTGTTTAACTTTCGCACCTCCTTTTTGTACATCATGATATTTAGCTTTAAGTCCCATCAAAATTCTCTCTAGAAGCACCATGTAATTGATACCAATTGTTAGAGTATTTAGAATAACTGAGAGGGGGAGTGAATCAATTATCCAAGGTCCATATGTACCAATTGAAAAAACAAACACTTAAAATTGACATCATATACTTTTTTCATAACTCAACCTTTCCTCTAGATACTTTTGTTATGACCAACTTCTCAAATCTTCTTCATCAATAAAATAGATATGACACTTAGATCAGATAGAAAACTATCTCACCAATAAGGTTTGACATCAATGCCAACATAACAATAATTCCAATTGTAGTTTCCAACAAAACTAAGAAAATAAGGTATGTGAGGGATTGTATTTTGAATGATTTATCATACACTAGTTATTAATATGTGATGTAGTGAAGTGTATATATTCATAAGATAAGATGCATTAGGATAGTTCTATAGTGTGAATTAAGTGAAGTGCACTTATACTGAGTTGGAGCATAGTTAATGTCAATCATCAATATAGATGTCTATTGTGACTAAGTCACTATGTTGACCAAACTCCTATGTGGACTAATATGATATTCTTGACCAAGTTATTATTGAGATTTGGAATGATGTTTTGACTAAGTTGGTGTCATGATTGAGCCGGTGAATGGAAGTATGAATGCTTAGTTGTCTTATGGAACCTGAGACAATTGTCATGCATTTTGAATCTACATACTATATGTATGAAACAATAAATGAAAGGATATTTTTGATCATTTGAAGGTATATAGGGAATTTTTATTTTATTTTCTCATTCACCTAGTGATTTGAGATCTTTTAGAGTGATTCAAAAGCAATTCTAAAGGGATTTATGCAAAGTTTGCAAAGATCTTGTGTGTTGTTGGAAAAAGTAAGTCAATGAAGTTTTTTGAACAAAGTTGGTTACTTTTTGAAATTGTTCAAAGTTTAGAAACCATAGTTCAAAATGGTATCTTGTACATCTACATTTAGAAAGGAGGTATTGAAGGAAAGTTAGGCCCAAATTGTGCAAAATGATGTCTACCCACTACCAAAATTCAGGACATATCCTGAAAGTGCAATGAATAGAGAGGATTCTAGTACATTATCATCAATTCTAATATGATTAATTGTGGTACATGATGTATGATCTTGCTACATGTGTAAGATAGGAGAAATTGGAGATTTTAAGATGAGAAATGCATATGAAAAGCTATGCAAAAATGGAGTTATGAAGGAAGAAAATAGAGTAGTTACTAAGAAATGGCTTACCCCTACCCTAGCCTTTCCTAAGGGTTTCAAGGTTGAGTATATTAAGATCATTCTAAGAAGAGTGAATGACATGAAGTTGTTATTGGAAAATGAGCTAGTGAAGATCACCAAATTGATCATTAATCAAGTTATTGGTTACCCTACCATTGACCGAGTGAAGACTATGTGATGCCATGCTAGGAATGTGATTGAAGAACTTACCAAGGTGAAATTGAATGACCGAGGAATTCCAATTGATAAAATTGATGATCCTATTATTGAGTTTGTAGTCTGAGTGATTGATCACAAATTCTATCAGTTGAGATGATTGAATAGTGTTCCTTGCATAATAGTATACTTGGGTTATAAAATTGTTAAGAAGGACCGTAACTATGACTTGGATAAATTGTAGTTGATTCAGTTTGAAGAGAATCTAGGAGCTATTAGAAAAGAAAAGAATACTTCATGTTAGTTTGGCTCACTCATATTTTACATATTATTTTATGTATAGAATTCATTTCCTACCATTGGAGAAGTTGTGTGGGATAGGGATACACCCATAATCAAGAAATTAATCATTACATTGAGAAATTCAGTGAGAATTTTGAAACAATTTTTGATTGTTATTTTGATGAGTTTAAGAGGAAAATAAAGAACATGATGATAATCCATAAGTTGATTGTTGATCATTATTATGATCACATATGCTTCATGGTGGATACCAAATACACCTATGCTTAGGATGCTATAGTTTGAGGCAAATACATTATGAAGTTAATGTTGATGAAGTATCTATAATAGTTACAATACTACTATTAGAAGAGATTGAAAATAATGCCAATCAATTTGGCACATATGAAACTGCAAAGATAAAGATGATGATGCAAAAAAAAGTGACAAAGATGGATAAGAAAAGAGAGAAAATGAGTTAAGACTTAGAAGGAAAACTTGGAGAGACATCTCTAAAAATCACTAAAGGAAAAGGGGAAGACCAAGAGAGTGATAATGAAGATCATGAAGTAGATGAGTCCAAGGGAAAAGAGTTAATGGTTTTTGAGCCTTAGGCACCTAAAGTCAAGAGGATTGTAATTGTGGATCCTAAGGTCAAGAGGAGTTTAAAGAAAGTGGTGACACCAACCTCCTCCACACCAAGAAGAGTTACTTGAAAAGGATCAAAGGTAGCTACCTCTATAACTTCCAAGCCAAAAAAAGGGACAAAAAATATTACTAGGCCAACAAAGGGAAAGAAGAGGCAATCAAAGGTTAAGAAGACTAAGAAAGGTCAAAAGAAGAGACCAAGGAGGACACTCATTGTCAAACATGATGAAGAGGAGGATGATGAAGGTGAAAGACCACAATATGATGATCTAAGTAAATTTCAAATAGTTCCTAGATAGTTTGACACAAGGAGAGCATGGGTAGGTAGGGCTAGAGACACACCTAACTATCTAACCACCTCACTAAGTAACACAATGGAAAGAAACATGCATAGAAAAACACCAAGGAGAGAAAGAACAACAACAATTTATTAATTCATAAAGTTATTAGCATACATGCCAAGCTCTAAGGCCTTCTAGGTCATGACCAAATATAAAATACAACTTCAAAATCCACAATCTAGCTTCAAATTTTCTCTTCCAAGAATATTTGTTCTCAACCCTCCAAGTAATACCTAACCTAAACCTAAAAACCCTTATTTATACTTGCCAAAATGGCTTACATATGATTATAGAACATTACATAATAGAAAGGCCAATTGAGAAATGGTCTATACTCATAACAAGATAATATCCTAATATTAAATTCATGATCCAAATTAAATACATAATTTGGCTCAAAATAAGAACCAATCATAGAAAAGCTTGGTCAAAGAAGGAACTGAGCATCAATAAACATTAGGTTCACTTAGCACATGAAGGAACACTCAACCATCATTGGATAGCTCATATTATACATGATAGCTTGGCCAATACTAGACAACTCATCAGTAATTGGAACTCAATAGTAATTGACACTCGACAATAATAGGAAGAATGAACCAAAATGAGTAGGATAGCAAGGAAACCTAGGATTCTCCTACATCATAATCTCTTTAGATTACAGATAAAGTATGCAAAATCATTAGAAGTTTAGCAGGCCTTACTAGATTTAAAAATGTTAAATATGATTCTATACATAAAGGAGATAAATAAAAGGTTGAACAAGAAGTTATGGATATGATGGTAAACTTCAAATATACTCCTATTGAGTTAGACAAAGAATTACCCAAAGAATTGTATAATAAATTGGATTCTAAGTGGAAATAGGAATTAAGCATATAGAGGCACATATTTAGCCCAAAAAATGCCAAATTTAGGCAAGACTCATATGTCTATATCCTTAAGATATTTTGCAAAGAAATTTGTACCAAAAATTAGAGCATATAAAATTTTGAGCAATAGGATTGAGGAAGTAGTACAAGCAAGAAAGCTAGTATGGAAGAAAGCATTTAGATTGATGCCATCAACTATAGAAGAGGAAAAGGAAGATAATAAAGTAGAACTAGATAATAAAAAGGATTTGTATGATGATACATTACAACTGGTAGAGACTATGGAGAAAATGGTTCAAGACAAGGAAAAATAGACATAGACAATCATCATTGAGGATAAAACCCCTAATAATACATTGCCCAATGTAACTCTTGTATGTGGAAAATGTGGGCCTTAGTCTAGAATTGTTCATCTAAAATGTCCAATAGGTTGATCTATTGCCTTCTAACTAGAATGATTATGCTATTGCTCTCAGACTGAGAAGCTAGTAACCAAACATCTAGAATTAAGGATTTTGTAAAGCTAAATGATATGCAGTATTAAACTAAATGAAGTACAAGTATTAATCTAGAGATAAGAAATAATGATTAATCTATATGTATGAAATTTAAACTATATGAAAGCAATATGGAAATGCAATCTAGAAATGTTCATGCTTGAGTGATTAATTCAGCATAAGTTTGATGCAATTCAAATTCAACATTTGGAATGAGGAATTGGAGACCTCTTATATAGCTTCCCATAATTGATCAATGATTGAGATCAATTTGAATAAGCAGTCAAAATTGGAAATGAGATTTAGTCAGAGTGGAAAATTCCTTCTGCAAATGAAGTTAACTAATTCACTTCTGAGTGTGAGAAAGAGTTAACTGAGTTAATTCCATTCCCAATTCTAGTTCACTCAAAATTTCCATTTCTAAATTGAAGAGAAAATTTGGAGAGGATATTTAATTTAATAAAATAGAATAGGACCTCATAAATGCATAATCATATTTGATTGAATAATTAAACTCAATAATTAAAATGATGAAATTATCTTATTAAATCAAATACATTTAACTCCCTTGTACAATATCTAAAAAGGTAATTTAATTTAATTAAAGTATAAACACTTATAATTAAATTAAACTTAATTAATAAGTTTAATGTAGCTGCTTTGAGTCAATACTTGGGAATTAAATAAAGAGTGTAATCAATGTAGATTAGGGATTTTCTACATTTTACACTTAGGTTAAGTAGTGATTATCAAAATCAAAATTGTCTACCAAAATAGGACTTAGGATTAGCTTAAATAGACCATAATTGGTTTAGCATGGAAATGTGCCAATTTTGTGGTATTACAATTCTAGTGTCAACTAAGCTAGATAAGATAGTGTGTGTTGAATTAGAACAAGGGGAAAAAGATCCAACATCTATTAAAGACACTTTTATTGATACATCCAATCCAATTATTATTGAAAGAAAAGAATATCCAAATATTGGAGAGAAAGGAATGAAGCAACATGTAACTGTATCAATAACTAAAATACCTATCATTACTATTAACTTCAATGAAAAATTGCAAAAAATGCAAAAAAAGAATTTAGTCATAGATGTTGTGGAATAAAGTGGATCAACAGTTGAAGAGAAGAAAGACAAAGAGCCTACTAATTCATATCTGACCACAAAGGGTCAGATTGATGGGATGAATGCACAAGTAGATAATTCTACTATTGGTGAGATACAAGAACCAATCATAGGACCTCTTATAGAGGGAATTAAGGAGATAGAGACACCAGGTGGTGCAGTGATCGAGGAACAAGGTTACCAGAAGAAGGAGAGAGAGAGAAGCCTAAGTGCAAAACTTTCTACACAATCTGAAGCTAAGATAAGTGCTACACATGAACAAGACATGATTATAATGCTAGTAGAGCATGAGAGCCATAAAGACTAAGTGTTGATGTTACATCACACTCACTCTAGGTAGCATTGTGGAGCAAAAACATACCAAGGTAGAAAATGCTAAAGAAGAAGGAAAGGTCATCTAGAAAGACCATAATGTTGGAAAAAGTTACATTGATTCCAAAGTATGATGTTAATCACTTAACTTATGAATAGATGCAAACATTGCAAAATATTTTGGCTAGGAAGAGTAGACAAGAATAATTAAGGGAACATCAATAGAAGTCGATGCATGAGATATTAAAGATGCCAATGAGAAAGTTCCTATTATAGGCCAATTAGTGCATATTGTTTAGAAGATTAAAAATTATGATATAGATGCAAATGAAAAGCTATTGTGCTAGTCTAAAAATAAATTTGAGAAGAAAGTTTTGGAGAAAGTGTCAACTGAAATTAATATAAGGCAAGTGAACTTTCTAACCTTGTAAATAATATAGGAGTAGTTAATAATACTCAAATTTTGTATAAGATATTGTGTGATGTATCGAGGTTCATGCAAGATATTCAAGATTAGATTGAAAATTATAGTTAGATTTGAAGTCTAAATGACATTAGCTAAAAAGGTAATTTTAATTTAGTTAAAGTATGAATACTTATAATTAAATTAAACTTAATTAATATGTTTAATGTAGCTAATTTGAGTTAATACTTAGAAATCAAATAAAGAGTGTAATTAATGTAGATTAGGGATTTTTTGTATTTGACATTTAGGTGAAGTAGTGATTATCAAAATCATAATTGCCTAGCAAAATAGGACTTAGGATTGAATTAAATAGACCATAATTGGTTTAGCATGGAAATGTGCCAATTTTAGAGTATTACATTTGACCCTCTTTGAATGAATGTGCAAGAAAAAAATTTGATTCAAGAAATTAGAAGTATGAAGCATAGATCAAGAAATGAGATTGGTTCTAAAATTGATGATACAGAGACCAATTGATAAGGTTTTTAAGGTTATCTCTAGAATGAATCTTAACCTTAGGGGATCTAGATAGAACTATTGGAACAATTAATTAATTGAGTATTGTCCTTGGTGTTACATAAAATGTCATATCATTACCAGTCAGTGCATATTGAGCTTATTCAAGAATTGAAGATAGTTTTCTATGTCTACTGAGTGATCCAAAGTTTGCCTAGTTTAGAATGCAGTGTCCACCAAGCTCACTCAGGTGCCAAAGGAAAGTTTGTAGAAGATGAGTGTTGACCAAGCTCACTTGGTTAATGAAGAAAATGTTGGATGGAACCAATATTAATCAAGCTTTCTTGGTTACCAAAGGAATTTAGAAAGTATGTAGTGTTAACTGAGTTCACTTGGTTAAACTTGGTTAACATAGAAAAATCATTTTTGAGTTAGTGTCTACCAACTAGGGTTGGCTAACAAAGAATTTTCTTATTTTGGCATATTAAGTTCAATTTATTTATTTGTTGGCTCTAGCTGACTAAGAAGATGAATGTTAATTATTCTAAGTTGTATCTGAGCTGACTTGACAATATCAAAGATATAAATAAAAGGTCAAGTTGAGGGTTAGAAAGTGTATGTAGTGTGAAATGCATGGAAGACAATTGAAGATTTGATGATGCTAAGAGGAAGGGAATCAAGAAGGATAAAAATATATTCTTGAGAAGCTAAAAAGATATATTCGATTAGGAAGGATCAAGTATAAGCCATAATTGAGATTTGTAATCAACAATTCAGTTGCATCCAAATAAGGTCATGTCATTGTTACTCTCTAACCATTGTACCAATGATCTAAATTTCTTAAAAGAGTTGGCTTAACAACTATTTGTAAGTCACTTGACAAGGTGGCATTTGTAAGAATTTGGTATAGCTCTGATACCATGTAAGAATTTTTCTTAGGAAAAAATCACTCAAGACCAAAAGAATAATAACTAGCATAAAATAGACCAATAGAGTATGATCAAAATAACAATATGATATTCAATTGATGTTGAATTGATTTATAGTACACTAGAGGTGCCTTTATATAAAGGCCTCTAAGATGCATCTAGAATGTCTAGGAGTAAGCAATATGATAACCATCACAACTAAGCACATGTCCACCAAGAGTGGATTATCCTCCATTAAGCACATGAATTAGTGCAATGGTGAGAGGATAAGCCTAAAAAGGCATGTCACATAAAATTATGTTGTAGACACCATGTGCTAAAATAGAGTTGCTAACTCTTGTGTTGTCAACATGACAACTCATATATGTCCAAAAACTTTTAGGTTTCTAACCTAATAAATAATAAAATAATTCATTTATCCTAAGTAAACTTAAGTAAAGTGTAAATAATAATTATTTACACTAACAACATTTCTATAGAAGTGTCTAAAGACCTCTAACAAGGTCACTCCTAATAGGGTGATTAAATCCTCTAACAGGGTCATAGCTAACAGTGTGCTTTGTAACCTTTAATAGGTTTGGATCCTAATAAGGTTCAGTTTAGAAGAGTGGAAATCAGTAACTAGTCGCAATCAAAGGTTTTTCCCAAATTGGGATTCCATGTTAAATCTAGGTGTCAAATGTGTTCATGCTTTTTTTTAATGTGTTTGCAACTAAGATAAAGTAATAAGTAATCAAAAGTAACATCTTAAGATTTTCATGTTAAGTTTTTACCGAGGAATCTTAGTATTTACCGAGTTACAATATTTTTAGTGTGTTTATCGAGCATCAACAGAGTTAAGTTTTTAGAGTTTATTTTTGTACTAACATCTAAAGAGATCTAAGATTTATTTTGTAGTAACTAATTTACCCCTCCCCTCTTAGTTTCTCCTCTTATATTTCGAACAATTGGTATCAAAGCTCTTGGTGCTTGTAGAGAAGGTTTCAAGGACCTAAGCTAAAGATCAGGATGTATTACAAAAGAGAGATTCCCAAGTTGAACTGAGACAACTTTGCAGCATGGAAATGACTTATGAAATTACATCTAGCAACTATCACTGATTTAAGTTGTAAGTATCTTGATACCAAATATAAGACTCCTACTGGAACATTATTAGTTGAGGACATTGATGAAAAGAAGAATCATAACATCATGATGATTGATATTGCATCTACTCTTAGTTATGCTGAATTTGATTAAGTAAAAGACTACAAACTAGCTCATGCAATGTGGACCAAACTAAAAGAAATTTATGGAGGAGATGAAAACTTAAGAAGAGCTAAAGAAAAAAGTCTCAGAGGACAATTTGATTAGATGAAATTGAGAGAAGATGAAAACACTGCAAAATATGTGGAAATAATCAAAGCAAGTGAGTGCAATTAAAGCATCTAGAGGAGACATTGATGAAAAAATAGTTGTAAGTAAGGTACTCAAAATCCTTCTTCTTATTTATGCAATTAGAGTGTCATCTATTCAAGAGATGAGATGTCATCCAAATAGAAACATAACTTTTGATACTCTAGTTGGAAGATTGACAACTTTTGAGTTGGACAACTATGATATCTATGTTCTTAGTTCCAAAGGTATTGAGTCTACATTTGAAGCCAAAATCTCAAGAAAAAGAGTAACAAATCAAAGGCTAGTCAATCTGGAAGTGAAGAAGAAATAGAAGAAAGTTTTGATAGTGATCTTGAAGTTGTTGAAGCCCTACTTGCAAAGAAATATTCCAAAGGTAGAGGAAAGTTCGAAGGCAAGATTCCTCTAATTTTTTTTTCTTGTAAATAAATTGGTCAAATTGCTGCTAGGTACCGAAATAGAGAAAATGAGGATGAAAAGTAAAACAACAAGCACAAAGGCAAGAAGGAATTCAAGAACTACAAGGATAAAGGTAAGAAATCATGTTTTATGGCTAAAGATTCTGATAATAGTGGATATGAAATGGTATATATTGTTGTAAAAGATGAATTTGATGATGAAAGAGATGAGATGGAACTTATCTCTCATGTTAGAAAAAAATATACATGGATTATTGATAGTGGCTACTCACATCATATGACTGGAGATAAAAAAAATGTTGAGCACATTGAATATTATGATGTTGGTAGTGTAAGATTTGAAAATATTGAACCCTATTGCATAAAAGGAAGAGGATATATTTCTTTAACCAATGAACTTATATGTGATAATACTTATTGGGTTAAAGGACTAAAGCATAATCTACTGAGTGTGGTAGAGTTGAATAACATTGGATTCAAGGTAGAATTTATGGATGGGAAGGCCAAATTGCTGGATGAAAAAAGAAATCTGGTTGGATCTGGCAAACAAACAAAAGGTAATCTATTTTACCGAGATCTTAGAGAAAGTTCATGTTTTATTGCTCAAATAAAAGAAAGTTGGTTGTGGCAAAAAATATTATGTCATGTAAACTTTGATAATCTAGTTAAGATAAGAAAATATAAAAGAGTAAGAGGTATTCCTAGCTTGAAGAAACCTGATATGGGTCTATGCAAAGATTTCCAAATTGGTAAAATGAGAAAGACTAGTTTCAAAAGCAAGAACTATCATTCTAAAGAAGTCTTAGAACTTGTACATGTTGATATCAAATTGGTTTTGACAAGTGAGTTTCAACACACTTAAGCCATTTACTTAGTTTATTTTGAACTAGTAATACATGTCAAGCACAACATGTAAATATTAGACCATGCTGAGTTACAATGAGTGTCGAGTCACTCATTGCTGAGTAACTCAAGTGCTAAGTAGATAGGCCATGTTGAGTGATTCAGGAGTCGAGTAAACAATGGATACTGAGTAATGCAGGTGCTAAGTCATAGTTTACAGAGCAGTGCATGCTGAGCATCAGAGTCTTCATATGCCAAGTGACATAGTTTTGACATATTTCCTTGTAATGGAACAGACAACTATGTAAACCATTTTTGAGTTGACTTAAGATTATATTTTGATATTTTGGAGATATGGAAAAATCTCAATCTGGATTCCCAATGCAATTATATCCAACCAATTTAAAAATGGGAAGGATTAAGTAGCAAAATGGATGAATCTTTTCCATAGATTCATACCTGACCCTAAGACACCAAAGTCTTCTTAAGGATGATGAAGCCCTAAACTATTTATGGAGAGACTATGGAATGTTTAAGGAATTAAAAGAGTGAACAAGATAGTTTGCATGCAGAGCATTCAAGGTGACTTAGAAGAAAGAGTGAATTGCCAAATTAGTTAGAGAAGAATAGAGGATAGAGAGAAGGATACAACAATGAGGCATCTAATTATGAAGGATCAATAAGATATTGTGTAGAGGTGATCTGTTATTAGGAAAGCAAGTGTGAATTGTAGGATCTATGCTGAGACATTTTAATAGGTGATTTTACTTAAATCTCTTAACAGAGTAGTCCTAATAGTGATGTGAATATCAGGATTTAACTGTGTGATTTTTGAGTCAAACTCGATGACCCATGTTTCATGAGTAGTGATTCAACATGAATCCATCTCTCATGAGAATAAATGAAACACTTAGCACTCATTGGATCTAGGTGATGCTCACAGGGGTGAAGCACCGGGACTTCCCGGGAGGTCACCCATCCCAGTACTATTCCAGCCTGAGCGCGCTTAACTACAGAGTTTCCTCCACAGTTAAACCCAAAGCTTGCAACCCCATTTGCAAAACCTTCACCAAGTGTTGTGCCTTATGAACCATTCATTAGAAAGCCCCTTAAGCTCATCAATTGATAAGTAGGAGATGATTTCCACAGCTAGTCAAATTGTGATGTGAATATCAGGATTTAACTGTGTGATTTTTGAGTCAAACTCGATGACCCATGTTTCATGAGTAGTGATTCAACATGAATCCATCTCTCATGAGAATAAATGAAACACTTAGCACTCATTGGATCTAGGTGATGCTCACAGGGGTGAAGCACCGGGACTTCCCGGGAGGTCACCCATCCCAGTACTACTCCAGCCTGAGCGCGCATAACTACAGAGTTTCCTCCACAGTTAAACCCAAAGCTTGCAACCCCATTTGCAAAACCTTCACCAAGTGTTGTGCCTTATGAACCATTCATTAGAAAGCCCCTTAAGCTCATCAATTGATAAGTAGGAGATGATTTCCACAGCTAGTCAAATTGTGATGTGACTCAAAAATCACACCGTTAAATCCTGATATTCACATCACAATTTGACTAGCTGTGGAAATCATCTCCTACTTATCAATTGATGAGCTTAAGGGGCTTTCTAATGAATGGTTCATAAGGCACAACACTTGGTGAAGGTTTTGCAAATGGGGTTGCAAGCTTTGGGTTTAACTGTGGAGGAAATTCTATAGTTAAGCGCGCTCAGGCTGGAGTAGTACTGGGATGGGTGACCTCCCGGGAAGTCCCGGTGCTTCACCCCTGTGAGCATCACCTAGATCCAATGAGTGCTAAGTGTTTCATTTATTCTCATGAGAGATGGATTCATGTTGAATCACTACTCAAGAAACATGGGTCATCGAGTTTGACTCAAAAATCACACAGTTAAATCCTGATATTCACATCACAATTTGACTAGCTGTGGAAATCATCTCCTACTTATCAATTGATGAGCTTAAGGGGCTTTCTAATGAATGGTTCATAAGGCACAACACTTGGTGAAGGTTTTGCAAATGGGGTTGCAAGCTTTGGGTTTAACTGTGGAGGAAACTCTGTAGTTAAGCGCGCTCAGGCTAGAGTAGTACTGGGATGGGTGACCTCCCGGGAAGTCCCGGTGCTTCACCTCTGTGAGCATCACCTAGATCCAATGAGTGCTAAGTGTTTCATTTATTCTCATGAGAGATGGATTCATGTTGAATCACTACTCATGAAACATGGGTCATCGAGTTTGACTCAAAAATCACACAGTTAAATTCTGATATTCACATCACAATTTGACTAGCTGTGGAAATCATCTCCTACTTATCAATAGTCCTAATAGGCTGAATGAAATCCTTTAACATGGTACTTACCTAGTTGTAAGTTGAAGTCCTCTAACAAGGCACACTTCTAATAGGGTGTTGAAATCCTCTAACAAGGTGAGACCTAATAGTCTTTGTAATCCTTTAACAGGGTAGACTTTTCACAGGGTATATCATGTTTTATGGTCAAATCATTGTAACATTCATTGGATACACTTTATTACTATAGTAGTGAAGATTTGTGAGTTTTATCCCCGCCCTAGTTTTACCTTCTCATTTGGAGGGTTTTTGGGTAATCATATCTGGTGTTATGTGTGTATGATTATAAGGTTTAGATGCATATACTTTACATGTTATTTTAGCTTACTTGCTAATGCATGTGATGAATGAATGGTGAAGGTTTTATGGGTCCAAGTTTAAACTACTAATTCACCCTAATCTTTCAACTTGTAATTCCAACAATTGGTATCAGAGCCTAGTTCTTTATGAAAGAGAAGCTTTGCAACTTTGAGGAAAGATCTTAAAATGAAAGTCTACAAGTTGAGAAATACTATTAAAACTAGGATATTGAAATATATCTCATACTACATCAACTGAATGAAGCAAGAGAGGAACTAAAGAAATCCTTGAAGATATGGAAAGAGATTGCTATTACGGAGAATGACACAGTATACAAAGAGATAAACACTACCAAGCTATTTGTAGATGGTGACTCCAATGAATTTGATGCAATAGTTGTAGATCTAATGGAAAAGAATAGAATTCAGGCTAAGGAAATCATTATTCTCAAGCTAGAGCAAGAATCACAAGCTATATTGCTATGTGAGGTTACTAAACAAAAGAAGAAGCTATGGAAGACAAGGCCATGATTGAAGAAGACAAAGAATTATGGCCAACATATTGGAAGAGAAGTTAATAGAGCTAACCAAGATTTCCAATATGCAATTGGATACTCTAAGTCAAATGGTGAAAGGCGATTATGAATTGAATGTCAAGGTTATTGAGATAACTACATTGAAGTTGCAGAATGAACAATTGTAGAGTGACCTAAAGAGAGAAAAGGAATTTTCTAAAAATTTAAACAAGTTGAATGAAGCCATCAAATACTTTGAGCAATTCTTAAGATCCCCTAGATCCAACAATGATACATCATGACTAGGCTATACAAGCACTAAAAAAGGAGAATCATCCAAAGTTGCAGAAGAAAGGAACATAAAAGATAGGAAATTCAAACCTACTTGTCAGAAAGGACATACTACTAATATGTGTAGAAGCAAAACTACAAATCAGAATGTCAAGCTTAAGGACATAACTCATTGGCATAAGTGCAACAAGAAAGGTCATTAGGAACATGAATGCAGAACTAGGACCATGCATACACAAAGATTTGAAGGATATTTCTATGATTGTTAGAAGTATGGACACAAAGCTTTTGAATGTAGATCCAAATCCATGTGGTCATCAAACAAGCCAAAAAAGGTAAGAAACAACAAGAACTATTACAATTTGGATTATAACACAAGATATAGCTATTAGTATTGCCAAAAATTTGGACACGTTCCTAAGAATTGCATTAGGACACACTTTAGTGGCAATTACAAAAGATCATTGAGTCAAACTACATGTTTTAGCTATTTGAAGATTGGTCACATTAGAAAATATTGTCCAACCAAGTCAAAGGCACCAAGTTATGAATTTGATAAAGGTAAAGGTAAGGAAAATGTTGAACACATCAGAGATGAGATGAACAAGGCATGAAAGAAGAAATATGTTTGTAGCACATCAAATAGAGAAGGGATCACTACACCCAATGGGTCAGGTGATCACACCTCATCAAACTAGGAAAACAAGAGGTATGTGGGATTGATACTTAAAGGTTATAGCATACATCAGTTCCAAAAGGATATAGTACTAAAAAGCATACATTAGCATGAATGAAGATGCAAGGTGTTATTATAAATTCAAGACAAATCTTTAAAGTTTTTCATGTTGTTTCCAAGTATGAAGAGTTTCCTATATGTACCAACTAGAATTCTAGTTAATGTCAAATTGTTAGACTAGTTAGTTGATGCCGAGCTCGTAGTAGCTTTTGAGTGATGGAAATTGTCAATAGATGCTAAATGAACCCAAAATTGGTTATTACTAAGCTTACAGCTATGCAAGCACTTAACATTAAATGCTGTAATCACCTAAAAATGGTCATCTAGACTATTAGCCCCTTTTTCAACATTTTGGCTAAATTAATTTAATCATTTACCTAGACCAAATTGCTAATAATCAATTTATTTGATTATAACCTATAGTTTGACTATGCTATCCTAAGTTCATTATTTGATTAAAAGAACATGTCCCCTTTTAATTAAATAAAAGACCCCATTCTTCTAACCCACTTAAAGTGCACACATAAAGTCCTTTTTCTATTTTGCAATTAAACGAAAAGGATTTGTGACTTTTGTCTTATATGACAAGTCAACTTATATTCTATTGGTTGACTTGTGTGTGCACATGGATCACTCCTCTTTTCAAATTTCATCGTTGATCATCCACCATCTTCATCTTGATCTCTACCGTTCGTATGACTTTAAAAGGGAGAGAGCTTTCCCCCTCAATCGATCCATCCATTTTTTGAGTATTGTCATGCTACAGGTTTTCTAATAGGTTTCTTTGGAGCTTTGTGGAGAACTTCAATTTCTTGTCTACATTCTCTCATACCATGGCATTTTAGCTTAGATTCATGTTGCATGTTAGTTTAGCTTCTATTTTGCAATAATCTATCTCACATAGCTTAATATTTGGATTGCAACACTCTCATCCATGCTTAGAATAGCTGCACTTTTCATATTAATTCTAGTTTAATCTTTAGTTGCATTGCATTCTTGAGGAACTCCTTGGGACATTTGCATTCTTGCATCTTGTCTTTGGAACTTCCCATTGCATGGTTTACTAGCAAGAAGAGTATTTTGAAGGCTCAACTGAGAGCCCTTGAACTTTAAATACACTCTCTTGCACTCTATGGATAGGGAGATCTAAGCTGGCATCCAAGCATTCCAAACTCATGGAATCATTTGGATAGAAGGGTTTAGAGTGGGACACATTTCTAGTGTACAAATGCAAGGTTTTCAAAGGGTATATGATCAATTTGAGCTCATTTTTCATCATTTCAAAATCAAGAAAGAGCAAGAAGAGCTAGAAGCAAACTAAAATTTGTTAGAAGTGAGTGCAGAATATTTGTGCAGAGATTCATTGCTAGTTTGTTCGATTTCTAAGGTATTTATTGGAAGTTGAGCTACATAGTTTAAATTTTCATAAACCCTAGCTTTTCACAATGGAATCAAGTTTGAAAAATGTTGAAGGGAAAGAAGTTTTAAATTTTTAGCTAGTCAGTAATGAAATTAAGCAACTTGTATTTAAATCCATTCCTAACATCACCTATAAACAATACCCCTCTAATGCATTGCCAATGATCCTGTCAAATGTGATAATGGTGCAAGATGTGAGGAAATGCTACAATTGCAAGATAGGAAGCATTGGTGACATGGAAATAAGAGGTGCGTATAATAGATTGGGTGAAAATGGTTTTTTCATGGAGGAATTCAAAATTATTGGGAAAAAGGGTTTAACACGAGCCCTAGATTTTTTGAATATATTTAAAACTGAGTGGATATGAATTATACTAAGCCAAATTCATGATGGTTCCTTGTGTCTAGAAGGAGGACCAATAAAAATAACAAAGAGAATAGTTCATAGAGTTACTAGCTACCCAACCCTAGATTATCCAAAGACAATTAGGAGTGATTCCAAGGAAGTGATTGAGAAGAATACTAGAGTAGTCTAGAATAAAAGAGGTATGACTATAGATACCATCACTTATCCATTGCTAAACTTTGTTGTAAGGGTAATCTCACATAAACTCTATCAATCTAGTAGATTGAATAGTGTACCTTGCATAGCTATGGATGTTGGTTATAAGATTGTTAAGAAAGATCATACATATGATCTAGCAAAACTTCAACTACAACAACTTATGAAGAATCTTGAAGCAATAAGGAAAACCAAGAGTGCAAAATGAAAGTTTGGTTCTATACTAGTTTGCATATTCTTTTATGTATAGAACATATTTCCCTCATTTAGAATAGTAGGATAGAAGACTAATAGATCAGTTGTAGTATAAATAGGTGAATACATTAAGTAGCTAGGAGAAAGTTTTGAATCCATAATGACCAAATACTTAGAAGACTTCAAAAATTCAATGAAGTAGAGACTCAGGATTCCAGTTTCCTTAGTTAAGAAACATTATAATGATATATGTTTTCTTGTTGATGCTTACTACACATTTGTGCAAGCTACCACACCATTGGTAAGATGGTTAAGACCCTTAGGTTATAAGGTCAATGTAGATGAAGCCTCAATAACCATAACAACCCTACTTGTAGAGGAAGTAGATAAGACCACTAAAGTTTTTGGAAATTATGAGATGGTGAAATCATATATTGCCATGGAACTAAAGACTGCCTCTAGAATCAAGAAAAGGGACAAGTTGGTAAAGAAGTTAAAAGAAAAATGTGGAGATACTACTGAGGAGGAAGAGGAAGAACATGAAGAGGAGGAACAAAAACAAGCTCAAGAAACTCTAGCTTTAACTCAAGGTATGGGAGAAGATAAAGAAGAGAAGGATACTGCAAGTGTTGAGGGAGAAGAAGCTAAGGAAGCACCTACTACTACTGAGTCAAAGAAGAGGAAAGCAAAGGCACAACTAGTGGAAAAGGAAAAGAAAATTGTAAAACCTAGTCAGCCAAAGCCTACTATACCTACTACAGGGGCCACCACACATACAACTACCCAAATGGCCAAGGAAAAGTTAAAGTAGACAAATCGAGGAGGATAAGAAAAGAAAAGATAGAGAAGGAAGTATGTGGCTCAACAAGGTTTTGATGAAGAGAAAACATAATTAGATGATAACAGCTAATTCAAGGTGGTAAGTCACAACCCTCTCTCTAATCTTGAGAACTTATGTGAAAATGTCAAGAGTAATGCTGATTTATCTAGTTTTAATCATATTGATTTTGATAAATTGAGGGAAAGAAGAGAAAAACCAAGTGGAAGAGGCATTATATGCCATGATGTCAAAGTTTAAGAACACTGCACTAGAATTTTCCAACTCGATATCTAAAAGTCTATATGATATTTTTGAGGAAAAATGACATTATTATTTGAATTTGGAAAAAAAAATTAGGGAAATAGCATTAGCCCAAGTAATGTTAGAGTTGACAAAGGGAAAAATTTCTAAGGCTGTTAAGAAATATGTGGTTAGGTTTTCACCTAAATACAAAGCCTTTAGCATTCTCCAAAATAATATTGAAGATTTTTTCAAGAAATCAACTCAAATCTGGAAACTTATTTATGGGTTGATCACTATTAAGAAAGGAGAAGGTGACCCTTTAGATGATAAAAATGATGATAAAGATGATGACAAGGAAGATAATGATAAGGAAGATGATGAAAAAGACAATACAATTGGTGGAGAGATAGAAAAGCAAGATGATGACAAGGCAACGTGCAGGACACACAAGTGTCAAGTGTTAGACCTCCCCATGACATAACCAAAACCACTAAAACTAAAACTATTAAGGATGTCTTTGATCCATCATCTCAAAACATCAATCCTCTTACTACAAAAGATTTAAAGATGATATTGGATCAATATACCTTATAAGCCAAATTATGTGGTAATTCTATTTTGGTTAGTGTAGAAGAATTGCAAAAGGTAGTAACTAATGTCACAAGGGAAAAGGTGAATCCACAAGAACCACCTTCCATCATCCCTTCAGTTACCAATGTACAACTTTTAATTCAAATGGTACTAGATACATCTACTAAGGTTGGTACAATTGAAAAGAAAGAAGAAGAGAAAGATACAACTACAAGACAACAAAAGGAAACATGACAGATAGGTTAGATTCATCTATACCTACAACACAAGAATAAGGTGCAAGCTAAGTCATAGTACTAGACTAGGGCAAGCCTAAAGAGACAGAGCCAAAGGTGAAGGAACAAGTGGCTATCCAAGCATTGGTAGCCTTACCAACATCTGCCGCTCCTTCTACTCAAACTCTTTAGAGGCCAAGATGAGATGCTACTCTACTATAGATCCTAGTGCCAAGCCCAAGCTCATCAAAAGTTGAAAAGCTAATACACTATGGAGACATAAGCCTTGATGAAGAAATTATTATTCCAAAGTATGACCATGATACTATGACATTGGAGCAAATAGGCATTTTACAAAAAGCCTTAGAAATGAAAAAGCATTAGGAAATGCTTAGGAGAGAACATAGGCAAAAGCAAGCACTTTAAGATATAAAGGACACCTTTTTAGATGCATTTAGCCTACCGAATCCTAACAAGACCAAGCCACTAATAGAACAATTGATAGATAGAGTGGATAAGGTCAGTAATAAAGACCTTGATACAAATGCAAAACTATTGGAATGATTTGAAAAGAAGTTTCAAAGCAAAGTAAATGAGAAAATATCTAGTGAGATAGCACTACAAAAAGTTGCATTGGCAACCAAGGTTGAGGCTGTGAAGAAGGTACTTGAGAATATATTCTCATTGTATAGAAAACTATGCAATCCTACACTCTTCACCCAATAAACTAGAAGTGATATCCCGAGTCTGGAGAGCAAAATATCTGCATCAGATGCAAGCCTACCATCAAATCTAGCTCAGAGTGAGAAGCATTTTAGAATATTGCTTCAAACACAAAATTAGTTAGCTATCTTAAGAATATATGAGGCTAATATTAGAGCCAAAATAACAAGCATTCAAGCTACCCTCACCCCACATATGGAGATAATGCACAAGAAGCTAGGCTATGCTAAAACACTATTGAATAAAGATCCCAATATTTCTACTTTAGATGGTCTAGTACACCTTGGTACCAAACTTGCAATCCAAATTAAGTCATTGGATGTTGCATGTGATAACTAGGATGTAGCTCTAAGGATAATAATAGTGTCCATAAATATTTTTTGAAAAAACACACCATAAGTGTATAACCCATTCAACATAAGTGTCAAAAAGGGGGAGACATAAAAAGAGGGAGACATAAGAAAGGGGGAGCATAGAAATAGAGGAGAATAAGAAAAAAGGGAGAGATATACATTTTTGGGGAGAAAGAAACAAATAGATACAGATATCAACTAAGAGAGAACATATTAGATGAAAGAGTATCAGTATCATAGTGCATTGAAGTCAAAGTTTATCAGTAGAGACACATTTACTTAGAAAAGAGCATAGATTTTGGATACAAAATAGACATGGGGAGTTATTGAATTTTGGGAGCATAGCAGTAGAGGAGAATAAGAAAAAAGGGAGAGATATACATTTTTGGGGAGAAAGTAGCAAATAGATACAAATATCAGCTAAGAGAGAGCATATCAAATGAAAGAGTATTAGTATCACAATGCATTGAAATCAAAGTGTATCAATAGAGACACATTTACTCAGAAAGGAGCATATATTTTGGATACAAAATGCACACATGAAATTAGGGGGAGTTATAAAATTTTGAGGTATACAAGTTACAACAAAATTTTGAAATTTTCAAGTCTTGTATATAAGATGAGTCATGGATATGTTATGCTTGAGATATTAAGGATAATATTGTATATTCAAGTATTTTTGAAACTCATGTCAAAGGGGGAGATTTTTTATTTTAGATTAGTTTTGACAAGTCAGTGTCAACACACTTAAGCCATTTGCTTAGTTCATGTTGAACTAGTAATACATGTCGAGCACAACACATAAATAGTAGACCATGTCGAGTTGAAATGAGTGCCAAGTCACTCATGTATTGAGTCACTCAAGTGCTGAGTAGATAGACCATGCTGGGTGATTCAAGAGCTAAGTAAACAATGAATTCCAAGTAATGTAGGTGTTGAGTCATAGTATACATAATAGTGCATGTCAAGCATCAGAGATTTCATATGCCTAGTGACATAGTTTTGAAATATTTGTTTGTAATAGCACAAACAACTAAGTAAACCATTTTTGAGCCAACTTAAGATTATATTTTGATATTTTGGGGATAAGGAAAAATCTCTATTTGGATTCCCTATGAAATTACATGCAACCAATTAAAATAGGAAGGATTAAGCAGAAAAATGGATGAATCTCTATCGTAGATTCATACCTAACTCTAAGCCACCTAAGTCTTCTTAAGGAGGACAAAGCCCTAAACTATTTATGGAGAGATTATGGAATGTTTAAGGAATTAAAGGAGTGAACAAGATAGTTTTCATGTAGAGCATTTAAGGTGACTTATAAGAAAGAGTGAATTGCAGAATCAATTAGAGAAGAATAGAGGATAAAGAAAAGGATAGATCATTGAGACATCTGATCATGAAGGATCAATAAGATATTGTGTAGAGGTGATCTATTATTAGGCAAGCAAGTGTCAATTGTAAGATCTATGTTGAGACATTTTAACAAGTGATTTCAATTAAATCTCTTAATAGAGTAGTCCTAAAGCCTATATGAAATTCCTATAATAGGGTGCTTTCTTAGTTGTAAGTTGAAGTCCTCTAACAAGGCACACTTCTAACAGGGTATTGAAATCCTCTAACAAGGTGGGACATAACAATCTTTTTAAGTTTAAACTACTGATTCACCCCCCCCCCCCCCCCCCCCCCAAGAAGTTTAGTACATATAGATTTATGTGGACCTATTGGAATAGAGAGTTATAGTGGAAATTTTTTTTTATTCTTTTTGTTGATGACTATTCTAGAATGATGACTGTAATATATCTAAAGGAAAAATTATAAGCTTTTCAAAAGTTCAAGTGGTTTTTGGATAGAGTAGAAAAAGAAATTAGAAAGAAGTTAAAATGTCTAAGATCAAACAAAGGTGGTGAATTCATCTCCAATGAATTCAATGAATTTTGTATAGAATAGGGAAGTAAAAGACAAGTGTTAGCTCTTGGTACACCTTAGCAGAGTGGTATAGCCAAAAGAAGGAATAGATCCATCATGGATTGTGCAAGAACATTGATGATAGAAAAGAATGTTCCAATCAAATACTAGAAGGAAGCAATCAACACTACAATTCATACCTTGAACAAAGTATAGCTGAAGAAAGACTCAAATCAAACTCCTCATGAACTATGGTATGGGTACATGCTTAATGTAAGTTACTTTAAAGTATTTGGTAGCAAATGTTATATCTTGAAAGAATATAGAAAAGAAAAATTTGATGTCAAAGGTGATGAAGGAATATTCCTAAGATATTTCTATATAAGTAAAGCATACAAGTGTTTGAATTTTTCTAATCATAAATTCATAGAAAGTGCACATGTTAGAATTGATGAGATTGCAAAAAAGAGTAAAGAAGAAAGTAGCAAAGAGCCTGAGGATTACAAAAGATTTGTTTACTCTGAACCTAATACCCCACTGAATTTATTTGAAAGAAAGAAGGCTTGACCTCCCAAGGGCCCAAAATCTCCAACAGCTACCAAGTTGTAGGTAGTGCAACCCAAGTCACAGTCTGAAGTACCCGAGTCAGAGGTTACCAAGCTAGAGAAAATTGAGTCTGATGGACCTAAGTCATAGATAGTGGGACCTGTGCTTGATACTAAAGTTCAAGATAAAATCAAGTAAAATCATTCCAAATCCAAATAACCTATATTAGCAAGATATGTTAGAAGGCATCATGCACTTGATCATATCATTGGAGACAAATCAGATGAAACAATAACAAGAAGAAAATCAAAAGGTACATGTTTACTTAATGAATTTAAACCTATAAATGTTAAAGATGCTTTGGATAATAAAAGTTGGATTAAAGCTATGAATGAAGAAATATAATAGATAGAGAAGAACAAAACTTGGACTCTTATTCCTAGACCCAAGGATAAAAATGTAATTGGCACAAAGTGGGTATTTAGAAATAAGCTAAATGAAGATGGAAAACATAGATTACTTTAGTGGAAAATATTTTCCATTTGGCAATCCCATGTCATGGGTTGATCTTCATTTGAATAACAATGCATGCAACATAGGTCAACAACATTGCCAGATATTTATTAGATTTTGGTCCAACACCCATGGTAGTCGCCCATTAGCTATCACATGATTAATAAAAAATATCAGTCCAATCACCAATGTAATATACATTTTTCCATCCTTTTCATGTTGTTTCTTATTAGCCCACATTCTTTTGTCATTACTACAAACAAATAATTTTTCCTTGGGTTGGGCATCACCTACCATTTTCCCGACATGTGTCGACCACTAGTCCCATTTAGCCAACTATTTCCTATTGTAGGCTTGCATAGGAAGGTACATTTTGCCTACATTTGAAATTCCCACTTGTTAATCCCACATTATTTTCCAACCTAGATTGCATTATAAGATATTACAATTCTACACAATTTGCTCTTTTCTAGTCTAGAGACTGGCATTTCTTATTGCTGCCAAAGTTTTAGAGTTCTTAGTGCATTGCCCATTGATTTGTGGACTATGGTTTTCATAAAAGATAAGTGATTTAAAAAAAAAAATTTATGTTGACAGTCATACTGGTACATTGGTATTGGTTTTTTTAAAGTTTTATTGTCCAGTGTCCAATGGTGACTAGACATCTCACATGCTAAGATAGCCTATAGGTTTATGAATTATATTGGGTAGTACCATAGACTATAGTACCATAGTAGTAGTACCTTTTTTTTGAGAATGAATCATATTATTGTTATTAGATGTAGTCTAAGTAGTCTATTGTCACTGTTCACAATCTTTGACTCATCACTATTTGTGTCTTTTGTTCAAAAACTAAGTTGATTTAATTTTTTGCAGCCTTTATTAGTTTGCAATGTCAAACAAGAGGGGTAATATGGGTTCTGGTAAGATCCATGAAATCCAAGAGAGGCCACCATTACAAAAATGTAGAACCATATCATCATAATTTGGTGGTGGAAATGTTGGCAACCTACAAGATTCATAGTTAGATCTCCAATGCTTATTGAAAAAGGAGATTCATCACAAGTTGGAGACTCATACCATATTGAAGAAGTTCAAGTTGGTGAACCTGATATCTTAGTCAAGGAAAAACTTGAACACAATTTGGAGGTAGTTCCCCTAAGTAGGGAGTCACAAACTAATTTTATAGAGTTGGAGTAAGTTCCAAACTAGTTGGGTGAGAAAACTAAAAGTGATTCCATAAATCATGTTCATACATAAAAAGGAAAAAGAAAATTGGAATCAAAGAAAGATCGATCTCATTGTGATCTATCCAAAAGAAATTTTCAATTAGAATGGGTGGAAAAGTACTACTTCATTAAACTAGTGGCCAATCCAATTGATGGTTAGCCTTCTGTAGAATGCAGATATAAGATTTGCACAGAGATAACAAAAAAGGAGAAGAGGTTGCAACTTAAACTTGATACCATAGAAAAGCATGCCAATAAATTTTACAAAAAGGAAACTATAGAATGAGTTGAAAAATATATACTAACTTGAAAAATAAAGGACAACTATTTACATATTAGGAATGCCAAAATATACAAGTTACACCGGCAATTATGGGAGAAGCATTATGTAGTAAAAGGTTCCATTGAATATTTAATTGGGCAAGGAGTGTAAGTGCAAAATATGTGAAAATTAGTTCAATTAAGTGTGGTCTTTCATATTTTGAGTAGAGAATGTCCTATGACAAACTACCCTTCAATTACTACCTAATTGCACTTTTTCAAAGTTTGAAACTATCTAAATAGTCACTAGTCAGTAAACAATGGGTGGGAATGGGCTAGATATCTTGTACAAGTTGAAAAAGAAGATATGAAGGAAAAAATAAAACACTCAAATTTTATTACATTGTCTTTAGATGAAGTTACAACAATTGATCATACTTCTTGGGTGTGCATGCATGTTTATACTATAAATGATCTTTGTCATCAATCCCTTCTAACATCTGTTGCTAAATTGAATTGTAGTGCTACAACTAAAAATTTATATGATTTATTAAAGACTACTCTAATTGAATGTGGAGGTTTGGATAACATAGAGATTACCAAAAAGTTGGTGTGTGTTGGAGTGGATAGAGCTTCAGTTATGCAAGGTCATAAAGTTGATCTTTGCAAAAAGATCAAGAATGAATTGGCACCCTATGCTATTCTCATTCATTGCATGGCCCATTGGATGAATCTAGCTTTTGGAATTGTCAACAATTTTCATTGTGTAAGTAAAGTGGAATCTTTAATCAAAGAGATTTAATGATACTTTTGATGAAGTCCAAAATAAGTTCGAGAATTTCAACACTTTTCTCAAGGACTTATTGATGGAAGGAAGCTTCTTAAAAACAATGATACTAGATGGATCTCTTTGGATGGACTAGTGCATTGAGTAATCTCTGAATATCCATCATTTCTTAGACTAATCCACTCTGTGTGAGACAGATTCTCTCGGCTATATTCAAGTCTAACTAATGTTAAGATACTCTTAACTTTAGTAACTATTCTCCCCATGCTATAGGACATGAGAAATATTATAAAAAAAGTTCAACAAAGAGCTATGTACATTGCAGAATATAATAAGTTGCATAAAATGACATGTAATAGCCTAGATACTTTGTATTTATTACTACCATTAGATGAATCAAAGTTTTCAAAGTGGATAGAAATCACAAATTTGAACAGTCTTGGAAATTTTAAATATATTAATGAAAATGATGAGGTATGTATTAGTGTATGTGGAGTTGACATACCAATGCAATACTATGCCTACGTAAACCCCCACTCCAACCCCAACAAAGAAGGACGAGAAATGGAATCAAAACTAGAGAAGTTACTTTCACGTGTTGAAAGTGAACACTTCAAGAAGATCAAAGACTCTATGCTTGACTCTGTCAAGTGAGTTTCCTACAATCTTTTGTCAGAAATAAAATTTAGGTTCCCTCTAGAGGAACTACTCAAAGAAATGCCAATTGTATTTCCTCAATATTGGTCTTTAAACTATCCAACTGATTTTCAAAAAAGGATGACAACTTTGATTCAACATTTTTGCAAACCTAAAGTAATCAATGAAGTAACTATAAATGGAATTCTAGATGAATCTTTACTGAGAGATCAATCATATTCTTTTGCAAACATAATGAGAGAAGAATATGATCTTATGGAGAATCCAAATGAAGAGGGAGCAGTAACAAAGCTTTAGAAAAACATTGGTGAGAGAAATTAGTTGAGAGATTCAATACCAAAATATTTCAAGCTTACCAGTTTATGTTTGATAATGATATTGGATTTAGTGGAGGATGAGAGAGTTTTTAGTACCTTGGGCTTCCTGAAGTCAAAGGTTAGAAACAAATTAGAAAAAAATTTGGATAATTTTTTGAGGCTCTATAATTCTATGTATGAGGTAGATAGTTTCCCTTATGACATAGCTCTTAGCATTTGGAGAAACAGATGTGAAAGAAGAGGGATGACCAATATTTCAAACCTAAGTGGCAATGACAGTGGCAGTGGTAGTGGTTCATGTCCTAATATTGGAAGCAATGAAAATGATGTTGACTTTGGCATGCATACTGATAGTAACAATGAAACTAAATAAAACACAATGAACAATGAAATGTTATATGCAATAAATGAGGAGGATTTTGATGATAGTGATGCTGAGCTGGTCTAGGTAGAGTGGCAACTATAGTAACTTCTCAACTTCAAGTTCAAACTTCCGCATGAGTCAAGTAGTAGGCTAGTAACTCTGATCTAAGACTCTATCTACTAATTAATTATGTTTATAGAAGTTAATTTGTAGACTTCATTCACTATCATTTTATTGATGCTTTTTTTTTTTTAAACACGTTGATGTTACAAACTTATATGTTGAGATTTTCATTGATTTTAATTTTTAAACATGTTGATATTTTCATTGGTTCTAGTTTTAATACAATAGTACATGTTTAGCTTGAGATTTTCATTCATTCTAGTTTTTAGAAATTTTTACTTTTAGATTTTCATTGTTTCTAGTTTCTTTAAGAAATTGTAACATAATGTATTTAATAGAATAAGCTCTATTTGAAAAAAATTGTATTATAATTTATAATTATAAATCAGCCTATAACATAATACATTTAATAATTACAAATAATTATTACCCTTTGCACATGACTCAATGTCAGATTGAAATGACCTTGAATTCCCTTTTGCAGATACAAGGGAGAAAAAATAGTTGTAGGTCGGTTTGTAATTGTATATATAATCAGATTATTACTACATAATACATTATGTGTGTACAATCATATTGCCAATTTTTCACATTGCCAATTGTACAATTTTTTCAAGTAGGAGTAGGGAAATTTTTTCCATTTTCTCTATGTAGTAATAGTATGCCAGTGCCTGGCTATCCAACTATCTTGATATGCTGGCTCTTGATTCTTGTAACAATTAGCATTAAACAAAGTTGAAATTAAATCCAAAATTTGAAATTAAAGAGCAACAAGTAACAAAATGATTATAATACTATCACTTACTAAGTTGTTACTTCTTAGTACTATCAGCTATGACTGCCACTGACAACAATAGTAACAATTTGAGAAGATGACCTAGTTCTAATGATGTTCTTTAGGGCACTCCATTTTGCATCATTTGGAAGGTCTATTTGTTTGAGGTTGTAGCTAAATAGTTGTAAACTCATCAACATTGAATACTTCAAAGAGATAGTTTTACATGAATCGAGGAGTTTATCTATAACTACATTCATTGTTGATAGTTGTTTCATGCAACTTGGAATTCTTTCTGAAGTGGTTTCCTCAAGAAAGTTGCCTAAATCAAAATTCATGGTGTCCTGCAGCTTTTTCATGTAATATTCTTTTCCAATAATTTTTTTGACTCAGTGAGCTAGATTTGGTAATTCAACATTTAGCAAGTTCAGTATGTTTTGATTCATCTTCATCAAGTCTTTAGAAGTAGATTTGAGAGCTTCATCTATTTCCATTACTTATTCACAATTGTGATAGACAACAAAGGTCATCATAGAGGTATCCAAGCGGTTGTTTATTCCTTAGTTGGCCAAATCCCTATCACTAGATCTCTATACTTTATTCAAAATTTGTTTAGCAAGATTTCTTAAGGAATTGGTGAAGATACTTCTTTTACCCTCAATATATGTCCTTACATTTTCAAAGACAAGTCTAAGATTTCTATTTAAATCAATCCATTCAAACAGATTATCACTGTTCTTCATTATTTTATCCCAATTTTCTAATTTGATAAGCTTAACCATATTTATTATAGTATCCTTGACATGATGGTCTTTGGAAGATGTCATTATATTTTGTGCAATTATATTCTACATCTTTTTCTTCATTTCAAACATCTCTATTTCACTCTTTTTCTATATTTTCTCTAGTTGCCCTTGCCAAGTAGTCACTCTCTTCCTCTCATCCTCTAATTTCTTCTTCTAATCTTGGATTGTCTTTGTAGTAGTTACCTCTTTTTTCTTCTCATCCTCAAGCTCCCTTTTCAAATAGTGGATTATCTTCACAGTGGACTCCTCTTTTTTCTTCACATTGTCCAATTCCTTCTTCAAATCATGGAGTGTTTGAGTAGACTCCTCTTTCTTCATGTTCTCCAATTCCTTCTTCAAATCCAGGATTTTCTTTATAGTTGATTCTTCTATTTTCTTTGCATTCTCCAATTCCTTCTTCATATGGTGGATTGTGTTACTATTTGTAGTAGCAATAGACTCCATTTTTTTTGCATTCTCCAATCATTTCTTCAAATCAAGGATTTTTTTTGCAGTTGAATCCTCTTTTTCTTCATATTCTCCAATTGCTTCTTCAAATTGTGGATTTTTTTTGCACTAGAATCCTCTTTTTTCTTCTCATTCCCCAATTCCTTCTGCAAATTATCAATTATCCTTGCCTTAGACTCCTATTTTTTTTTTTTCATTCTCCAATTTAATTTTCAAATTATTATTTTCCTTGATAGTAGAGTTTAGGTCAGGTTTCAATTTATTGTTGACCTATGTACTACTCTCTATAGACTTGAACAACTATATAGTAGAGGCTTTTTCATGCTGAATTCTTTTTTTGCACTCATCCAATTCTTTAGTCAAATATTTCACTTGTTCATTCATCTTTCTTTTCTAGACAATTACCTTTGTAGGAGAAGAATTCTTTATCTTGTTTTGCAATTCTTTGAACCTATTGTCTACTACTTTCTCCTTGGCCTTCACATTATCAAGGTCTACCTATAACTTTTCTATTTCTTTTATAAGCCTTCTATTTTCTCTCTCCACTTTTAGAAGTGTAGAGTAGACCATTTTGTTGCTCTCTTTTTATATATTGATTTTGTCAATATTTTTCACTTTTGACAAATCCATTTGAAGACTAGTAACTTGTACATCATTATGATTTATTGCATTTTCTAGAGGATTATTATCTCTAGCTAAGGGCATAACAACCATGAAGTTCATCATTTCATTTTTTGGATCAGATGTTGGAAATATTCTATTAGTAGATCCCTGACTTTCAACAACAACATCACTTTTCAAAGTTTTCATAATTTGCCTATTTCTTTTGCTTATCTAATCAAACATTGATGCAAACTCGTTCAAGCTAAAATCTAGGTTTTCTAACACAATTAAGTGTTTGAAAGGTGAATTATTAGTTTTATTGTTTTATGCTCCTCCAACTCCAGTTAAACTTACTCCACCTACAATTGTATTTTGAGGATTGCCAACATACTGAAGATGGCCCATTCCAAATCCTGGCATTTTAGAACTATTTTTCAGGGTTTTGTATAGAAGCTACTATGTGCAAACATTGGTGAAGTAACCACTAACATTTCTTGTAGTGTAACTGTCATAAGTTTTTACATTTTTGCACAAGGCTCATCCATGCTAGTGCTAGTGCTAGTGTTAGTGGGATCAACTACAACTGGATTTGAATATTTAACAAATAATGTGTTGGGATGACCTTCAAAAGCAGAAGTATAATTTTTTTCCCTTTCTAGATGAATCATCTTCAATTTCATCAGAGAGTCCAATGATTAGTTTACTTCCTCTTTTGGGTGGGTTTGGTACTAGAACTATATTCCAAATCTTTTCACCACATGCACCGATGGGCCCTTTATTTGTATAACCCATTTTTTTATATCATAGTTGCCCCTTTACTATATGTTTGTTTAATAGAATCACTCATTTGAAGATTAACAATATGTCTACCCCTGGTTGACCTAGAATCTTGAATACCTTGAATGTCGCCATTAGATTCGAGGTCCTTCTGTCTTTGAATATCACTGTCACTGCAACTACCAAAATCATATAGTATAGTTGGATGCTCTTTATTACAATAATCATTGAAAATTTCATCCTCCTTTATTTCTTCAAAACCTATTGATGTTTTTGGTTCACCCAAATTTTGCCTCATTTTCCAAAAATTAGTCATCTTGGTTTGACACCACAATTCAAATGTGCATACCTCTTTAATTGCTTTTGGCATAGATTGCTTAGAAGGTTAAGATGCTTTCTTGTAGAAATTTATGTATGTTAGAGGCTTTGATTTGTGTGATTCTGATATGTGCAATGTCATAATTTGGGATGACAATTCTTACATTGAAATATTATTCTCTATTGCATATTTCTCTTCTCTTTCTTAACCTCATCCCATGAATCATTATTTTTTAACTTTTCTATCAATGGCATTTGCTGATGTTGATATTTTCTCACAAAGTTCTCATTAGCAATAAGTCTTGTTTTTATTATGTTAAATGGATCATAATTCCAGTTATTGACAAAATCAAAGCCAAAAAAGTTACCAATTCATTTGCCACTTTGAAAGCCTTTCTCTCAAATGTAAGTCTTCCAATTGTGAAAGGAAAGGAATGAAATATCACTTTCTTTTATTGTCTACTGAAAAGTTTATCTGCACTCTCCATCTATCATACATATTCTAGTGCAAAAACTATTTTTTTAACATGCATTGGAAGTTTGCATGGTTCAACCATTGAACTATATAACCTTAAGACAATGTACTCTTCCATGAAGAACTAGTCAGCCAATTGAATTTGACTTTCTAGTTGAATGCAATCTTTACAAGTCATAGGCAATCTAGGCATCGAAGTGCCTATGATTTTTTGGTAAATAGGTGCCAAAAAGAAGTCTACAAAATGGTTGTAGTTATTATTGTTAGTAGTCATGCTCATCGTATGTGTCCACTCATATACTGGACTTGGAGTCTCTAATTTCTTCTAGATTTTCTCATCAAACTTATAGACCTCAATACCAAGCTTATTGTTCTCTATCTCAAATATTGGGCGATGCTTTTCTATAAGAAGGTAGTACAAGTATCTTGTGAACTTAAATCTCTTTGTCTTGCCTATAGTTTTACTTTGTTTAATCATTAGTAATTCTTATTACATAGATTCAATAATGTGATGAACAAAATTATATCTTACATCTACCTTCTCAACTAGCTCACCTTGAAAATGGATATTATAAATCATTTTAAAAACATTGGCCTCCACTTCCTTATTACTATCCGATCCTAGACAAAATGATAACAAAGAAATAATCTTTTGAACCCATGGCATAAAAATATCATACTAAAAGGGAGTCTTATGGTCTACGTCCAGTGTAACACTAGTAGATGACTCTAAGATTATTGAAACCTTAATATATGAATCTTGAAAAACTCTTTCCAATTTTTCATAAGCATGTGCTAGTTTATCCAAGTCAATGCAGTCATTAAAACTTTTTGGTTTAAACCCTAGCCTTAGGTCCAATAGAGTGAAAAATTCACTCTTAGTTATGGATAAAATTTCCTCCTCAGTGTATTGGTTTACAATTTTCTTTCTATTTTCATTGGTATTATGAGTGCATAGCATTAAAACTTTAGGGCAAGAGAATACTTTGGGTATAGTAAGGTTTGCTAATCCACTAATCAAAGATGTTAGTTTATTTGTATGTGCATGAATACTATTGTTATATTTGTAATAATTTCTCCCCTTTTATGGATCTTTCCACTTATTAAATAATGAATGTCTAATTCCCATGATTCCAAAATCTCCATGGATAACAAGATAAAAAATATTATTACATTCATCGATGAAACTTGGGGTTTGTAGCACTTGCTTGAGTTCTATAATGTCTTTCTTTTCCTTTATGCTTGCACTCATATCAGAGGTTTTTGACTTTTTTTTGCCCATGCCTGCTATTGATTATTACACAAAAATTTTCTTTAAGCCCTATTAAAAAAAATTGTAAAGTGTAAACCTAAGATAATAAAAATCAAGATTTCTATTGCTACAAACTGTAATAAAATTTTTAAAAAAAACTTAAATACCCAAAATCGAGATTTGATAATTGGTGTTGTCTTGTGATACTCAAGTTTCACAATTTTAGTCTTCAGAACACAAAATAGAATTCAGTCAGTCTTTGAAAATTTGAAATTTGAAAACCCTATCGTATTGGACTCTCAACTTGGAGAACTTTCAACTTAATACTCTAAAAACATAAAAGGTAAATATTTAAAAGTTAAAATGAAAGTATTAAGTAATTAATGATTTTAGGTACTTTACTAATAGTATGTACAATGTACATGCAAATGAAATAAAGACTCAATAATGTAGTAATGTACATAACTATAATAATAAAAAGTAAAATTTTATTACATTAATATACATTTGAATTTTGAAATTTGTTCATTTTAAATAAATAAATAAAATCAAACTTAATTATTGATATGATTTTTGGGTCAATTTGTGGAATGTTATCTCTACTGTCAAGAGTCATCTGGAATTGTGATACTTGTCAAGGACACATGTCATGATTTTGAATGTTTCTTGACAACAGCGACAACGAACCCAAAATATTTTCAAAATTCATCCCAAGCCATTGCCATTGGTGTTGATCTACCTTTTACTTAACAATCATGGCATCACTGAGTCAGGATTAAGTAATAATTTTTTTAAAAGACTAAACATAATTATTGTTAATATTAATTGAGTCTTGACATTTAATTAAACTTTGCAATGACTGAATACGTGTCACAATTTAGGATGAATCTAGGCACATGGAAAAACATTCTCCAAATCGGCCCAAAATTCATCTCGGGCTGTCAATCTTTCTTTTAGTCAATGGTCAGAATTTCGAGTAAAATCTTCGAGTACACATGTCCTAATTTTGGGTAGAAATAGAATTTAACTTCAATCTTTTAAAATTTAGCCCGAAATCGAGCTACAGTCATTGATCTACCATTCATTGAATGGTCCAGATCAAATCATGAATCATTAAAACTTAAACCTTTCAAATAACTAATATTAATTATTTAAAAAGGTTCCATAGCAACTAAGTTCATGGCAAAAAAATTGATAGAATTAGTAAAATATTAATTTAAGAAAATATTAGTATGAAAAGAATTTAAATAGTATACTAAATACTATAGAGAAAAATATAGAAATAAATATTTTTAAAGAAATTGTTATTAATTATTATTATTATTTTATTTTTAATTTTGAGCATGTCAAATCAAGATTTTCACTTAATTATTTATATAAAATATTATAAATATAATATTATATATAATATAATTTATAATAATAATTATAATAGTTATAATATAATATAAATAAAGGATTTTATTTTCTATTATAGAAATGATTTTTTCTATCATAAACTTTTTATTGTAAAGATGATATGAAAAATTCAATGAAGATATATTAAATTTTATAAATAAAATTGGTGCAAGATATGAGATAATAATGACAATAGTTTAATTTAAATAAAACAATTAAAATTTAAAAATATAATTACAAATTCTATATTTTTATACATATTTATAATTTAGTTTCAAAATTAAAATGTAATACAGTTTAATTATTATTATCTAGAGGCTCATCCACTTTTTCCAAAAAAGAAGAAGTTTAATTATATTTAAATTATTAACATATGTTGATAATTGTGATAATTGTTTATAAACTATTCTTCATCATTTAAAATATTTTATAATGAAAAAAATTTAGGTGACAAGATAGGTAAGAAATAAAAAATTGACACATAAACTATCATAAATTTATTTAACTTTGTTAAGGTTATAATCTTTAGTTTTCCTTGAAATCCGCTCTTATCGCTCCATTTGTTTTAACCAATTAGATTAAACAAAAATAGTTTTAGAAATTACAAAACTTTTAAATTGTGCATTATACTTTATCAAATATTAAAATTTGATATGTAGAAGAAAAATTATGAAAATTGATTGGTTGATCTTCAATAGTTTAATCAATAGTTAAAAAAGTCGATGCTTATAGTTCTATAGCCTACGTCATGAACTAATTATGATCACCCTATCATCAACATAGAGTCCAATCTTCAAACACATTTTTACTATTATACCATATATTGTAATTAATTGAACTATTTGTACATATAAACAATCCAAATGTTGATAAAAAAATACCAATACTTGAACACATGAAAACTTGTAAATGTTATAGAAAAAGTAAATAACTTTTTGTCTCAAATAAAAATTATAATATTGTAGCTATTTCATATATGTGTGTCACTCAAAACATAATATGTTCAATTAAATAAACATTGATATCTTGGTAATAGTGTACAAACACCACTCTTATGTGTACAACTATTGGGATAGCAATTTATATTCATAGAGTAAACCATATCAATAATATGTCTCACAAATATAAAAGGTGAATAATAATAAATGTTTTTTATTTTCTTATGAAATGTGTGAGATTGTCAAAACCTTTTAGTGTTCAACTAACAGTCCCTTAAACCTTTGTGTTGGTTATAGGTTGTTTTTATATAATAATATGTAATTTTTATAACAACAAATAATCTTTTGTTGTTGAAGTATTTGTGATTTTGTATTATATATAAAAGTGATAAGTGATAACTTAAGTTAAATTTAAATAACATTGGCATTTTTCATTTAATTCAAAATATGATAAAAAGTTAAAAATATTATGATGATCATGATATTTAAATAAATTTACATTTCAAAATAGGAAGAAATGAATAAATAAATTAATATTCAATATTTTATATGAACATTTATATATAAGTTATAATTTAAACTTTTTATTTTCAAATCAAATTTCAATATTATATATACAATTTAAATTGTATGATCATTGATCAGGATTTAGGATTCATGATTTGTGATTCATGATGTTACATGTATCATAAGTTTAATTTAACAAAATATTTTTTATTTATTTAATATTTTAAAATAAATTAACAATAGTTAA
The DNA here is from genome assembly GCA_028749045.1 of Cupressus sempervirens. Lineage (NCBI taxonomy): Eukaryota > Viridiplantae > Streptophyta > Pinopsida > Cupressales > Cupressaceae > Cupressus > Cupressus sempervirens. Next base: position 462,418,354 of record CM053793.1, read on the forward strand.
AACTATTATAACTAATAACTATTAACTTGCATGGCCCTAGCCCCTGCATTCATATATCATTAAATTTTACAGGTTTTGAATTTAAAGGACATACATATATATATTATCAATTTACAAATTTTCATTAGATAATATTCAATTGAATAATTTCTTACTATAAATCGTTAATCAAATATGAAACCATAAAGGGATTATTGAAGTGTTTTTTTTTTCTAACTTTATAGCTATTAACAATTAATTTTTTATAACAAAGTCACAGATTAACATTTGAACAATGCATTAAGATGTCAAAAAACAAGTCATAGACTAACACGAACAACAATTTGAGAAGCCAAAAACTATTGTTTTCATTGATAATATTTTAGAGTGTACAATGTACATAATACTGATTCATAACATGGATATTCAAATTAGCTGATTAAATCAACTTGATTTTACTATTTCGTAATTTACATTAAAGGGCAAGACCCAATCTAAAGAAAAAATAGATATCTTAAAAAAAATTTTTTCCTAAAGGGAAAGGGTTAAGGAAATAAGATTAAGGAAATAGGAAATAGGGAACGAGGGAATAGGGAGGCTGGAAGCATCAGCAAGTTGAGGGGCTGACGGCTTGAAGCTTTCAATCAGAAAGGTCTTCAAGTCCCTCCACATGAAATCTATTAGAGAAGATGATGTTATTGAACTCATCCAATCATGTGAAGTTAGTCTCATTGACATTTTCCAACAACAACCACTTACATAAAAAATTTCTTCTGAGTTGCACCCACTTTCGATGGTGAGTCAATTGCCATTCATTCATGTTGAGTAGGAAGGGATGCTTTTATACAATGCTCCCTATACCTTGCTCCCAACACTTGTCTGCTATGTCTACAAAAGGGATGCCAATGCCTAGCCCCAGTACCTACTTGAACAATACAAGAATTTTGACATCATCTTCTAAAAACATTTCCTTAAAAATGTTATGCAGAAGCATCAGAATGTCTACTTGACTACCTCCAAGGTTGAGAAGAGACGCGAGGAAGTAGGAGGTAGTATCTATGGACACACAATACTTCTTATCATTTCTTAAAAATTCATGGCCGAGGACCATGAATAAAGCATGGTAGATAAAAGGACTTTAGGCATCTCGCTTGCAAACCATGGCAATGACATCATTAGTAATCTTGCCCAAAAAGAGATTTTGTAGAGCCATTGTAGTGCATTTCAAGCAAATTGGTGTATCCATGACTAAGATTCAATAAACTCTGCAAACTAAATTTAGATTGAAGAATTTGAGAAATGATAATGAAAGAGGAATTGAAGAGGCTATTTAATGGCGGTTGCATTAAATTATTTGGCATTCGTGATCTTTCATATCTTTTTTTTTTTCATATTCCTATTAATTTTTAAGTTTGTTAAATGTACTCACATTAATATTAAATAGCCGAAAGTGTTTGACATTGAGTACATTCTAGTTAATGGTTTCTGTGCAAAAATTTCCATGTGTCTCTATTCCAAAGAGTTTCATGTGACTCCAAGTCTTTTCAAGCAAGTGGCCCCAAAATGCATCTTCTTTTGCTCATCTCTAATTAATCAATAGTCCATAAAACTATTGTATTAACAAAACAAAACTTGAAAGTGATGGTAGCCAATTTGGTAATAGTAATACTAACATAATGATGTTATGAAATTATTAATAATAGACCTAATATAGTACACAAGTTGAAACTTGAATTGACTAGTACTCAGTAGTCAATACAGTCACTAGCCAATACATGTACAAATTCACTTTCAGATTAAACAATTTTTTAGTTTGCCACTAAAGATTATCCAAGATTATTATTATTCATTTTCCTACAAAACAAGTAATTTGCCTTTGAAATTATCAATTCATTTTTGGCAAGAGAAAAAATATCCATCATTTATTTATTTTTTAGCAAGAAAAAATATTAATTCACCACATTTAAAATGATTTTTTCTAGGGCAAGAAAAAAATACCAAAATATAATATTTTATTTCCCTATATGGAACAAAAAAATTGCTCTCGACATTAAAATTTTCCTATCCACAAAATGTTGGATTCGCTAGCATTCAAGGCATTTTTTTGGGTGGGGTTTCTTAAAGTTATCACTGGTGGAAAAGTTTCTAGAAACAAAGAAAGGTTGGTATGTAAAGGCTATTCACAAGAAAAAGGTATTGATTATGGTGAAACTTTTTCTCTTGTTGCTAGATTAGAAGGTGTTAGAACTTTACCAGCTTATGCAGCTCACAGAAAATTTAAAGTTTATCAAATAGATGTAAAATTTGATGGAATTCTTGATGAGGAAGTCTACATTGAACAACCTAAAGATTTTGTAGATCTTACAAAAAAGGAAATGGTTTGCAAATTACATAAGGCATTATATGGACTCAAGAAAGCTTCTAGAGCTTGGTATAAAAGACTTTATAACTACTTGATATAGACTAGTTTTCAAAGAACAAATGATAACAATAGTCTATATATCAAAGAAAGACTAGAAAAAAGATTGTATTGGCAGAAATATTAGTTGATGATAGTTTATTCATAGGAAATGATAACTTGTGCAAGACATTTTTAGAAGAAATGAGTAAAAAATTTGAGATGTTTATGTTTGGAGAGATAAAATTCTTTGTTGGATAATAGATTCAATAGAAGAAAGATGGTATCTACATTACTTAATCTAAATATAACAAGGAGATAGTAAAGCAATTTGGAATGGAAGATTGAAGACCAGTTGGAACCCCTATGTCTACTGGACATAAGCTTTCCAAAAATGATGATTCCAAAGAGGTAGGTCAGACCACATAGAGATCAATAATTGAAAAAATGTAGTATGTAGTGCACACAAGGCCTGATATTGCATTAGTAGTCGGTATGGTGGTAAGAGTCTTAGCAAATCTAAAAGAAATTCACATGATGGCAATCAAAATAATCATGAGATATCTAAAATGTACTAAAGAATATGGTTTATGGTACAAAATAGGAGGAAATTTGGATTTAAAAGTATTCATAGATGCTGGCTAGGTAGGAAGTATTGATGATAGAAAAAACACTAGTGGAGCATTCTTTCTTAGTAAAAGACTAGTGTCTTGGACAAGTAAGAAATAAAATTGTATCTCTCAACCCATAGTAGAGGCAAAATATGTGGTTGCAACACTTAATTATTCTAATATTGTTTGGTTCAAGCAACTGATGGTAGGAATGAAGATAGAGATCAAGGATCTAGTAGTTATATACTATGATAATACCAATAAAATCAATATATTAAAGAATCTAGTGATGCACACCAAAACAAAGCACTTTTTTTTATAAAATATCATTTCTTGAGTGAATTGGTACAAGATATTGAAGTTATATTAGAATATGTAAATTTACAAAAGAATAAATTGCAGACATATTCACCAAGCCATTACCTAAGGATTCATTTCTATATCTAATAGGTAAGCTATGGGTCATTCCTCTATCTGAAGCTCACTAAATGAAGTTTAGTGATGCATCAACTAGAGCATTACTGAAGATCAATCAGTTGGTGCAATATTGACAAGGGCATATTGAAAATAAATTAGTACTTGAGGTACATTGACATTAAATAAACATTTTCTTTGGCATGAGATGTCAAAGAGGTAGAAGCTTGATAAATTTTGTGGAGAAGTTTTCTATCATAGAAAGAATTGTCAAAGAGGGAGAATGAACTTGGCAAAAGTTCTAGCAGATAGAAGCTTTTTGATAGAGGGAGAAATTCAAGATATAAAGACTTCACACTAATAGAGGGAGTTCTCATGAATGAGAATTAGAATAAAACTAAGGATATGTTCTTTAGTTTATTCTTGCTCCAAAATTTTTTTGTGTTATGACATGTTATGTTGCCATCAATGCCAAAGAGGGAGATTGTTGGAACAATTGATTAATTGAGTATTATCCTTAATGTTACACAAAATGCCATATCATTACTAGTTAGTACATGTCAAGCTCACTCAGGAATTGAAGATAGTTTTCTATGTCTACCAAGTGATCCAGAGTTTGCCTAGTTCAGAAGGCAATGTCCATCGAAGTCATTCAAGCGCCAAAGGAAAGTTTGTAGAATATGAGTGTTAACTGAGCTCACTCATTTAATGAAGAAAATGTTGGATGGAACCAATGTTAATCGAGCCCATTAAGTTATCAAAGAAACTTAGCAAGTATGGAGTGTTAATCAAGTTCACTTGGTTAACACAGGAAAATTGTTTTTGAGTTAGTGTCTACCAAGTGGGGTCGACTAACAAAAGATTTTCTTGTTTTGGAATATTGAGTTCAATTAATTTATTTGTTGGTTCTAACTAATTGAGAAGATGAATATTAATTATTCTAAGTTGTATCTGAGTTGACTTGAAAATATGAAAGATATAAGTAAAAGGTCAAGTTGAGCATTAGAAATTGTGCGTAGTGTGAAATGCATGGAAGAAAATTGAAGATTTGATGATGCTAAGAGGAAGAAAATCAAGAAAGATAAGTAGAATATCCTTGAGAAGTTGAAAAGATATATTTGATCAGGAAGGATCAAGTATAAGCCAAAATTGAGATCTATAATCAACAATTTAGTTGCATCCAAATTAGGTCATGTCATTGTTACTCTCTAACCATTGTAGTAGTGATCTAAATCTCTTAACAGAGTTGGCATAACAACCATTTGTAACTCCTCTAAGAAGGTGGCATTTTTATTGAAGTGTCTAAAGACTTCTAAAAAGGCCACTCCTAATAGGGTGATTAAATCCTCTAACAGAGTTACACCTAATAGTGTGTTTTATAATCTTTAACAGGGTTGGCTCCTAATAGGGCTCACTTCAGAAGAGTGAAAATCAGTAATTGGTTGCAATTGGTGGTTTTTTCCAAATTGGTTTTCCACATTAAATCTTGGTGTCAAATGTGTTCATGCTATTTCTTTTATGCCTTTTCAACTAAGATAAAGTAATAAGTAATCAAAAATAACATCTTAAGATTTTTATGTTAAATTTTACTGAGAAATCTCAATATTTACTCAGTTACAAAATTTTTAGTGTGTTTACCAAGCATCAATACAGTTTAGTTTTCAAATTTTATTTTTGTACTAATATCTAAAGAGATCTGAGATTTATTTTGTAGTAACTGATTCACCCCTCCCCTCTTTGTTACTCATCTTATATTTCCAACAAGAACACCTAGATACCAAAGTCGATAAGATTTTTAAGGCTATCTCCAAAACGCAGCTTAACGTTAGGGAATCCAAATAGAACACCTAGATACTGAAATTGATAGAACAAAGATTGTCAAACTTCATAGAATTGTTCCCAGAATGAGACTCAAATCTTACGAGTTAGGTTTAGACTATCCCAATACATGTCCATTAGAAGATGACAAGATTAATCATGATTCATAGAATTATCCCTAGAATGAGGCTTAATCCTCAGGAGTCAAGTTTAGAATATATTGATACATGTCCATTAAATAGTAATCAAAAGCAAGAGATTAGAATTTTTCATGTCCCCTTTTCAAATAATTAAAAATAATAATCTTTGCTAAGGCAGGCAGGCCCAAAAAGGTGAAGTTTTGGAAAAAGGGGATAATCTTTGGAAGCTAATGGACTAATAAATGAAGATTATTATTAAAATATGTTTTATTAACCCCTCTTGGACATGAGTTAGGGTTATGCCCTCTTTTAAGGGGTTTGGAGGCATTTTGGGCTGATTCCAAAACTTGATTTTTGCTCATTTCTTTGTTATTCTTTAGAGGCTGCCAAACCTATGGAGAAGGAGACCCAAGAATGGGAGTTTTTAGGTTTCTAGGAAAGCTAAGGATGGGATTTTTAAGCCATTCCATGTGCATGCTCATACAGAGTTGGCCTTTGTGCTTAATAGTGCAGATTTGTGAGTTTTCGGGTGTGTTTTTTTATGAGTTTGGTGTTTTCAATTGAGTATTTCATATCAGTTTGGGTTTCTTCTGTATTTTCAACTTTAAGATGTTAAAATAGAGCTAAATATATGTATTGGAATGTGATTAAACTTTTGAGATAGATTATTAGTGTTTTTGTGGTATTTCCGGGCATTTTGTGTTAATTTCGGGAGCCCGATGAGCATAGTTTTTGTCCTACATTTGTGAACTATTGTGTAAAGGCTATATAGATCTGGAAATTTCATTTTATAGGCTGTTATGCTGATGAAATTTCTGTAAAAATTTCCATTTTCAGATTTATTAATAATTTGTGAAGTTGTGAAGTTTTTTTTGGCACTATTTCGGTCATACCCGATTTGGGTTTTATTGAGAAATTGGTGGATCTTTGTAATATTGGTTGTTTGATTTTAAAGATCTGATTAGAGGTTGGAAATATCATAAAAAACCAGTAAAGGGACATTTCAGTGGTATTAGAGCCATGATCTTGCTAGCCTGAGGGTTTGTAGAAGTTTGCATGTCAGTTTTGACAACTACCCAGATCTTGCATGTCAGTTTTGACAACTACCAAGATCTTGCATGTCAGTTTTGATAACTACCCAAATCTTGCATGTCATAATTTATGATTGCATGTTGCTTCCAATCAACTGGATGTCAAAATTTATGGTTGCATTCTACTTCTAATCATTTTCATATTAGTTCTTGGTGAATTTGGTGGTTGCATGTTGCTTCTAATCAGCTACATGTCAAAATTTACGGTTGCATGCAACTAAGTGAAAGAGAAAAGAGATATTTATAGCAAGAAAAGAATAAAGAAATTTTGATCAAACCTCCAGTTGAAAGTAAAAGTATAAAATCCAAGGAAGGGAAAAGTATGGCTAATCTAGATGAGATGGCAAAGAAATTCTTCCAAGACATCCAAAATACTCAGAAGAAAATAGTGGATAGTTTGGCAGAAACTAGAGAGGCTTTGCAAATATTGACAGAAAAATTACAAGGAGTTGCATCTATTAATGAGAAAGAGAGCACTTCAGAGGAGCCAAGAAATGTGAAATCCACACCATCTAAATCAACCAAAACTATTTTCTTGCCTGCAGATGAGCCACCAATACCAAATCCAGCCATTAATCCTGTGGAAGAAGTTACAGGTAACTTGATTATATTAAGAGCTACTTACAATGGCTTAGATGATGACTTTCGTAGTTTGATTCCTTTTAGAGAATATGTGGATATGATGAACACTTTGATGCTAAAGAAAGAGTATAGAAGGGAGCATGACATAAGTGGAAGAGAGCTCAAAAATAAAATAAGCAAGTTTATAGCACCTACTTTTGATGGAACAAATAAAATTTCAGCTAGAGCATGGCTACAAAAATTACAGACCTTCTTTACACTTAACCCCATGAAGGAGAGTGATGCTGTTCAAATTGTAAGTCTACACTTGGAAGATGTAGCCTATGATTAGTGGTATCATGGAATGACTACTCAAGGTCATGATCAGGTAACTACATTTGATGATTTTAGTCAAAGAGTGATAGATAGATTTGACCTCAAGGATTATGATTATGAGGATGTTGTTGTGCATGATGGTGAGATACTTGGTAGAGATGAGCAGACATTGAGCATTCATGACTTTTTTGAGAGAGAGAACCAGGCACAGTTAGATGCTTCGTCACATGAGGTTGAGGCTAGTAGTACTTCACATGATTTATCCCGCCAGCTGAAGGTAAGTGAAGATAGTATTGTGACTACATTATCTCATCATGACAGGTATGTGGAGTTAGTTGATATTGGTCATATTACTCAGGTGAGGAGTTTTCTTGAGTTACTAGCTGATTCTAGTTTACGGATATGGACTCGAGATTGTTATATTGGCGTTTGGGATTCATTTGACTAGAAATCTTTAACACTTTTTGGTAGCAGTGATTGTTTGGGTGCTATCATGGATTTGATTAGTAGATTGCACGGTGTTGTCTTTTCTTGTGATAGCAGCTTGTCCAATGTTGGTATTAGTTTTAATACACCGGTGTTGGGCGTTGTTCATATATCCAATCGACCATTTTTGCTAGAATGTGTTGATGATATTTCATATTTGGTAGTGTGTACAGATGAGTGCCAGGGTCATATTGGCATTGATGACATCCAGGAGGATGTAGTGGGCAGTTTTGAAGACTTAGTTTCCTTGGCGGTTTCTTTTGGTATAGAGGAGTTGGATAACAGTGCTACAGTTTTTGATACTCCATTTATTGATATGAGCTTTAGAGTTGATTCACAAGATATGGATGGTAATAATCTAGAGACTAGTAACTTTGAGGATACTCCTTTAGATAGTGCATCAGAGGAGGTTTGTAGGAGACAGTCAAGCCAATGCCACCATGTGCCTAATCAGTTGAGAGTTAGTGAGTGAGACATTGATATCGCTTGCCAACATTTTGATGTTCCTCATCAATTGTTAGCAGTTTATGGATGGGGTTCTCCTACTAGTGATAAGCAGGGAGGCAGTTATCTTTCCTTGACAGAGTTCCACTCTTTATGGGAGGCTATCTAGATTCTAAGACAAGATTATATGCAGTTGGTAGCCGACAGAGATTATCTTATGGAGTGGGGCAGTATAACATATGATGCATTGTTGGCCAAGGAAGATGAGGTGAGTGACCTTACTAAGCAGCTTGAGGTGACTTTTGAGATTCTTGAGAGTACACAATTGGCTTTCAAGGAGTCACAATTTCATTTGGATAAGGTGACCATGGAGTTAGGGTGACTATAGTCTTTACTTGATTCTATACAATCACAAGCTGTGGTGTTTGGTGATCCGAGGATGTCCATGGCCAAGATTGTCAGAGATAGTGGAGATGGGTATGCATCCATCCTTGATACTAACATTGGCATATCAGGTTCATTCCCACTAGATTCAGGTTCAGTTGAGTTGGGTGTTGTAGCAGATTGTTGTATGCCTGACATGGTGGTGGCCTCTAGTACTGATGGCACATAGACTAGAGATGTATCAAATATCATGTGTGATGTTGGCGAGTCGACAGCCAGCATGGTTCCTGCTAGTAATACTACTCCCTTGGTGATATCTTCGGAGGTAGTAGTCAGTTCCAACATGGTTGATGATCAATTGCAATTAGTTTCATCTGGATTATAGTCTGAGCCACTGATTAAGATTGGCACATTCCATCGACATTACACTATGAGATACGGTCATCAATTTACCTTTGATGACCATGTTGATGAGATGATGATACAAAGATGTACCTTGGTTCCTAGTGCTTTTCATCAGTTATGGGACAGTTTGGCACCTCAGGATGAGAGTTGTGATGGGCATGACATGGTGATAGGTTCTGCAATTGATAGCTTGATAATACATGACTTAGAGTAGGAGTTTGGGAGTGATGCTTCAACAGTTGTTGTTACTGATTCTACTCCTTTGGCTATGAAATCTCCTAACTTAGCTGGTAGTCAGTCACAGTGGGCTATATCACTTGTTCATGGAAAATTTGGTTTGGGTTCCATTTCTTACTCTTTATCTTGTAATGTCTTTTCACCATCAGCAGTGCATGGAAGTTATGGTTATGAGATAGTGGCCGGTGATTTGCAGAGTTGTGTTGACTATAAGAGTTGTACAGTGTGTATATTCTCCATACTTGGTACAATTTCATTCGAGAGCATTCACCATTGTTGCAGAGTTGGATTGTACATTCCGTATAGGCTACTGGGATGTGTTGATGGTATTTACTATGTTGGTAGTTTGATTTGTCCACTTTACTTGGGTTTTGATGTTCTAAGAGTTTATGTATTGTGGGTTTCTGACTGTGGAAGTTGTGATTTTGGAGTTTGGTTGAGCTATAATTGTCAGTTTGATTATGGATTCCTCTTGGTCATATTGCAGAGGATATTGCAGGAGCCTCTGTTAATTGGTAGTAGTATAGTTCATGACTACATTTGGGATCCAGGTGGATTGATTGGTTTATTGTTTAGCCATTTCTTGAGGACAAAATTTTTTTGGGAGGGGAGGACTTGTCATGTCCCCTTTTCAAATAATTAATAATAATAATCTTTGCTAAGGCAGGTAGGCCCAAAAAGGTGAAGTTTTGGAAAAAGGGGATAATATTTGGAAGCTAATGGACTAATAAATGAAGATTATTATTAAAATATTTTTTATTAACCTCTCTTGGACATGAGTTAGGGTTATGCCCTCTTTTAAGGGGTTTGGAGGCATTTTGGAATGATTCCAGAACTTGATTTTTGCTCATTTCTTTGTTATTCTTCAGAGGCTGCCAAACCTGTGGAGAAGGAGACCCAAGAATGGGATTTTGCAGGTTTCTAGGAAGGCTAAGGATGGGAGTTTGAAGCCATTCCATGTGCATGCTCATACAGAGTTTTCCTTTGTGCTGAACAGTGCAGATTTGTGGGTTTTCGAGTGTGTTTTTTGTATGAGTTTGGTGTTTTCAATTGAGTATTTCATATCTTTTTGGGTTGCTGCTGTATTTCAGACTTTAAGATGTTAAAACAAAGTTGAATATATGTATTGGAACATGATTAAACTTTTGAGATAGATTATTAGTTTTTTTGTGGTGTTTCTGGGCATTTTGTGTTAATTTCGGGAGCTCGATGAGCATAGTTTTTGTCCTACATTTGTGAACTATTGTGTAAAGGCTATACAGATCTAGAAATGTCATTTTGTAGGCTGTTATGCTGCTGAAATTTCTGTAAAAATTTTCATTTTCAGATTTATTAATAATTTGTGAAGTTGTGAAGTTTTTTTTGGCACTATTTCGGTCATACCGGATTTGGGTTTTATTGAGAAATTGGTGGATCTTTGTAATATTGGTTGTTTGATTTTAAAGATCTGATTAGAGGTTGGAAATATCATACAAAACTAGTAAAGGGACATTTCAGAATTATCCCTAGAACAAGCCTTAATTCTCAGTAAGGGTTAGGATTATCTCCAAAACAAAACTTAATATTTGGCAAGAATTTAGAATTATCTCTAGAATAGAGCTTAATCCCCAAGAATCTAGATAGAACACCTGAATAGAATAGCTAAATACTGGTCCATGAAAGAGATAATTTTTTTTATCATGAGTCAAAGAATCATCCCCAAAATGAGGCTTGATCCTCAAGAGTCACGATTAGACTATCTTGATACTTGTCCATTGAACTCTAATATGGATTGTTATGAGATTGATCAGTTGATCAGAAGATGAGATGGATGAAACAGATTTCAAATAGAGAGGAGTAAAGATGCCTTAAGTGATGAGATTCCTTAAGTGATGAGGATATAAGATTCATATTGAGTTGAAGCCAGTTTTGAAAGATTCAATGATGTAATCATCCTACCCCTTTTAGAAGTGAAATCGAAAGATGACACACCAAAATAGTGATGTAGAGTAGTATATTGAGAGATACTAAAGAAATCAGAGATTTAAAAGAATGTACAACAGATCAAAAGAATTTGAAGAAAATTTGGAGTCAATTTGGAGTGATTTTGAGGTCCAAAAGACCAAGTTTGACCAAAGTTGACTAGAGTTGGCTTTTTAAAGAAATTTTGGTAAATTTGAAAAAATTATGATTTGAAAAGATTCCAAGATTCACAAAGTATCAAAAAAATGGACTGCATAAGTGCTCGATCATATTGATCCCAAAATTTAAAATTCAATTTTGAGCTATTTAAGTGTGTCAAATTTTGATTTTGATCCCAAAAAAGGGTTCAGAGCAACTAAATTAGCCAAGGGGTAATTTCATGCCAATCAGAGCACTTTGAAAAATTAGGTCAAAACCTATATAAGGGGCCAAAGGGTCATTTTCAATTCATGTTGTTGTCTTTTGTGAAGAAGAAAGCTTTGAGGAGAAAGATGGTGGTTCCCATGCATAAGCATTGATTTGAGCACTCTAGGTGACACAACTAACCAATAGAGTATGGACCTCCAATGAGTCATTGATAATCTCACTTTGCATTGAATTTTTTTGTGTTTTGAGTATTTTTAGCATGTTTTTAGGTTGTTTTTAATTTTTTTGTGTCAGTTCTCACATGAGGATGTTGTTCCATAAGTGACACCAATCATCCTTCGTCTGAAGAAGTACCAAGCCAATACTTCTTCATTGGGTTTGATGGGTTTCCTTGTGCAGAGAATACCCATCTCTCATGCAAGAAACCCTAAACTTGGCAAGTTTTTCACTAAGTATTTTGGATTTTCACATGAGAATGTGTTTCCTCACACAAAAATGTGCAAGCTCGTGCAAGAAAATAAAATTTTACAATGAAATGTGGTGTAATTTGCAAGTTTAAATGTTGGAAACTTGATTTATTTTGTGCTTTCTTTCATCATTTTCACATATCTGAGACTAATTGTTTGCCTATTTTTTTCATGTGTACAGGTTAGCTTTCTTGATGTCAAATTCAGATCACATTGCCCACCTTATAGAGTTTTGTTATGATAGTTAGAAGATGTCAATATGGCACATATTGATGCTCTAGGATTATCATATCTTTACTAGATTCCTGCATTGCTGGTGAGTCATGGCCTATTGAATACACTAGTTGAGTGTTTCTACTCTGAGATGAACACCTTCCATCTAGCCTAGGGAGAGATGACTATCACCTTGAAAGATATTTATAGGATACTTTGTATACTATTCCATAGGCCATGGATAGTGTACAACATGGTGCCACAGACAAGCACAACAACATTGAGAGCCATATTCGAGGAGGACCTCATCATGGGTAGAGCCATCACCTAGGATGAGCTAGTCTATATATATGGTCCCACCCATAGGTTGGCAATAGTACTTGGTATATTCATCAGTTTCTTTCTGATGCTTGATAGAGGTTAGCATGGTTTAGAGTGTAGATGGAGATGGATGTTGTAGTTGATGGTAAAGGCACTCGAGTGATATAGATGGGGTCAGTGTATGCTTTCTCATATGTTCCATGAGATGCATGAGATCATATATCACGAGAGGAAGAGCATGGCCGTCAAAGTCTATGTTCTTTGGGTATGTACATGGGAGCATTTTCTCATTATGAGACCCTTTTTTGCAAATGTGAGATAACCTATGGAGCCGTACATATGTAGATATCAAGGCCAATTGACCCAAGTAGCTTTGGGGAAGACTAAGCAGTGGAGACATCAATTAGATGACCTAGTAGTAGTGGTATGGAGACTATGGAGAGAGACTAAGGCATATGATGATGCATAGGTGGAGCTAGGGTATATGTTTACATCTCAACCACTAATTGATCACTCTATGCAGGTTATAGAGAGATTCCCACTAGCACAAGTTTGGTGATAGTATGGTCAACCAAAGGACATCTCACATAAGTATTTCTTATTTGCTTGGCTCACTATAGATCTAGATCATGGGTGGTCAGTGAGGTTAGACCCAGGCCATTCGATGATTGATGTGTAATCTATAGTGGCGATACAGTGGGATTATATTCCAACTATAGATGATGGGGGATGACTCTAACATACTAGGAACACTTTGTGAGTCATCATAGTTAGGCACAAAGCATCTAACTCTATCCCATACCCTCACTCCAAGAGGAGCAAGAGCAGCAAGTGGCAGAGGTGGCAGTGGCATATTTGGTCTAGTAGGAGGTCGTGCACCTCCAGACTCTCACACATACTGAGAAAAGTGTTGAACCTAAAGTGTCTCATTTGGTACCGGACTCGTATATGTAGCATAATAGTAAGCTACCTGAGTTGACTGAAAGCGGATCTCATTTTGTGCCAACTCCAATCTTTGATCTGCAGTCTTGGTGTGCTCTCTCCATTGATCTATCTCCTATTGTCTCTCCACTAGTTGCGCATCTCGAACTACCACTGAAATCTATAGGTCCCCCAACTACTAAGAGGCCTAACAAATCTGCTCTCGGTACCACTATACTATATCCTATACCCCATCTATAGGCTGATCTGGCATGTCCTCATCAAGAAACTCAGGTGCCTGCCACTGTGGTGATGCTTGCTGGTATAGAACCTCCTGTTGTAGAGCCTACTCCTTTGTCCTCTACCTCCACCATCGACTATGTCCTATCCCACTGCCCTCGACACCTGGGTTTAATCCGATTTGATGTGGGGGAATCTGCATCTACTTTACCCAGTGCCGGAGTTGTGTCAAAATCTATGGCTGCACCTATGGCTATGGTTGTGCCTGCTGTTGCTGGGGCACCTACCTCTGTGCCTATCCTGCCATCCTCACTGGGTCTATAAAGCATGGGAATAGATGGTTGATAAAAAATGCTTGATACACAGGCATCATCCCTGCATCTACTACCTCTGGCAGGTAGTCCCACTGAATTGCAGCTAGGCTATGAATATCTATCATGGACCGCCCTAGATCCATCCGTGGTGGCCATCCCCACTCAACATCCTTCTGCAACTTGGCATAGGCATAGTACTCATGAAAAATGTCCTATGGTCGGCCATACTGCTGCCACACTCATGAAATCACAAATCTCTCTATAACTGATGTGGTCCTGCCTACCAACGATCGAGAACTAAACATCCATGGTACCTCTTTGGGGGCATCGTCCTAGTCCTCTGTCTCTCACTAGGGTCACCATACAATGAAGACTAGGTCATCAAGATGTATCCTCCAATGCTCAATCTTACCCAGGTGGACCTGGGTAATATATCCTCAATATCTACATATATAGGGCTCCATGGGCTCTCATGCATCCTCATAAATGGGCCAACAATAGGGAAGATGCTCCCATGCCCATATTTGTAAGACATACACTCCAGCTGCCATCATGTTCTTCTCATGGAAGACTACCTCGTGCATCTCATGAAAAAGGTGGGCCAACATGCCCTGACCCCACCCAAAGATCTCAGGTGCCTCCAACATCCTACGGAGCATGACTCCCCACCCACACTCCAAACCATGCTGTCCTCTATCAAGACATAAGAAACAACTCAAAAATATAGCCAGTACAGATGCCAACCTGTGTGTCAGTCCATAGGTGTGCATCAGCTCATCCCAGCTGATGTCCCTGCCCCTCAGTAGCTCTCTCCCAAACACAAAGGATAGTGCCTCTATCCCTACTTGGGGTACTATATCATAAACGACCCAGGCACCATGAAATGAGATCCTCAGTTATCTCCATATATCCTCCACGGTGATCATCATCTCACCCATCGACAAATGAAAAGTGTTCATCTTCGAATGGAAACGCTCCACCAAAGCAGTAAGAAGGTCATGATTCACCATCATGGCTAGAATCCAGCACAAAGAAGATAAACCCAACCACTCAATATGTGCCAGATTGGCAGCATCAAAAATCTTGAGTAACATGTCATAAGGTGGGTAATGTGATCTAAATGCGACATCACCAAAAACCTCCTACACGCACAACAAAAATGACAAACAAAAAAATTAGTATCAAGTTGAAATGATACACCAAAGCAAATTAAAATGCAATTTTTGAGCACAAAAGTGAAACTTTTAAACATGACTATCATGGGATTTTGTGCAAAGTTTGTGAAATCTCGTGCAAAGTTCTCAAGTATCGCATGAAGACCTTAGATCTCACGCAAAGAATCACGTCATCATGCGAGAACAGATCCTTGTGCATGAGAAATGAATTGATTTCACACAAAGAATCTCATTTTTTGCACAACATATGAGTGCCTCCCGTGCAAAGATCCTCACTGCCGTGTGCAAAGAAACAATGCACCCGGTTTCTTTACGCAAAGAAAGGAGATCTTTGCTCAAAAAATGATAGGTTTCACATGAAGATTGATTAGACCTCCTAAAAAAATGCTAATAAATGCAATAAATGACCTAGAAATGCGTGAAAGAAAAAGTACAATGGTAGGGAATCGACAACTCATTGGTGGTCTTTAGTCTGTTGGCCGATTGTGACATCTAGAATGCTCGAATTGATGATATCTCATATTAGCTACCATGTCTTTCTTAGAGCTCAAAATCACTAGAAGACAAAAACAAAAATGAGTTTGAAAATGACACCTTGGACCCTTATATAGGGGTGGACCTAATTTTTGAAAGTGCTCAGATTTGTGCAAAAATCACTCCCCTAGCTAATTGGACCATTTTGGATCCATTTTCGAGATCGAATTCGAAATCTAACACACCTAAATGCCTCAAAAACGTGTTTTAAAATTTTGGGGACCGACGCGATCAAACGCTTGTGTAGTCCAAATTTTTCTCATACTTTTCAATTCTTGGAATCTTTTCAACTCAAAATTCTTCAATTTTTTCAAATTAATTGCCAAAAAAGTCAACTTTGGTCAAATATGGGTCAAACTTGGTCTTCTGAACCTCAGAAGCATGATAAATTGACTCTAAATCATCTTATGATCATTCTGATCTCTTTCATATTCTACTGAATCTTGGTTTTCTTTTCTATACCTCATTTCTAGTGATGTCATCTTTCGATTTCGCTCCTGAGGGGGCAGGATGATCACATCATTGAATACTTATTGCTTGGGGCATCTCATTCCTATCTTATGTCCTCATCACTTGGGGCATCTCATCACTCAGGGCATCTTGCTCCCTCTTATCTGGAATCTTTGCTATCTATCTTATCTTTTCATCAACTGATCAATCTTGTAATAACTCTTCTTAGAATTCGATGGACAGGTGTTGGGACAGTCTAAACCCTGACTCCTAAGGATCAAGCCTTGTTCTGGGGATGATTTTATGTCTCATAGTTTGATTTTGTTATCTACTTTCAATCTCGGGTATCTAGGTGTTCTATCTGGATCCTTGAAGGTTAAGCTCCATTTTGGAGATAATCTTCTAAATACTTTCAATCTTGGGTATCTAGGTGTTCTATCTAGATCCTTGAAGGTTAAGCTCCGTTTTGGAGATAATCTTCTAAACGCTTTCAATCTCGGGTATCTAGGTGTTCTATCTGGATCCTTGAAGGTTAAGCTCTGTTCTGGAGATAATCTTCTAAATGCTTTCAATCTCAGGTATCTAGGTGTTCTATCTGGATCCTTAAAGGTCAAACTTCGTTCTGAAGAAACCATTTTAAATGCTTATCAATTTTGGCTATCTAGGTATTCTACTTGGATTCCTTAGGATTAAGCTCTGTTCTAGAGATGGTCCTTAAAAGCTTATCAATTGGTCTTCGTATCATCAATTTTGGAACCAATCTCATTTTTTGATCCTCGCATCATGCTTTCTGATTTTCTTTGAATTGAACGTACTGCTCGCACATTCATTCAAAGAGGAGCAAAATGTAATACCCCTAAATTGGCTCATTGCCATGATACCAATTCTAGTCTATTTTGATCAATCCTAAGACCTATCCTAATAGGCAATTCTTATTCTGCTACTCACTACTTGACTTAATTGTCAAATACAAAAATTTGTATTCATCATGCTCATTATTTAATCTCTATAGTATGCACTCATATTAGCCATATTAAACCTATTTGATTTCAATTTAATTTAATCTAAAGTGTCTATACTTTATTAAATTAAATTATCTCCTAAGGCTAATGTACTATGGAATTAAATTTATTTAATTTAACATATATTCCTATTTTAAGTAAAATGGAGAAGCTACTTCTAATTAATTAAGCGAAGTTATTTAATTAAATGTGAAGTCGTTCCTAATTAATTAAATGAAGTTATTTAATTAAATAAGAAAAGTGTCTCTAATTAATTAAATAAGAATTATTTACTTAATAAGAAAATATATTTATGAGAACATATCTCATTTTATTAAATTAAATATCTCTTCAAAATCTCTCTTCAGTTCAAAAAAGGGAAATTCCTAGTTCACTACTGATCAAATTGGAAATGACTCAGATCACTTACTTTGACACTAAAGTCTATCTGAGTTGACTAACTCTTACACTCAGATCTGAGCCAGTTAACTCCCTTTTATTTGGGAATCTTCCTTTATGACTGAACTTCATCTTCAATCCTGACCGTTGATTGAAATCGATCTCAACTATTGGAGGTTTTCAAGTAAGTCTATTTAAGAGACCCTCATCTCTTCATTTTTGGAGAATGAATTAGAATTTGCATCAAATTGCTGCCAAATTTCATACTCATTTAAGCTTATTACATTCCCATAGATTTTCATTGTTAGCTTAATTCTCATTTAGATCTAATATTCATACATCTTTAGCATAGTTTCTTTTATATGTTCTTAGAGTAGTTTGCATATCTCATTTTAGATTAGTTTGCATATTCACATAGATTAGTTGCATCATATTTTCAAATCCTTCATTCTTAGAGGGTCTAGTTGCTTGCACCTCGATTTTGAGGATATTAACAGGCAAAATCCCTTTAGATAGAAGACAATAGGTTGGCTTGTTGGATGATTTTTGGATGGACAATCTAATGTTCATTTCGAGATGAATCCTCATATAAAGACTATGTTGAAGTGTGTGTGTGAAGAATAAGGCCACATTCCATAGTCAACCCAGTAGGTAGAGTAGGGGCTAGGAAATGAGGAGATGCAGGATTAGCTTGTTGGGCCATAGGATGGAGATATCTTGGCATAGACCCAGGATGCCCTTATGAGATGTAGAGATTGGGTGAGGATAACACAATGATAGTTGGGAGAGCTGCATATATAGCTTGCAATGTGAGACACCAAGATAGCATAGTGGGATCATGAGATTCATAGATTATAAGAGCAGCTAAAGTAAGAGGCTCGTAGATCAAAGTAGTAGTAGGAAAAGATTTGACTATAGTTAGTGAAGGAAGCCTACTACTATACATCGTATGTTGTAGTAGTCCCAAATAAGGTAGAGTGGGTGCCTCAATTTTCATAGTATGCGAGAGAGTTAGGAGGTGCACGATCTCCAACAAGACCATATATGCCTCCTCCTCCTCCACCAGCTGGAGGTGAGGGAGAAAGAGAGAGTTAGCTCCTACAAGATCAAAGGCCCATTGTTGGAATGGCCATAGTGTGATAGATGGAATTGGCTCCTTGGCTAGAGCGTGAATTAGATTTCCGTGGAGCTAGCATTGTTTGTAGGTTTTGGTGTATTTGATTGCTTCTTGCTCCATATTTGGCCAATAGTAACTAGCTCTAATATGTTTATGAACTAGTGTCAAGCTATTAGAGTGAGATTTGCAAATACCCTCATGCACATAAATTAATGTGTGTTTGGACTAATTGGGTTCTAGATGTAATACCCCAAACTTGGCTCATTGCCACGATACCAATTTTGGTCTATTTCTGATCGATTCTAAAGTCCTATGTCACTAGGAAATTCTTATTCTGCTACTCGCTACTTGACTTAATTGTCAAATGCAGAAAACCTAAATTTGTATTCATCATACTCTTTATTTAATTCCTAAAATATTGACTCATATTAGTCACATTAAACCTATTGATTATGATTTAATTTAATTTAAAGTATTTACACTTTAATTAAATTAAATTATATCCTAAGGCTAATGTACTAAGGAAATAAATTAATTTAATTTAATAAATATGCCTATTTCTAATTAATTAAACAAAATTATTTAATTAAATGGAAAGCTATTTCTAATTAATCAAGCAAAGTTATTTAATTAAATGGGAAGCCATTCCTAATTAATTAAATGAAGTTATTTAATTAAATAAGAAAAATGTCTCTAATTAATTAAATAGAATCATTTAATTAAATAGAAAAGGTAATTATGAGAGCATATCTCATTTTATTAAATTAAATATCTCACCAAAATCTCTCTTCAGTTCAAAAAAGGAAATTCTTAGTTCACTGCTGATCAAATTAGAAGTGACCCAGATCACTTGCTTTTACACTAAAGTCTATCTGAGTTGACGGACTCTTACACTTAGATCTGAGTTAGTTAACTCCCTTTAATTTGGGAATCTTCCTTTATGACTAAACTTCATCTTCAATCCTGACTGTTGATTGAAATCAATCTCGACCGTTGATGGATTCCAGGAAAGTCTATTTAGGAGACCTTCATCTCTTCATTTTAGGGAGGTTGAATGAGAATTTGCATCAAATTGTTGCTGGATTGTGCATTCATTTGAGCTCATTACTTTCATAAGATATTAATTTTCTAGTTTAATCTCATTTAACATAATATGCATACATTTTAGCATAATCTTCTTTTACATGTTCTTAGATTAAATGTGCATACTCCATTCTAGGTTAACTTGCATTCTCATATAGATTAGTCACATTTTCTTTTAAATCCTTCATTCGTAGAGGGTCTGGTTGCTTAACACCTCAAATTTGAGGATATCTAACAAACAATTCCCTTTAGATAGAAGGCAACAGGTCACCTTGCCAGCTAATTTTCAGATGAACAATCCAATGTTTATTCTAGGATGAATCTACATATAAGGACCATGTTGAAGTGTGTGTGTTAGCACAGGCTGCATTTTCACATATACATTTTTGGCGCCCACCGTGGGGTAGAAAAAAATCAATTTTTCTGGCCTCTTTCTGCATTTTTTTAAAATCATTTTCGTCTTTGTCCGTACTGTTCTGTACAAATTTGAGAATCTTCATGCGAGACTGTTTATTTTTGCGCAAGGATCCAAAATCTTCATGCAAAGATTCTCTATGTACCATGTGAGAAAGTGCCTGGGTATGCAAATCTTCGTGCAACACTAATTTCTTTGTGCGGGCCATATTAGAACTTCACACAGGCTGTATTATAAATTTGTGTGGGTCAAAAAACTTCTTTGCACGGACTGTCAGGAATTTTGCGCGAGAATCTACTGACAGAGTCTATTTTTGCATTGATTTTTTTTGTTTTTTAGTTTTTCTACTAACTATTCACTATTTTTGGTTTTTCTGTGTTTTTTGATTTTTTGGAACAACATAACAGTGATTTGCGGGACAATTGGAAAAGCATGATAAAGTTGCTAAAAAATAGGTAAAACATCTACTAAGCGCATTGCAAGGATTACCAGGTAATTCTCTTTGACTGATAATGCTTCATTTGGACCTAAAATGAACATCTCTTATGTCAAGCTTGTGTGTGTTTCCTTACATGTTCTCATTTTACAACACATGCATAATTTGATACTAGGTTGTGATCTCCATTCATTTTCATCTAGCAGGCTTAGTTACTAGTGATAGATCTAATTAGCTATCTTGGGTTATTGGACTCGCTAATCCACCGGCCCCTCGTTTCACCTTGTGGTTGCAAGATTGTCACCACATTAAAGGGGAGGGGTCTACAGGAAAGAAGCATTAAATGCTCCACTAGGCAACCCTTTTGTGCTTTTTAGAACTCACTAGTTTTTGAGTTGTGGACTGATGTTGGCTTGTGTGAGTGGTTCAATGTTCCACATCTTTGGACTCACCTTGCATTAGTTAAAGCATTAAGTGTACCACCTTGTTCTCTTTGATTGCTTTTGGATAGATTTTCTTTCGGGAATTAACATCTATACACACATAGTAATTTGGCCCCATGAACACTATTCGTGGATCTTGAGAGAGTGGGTTCCTAGTGAAACTCCTCTCTATGATGATTTCCTTGTAGGTGGGGAGAATACTTTGAGCATTTTACAGATAGACGAGTCTTCAACTTGTTGATTGAGGCATCCTTTCTCCGGAGAGGTTCATAGATCACTAGGAGTTGATATCATAGATCTTTAAGAGATACTCTTAGTTTAGCATGTTGGATTAATCTGTCTACTTTGATTGGGCTAAAAGTGAAAAGGTGTCAAAACCTTGAATCTGGAAGCTAAGTCCCCTTGTGGTACACTATTGTGAGTCGATCACCTTTAGAGAGAGTTAACCATAGCAGATAATCCCTCTACAAGGAAAACTGCATGGACAGAACCTCGAGCGGTAATAGCTATTTTTGACATGGTAGTGACAATTGCTATATAAATTTCCTTCTGGAAGAAATCTCCATGGGTGTGGTTCATTGTGGGTTGTCAGATCTCCCTAGTAGCTCTTGAAGATTAAGTTCTCAGACTGTGTTGAAACCTCGGTGCATCGGGATTGGAGGTCACCCCTATGAGTCATAAAAGTTGCAGAGTCAAAACATTACTAAAAACCTTAGAGAGGCCAACTTTTATTTTCTAGGGATGTATGCGTGATTGCAAAACCTTTCAAAAACATACATAATTAGCTCTCTTAGGAATCAGTGCATACTAGGTCACTGGATTGTTCATGCACAAGGTTGCTTTTTCCCTTGCTCATTATTTTCAGACGTGCTTGATATCACCTACTTGCTATTCTACATGCCTGTTTATTTGCTTGCTTACTAAAACTATCAAATTTTCCAAAACAACAATTTGATTTTTACTATGTACTTGTCATTTAAATCAAATTGAAAAATTGTGAACTGAAAGCACTGTCCAAGCATCTTGCAAGGTCAACCTTGCTATCTATTAAATTGAACTTGTCTCAAAAATCTGCCCAATCTATCTAAAAAGTCCAGAAACCTTTTCAAAATCAGTTGCTATTGTAAAACTAGTCTATCTTCTTGCATGAAATCATCTAGTCCTCACATGAAATCATCTAGTCCTCATGCGAAATCATTTTGTTCTCATGCAAAATTAAACTGCTATCATGAGTCTTCACGCGGCCCTGTGAACTTCTTCGCGTAGTCTGTAAAACTTCTTCGCGTGGTTTGTAAAGGTTTCTTGTACGAGATCTTGTGCCAGCATTACCAATTTAGGTCCATTTTAGCTATTTGCGATCTGCACACTATTCTTTTTTGCATTCGTTTATCACTCTCTATCTGTAAATAGTCTTGAAACAGTGACACTTCGCTTAGCTGAAGACTTGTGTCTTGTACTTTGACTAGTCTCGTCTCATAAGTAATTTTTGGTCCTTGTCTTAATGCTTGTCATACTTTGTGTCAGATTGGTCATAATCTCTAGCTATTCTAGCCTTTAAATCAAACCATTTGTGCCTTTGTGAACAACATTCTTACTATTATCTTGTCCTTTTTGAGACTCAGTCTTAGTGTAGTCCTTGTCCAGGTTCTAGCTTCTTGTCCTTGTCTATAACTGTCACAACTAGAAGCAACAATGTGTTTTATCCCTATAACCTTAAATGTGGTCATGCTAGGGGTCATAATCATGGCATAGGTTGCTTACCTTTCATTACACAATCTATATCTAGTTTGGCTAGTGAGGCATCTTCACAATCTCCCTCACCTGCCAGGTCATCTCGAGTTCAGCAAACATTTTCCATAAATTTGCAACAAATTAGGAATCCTTTGTACCAAGAGGATACTGAGATAGGTAGCAATCCTGCATTCTCAAACATGATGTATGATCCTTTCTCCAGAGAACCTTTTGAAACACAATATATGGAAACTGAACACGTTCCTATAATGACTAATCATGAACCTGAACATGGTAGTCATAGTCAACATCAAGAACCACCTAGGAATGACAAAGAGAAAGAAAAAGACTATGACACTGATGAGGAACAGGAAGAAGTAGAAATCCCCCCTGAACACATAGAAAAATGTCGAAGAGACAAAAACTTTCAGAAGGTCATGGGAATTCTAATCAACAAAGAGAAAGAAAAATACTTTCTCAAACTTGCCCAAGAGGGAGCAAAGTTACCTTCTCATTTCAATGTAGAAACCATTGTCAAAACTGAAGAAGAAATTGAGACCTCTAAACTCCTAAAACAATTGAAAATTATGCAAGACCAATTGGCTCAGATGATGCATGAGAAAGAGAAACCCACAAACACATACACATTGGATGCTCTTTGTCCATTTCCATTTGACAAAAGCATAAACATGTTGCCTTTCCCACGAGATGTAGAACTACCCAAATATGACAAGTACTTTGGTACTACTGATCCCCAAGATCACTTGCAGGAATTTGGTGCTTTGTCTATGAAATTTATACACGATCAAACCTACCTCATGCATTTATTCCCTAGAAGCCTAGGTGGTCAGGCTTTGGAGTGGTTCTCACATTTAGCTCCTAGTATCAAGACATTTGATGAAATTGCCAATTCATTTGTCCAGCAATATTCTCATAACATACAACATCTTGTCAATATTCGAGATCTATGCAACCTTAAATAGAAAATTGGAGAACCCTTTCTCGTATTCTTCTAATGGTGGAGAAAACTGTACACTAAGTATTCCTGTAAAATTCTAGAAATAGAGAAGCTTAAAATTTTCACTATTAACCTCCTACCTGATTTCGAGTATAGAGTCCAACTACAAGGTCCACATACCTTTGAAGACATGATTACACAGGCAATCCATATTGAAGAATTTATGATCAAGAAAGATGAACTCACTCTTTAGAGAGACACAAAACAAGGTTCCACTTCCAACAAGGATAAAATCAAACATGTCAGCAAGAACTGAGAAATTGTACATGATGGAGTTCTTGACAATGTCACACCCAAACTTGCTAAAGCAACATTTAATCTCACAGACTATCTCAAAACAGCCAAACATGTTGAGAAACCTCCCCCTGACAATAAGATGTCTGGGAACAAACCAAGAAACTCATGGACAACATGCCCCAAGCTAGAGTATACGACTTTGGGGGAACCTTTGGATGTGGTTTACAAAACATTGCTACAACATAAGCTTATTTCACCAATGGATAACCCTCGTCCCTATGATCTACAACCACATTCACCATGGTGGAATGAGACCTCATTTTGTGAGTATCACCAAAACAAGGGACACAAAACCAACAACTGTATAAACTTACGTCATAAAGTCCAGGACATGATTGATGCTGGTGATCTTGTGGTAGATGGGCATAACAAAAACTTGGACCATAAGGCATTCAAAGAGCCTTTCCCAGCTTATGAAAAAGGAGAGACTTCGAAACCAGAACCCTACAATAAGGTCAACTATACATATTCCAATGATGAAAATGTCATTCACATGGTTGAACCTATAGATTCTGAATACTACGACATTATTACCATTAAGGGCAAGCAAGATAACGAAAAACCCAAGACACCATTTGTCTTGAGGGGCCCTACTTTCAATAAAATGGATAATATGCCTTTGCAACACTGTGCTAACGTTGTTACTCACTCTTGTGCCAAGTTGGTTATCTAGGGCCATGTGCCTCCTACTTCAAATCTTGAACAACAATAAGACAAAGCCCTTGCTGGTCCATCTAGTAAAGGTGCAAAACCCACAAAAAACTTGACCACAACCAGTTATAGTGTTCTCTATCAGTTGAAATGAGCTAATGATCAGATTTCTATCTTTGAGCTGCTTAAAATCTTGCCTGCTCATAGGCAAATTCTAGACAAAGCCCTCATTGAAGCAAATGTTCCTCAAGATCTTGATCTTGAGTGATTCAGCCTATGCTAACACACACAGTTCAACATGGCCCTTATATGCAGATTCATCCTAGAATGAACATTGAATTGTTCATTTGAAAATTAGTTAGCAAGGTGACCTATTGCCTTCTATCTAAAGGGAATTGCTTGTTAGATATCCTCAAATTTGAGGTGTTAAGCAATCAGACCCTCTACGAACAAAGGATTTAAAAGAAAATTCAACTAATCTATATGAGAATGCAAATTAATCTAGAATGGAGTATGCACGTTTAATCTAAGACCATGTAAAACAAGATTATGCTAAAATGTATGCATATTATGCTAAATGAGATTAAACTAGAAAATGAATATCTTATGAAAGTAATGAGCCCAAATGAATGCACAATCCAATAGCAATTCGATGCAAATTCTCATTCAACCTCTCCCAATAATGAAGAGATGAAGGTTTCTTAAATAGACTTTCTTGGAATCCATCAACGGTCGAGATTGATTTCAATCAATAGTCAAGATTGAAGATGAAGTTTAGTCATAAAGGAAGATTCCCAAATGTTGAGAAACCTCCCCCTGACAATAAAATGTCTAGGAACAAACCGAGAAACTCATGGACAACATGCCCCAAGCGAGAGTATATGCCTTTGGGGGAACCTTTGGATGTGGTTTACAAAACATTGCTACAACATAAGATTATTTCACCAATGGATAACCCTCGACCCTATGATCCACAACCATGTCCACCATGGTGGAATGAGATCTCATTTTGTGAGTATCACCAAAACAAGGGACACAAAACCAACAACTATATAAACTTACATCATAAAGTCCAGGACATGATTGATGATGGTGATCTTGTGGTAGATGGGCATAACAAAAACTTGGACCACAAGGCATTCAAAGAGCCTTTCCCATCTTATGAAAAAGGAGAGACTTCGAAACCAGAACCCTACAATAATGTCAACTATACATATTCCAATGATGACAATGTCATTCACATGATTGAACTTGTAGATTCAGAATACTGTGACATTATTACCATTAAGGCCAAGCAAGATAATGACAAATCCAAGACACCATTTTTCTTAAGGGGCCCTACTTCCAATAAAATGGATAATATGCCTTTGCAACACTATGCTAACACTGTTACTCATTCTTATTCCAAGTTGGTGCTCAAAGGCCATGCGCCTCTTACTTCAAATCTTGAACAACACAAAGAAAAAGCCCTTGCTGGTCCATCTAGTAAAGGTGCAAAACCCACAATGAACTTGAACGCAACCAGTTATAGTGTTCTTGATTAGTTGAAACAAACTAATGCTCAAATTTCCATCTTTGAGCTACTTAAAATCTCGCATGCTCATAGGAAAATTTTGGACAAAGCCTTCACTGAGGCAAATGTTCCTCAAGATCTTGATCTTGAGCAATTTCAATCCATGGTAGGTCACTTGACCTCACCTTATCTTATGACCTTCTCTGAGGAGGATGATAACTCGCTAAATCACCCACACAATCAACCTCTACACATTGAGGTTATGATCCACCAGACACGTGTTCGTTAGGTACTTGTTGACAATGGTGTTGGCCTAAATATTGTCTCTGCTACTCTTCTTAGACAATTGGATTATTCTGAGGACTCTATTGATCCCCGACAAAAGATCACTATTAAAGCATATGATGAAGTGGTGTAGACACCTAAATTCGATTACACTGCTTTGGTAATCCTATTTAGCTATCTCTAAAAGGCATCATTAATTAAATTTGTATTTATTCAATCATTTGCCATCCCCTAGCTGATTAATTTAATTAATCATCTATAGTCCTAATTGATAAATCAAATAACCCATTATTTATCAATTAATCCTATTCTCCTATCTAATTCCAAATCCCAAATTTATTAAAATCACTTTAATAAATAAAACCCTCAAATCTAATAACCCCTAAAGCCTATCTTAAATCCTCCATTTAGCCTAATCCACCCCATCCACCCATACTAACTAAGCTTAGCCACTAACTCACCCACCCTCATAAATGCTATCCACTTGCACATCTCTAAAATCCCTAATCTAATCCTAACCCAAGCCTAACCCATCCCCTAATCATTTGCACAATCCTAAATGAGATTAAGACTTTCCTAAAACAAGCTAAAGTCTCCCCTCAAAATATCCCAACCACTAAGCCATGAATTCTCTTACAAAGCCATAAATGGCTCTTACATCCTCACTCATGAATCTTACATACCCAACCACCCTCATCAAGCCTTTGACCAACCCATATCCTATCCTCTCACACCCATCCTCCTTGTGACAAGTGTCCACTCCCTATTGGTGCTAAACAAGCACAATCCATGTGCTCCCTTTTAAGTGCATCCTAGCCCTCCCTCACCATCTTGCCATCCTTGCATCTTACCCCTCCATCCCTCAAGCCCTTAGCCTATAAATTGGATCCCCTCCCAAGTCATTTTATCACAATCTTTAAGCTAAAGTTACCATGTCAGTTTGAGAAGCCAAATCTATACTTTTACATATACCCACACCAAAAATCCCAAATCCACCTCCATTGAAGCATTTTGAAGCTTGAGCATACATCCCAAATCCATATCAAAGGACACCTCTACAAATCAAGTGATCATCCTCATTGAGAGAGCCTATCCATGGCTCATATTCTCATTTGAGGACCTCACTTTGTCTCATCTAAATTTTATATTAATTTTGTTAGTTAATGCTTTGGTTTTTAAATAGATTAGTGTTTCTTGCTAACATATTAGTGTACACATTTTGGCACACCTGGTGGGACCCCGCAAGGGTCATTTTAATCTTGTTTAATGCTATTTTCACATGCTTTTTCATGTTTTGGCTAACCGTGGAAAACTAACATTAATGACAATATCTTTTGTTTGTGTTGCTTTCTGATTTTTCTTGTAGGCTCACATTGAATGCCTCAGGAACACCCTCCCAACCTTGTCCTTGATTTTCACCCAGTGAATGGTCAAAATACAAAACATTTTGCATCCCCGCGATCCTAAGAACGTGATCTCATAGCCCCAAGAGTGCACCATCAGATTGACAGGGATGCGATCCTGTAGCCCTAAGAACGAAGAAAGACCAGCGAGAACACCAGCAAAGTAGTTCCATTCAACTTGCACGTGCGCATAAACCCAACCAACGAACCTGCCAGCCAACCTTTCAATGGGAACATGCCTCAGAAAGGTGGGATCATCATTCTTGCTAATAGGAATGCTGACTTTTCTTATCTTAACTTCTCAAATTTGTAATAAAACTTTGTTTATGGGATCGTCATTCCTACTTGCAGGAATGTTGTAAGGCCATAAATCCATGGGATCGCTTTGTCAAAAAGAGCTCTCGAGTTTTTGGCTCATTGTTTTAATTTCTTTTTTGACAATTTTTTCTGGCATTCCTGTGCCTAGGAACACCTACGGGAATGCATCCCTGCCAAAGAAAACTTCGGCAGGATCACAAACTCACTTGCGAGAATGCTACCCTTGAGGGAACACTGCTTCTCACATTTTCTCTACGGGAACGCTATCTAAGTTAGTTCATTGTCATTTGTCTTTGTGCTTATCTTGCATGGTTAAATCTTAGGAAATGAACATGTATGCATAATCACAAATAAAACATATGTCTCAACTTTGGGCTTAAAATGAACAATGCTTTCTTTTAATCTATTAGAATGTATGTCCACTCAAATCCACATTCTAGAAACTTTCTAAGTTATAAAAATGAATCAAGACACTTTGAGTGAGTTTGTTGTTGGACTCACCCTTTTTAATCACCCATCATTTTAACCATTGTTTGCAATATCAACACCATATATGGGGATGGATCTACATAAGAGGGTGTTAAGTGCTCCAAAAAAATAAAACTGCACTCACTTGAGTTTTTATTGATTTTTCTAAAATAAATTTTTTTTTGAATAAACATTAGTCTCTCTAACACTTCATTTGGGCATAAAAAAATTGAACAAATCTTGATGTGGAGGGCCTCTAGGTGCGCGTTTGACATTGAGCTTTACAAACATCTTTTTTTTGGCCTTAGAATGAACAAACACCAACTCTTGAATGCCTTAAAGGAAATAAATCGATACTTGATGTGGAGGGTCTTCAGGCGCGCGGGTTTACTTTCTTGTTGACCCTAACTCTCCTTTGTGTATTCATTCTTCGATCAGATTCTCTTTTGTTCATGTATATCAAGTTGGAATTGAACATTTGCATCCTAAACATGTGTGTTTGCAAACTCTAGACTAGACAACTTAAGTGTCAGTGGAAAAGAACATCTATCTTTTAGCTCGAGATCATCCGAGTCTTCTCTTCCCTTGTCGCCTTTGCAGGCCATCTTGGGTGCATAAGATTAGGATCCAAAATCTTGTCTTTTTAGTTTTAGGGGGCCTTCTTGGGGATTTCATCACCCCTTGGGATGACCTCAACTTCAACATTCTAGCAGAGTATAAAAATTGGGAGGTGAATCCAAAGATACCTCTCTTGGGATCAAGATTTTGTCATTCAGGCTAAGCCTCAAGAAACTTTATACCCTTGAGAAGTGAAAGAGGAGAAGTGGGTTACCGCTCCTCTCGGTTGTGTGACATCTTTTTAGTGTCATCTACAAATTTGGGCCTCATGTACTTTGCGTATATCAAGGACTCCTCAAATAAACCAACTGTCAGCTTTGTAGCCAACCATCTAGGATGTTCATGTGCTTCAAGTGATTGCTCGAAACATTTGTAAAAACATACACACTCCTTGGTGCAAGTATCACATTGTGGGAATCAAAACTTCTATTTGGTTGTTCATATCTATTTCTTGATCTTTTACGTGTTGAATGAATGTTTTCCAAACTTGGTCAATCCTAGCATAGGGCATACTTACCATAGTCACTGCCTCCAAAGAACCCCATAGTTGTGATTTTTAATCCTTGGAAATATCTCATGTCAAGCCATCCCAAGACTAAGTTTATTAAGGCTAAGCTTCCTCAAATACTAGTCTATAAGGAAATCAAAGCAGAGCATAAGAAGCATACCCCCAACCCTAGGATTGCCAAGACAGAGCTGAAGTAGCATTGCAAACTAAATGGGACTACAAAATCCAAAACCTAACCCTTCGACATGGTGTTAATACAAGCCTTATCAAAAACTCTACTGTTACTCATTCTCATTAGGTCCCTTCTTTTTTCACACACACTTACACACATATAGGTTTAGTCTCTTGTCTAGGAATTGCACTATCCCATCCAAGCATTTGGAGTTAGACCATCTCCTCTCATCTTAGGTTTTTGAAGAAGAATCATCCACGTGCAATTGTTAAAATCTTAGCATTATTTCCTCACTCACTTAGAGACATTTTTGCATCACATCTCTCATCATCCTAAGTATCCTTGAAACACAACACTTTTCTAGGAATAGGTTGCTTTTGGTGCCCTACATCACCTTGAGCCAAAGGTTAGGATCACACCTTTTGCATCACCATCACATTTCCCACATTCATATTTTAGGAACACACAAGCTTCTTGCACATAGCACCATATCCTTTTAACACCCTTAGTATCATCCCTCACTGCATTTAGGAGAAGCATCCTTTCATGCCACCCACCACACGTTTTGGTAGGCACACACAAAAAAAAGACATGGATCCTAGTCATAGTGGTAACACATCTTGAGCTCAGCCATACTTTGTGGTATCCATGACACCATCAGACCCACCACCACAAATCCCAAAAGAACTAGTATTATCCATAGATATTGAGGCTTTCATGAACCAACTTGGTCATGCTACTATCATAAATGCCATCATAGATCACAAGAAGGAAACCATCATGGAAAATTTCTTACGAGACAATGTTGGTGTCTTTGAGTTTGGACATCCACCACCTATCAACATAACAGATCCTACTCACCCATTGTTTGGATGGCAACCACCTTAGGTAGAACCAGCAGACCCAAATATCCCCTCGAACCAGGTGCTAGTTCCCATTCCATAGAACACTCATCCCATTCTCACTCAACCATTAATGCATACTACATCTCAACCAACCTTAAGTATACCATTTGCATCTATTCCCACCACTCATTTTTCCACTCCACCAAATCCTCCATTTGCATCTAGCAGCACTACCTTTTTGTTTCCACCCCATATTGTGTCTAGTCCATTTGCTACTCAAATACCACCATTAGGGTCCAATACCTCATCCTCCATCCCATGAAACATCACTATCAACCCCTTTGTAACTAGCCAAAGCTCTTCAGCTAATTTTCCTTTACGACCTTGGAATTTTGTTGCGACACAGGCACCTATCATTAGTCTTCCCCCTAGCATTGCAATTGCATTCACACCTTTGAAACTGTCATCCACTACTTCACATAGCTATTCACTCCCACCCCTCACCAACTATTTCTCCATGCCACCTCTAGGAAATAGCCCAAATCCACTGCCACTGCAGTTCTCTACAATAAACATTTTGCCACAAATTAACTACCTTGCACGTACTCCAAATCAGTCCTACTCTCAAGCAGGCACACAACCTACATATATTGGGCATGGTATATATTCCCAGAGCATAGCACAAGCATCATCTGCATTACCATTGTTCTAGCCATAGTCTTCACATCAGCAGTATGCCCAAGCACCCCCACAAAACCACCTCATAGGGTAGCAACCTCATAGTTATCTATGACACCCACCTCAGCAGATGCAATAGTATGCACAACCCACATTCTAGAAAACCATAGCATCCACTCCATTGGTTATCCAAATAATTTTTCCACAAATGCCATATGGTCATCAGAGTTATCCATTTCACACTTCAGATTTTGGCATGTATCCTACACCGGGGGCACCTAGATCAGGGGCACCCGCTCCTCCACCTGTAAAGTCTGAATGGGAAGAGATGAAGAATGCTCTCAAAGCCCTCAAGGATGGGACAGACACCAAAACTTTCAAATTTGAAAATGATTGCCCATACCCTTTTGACAGGACTATCACATTGACTCCATTTCCTAAACATTTTGAAATCCCCAAGTTTGACAAATTTAGGGGGAAGAGTGATCCACTCACACATGTTAAGGAATTCTATATGCATTCTCAGGAGGTGGCTTATAATGATGTGTTCCTCATGCGGCTCTTTCCTAAGAGCCTAGCATACCCAACCTTGGAATGGTTCTGTCGCATCCCTCAAGGTACTATTAAAACTTTTGCAAAACTTTCTGAGGCCTTTGTTGCTCAATATACCCATCTTATTGAGATTGAAATATTTGTAGTGGACCTTGTCCGCACTAAATAAAAGGGAGGAGAAAGTCTTACAGAGTACTTGCAACATCGACAGATCCTCACAAAAAGGATCTCTTGCATCATCCCTGAGTGCCATCTTGTCAAGATGTTCATAAACAACGCACACCCTAGCCTTGCTCATCATATGGTTATGAACTATTTGCAAACATACAAGGACATCAAAGAAAAAGGAATGGGCCTCGAGAAAGGCCTCATTAAGGATGGTTTCATTAGATTTTACAAAGAAAACACCCAAGACCGTGGGTCGAGCAATGAAAAAACCTGATATTGGAACAAAAATAAGAATACAGTGACAGATGGTGCCACCAACACTCGAGAGGTCCATATTGTTGGGGCGGCTACCAATGTTCCCACCACATTTTGCCAACAAAAAACTTATCAACATCAACCTCTTGCGTATCACCATCCACCCATGCAAACTCATCAACAAATACTTATTCCTCATATTCAAACTAATGCTATCACACTAGCAGTAGGAAGTAAACCCCGTGTTCAAAGGCAACCACGAACATACACCCCATTGGAGGAACCTCTTGATACAATCTTCCAAAAATTGGCCAAAGATAACCTTTTTCGGTATCCAAAAAATGCAACCCTTAGAACCTAATTAGTCTAGAGAATCCTGGTACAAAGATAATGAATATTGCAAATTCCATCTTGTCAAAGGGCACACTACCCTTAAACGCATGCAACTTAAGGATTATGTACAGGACCACATTGACCGGAAAGAGATCACAGTGGGGGCACAACCCTCACCTAATGCAAGATTAATGATGTATCAAAATGCTTTCCCTCCTCATAACATGAACCTAGGAAAGGAACCTACAAACCCTCCTGTCAACAAACCTAACAATGCTTTGGGTAAAAAAGGTGACAAGTGAGACACGTCTCAAAATTATACCTCAACATACTTAGACTATGGTAGCTTAATTAGTTGCATATCCCAAGTTGAACCATCTATCAATGTCATCAATATCAAATGCCCAGACACTCAATGTGTAGGTTCTACCCATCGAACACAACTCAATATAGCTGGTCCACCTATACCCACACAAATCAGACCACCATTAGCATGACCACCTCCATCTCGAGCATCTCCATCAGAATCACCATCACTAGGGCCACATTATAACATCTTGGAACACCTTGGAAACATTTCGGCCCAGATCTCCATCCTGGATCTCTTGCAGACAAGCCCACTTTGTCAAGAGATCCTTGACAGCACTCTACGTGAGTCTCGCATCCCCCCTGACATAAATGCCACTGAGTTTTGTAAATTGGTTGGCCATCTTTCAGCCTTATGTGCCTTATCTTTCAAAACCACTGATATCCCAACAGTTGAACCTGATCACATCCTCCCACTTCGCATCACTATTATGGTTTTTGACTTTGTAGCTAAGCGTGTCATGGTAGATAATGGATTGGCTCTAAACCTATGTACTCTAAAGTTCATCAAGCAGGCAATATATACTAAAGCAAATATCATTAATGAGGTGATCACCATCAAGGCATATGACAACTTGGAGCATACTACTAAAGGAACCATCTTGCTCCATATCAGAGTTGGCTTAGCCACTCAAGAAACACTTTGTCATGTAGTTGATCTTAATCTTCCATATAACATCCTCCTTAGTCATCCATGGATTCATGCCATGAAGGCCGTTCTATCCACATATCATCAGTGCATCAAATTTTTGCATAATGGCACTGAGATAACCATCCACGCAGATCCTAAACCCTTTGCTTATTGCAATGCGGTTGAAGCTTCATACACCAATCACTGTCCTAGGATCAAAATTGGCACCACCATGGCTAGCTCCTCTAGCACCTGCCATGATCCAGACACCATTTTAGCCTCCACTCTCTCCACGGTTAAGATCAACTACAAAGGTTGTGGCAAGTATAGTCTCATAGATGCTTTTGTTGTTGGCGCTCTACCACTTGACCCACATACTCAAGGATGCCCAATACATCAAGGGCCTATACAAGAAAACACCTCTCAACTTAACCAGTTGGGCCCTACCACATTTTTCACCAAAGGTATCCTTGATGGAGCAGATAATACACTAGATATTAGCACATGGTTATACAAAGAGCCACCCCCTAAGAGCGAAGCACTTCTTGATCACTTTAAATAGAAATGTCCCTAGTCACATCGCTTGGCCATGGAGCAATGGGATTATCAAGGAGGTGGTTTAGGCTACCAGGAATCAGGTATGAGACAACCTATAGAAGCACACCAAGGGCAAAAAACCAAAGACTTGAACTATGGACTCCCTTCAACTGGGGGCACTACAATGGAAGGCCACGCCTTTATGAATATCCAAAACACTCTTGTTGAGGTTGAAGACATCCCTGAGGAAGTTGAAAAGAAAGCTTACGATGATATTTTCCTTGATGAAATAATCCTCAGAGCCTTGGTGCTCTGCCAGTTATCCCTTAATCTCATCAACCTCCCCCTCGCTCACCCCGAACTCATAGATTGGGACCAACCAAGTGTCATTCATGTTGAAGATTATTCTACTGAGAACATGCTCCTTAAATTCATGGGGGCAAAAATGCCACATAAATGGCTACCTCCACCATCAGCGTATGTCTACAAGCTGGATCCTGCAGGTTACTTTGGGGAGGAGGAAATCTCTAGTCACAAAAATGAAATGCTAAAAGAAACAAAAAAGAAAAAAAATAAAAGAAAAACATCCCATTGTGAAAACTCCTCTAGAGCGCCATCAGGTGACTCAAAAAATGGAACAAAAATAAAGGATGTATCCCACGGTGAAAACCTCTCAGAGGCACCTGAGGATGGAGATTTCATCCTCCCCCCATAGGAGCATCGACCTCCTATATTTTTAGTTTTGATAGAAGAAACTTGGCCTATAGATATTAGTCTCACAGAGATACCACATATCACATACATCATAGCCTCTTTACCACCTTAACAAATAGAGCTTCTTCTTGAAGTCCTCTATGAAAATATAGGCCACTTTGCATGGTCATATCAGGATATGCTAGGGTTGGACCCCAAACTAGTTATACACCATCTAGCAATGGATCCAGGGGCCAAGCCTGTCAAGCAAAAACTTCAAAAAATGCACCCCAAAGTGGCTTTATTAGTCAAAGCAAAGCTAGAGAAGTTGTTAAAGGCCAAAATCATTCAATCAATAAATTATTCTGAATGGATTTCTAATATGGTACCTATTACCAAGCCCTCTGGTGACATCAGAATTTGCACCAATTTCAGGGATCTTAATAAAGCTTGTCTGAAGGATGACTTTCCCCTACCGAATATAGACATGATTGTGGATCTCACCACAGGTCATGAAGATGGTTTCTTTGGATATAATCAGATTTGTATAGCAGAAGAAGATCAGCATAAGACAACATTTACTACACCTTGGGGCACATTCTGGTACAATATGATGCCCTTTGGGTTAAAGAATGCTGGGGCAATCTATCAGTGCACGATGACAGTCATCTTCCATGACCTAATCCATAAGATACTTGAGGATTACATGGATGATATTCTAGTCAAATCTCTCAATGCTTTGGATCACTTATCTCACCTCGAGGAAGTGTTCAACTGACTAGAAGAATATCGTCTCATGCTAAATTCAAAGAAGTGTGTCTTCGATGTTACCTCATGAAAGCTCCTAGGCTTCATAGTGTCACAACGCAGTATTGAGATTGACCCTAAGAAGGTCAAAGCCATTATGGATATGGCTCCTCCTAAGACACTTAAGCACCTTTGTTCTTTGCAAGGAAAACTCCAACCGATTTGACGATTCATTTCTCAGCTTGCTGATAAGTGTCAACCTTTCACTCACTTGCTTAAGAAAGATCAAACTCTCAAATGGGACCCAGCTTGCCAGAAAAATTTTGAGCTCATCAAACAATACTTAGCTAATCCACCTATTTTGGTTCCTCCAGTTGTAGGGCGCCCACTCATATTGTACATCATAGCAACTCCTACCACATTAGGTGCTCTGCTAGCACAACTTGACGATGTGGGAAAGGAATGAGCTATTTATTACATTAGCCAAACGTTAGTGGGCTATGAGCTCAACTACACACTGATGGAGAAGGAATGCTTAGCAGTAGTATTTGCCACCCAAAAACTATGTCACTACATGTTGAGTCATACTGTACAATTGATATCAAAGATTGATCCATTAAAATATATGCTCTCTCATACAGTACTCACCAGATGCCTGGCAAAATGGGTTATGCTCCTCAGTGAGTTTGACATTCAATATGTTGATAGAAAGGCTGTCAAAGGCTAGGCTATTGTAGATCACTTGGCTGATGCTCCCCTAGTTGTAGATCACCCACTCATCATGGAATTTCTAGATGAATACCTCTATTTGATAGAAAAACAATCACTCTGGAAACTATATTTTGATGGCGCCTATACATCTCATGGCTCCAGTGCAGGCATACTTCTGGTTACACCTCAAGGCAATTATATCCCTAAATCTTTCAAGCTACAATTTTGGTGTACCAATAACATTGCAAAGTATGAAGCCCTTGTTGCAGGACTAAAAATTGCCATTGAATGGAATATCACAGAGCTTTAGGTCTATGGTGATTCTTAGCTTATCATCAAACAAGCTTTGGATGAATATCGAACCAAGGATGACAAGTTACTACCTTACAAAGATCTAGTTGATCAACTAAAGGAGCATTTCACTCAGATCCAGTTCATACAGATACCTCAACTCTAGAATAAGGCAGCTGATGCTATGGCTACTATTGGTTCTCTCTTAGAAATACCACACGAAGCTACACAATATGAATTCTTGGTTGAGCAGCTGCATGAACCCGCATATGAGAATAATGAATCAACATAGGTCTGCATCTTGGTTGGTCGCCAATCTCCATGGTACCACAAAATTCATGTTTACCTACTAAATGGTATTATATCTCATCACCTCACACGAACCCAATGCCAAAACCTTATTCACAAAGCTTCCCGTTACACTATCATCACCCAAACCCTATATCATCATGGTTATCATGATACTCTCTCTTGATGTTTAGATCAAAATAAGGCTGCAATGGCTCTCAAAGAGGTACACGCTAGACTTTTTGGTGCTCACACAATCGAGATGGTGCTAGCAAAGCAGATCCTTCAGGCTGGATTTTATTGGCCTACACTAGAATAGGATGCATGTGAATTTGTGAAATGATGTTTACCTTGTCAACAACATGCTAATTTAATCTGGGCACCAACACAAGACTTGCAACCCATTGCACCACCATGGCCTTTTTCTTGTTGGAGATTTGATCTTGTTGGTCTTATTGCACCACTTTCTTCAGAAGGGCACAAGTGGATAATCACTGCCACTAATTATTTTCACTAAGTGGGTCGAAGTAGTTCCCCTTGTTACTACCACAAGAGTTTAGGTGTCCAAGTTTATATGTATCATATCATATGTCACTTTGGCATCCCGGCTACCATATTCATAGATCACGGAGGTAATTTTGAAAATTGAAATATGGAAGAATTGTGCACTTCCCTTTGCATCCATCACTGCTTTTCTAGCCCATATTTCCCACAAGGTAATGGTCAAGCTAAGGCAACTAATAAAACCCTCCTCAAAATCCTTAAGAAAGTTGTCAATGACTCCGGCCGTGATTAGCATTTGCAAATTAATCCTGCCCTATGGGCATATCGCACTTCATTCCGTACTGCCATTGGTACAACTCCATACTCCTTGGTCTATGGTGCTGAAGCAGTCCTGCCTATTAAGGTTGAACTCCCATCACTTTGCATTTCTCTTCAAGGATAGATATCTGATGAGGAATATAGAGTGGCTTGACTTACTCAACTAGATCTACTTGATGAAAGAAGAGAACAAGCCTACAACCATCTCACGGTCTATCAAGGTCACCTCAAGCGCAATTTCAATAGGAAAGTCCATCCACATAGTTTTTAGGAAGGTGACATGGTCCTTAAAGAGAATATGAAGGTTTAAGCTGATCCAGAAAAGAAAGGCAAGTTCAAGCCCACCTAGCTTGGTCCTTATGTGGTCACAACATCTTTTGGCTCAGGATCCTATCAGCTATCTACCCTTGCAGGTAAAGCCCTAAATGATTCTACTAACATTATCCACATCAAGAAATTCTATGCCTAAGGACAGAATTTGCAAATCATGGAAAGAAAAAAGGTACAAAGTAAAAATAAAGCATCCAATGGTGAAAACTTGGCAATTCAGGCACCTTGGATAGGTCCTTGGTGAAAACCTAGCAAATAGGCACTAGGTGTACTACAGCTCTTCCATTATCTATCACCAACACACACCCCTTTATCACCCCTCCATATTTTATCACTCATCCCACCCACTTTTCCAAGGTGTTCCTTATCGTTATTCACCATACTTCTCTACATCATCCTCTAGCACTTTGCACTATGTAACATCCCATCTCATTTATAGCATCCCGTGTACCATACTTGATGTATCCTACCATTGTACTCTATTAGATCTACCCTATTCTATGCTTTTTATCCTTACCATATGTAGCATATACGACCCATATAACATGTGTCTCATACCCCCTATACTAACCCTTGTCTCCCATATACAGTACCTATGTGAATATAGCAATATCCGAACCCCTATACATAAATCGTGCTTTACATAGACCCACCTCAAAAAAACCATGTATTATAACAATGCTATCCCCTCATCCTGAGCTATCCCCCATCATGCATATACCTACTGCTATGTTTTGCTATCTAGTCATGAGTTCCCATGTCCTTAACTGGTCTTACCTTTTATCCAGG
The DNA here is from genome assembly GCA_028749045.1 of Cupressus sempervirens. NCBI lineage: Eukaryota > Viridiplantae > Streptophyta > Pinopsida > Cupressales > Cupressaceae > Cupressus > Cupressus sempervirens. The sequence goes on from CM053793.1 coordinate 462,457,533, forward strand.
TCTTGTTGCAACCCGTTAGTTGATCCCTTTAACAAAAGGTTCCTTTTTCACCTTTGTGAAATCTTTTGGTTGTTTCATTTTTTGGTTGATTGTTTCCACGAATCTTTTTTTGTTTCCTCCTTAAGATCACCATGATCATTTCATATCATGGTGTGTTTTTCCTAGGACAACTAGGGAGCTTGGTTTTGATCACAGTCTTTTGCTGCTTGTGAGTCAGTTTGCTATTATCCTTGCATATTTTCAAAACATGTTTTCATCTTTCGATAAAACATGATGCACTTGGATAATCTCATTTGCTTGTGGATCATCCAGCTTCATTCCAACACTGATCTCTCTTAGACTCATGTGTGATGGTGGGGCAATCCTTGTGTGCCTATTTGAGTCAGTCCTATAGAATTTTGGGGAAAAGGCCTTCACGTTCTTAGTAACCTTGATAGATCCCTAATAATCCTATATCAAATAAAGTGTTTACACTACATAGTGGTACTTCCTCACGAAGTGCCCCATGCTCAAGCTTCCCCAATGCCTCACTTTTATTAACCGCTAGTATCATCCTCCTTGTCATCACCCCTCTCCCTTGAAAAATCACTTTTTCCACCCTTAGAATTATTTAATTCAAAACCTCGAACATCAATTCTTATTTATTTCTCATCATGATGTGATCCCTATCATAAGTTACTATCCTAACTCTAAAAATCTCTACTATCCTCCTGACTGTGAGTTTGTTGGTCACTCTTTTTCCAACATTATTCTCCTTATAGTTAGTATCTCCTATGAACACTTTTCATATCATATAATGCTATCATAAGTCAAAACATTGGTTATCTTATTCCACCATTATTTTTTGTCTCGCATCTCCTACAATCTCGTATATTATGTTATCATAGCTTGTATCCTTATCATATCGCAGAATATCATTGCATTCGGTCTTTTTATGATATTCACCCATGCTTATCATAAATCCTAGGTCTATCTTTTAGTTTGTGTTCTTTTAGAATATCATAAATTCACTATTCTCTCTTATAGCTCATTTTAGCATAGTCATCTATCATTAGATTATGGTTCATTTTAGCATCATCTTTCATCATTAGATTATTAATCATTTAGCATAGTCACTCATTATTAGATTGTGATTCACGTTAGCATTATAGTAATTTATCATTAGGTTAGGTTTCATTTTAGCATTGAGGTTCATCATTAAAGTTCTACTTCATTTTTTATTTTCATCTTTTATTTTGTCAATTCATTTGTTTTAATCTTTTATCCATGTTTAGTTTGTGTTTAAAATGTCACGACATTATATTCATTTTTCCATATCATAAATCTATTGATTATCCTTTAGTTGGTGATTCATTTTACATTTGTCACTTATTTTATAGTTTGTACTTATCATCATACAACATCATATCAAATACCCTCCAAAGAAATCAATTTCCTAGGATCACATCACATCTATCATAAAGCAACATCACATCATCAAGATCATATCCGAAACCTATCATACTACATGATATCTATCATACAAAAAATCTCATCATCTTCACATCTACAATATCATAAGGAAAATCATGTCATCAAGGATCACATCAAATCACATCACATTTGCGATATCATAGATCAAAAATCACATCACATCATATCTACACTATCATAGCTGAATCACATCAAAATCATATTATATCATGTATACAATGTCATCAAAAATCACATCCTACATCACAAACTATCAGCACAATAAAAAAAGTCATAGCACCTATCGCATCATGCATCACCAATCGTCAGCAATACCATCGAAACATCACTATCAATCACTATACATAACACCACCAGTTCATAAACACAAATATCACCGGAGTCATCCAATCTATATATCAATGAAAGAATGAAAAAATAAAAGTCCATTAGTGTACAAATGTCCATATAAGTACAAACAGGTCTGAGCCCACACCAAATCTCCATGTGTCTCAAAATAGCCTATATATATAGAGTACTCAGTATCCCAAAAAGATGCCTGCTCATCAATGGTCAACCCATCGTCCCTACATCATCAGTTTCCTCCTATGCCCCTCTCCTAGCCCCTGGTGGTGGTGGTGGTGGAGGTGGTGGCCCCATCAGTCCTCCCCCTGTTCTAGAGCTCTTTGCCTCCTCTCCCATCCCATGTCACTGGCTTGGCCCTGCTCTCTGACTATGACCTATACACCGAGACCCACCCGTACTCTCTCCCCCAGTGCTCCATCCATTTTCCCCTCCTCCCTGCATCCCTATGTGGGTACTTTTTGTGCCTGACTGAGTCAACCACCTATAATGCTTAATCCAAAATGTTGGCACTGTAGCATGGTACCTCCCCTGATAGAACCCAGCTCTCTCCCTCAACTCCTCCATCTCTTCCCGTAGTCTCTGCAGCTCATCCAATCCCCTCCCACTGCCACCTGTGCCTGTAAGGTCACCACCTCCACCACCAGCCTATCTCACTCGTGCTAGAGGGTGTCTAGTCTTGCCTGCACCCCCTTTCACTCCACCGTCATGGCATCCAACCTCCCCTCCACCCGGCCCACCTCTATCTGTAGCCTCCCCATCTCCACACCTTCCCTATCTACCTACCCCTATGCTATATCCCGCTATTGTCTAAACTGATCTCACTCTACCAAGAGCTAATCTCTCTCTTGCTAAGTGTCACAAACTAGTTTGCTCATCACTGTGTGTGCCTGGTCTAGTGAGGTGTACCGACCTGCCAATCCGTCATCTCCTCCCCTAGCTAACGATCCTCTTGCCTCTCCCCCTACTGCCCTCTGTCACCCTTGTGCCTCCTCTCCCCCTCTCTCTAGCTGGGCTCCCCTCTCTTCTGCTCCCCTCTCCTTTGCTCTCCTCTTTGGCTCAGCTCTCCTCTCCTCCCCCACCACCCTCCTCTAACAGGCAAGCTTCTCCTCCTATGCAACCACTACTACACACTACTGCAACCCCCTCGTCACATATTGCCCCTGTTGGGTTGCTCAAGCTAGCTCCCCTACCACCACCGCTGCCCCGTGCCATGTGCTCTCCCCACTGGTCTCAGCCTCACAAAAGTATCTTGGTACTCCTATGTGGAGCTCGCATCTGCTGCCCCGCCGAACCAATCCCACTGCTATGGCTCCAACTCTCACCATGCTCTCAACAACCCATCCCTCTACAAGGATGGCCCGTACATCGACACAAGCTCATGTGTAACTTGCTAATAATAGTGCAGATCTCCCACTGCCAGCTGCTGCCACCCAAACTACCGTAGTGCCCTGTCCAGCCTGTACTGCTCTATAATGTGCTCCTATCTCCTGAACACAAAGCATGGAGAAATGGTGTAGGGGAGATGCTCTCCCTCCTCTACCCATGGTCTCAGGCCCATGTATGGCCTCTACATCACTACCACTATCTCATCAATCCACACTCTCCAGTAATCCATTGAATTCGTGTGGTGATATGTCAAAGGCTCCACCCAGCTTTATGCCATTGGCTCCTTTAGCTGCCTATCCTTGCGTCCCAATGGCCTGAGCACTAAAATATGCTCCCATGCCCATACCTATAATAGTGTCGAGAACCTAATGCTCCTCCCCTATTGGTTGTCACCCTAGTACACTATCTGATGTAGGTCTCGATATAGCTCGACCAACATCAGAGAACCCCATACTACTGGGCATCCTACATCTACAATTTGCATCACTACTAGAATCAATGCCAATGTCACTCCTATCCCACTTGTTTCTGGAGCAATGTACCTTAAAACTAGCCCTAGAACATAAAAGTAGATCCACCTCTCTGCCATTACATGATCCAAATGCTTGTCCAAAGTAAACTATCCTCTTTGAATCTTGTACTCCACTCCAGGCCCCACTAGTCTCTGTATGGTCACCTTTGCTATCATTTCTTTGGTCACGATGACTAGTGTCCCCTATACTAGTAGTCTAAAAATGTGGTATACATCCTCCAGCATCACCGTCGTCTCCCTCGTTGGTAGGTGAAATGTCGTTGTCTCACTATGCCATCTCTCACATAGCACTATAACCATCCTCATGTAGGTATGGGTATGGGGCAACCTCGCCAGGTGGCCTAGCCTGATCGCCTCGACTCGTGCCTAGTCTACCAGCGTCAGCATCTCTCTAGTGCGCAACATTGCTATTTGTTGCTCCTGTGACACTAATGCATCCAAGGACCACTACACACCACCAAAACAAATCCAACCATTATTTTTCTATCTCCTTGTTTATCCTCCCACTCTCTCCTCCCTCAACCCCATCTTTTTCTCCCTTTCTTTTTCCCAAACTGCATTCCTGCAAAAATAGTGTCCCCACGAAGCCTACCGCCCGCATTCCCGCAAAACTATCTTTTGACGGGATCGCGATGTTGACTCTGCTCTAACCCTTGCCCTTTTCCCCCAATCTCGCTAGTGCATTCTTGTGATCTCTCCACCTAGTGATCCCACCGATCCTTGATCCCATGGGATCGCATTCCTACATTATCCCATTTAACCCCTTTCTCACTATACAATGACCTTAACCTGCGGGGATGCATTCCCGCTACATGAATCATGTTTCTCTTTGCAAGGACACAATCCTACTGACTCTATCCCATTCTCGCATGACTTTCCATCCCAGGATCGCTTTCTTGCAAATGACTGTTTAAACCCCTGCATCCTCCCACCTGATGCTATGTTTTGCGGGATCGCGATCCTGCTCGCATTTTCGTTGGACCCGTGCTTGCGGGATCGCATTTTTGCTTTCATGAGAATTCTATAACAAATTCATAAACAAAAATCATGAAGATTTTTTAGACCTTACCAATTGATCAGGCATCCCTCGTACTTGTACTCATTGCACTATGTCCACTCAATGCTCTGGTCGCCCAATACCCACCATCGTAATCTCCACTACAGAGCTCCTAATCAGCAATATCTCCTCCTCAATCTGACTGCAAATGACCCCTTCTTGCCCCCTCTTCACCCCTTATAGCCTACCCCGGTGCCTTGCCTACTCCTCTTGGTCATCCCAACCTTCCCAAAAATTCAAGAACAAAGCTTCTTAAAAATTTGATTTGACCAAAGAAAGACTTCAAATCACTTCTACTAGTGGACAATACCAGTTTTTAAATTGCCTTCACCCTTTCTAAGTTGATCTTTATACCATCTTTAGAAATGATATGTCTAACTAATTTTCCTTCCTCTACAAAGATACAAACTTCTTAGGATTGAGGGATATACCATGTTGTCTACATCAGCCCAACACTACTTACAAATCTCTCAAGTGATGTTTCCTCCTCTTAGAGTATACAGTCAAGTCATCAAGATATATTACAATTATTTTATCCCTCAAATCTTTAAAGGAATAATTCATTGCTCTCTTAAAATTTTCTCCTATGTTGATTAGACCAAATGGCATTCGATTGTAAGCAAAAGTGCTCTAATGAGTGATGAAGGTTGTTTTATGTTGATCCTCTGATGCAACACTAATCTGATTGTATCCTAAGTACCCATTGAGCATTAACATAACTTAAGACCCAACAACCATCTACAAAATATGATCCATAGTGGAAAGTGCATAGTATTCCTTGAGATTGGCTTGATTCATATTTCTAAAATCCACACAAATTCTTATTTCACCATTTTTCTTTCTCACGGGGACAATATTTGCTACCCAAGTTGAGTGATGAATTGGATATATTATGTGGGATCTCAACATCTTTTCCACTTCTTTAAAAATAGCATTAGATACCTTATGATTATAGTTTCTAATTTTTTGTCTAAAGGTAGTGTAGACACCTAAATTCGATTACACCACTTTGGTAATCCTATTTAGCTATCTCTAAAAGGCATCATTAATTAAATTTGTATTTATTTAATCCTTTGCCATCCCCTAGCTGATTAATTTAATTAATCATCTATAGTCCTAATTGATAAATCAAATAACCCATTATTTATCAATTAATCCTACTCTCCTATCTAATTCTAAATCCCAAATTTATTAAAATCACTTTAATAAATAAAACCCTCAAATCTAATAACCCCTAAAGCCTATCTTAAATCATCCATTTAACCTAATCCACCCCATCCATCCATACTAACTAAGCTTAGCCACTAACTCACCCACCCTCATAAATGCCATCCACTTGCACATCTCTAACATCCCTAATCTAATCCTAACCCAAGCCTAACCCATCCCCTAATCATTTGCACAATCCTAAATGAGATTAAGACTTTCCTAAACCAAGCTAAAGTCTCCCCTCAAAATATCCCAACCACCAAGCCATGAATGCTCTTACAAAGCCATAAATGGCTCTTACATCCTCACTCATGACTCTTACATACCCAACCACCCTCATCAAGCCTTTGACCAACCCATATCCTATCCTCTCACACCCATCCTCCTTGTGACAAGTGTCCACTCCCTATTGGTGCTAAACAAGCACAATCCATGTGCTCCCCTTTAAGTGCATCCTAGCCCTCCCTCACCATATTGCCATCCTTGCATCTTACCCCTCCATCCCTCAAGCCCTTAGCCTATAAATTGGATCCCCTCCCAAGCCATTTTATCACAATCTTTAAGCTAAAGATACCATGTCAGTTTGAGAAGCCAAATCTATACTTTTACATATACCCACACCAAAAATCCCAAATCCACCTCCATTGAAGCATTTTGAAGCTTGAGCATACATCCCAAATCCATATCAAAGGACACCTCTACAAATCAAGTGATCATCCTCATTGAGAGAGCCTATCCATGGCTCATATTCTCATTTGAGGACCTCACTTTGTCTTATCTAAAGTTTACATTAATTTTGTTAGTTAATGCTTTGATTTTTAAATAGATTAGTGTTTCTTGCTAACATATTAGTGTACACAGGTAGTAGCTTCTAGCTTTAAAGGTATATGATGTTCAAACTCTGCATTTATGAAGTTCTTCAAGTCTTCATATCCCTAGGCAAAGACATCACGATACTGGGCAAGGAGTTTAGACAACTTATCCATCTCTTTCTCAGAGTAACTTTAGCCAATGGAAATCCATTAGGGGTTTTCTTTATTCCCAATATTTATTTTGTCATGTTCCTCTACACTTTTATCAAGGTCAATTCTCCTTATTTTGGTGCTATCATCTTTTCTTCCAAAGATATGTTCTAAACACAACAACCCTTTTGGGATTCGATTACCTTTCAATTGAAAAACTTCTAATGATTTGGTTGATTCTTCTCTGATAGGTTTACCCTCATGGTTTGATCCTTCGAAGAAAGTTTTAGCAAAATTTCCAACACATTTGATGTTATCCTTCAACTATGCATCACTATTGAAAACTTGCCAGTGATTCACATTATTTGGGACTCTAGGTCTATAAATCATTTCAATCTTGTAGGTATCACTTTTGATTTCTAGGTGTGGTAACAACAAGGAAGCTGAAACAACTAAGGAGTCTACATTAGTATTTTGAGAATGAGGCACAAATTCAATAGAAAAAGCTTCAAAAGATTCGATCTCATCCTAAAATAGATTTCTATAGTGTTTCAACCTATCATTTTTTTACAAAAAATTGTTTCCTTATTTGTTTTACAATGAGTTTAGCATCACCTCGCACCTTCAGTTGCTTCACCCCCTTTTCTTTGGCTTCCTATAAACCTAGGAGCAATGCTTCATAATCTAAAATGTTGTTTTTATTATGAAAATCTAATTTAAAGGAAAACGAAAATATGTCTCCTGAAGGTGCAATCAAAACAACATTTGTGCCTAAACCTAAATTTGAATAGCTTCCATCAAACTCTAGAGTCCATAGGGCTTTTTTAGAATTTTTTTTTTACTTCCTTCACACTATTTTTCAGGTAATATAACATAGTTTCCAAACTGACACTTGTCATATAGTATCTGAGCTTTAGGATTGTCTGAAGGTATAACTATATATTTATTCTTCAGTTTTGGCTCCAATTTTATCTTTTTCTTCCCTACCAAGATGTAAGCTTTAGAGTATTCCATCTTGATTTCTCCACCCATATCTTAACAAAAAGTCCTACTGAGCAACATTCCATAACTGGTTGGTATGTCAACTACCAAGATAGTAAGTTTTAGCCTTTTCTCTGGGTAGGCATAAAGAACAGCTTGCACGTCTTTCACTTGGCCAACTAGGGGTACTTGTTTCTCATCCATAGAATAAAAATGCCTAAAATTTTGAGTAAGGTCTAGGCCAAGGGCTTTTGCAATAGGACCTGGCATAATATTATTAGATGCTCTAGAGTCAATGATGTAGTTGCTAAGTTTTTGTCTGTTTAATAATAAGGATATATAAAAAGGATTGGGTTTCCTCTCTTTTGTTTCCCCATCAATGGCATTGACAGCTAGTTCCATATAAAGAGCTTTTTTTTTGTATCCTTCAGATATAAAAATAGGTTCACTTGAATCTTTTGGGTTTTAAATCATATTATTAGTAAACTAAGCATTAGTAGCAAAACCTCACTTTACATATTGGACTAACTTGTCTAGTTCCTTAGGATTCAACCTCAAATATTTGGCTGGTGAAATAGATATAGAAGAAGACTTATAGAATTCTACAATATCAAAAGTTGACATACTAGCTACTAATTCCATTCTAGATAATATTCTAGGCTCTGGATTTTTTGTAGAATCAGCTTGTATGTGTTCTTTTCCTTTAGTATTTGATGGGGTTGGACCTCCCCTTTTTGTATCAGGTTCATATTCAAGAAAATAAGTGTAATCACCTAAAAATGGTCATCTAGACTATTAGCTCCCTTCTCAACATTTGGCTAAATTAATTTAATCATTTACCTAGACCAAATTGCTAATAATCAATTTATTTGATTATAACCTATAGTTTGACTATGCTATCCTAAGTTCATTATTTAATTAAAAGAACATGTCCTCTTTTAACTAAATAAAAGACCCCATTCTTCTAACCCACTTAAAGTGCACACATAAAGTCCTTTCTCTATTTTTGCAATTAAAAGAAAAGGCTTTGTGACTTTTGTCTTATATGACAAGTCAACTTATATTCTATTGTTTGACTTGTGTGTGCACATGGATCACTCCTCTTTTCAAATTCCACCATTGATCATCCACCATATTCATCTTGATCTCTATCATCCATATGACTTTAAAAGGGAGAGAGCTTTCCCCCTCAAAGGATCCATCTTCATTCGAATATTGTTATGCTACAGGTTTTCTAACAGAACTTTGTGGAGAACTTCTCACTTCTTGTCTACATTCTCTCGCTCTATCATACTAGCATAAGATCATATGGCATTCTTAGCATATTTGCATGTTAGTTTAGCTTTTATTTTTGCAATAATCTCACATAGCTTAATAGTTGGTTTTGTAACACTCTCATTCCTTCTTAGAATAGTTTCACTTTGCATATTCATTCTAGTGTAGTCTTCATATTCACATTTGTATCCTTGAGGGATTCATTGTAGACACTTGCATTCTTGCTCTTGTCTCAAAGAACCTCTCATTGTATGGTTTACTAGCAAGAAGTGTATCTCTAAGGCTCAACTAAGAGCCTTCAAACTTGAAACATACCTTCTTGCACTCCATGGATAAGGAGCTCTAAGCCAACATCCAAGCATTCCAAACTCATGGAATCATTTGGATAGAAGGGTTTAGAGTGGGACACTTTCAAGTGTACAATAAGCACCTACACTTTTGCTTTCTCCTTTTTCACTTTTAGGTGATTGTTCTACTGCAAGAGCATCTTTCACTAATTGAACACAATTTAACCAATCAGTACAAGTTCATCTATCATGATCCTTGATCATATGAAAACAACACATTGTCTCTTTAGGGACCTCTTCAATTTGCAACCTTGTTTGAGGGGCAGTCAAGGTGGGGGCTTTGCCATAATTTTGAGGTTCTTGATGCCTATGAATGTCCTGATAAGGAGATTAGTAAGGGCCATGAGATATATTCTATTGTCTTTTCATCATTGCCACATCATTCATCAACTTCTACATGACAGGATCTATAGGAGTAAAGAATGGAGTTGTCTTGGAAGTTTGAACTTCTCTTCTCCATTTGCCAGTTGTAATAAGTGCATCTTCCAATTGAATAGCTAGCCTTTGGGTAGCAACTAAATAAAAAACTACATCTTTAATGACATGAAAACTTATATTCAAAGGGACAACATTGATAAATAATATCTTATAATTTTCTTTGTTAGGTCTAGATGGTACAGGAATTCTTTGAATTAACCTATTGAATTTTGGCACAAATTCTATCATAGGTTTGTGCATTTCCTTTTTCATTTGACTAAGCTAAAGTAACAAGGAGCACTCATTATCAAGAGATTTGAATCTATTTTCAAATGTAGTTTTCATATCATTCCAACTAGTGATGGAATGTTGGGGTAGGTGATTGAACCAATCAATGACAACATTAGTTAGCATTTGAACAAATAGTCTAACAACAATTTCTTAGGTAGGGACACTTATAATGCCACAAGCTATATGAAAAGCACTCAAGTGATCATATGTTGAAACCTTACCATCTCCACTAAGTTTAGGTAGGATTTATGTGCCACCTTTAGGTAATGTTGTAGAACTGACACCAAGGTTCAATGGACCTATATTTTGCCCCCATGGTTGGTTGACAACCATGTTTGGTAATATAACTTGTTCAAGTTGGATATTCAAATGAGAAGGAACAAGAGCTTTCAATGGGAGCAAAGATTGCACTAAAGGTGAGAAAGGGGATTCTTTTGGTGGGGAACTAAGTCTACTACAAGACTTAGTTTTCTTCTTTTTAGGATTATTAAAATTAGGCAGGAAACTCAAATTCTTTAAAGGTTCAAAGTTTTCATCTAGGATCCCCTTTTCTCTTTCTCCTCTTATATATCTTCTAGCAACCAGCTCCACCTCTCATTTCTTTATTTAGGGTCTTGCAGGTTCTTGGGAAAGCCTATTAACCATCACTTCTACTTGAACTTCAGGCACACCCCTTAATAGTTTAGCCCACTCTTCTTCTATTTCTAGGAAACTCAACACTTGTTGAAATTGTTGGTTATTTCAACGCAATGTCCAGGCAGTTGCAGTTAAATCCGAGACTATATCTTCTTATGTATATTCAAATATAAGATTAGGCTACAATATGGGGAACACACCATTATGTGGGAGAACTATTGTAATTCATTTCTTTTTCACAAGTTTGGTTCTATTTCACAGGGACTCTCTCCCCAGTAGAGTCACCAAAAATCTATTGGTGAACAAAATGTCTTTCTAATTATACAATGATAACTTACTCTATACTCAAGATTTAGAAAATATAATTATGTTCACAACAGTTGAGAAAACTTCATATTATTCATTTTCTCTCTGTATTTATAGGTACAACTTCCTTTATGAGATTTATTAATGAATTCAAAAATCAATAGCATACTTTTTCCAAAAAGCACATAAGGTACTCTCACATACTCTTAGGTAGTGAGGTGAAGATTCATTTATACAACAAGGAATCAAAAGAACCTATTTTTATCAAAGTATTATCTAATTTCTAATTCTAACCTCTAGACAGTTCAATGCCCCAACATTTATAGTTTTTTTACATATTCAAAAAGCCTCCATTAAAGCCTAGCCATTTCAGTTGAAAAAATTATGATAAATAAAAATAGTTTTTAAAATAGTTTCAAAAAGAAACAATAGAAAGTAACTACTCTAATCAAACTTCATTGCCAATTTTCTCCTCTTCACCCATGGTTTGTTTCACCAGCTTCCAACTCCTGAAGGTGTTGGTAAATTCCTACATCACGTGAGAGTGATGGTTCTTTAAACTTAGCAAGTTGCACCTACAGCCATCCTTTTGCCATTAAATTCTTTGATCTTTAGACTCTATTGCGACATGAGGTTTCTATTCAAATATAGCATGGATTCAATATTTTCTAGTGTGGTGAAATCAGTAGCAATAGGCATTTCATTGTCTTCATGCATCTCGACAATCTTACTTTTGATGGATTCCATCTCTTTTATAATTTCCCTATAGATTGATTCTTTCTAGCTCATATTATTCTTCAGGATAAAACAACATATAGAAGTCTATTATTTTCATTGAATTCTCACCCAAAAACCTAAGTACCCCATACTTCTCAACTCTGGTGACCTAGAACACAATAGCCTAGCATCGAATTTGGTCTACTTCTCACCCTAGAGTAAGGATTTGAATTTTACCCAAGAGTGTTTCCCCTTTGGAATACATAGTGATAAAATCTAGGATGAACTTGTTACCTTCTTTAATGATAGAACTCACCCAGTCCTATATTACATTAAAAAAAAAAATTCCTTTTTGCATTTATTTAACTAGTTTTTGGCTATCTATAGAATTAGGATTGAAATATTGAGGAGTCTGAACAACTGGTAGGGCCCCAAGATTCATTAGCGAATCTATATAAGTAGCCATGGTCACCACTAAGGCTTTGAGTTCCTTCTCTCTTCTATCTTTCTCCGATTGGATCAACATATGATCATCAAAAAACTAGAAGAAGTTATGGCCTATGCTCCTATTGATGGTCCCAAGTTCAACTGAAGTGACCTTGAAGCCTTCACTATCAATTTCTCTAGATTTAGTTTTATGTTTATATGTGGCCAATTCTGCTGTGATTTTTCCAACTACAAGACCTTTAACTAAATGAGCATCAATTTTTAACTTTTTAACCTTGGAACCACGAGTGGCCTACTTAGTTATAATATCTTTCATAGGTGTACATGTTGGCTAAAAATTCCTCTTCTTATTGACTGAATTAGATAACCAGGATGGAACAATGGGACTAATGGAGATTGCTTAAGTATCTCTGATAGGGGTCATGAATTTAGGTTGATCTACCCTAGGATATTTAATGAATTACACATCACCATCAGCATTGTCTAAGAAATTGAGGTCACTACTTAAATCCTGTCCCTGGGTCAACATCTTTTCATTATGAACTTCTTTTTGATGAGAGCTTTAGACTTGGTTTTAGACCTAGTTTAAGGAGTCATGTTCTGCGTATGAGGTGGCATTATTTTCTCCCTACCAAGAGTCAATACACCACCTGCAACATGAGATGAAACCTGGGTGTTAAAATTTAGTGGTTCAAAAAATGAAACCATTTTTGGAGATTTCCCAGATGATGGTTCATTGACCACTATCATGCTTTGTGTCCTTAGCCAATTATCTATATGGGTGAGGATGGATCTAGTTCTTAGATTGATGTCATCTTCTTCTTTCTAATTCCAATCCACTTCCAATTGCTTTAACTCACTAGCCTCCTCCCACCTTGGTTCAATAATGTCTAAACCATCTTCAACTACTCCTTCTAGTTGAAATTTCAATTTGAGGAATTAATTTGTTGAAGTGTTAATCTTGAGTGGTCTCTTTTTAACACTTCTTCTTGGTGATTCCCTTGCTTTTTTCATATCCTTTTTGCTTATCTTCGGATATGTATGCCTAAATCCCTCATTAGCCTATCCCACTGATGATGCACTAGTCCCCAACATTAGATCCTCTTGCTGCTCCGGAATAATGGTCAGAAAGGCTGGTGTAATTGTGGAAATCTTTTACTATCAAAATCCCTTCTTCCATGGTAAGTCCCAAAACCAAAACCAAGAAGATTACTTCCTATGACTGTGGTGTTGATCATGCTACTACAAGTTAAAGAACCAAGTCTAATAGGAAACATGAACTCCAAATTATCTTGAGGTAGATTATCTTTAATGACAGAAAATAATTGCCTGCAGACTTCAGCCAAAACAAAACAATCAAGTGCATAATGTGGTAGCTTCATTGGCTCATCCTTGAACCCACCTACTCTCAAGTAGGTTAATCTAGGGAACTATATGAAATAGCTCCCATAGTTCTAAACCATTTTCTGGTCTTCTAAGGAAAATCTAGGCATGGGTACCTTTTTCAGAGCTAAATGCATACTTTCTATCAAAACATCATGTACTTTTCTAAAAATTTCTAACACTTTGTCTTTTTGAAGTAGAGAACAATATTGATAGACGGTTATCTCCTCACTCCAAATTTCATGTAGGAGGGAATTGAGGTTACTAATAGAAGCAATACAGTATGTGAGATAAGAGGCCACATAGAAATTTTCCTTAGACTCCTTAGCATGTCTAAGTTTGCTTCTTAAAGAACTAGCAATTATTTTAGCCAAATCCATCCATTGTTGTCCCTCTAAAATGATCTCTACATAATGAAATATCCATTCTTCAAAAAGGAAGACATCGGCTAAACCCTTAACTCAGTGTAGCAGTACTACAAGTTCATGAATATGAGGTTTTAGATGATCTTTTATGACTATCTTAGGTAGCCTTGAACCTTCACCATAATTAGTTTATGTACACTTCTTGGCTAGGATGTTATTGTATTTACTTGGGGTTTCTTGATACTCAGCTAGGAATTGGATGGGAGAAAATGCACTGAATGTGCATTCTGGTAGACATAACATCGAGGCAATAGTTTCCCTAGAGATTGAAAGCATGGGTTCTCCATCTTTTTTTAAGATACTTTTACTCCTCACATCATAGTGATCAATATAGAGTTAGAGAAATTTAGGGCTTAAGAAGGAGGGAGGGAAAGTTGCGGCTTCAATTAGACCACTAGTCAAAATTTTCATACAACCATTCAATTCATTGGCTTGCTCAAGGAAATTTGACTACAACTTCTCTAATCTAACACCTTCTAAATTGGTATCACTAGTGATAGTTCTCTTGCATTCTAAACTCAAAACATTCCCAAAGAAATGTAACATAGATTTCATCTTAAACAAAGAAAATAAGGCTCAAACTAATTCTATCTTGAAATGGACACAAACAGTAGAACAAAAAGAAGGTTTTTCTATGTTCTCACCTGTGACTTGCTGAGAAAAATAACCTCTTTCCCTTTCACATAATAAACAAAAAGGAAAATATATGCTCTTTTTAAGGGAAAGAGAACATACATGCAAAAGTACAGCCTCATAATGAGGCATTCATAACAAATCAACTATGACTAGGTTCACATGTTTGAAATCTTTTGACTTGACCCTTTTATTAAATAATTCCCTTTGTAGTTGTACTAACAATGATTAACTTCATCTGACACCCAATCCCTTTTCTTTTGGTGAAAGACCTCCCACTTTAAATCATGATGATGATTTCCCATGCTTGAAATTAAGGCACTCCTTTAAATTATTATCTCCTAATGTGGTAATTAATGCCTTGGAAAATGGAAGATTTTAACAGCCCACAATCAATTTCTATCAAGGATTCTTAGTGGTAGAACTACTTCGAACTCCTTCTAACCAAGATTCAAAGGGGTTCAAAGTAGTTCAAAAGAACACTTTGTAGTCTTTGTGCAAATTACATGCAGGAAAAATAGTCAGCATAGAACCTTTTAATTGAACTTCTTTGAATGACTTTGAATTGAGGTACAAAGTGGTTCAAAGAGGTTCAGACAAACACAAGGAATAGCTGAAAGCTTTAGAAGGCTTTATACAATATTTTTGATGACTAGGAGAACATGAAGTGGTGATAAGAAGCTTCAATAACTAGATGGGCAATTTAGGAAAAATTTAAAATATGGCTACTCACAATATGGAAAACAATTTGATAACAAAAAATGACAATAACAACCTTTCTTAACAAAATGAAAGCTAGAATAATAGAATTTCTTAGTAATAATCTAAGGAACATGATCATAGTGGAAGGATAATTCTCTAATTGGGATGTAGAAATTCACAAAAATTGGAGGAAACTTATCAACCCTCTGATGAACTATTTAAAAGAAAATGAAAAATAAAGAGAAGAATATAAATGGGAACCTCCCCCACCAAGATGGATAAAGTTAAATTTTGATGGAGCATCTTGAGGCAACCTGAGAGAAACAAGATTAGGATGTATCGTTCATCCAGAAGATGGAACTTGGAAGATAAAGTGAGAAGAATATATAGGAATAACAAAACATAACCTAGCAGAGTTAGAAGTATTTATTGAAGGACTCCAAATTAGGTTGGGCTTGGGTGTTAAATAAATTAATTATAGAAGGAGATTCACAAATAATACTAAAATAAGTCAGAAAGAGAATTACTCCAAATTGGAATATGCGTTAATCCTAGTAGAAAAAATTAAGAAGACTAGAATCTAAAATATCTTTCAAGAAGGAAACAAAGAAGCAAATAAATTAGAAAATCAAGGGGTGGAAGGGGAAGAATTTGTCATAAAAAATGATCAAGGTAACAATAACTAAATAAAGATTAGGATAAACACCAGCTTTAGTAGTCTTATAAAATGAAAAAGCATTACCAATATGTCTTAGTATTTTTGTGACACAATAAGGGGTAATGTTTCATTTAGGGGCCAACTCCCCCTTGTTAAGAATCTTGGTTTGTTTCATCATGCATCTCAAGTTATGTTTAAAGTATTTCTTAGACCCTTAAGGTTCTCCTTTTCATTCTTTCCCCTATCTTTATAGTACTATGATGATAATAATCATCCTTTTTTCCCCATCTTAGAAAAAATCATTTTATCTATTCAAATAGGGAAAAACAAAATACTTTAATGAAATACCATATGCATGGCTATCTCTATTTTTTCATCCCTTAGACTACATTATTTCATGATGATGATTAGAAGTAGGTTTCTTTAATGATATTTTTGGCCCCCTTTATTTTTATCTTGGTAGGTTTATTAGGTTGATATCTTAATGATCTTGGACATAGTAGTGCTCAATTTAGTCACCATGAATCCCTCATGCTCTTGTGAAACTTCCCAAATTTTCTAGACTTTTCCAGCATCTCAAGTGTGCTTTTTTTAAATCCTTTTTCATCCTTTGTTTCTTTTTCTTATTCTTTGTGTTTCATTGTCTTTTGTTTAGAATCATAGCATCAACTGTGGTTCTATATCATGAATATGAAGATAAAACTATGGCTTTCAGGGGTTCTATCAATCTGGAAAGATAGAATCATATGTTGAAAGTTATTAATGACATATCAAGGATGGATGTTATTAGAAGGTGATAGGTTTTCCCATTTCCTATGTAGCAATAGTGCATGTAAACTATTAATAAATCATTAGATGCATTAATCTCTTTGATGAGATTGGGCTAGGGGGTTTTTATCATATAGTATTTTGTATCAATAGGAGACTTAAAATTCCTTACCTTGAAGTCTATATGGATTATCTATCGAAAGGTCTTCTTTATGCAAAGGTTAATAGTAGGCCTATCCTACACATCAAGGACCAATATCATTTTGATTAGGTTTGGCCTAAGATGAGTGTTAGCATTCAATTCCTCCTATGCTGGTTGTGCATCAGGAGACATATTAACTAAAATTGGCTCTTTCATTACCTTCATCTTTCTGAACATCAATTATCACCAAGCATAAATTATAATGATTTAAACAATCTAGAGTTCATTCTTTCAAACATTAATAAGTCAAGTAATAGGAAAGGTGCATTTGTGTATGCATCGAGCCAAGGAATTCTAGAAAATGACAAAGATGTGGGAGAAGTAATACTAGCCTTCAAGCTTATTGAAGAATATGCCTTTGATGAATCAAGCATTTAATCTATTATTTTTATTCTAGGTATACCAAAGTTTGTAAATTTTTCTATGTCATTTTAAAGTATGGTTTTAACTCATATGTAAGCATAGGACCTATACAAAAATCCTTTATGTTTTAGGGTCAGTTAGTATAGTGGTCTAGTCAAGAGTATTTTTGTGAGTCTCTACTTCATTTTACATATAAAACTCTATTAGGTTTTCAATATAATTCTAGGGCTCTTTTTGTTCAAATTAGGGTAGTTTTTTAAGGTTTTTTTTAGGGATAGAAGTCATATACTTTGGGCCTTGATCTTTCACTTAAGGATCTAATGTACAAGGAATGTCAATTGAAAGAAAAAATAAATAAAATTTTCGTTTGTTGTGTCATTTGGAAATAATTTATCTTTCTGAGTAATGTTTATATGATAGATCTATATAGTTCTGTGGTTTTCTCAAATCATGGGTTAAAAAATCTATATTTTGTGAAAGCTCTTAGGTTCTTCTTGCTTTGTTTCTCATTCAAAAAAGAAAATTGATTAAAGACATATTTAAAGAATAAAAATAGTAGATGCATTAATAACATATAGACATATACAATGAATGTATAATCTAAAATGAATGGAAGAATATTACATACAATTGAATCCATATTCTCATAAGAAGAATGAGACTAAGGAAAGTTTTGTCTAAAAAACCTTAGTTATTCTTATCTTTCAAATTGATGAGAATAATAGAATGTGGTATAGTAGATGAAACTACAAATATTCCAATCTAGGAAATTTGCACCCCAACCTATTTAATCCTCTAATTTAACTCAATTCAATAGTTCACTATAAAATTCAATAATTTTTAAGAAAACTCTTCCAAGAATGGTAAAAAAATTATAGAATAATAAGACTGAAGCTTTGTGATCAAAAGATGGGAAAAATATGAAGATCAAATCACCAAAATTATCCAATAATATTAAGGTTATTAATATGAACAAGATTGATACGTAAAGCAACAAACAAAGGAAGAACTTTAAACTTTAAATGTTCAAAGGAGATAAAACTTAATAATGCTAAGAATACCAAAAATAAATAAATTTAAAGCCCAAATGGAAATGTTTTTAATCCTTCTTTCCAATTGGTTTTTCATTTTCTATTGAATCATGATCTTGTTCCATCTAGTCTTTTTGGTTAACACTCATATATCAAGAATATTTTTATTTCATATCTCCAAATGTAGTTTAGTATTTCCTCAATTTATTAATAATAAATTCTCTCACAAGCTCTTTGTTTTTATATGCTTGATATCTGAATTTGGATTTTGCTCGGTTGGAATTCTAAAAATTTTCTTCTAACAAATATTTAAGCCGATAAACCCTCAAGAATAAAGAAGAGCTCCAAAATGAATACCATAATTAAATTGAGAGGAACCCCACTTCAAGTAGCTTTTAATGAACATATTTCTGAGGAACACCTGCACTCGATTCTTCTCAATACACATCACATGATTACAAGATTGGTCTATAGGATGCCTCATAATGAACTTATCAAAAAATATAAATGGTATAACATTTAGAGTGATATCACTTTGATGTTCATGAAAATGCATTGTTTGATTAAATTGGATAAACTAGATATTCTACAACTTTGTAAGAGAATGTTTAAATCTAATTATTTAGGGAACCTAGAAAAGGTGATCACCAATCTCTAGAATGACTTATACATCTAGTGACCATGTCATTATGATATTCATTTATATAATAAGAAATTTATCCCACTTTATTTTATTGTATCATCCTTTGATCCAAATAGGCTCATTAAATGGTTCACAATTGTCAAAAGAAATCTAAATTTCCTAATGATGTACTTTCATATTTGACAACCAAATGACAATAACTAGATGAAAATATATATGTCATAAAGTGGATGCATGGGAAAACAATCAAATTTTGGATACAAATTTGGTAGAACTATCCAATTTAGTGACTAAGGAAGCTACTAAGGAAGCTAAACCAAAATCTCTTTTAATTATGCTAGAAGAATAGACACCAATTTCAATTTTTTAGAATTAGGATGCCCTTTGGCCTTTCCTCGTGGGTCCAAAATTAAATACTCATATGATCGGATAATGTATAAGATAGTTTTGAATCTAGGCTTTAAATGCATGATGAGATGATTGTCTACTAGAATCGGTTTTACTTATTAATAAAATCATTTCCAAATGTGAAGTTTTGTTGAGTTTAGCACTTTCTTAATCTAAAACACAAACATAAAAAACAATAGAAGGAATTAGAGTAATGAAAGATAGTTTGAATATTATGGCATTTAATTTTAATATAGAAATATTTTATAAAAAGGTTGAATTAAAAAGAGTTCCATAACTAACTTTATTGTCTCCATGACATCATATAATAAATCTTATTTCTTAGACTTTAAAAGAAAAACTGTTAATGGTGAGATTAAAGTATGTGTTAAGTTGCATGAACTTAGAAAGCATTAGGATCATAGTAAATCATTATCGAAAGGTTGAAAATACAAAAAACCAGAAAGATGCATTGATCAAATAATGTTTATTTGTAATAAATAATAAGCTTAAGTATAAACCCATGTAAGGGATATTGTGATATATTAATTTTGTAAAAGGAAGGTATGCCTTCCCAAGACCTCAAATTTATGGGGCACTTGTATATCTCCTTTCCAAATTTAGAAGGAGAAGAAACATGCAAATATAAGTTTTAACAAAATCAAATGTATGGTAGGGTATGCCCTCTTGAAGACCTTTTTTTACAAAAGATAAATGTACCAACATGTAAACAATACATAAAACATCTCGAGCTAGATTGAGGATTTTCTTACTCAATTTTTTGTCCCCAGTGCCTACACTTTGAACAAGGTAATGTAAAATAAAATTTATATAATAATATATTTTAGGCTTTTTCCTTTTACTGATAAAAAAAAGATTCAACAAATCATCAATAGTGAGGTCATTCACATATCTTTTTATGATGACTCTATCTTAATCTTGATTTCTTTAAAAGATAATATAGCTAATAACATAACTAATTTTGACTCTACTAAGATTTAGTCCACTAGGGAATGTTCATAAAAATTCTCTTAGTTTTTTGATGTTGTAAATAGAGAGTAGTAGTCATAACTTATGTTTCTCTAATTGATGATCCATGTGTACCACATCATTTACTAGATTCTATGTGCAATGTGATAGCTAGATTACATTTAGTCTATGCATCCAAGTAATATTTTCATGGGGTTCTCTGTCATCTTGGATATGATGTATGAACTCATTTCCAAAGCAATCAAATCTCAAAAAAAATCATACAATCTAGTTGCTACATGTCATTATAAGAAGATTATGTCCTAGGTTTTCTCATATACATATGTTTTTCTTACTTTGGGGCATGTCTACAAATATTTTGAAATGTTTTTTTCCATCTTCATGACATAGACTATGACAATTTACACCTTCTATCCTCTATAAAATGTACCTCACCATTTTGGAAAGTGTTACAGTGATATTTTTGGCAGTGAAACTTTGATTTCTCTTCATTCACATATGAGGATTTACGTAGGGTTTGTTCACTCTCCTTTTCCAATGTGATGATAATCATGTAATTCCAAGTACACCCATCCCAAGGGAACCTGATTTGAATGCAATGGATGTACACACTTCTAGTGGAAACAAGGATTTGGAAGAGGATTTGGTGCTCCCTGCTAGCATACTTTATGTTCATATGAAAAATATAGTTCCATTATAGCTTCCCAAATCTTCAATTTCAAATTACTCTCATATTGTGGATGATCGTATGAATTGGGACACACTTGTTAATGATATGCAAACTTGTGATGTTCCTTATCACTTAAACGATGTGCATGAAAATGATACTCAAATGATTGAGTCAAAGGGCTTATAGATCTATCATTCCACTATTGTCAAAATAGGTTTTAGTTAATCAAGATTCTTCCACTATTGTCAAAATAGGATTTAGCTAATCACGGTTCTTAGTTTTACAATAAAAAATGTTCATTTGTCTTATCTTACTTTTAAAATTTAAAAAAAAAAAAAAATTCAATAAATTGCACTCTTGAGCTTAATTCTACAATCTTCCTTCCTTTTTCTTATTTTTAAACAATTCATTTGAAAAATATGCCTCTTAATTCATATAAAAATTCATTGAATATTTAATTGAATCATCTAAACATTCAAAATTTTCCTAGTTTTTAGTAATTATTATCATTGATTCTTGTTTTGATTCCCAATTATTTTACCATATTTATATTTGTTAGTCAAATCTAAAATTTAAAATAGACTAATTAAAAAAGAACAAACTAAAATGACCCCTCCAATCTTCATATAAAATAAATCATAAATTATATAACATTGATAAATAAATACAAATAAGACAAGATTCAACAACACAATCACAACTTGTGAGCCTCTCAACATAATAATAATTAATCTAGGTTTTGACCCATTACCTATCAAAAAATAAATAAATACAAATAAAAATTATCTTCATTTCTACATGCTCTTATTCTATGGAACTAAATGATTACTTTTAATTCATAATGGGTTCATTTGTGCGCTACCACTAGACATTTGTCTATAAGTACTAACAATTTTGAGTGCATAATTAGAGACATCTTTAAGTAAGTATAAATGATATTTTGAAATGATCATTTTTTGACATTTAAATGCTTAACAAATTTTGTTTAAGTGAGAAGTCAAAAATTAATTTTATAAATTTTTCTAATTAAAATATAATCTAAAAATCAAACAATATAAATGATGAAGTTAGTTATAGTACCTACAAGTAAACTTTAGCTATTTAAAAAATAGTAACCTAAGAATCCAAATTCAAAAATATCCCTTTCTCCAAACCACTATACTCATTCATAAGATTCATAATCATTTTTAAAAAATAGTTTAAACATGAAACTGTGAAACATTTAACATTGATTTCTCCATAAATTATATTTGTCTTAAAATTATATTTATTTAAGTTCTCATATCTATAATATTTTTAAAGTAATTTTTTTTTTTGTGTGAAACATTATATTTATATTAATAATAACTGGTTCAAAAAAGCTCTTGGAGAAAAGAACCAAAAAAGAAAAACTCTAGTCACTACCTAATAGAAAAAAGGAATGTAGAAGAAGAAATACTACTTCAAGAGAGATTATCTATCAACACTAATGAATCTTATCCTAGAGATTCTTGGATCAAGAATATAGTAATTACAAAGAGCCAAAAACTCATATGAATACAATTCATTGATTGGTGCCAGAGACAAGACCTAGAGCCCAGTGAAAAAATGTCACAAAGATTACCATCACTAATCTATATCCAAAACTTCAATTAAGACCATGATATTAGAAAGCCATCTGATGCAAGTGTAATCCAAGACCTTGACCTGCATAAAATATCTCAAAAGAACAATTAAGATCCATAAAAGAAAAAACATGCAAAATCATAGAGAAAGTCATGATTTACTGTCAAATAAAATATGAGGAGGACTCAATGTTATTCTAAACATATTATTTTGTCATAATATTAACCAAGTTGGGGAGATCAAGGAGGTTAAGTATCTCATTAGTACCCAAATTAGCCAAACAATCAGCTAAAAGATTGTCTTCTCTATAAGTATGCATGATGTAACATTCAGAGATTGAATAAAAAAGAGAGCATAATTGATGTAATATATACTGTATGGACCAATTATATACATAACATTTAATACACACATTAATAATAATGGACGAATCCCCTTCAACATTTAGCTTAGATATAGAAATCACTTTTGCAAGTTCCAAACCAAAAAGCAAGGCCAAGGCCTTAGATTTGTTATTAGTACACTGAGGGAGAGAAGATGATTTTGTTGCAATCACATGACCTTCAAAATCTCTAATGACTATGCATAGCCAGAGTTTCCTAGATTTCCTCTAGAGGCCCCATCAAAATTGAGTTTCAAATAACCCTCACTTGGAGGAATCCACTTGGTTTGTGCTTCGATAAGAGGAATCTTGGATGGAAACAATGAAAAAAGAAGATGAGGAAAAAGTAAACCCTTCCACCACTGAATAACATAGCCATCCCAAGGAGAAAAAATATGTTTACTCTTATATTTACTTACTGAAGCATTAACAAGCTCAATAATTGATCTCTCTAATCTTTTCAAAAATTGAGGTATTGAAGATGATGTCTATCTAAAAATTCTCTTGTTTCTTTCCCACCAAATTGCCTATACTATAGATGTAGGGATGTACTTCCAAAGACATGAAAATATTGTTTTAAAGTATAAGATTGGCCATGCTTGGAATAAATCTCATAGAGAATTAGGAAATGGCATATGGAAATTAAGCTTATCAACAACAAAATTCCAACAATCTTGGGCAAAAGGGCAGTTTAAGAAGAGGTGATCTATTATTTTTATAACTTGCAGATAGAGCACACAATTAAAGGGATTAGAAATGTTCAATCTGTGAAGACAATCACTAGTTAAAATTTGATTCTTTAGTGCAAGCCATGCAAAGCATCCTACTTTTGGCAGAACTGAGCTATTCCAATAGAATTCCAAAGCATGATATGTGGTCTAATTATATTGGTTGTGTTGGAGAGCCAAGTATCTTAGTTTAATAGAGTATTTACCATCTTTAGTGTGAACCCAAAAGAGGTAATTTGGATTATTAGACATAAAGAGATTTTTTTCAGCTAGTACTTGTTTGAAAGTAGTCTGATTGTGGGATATAGGAAGAGATGAGAGGTATTGCCAAATGACTAGACCTATAAAGTTATGAATAGCTAAGACATAAGTAGAAAAGGATGTCCCCCAAGATTGAATCAATTTGTTTGAAAAATCCTTCAGAGAATCAATAGTGGCAAGGGGAGAACCCATTCCATGAATCAAACCAAAAATTGACACTATGCCCATTGTTCACTTGTCATTATATGAATGAAGTAATAACTTCTCAAGAAGCCATCATGAATTCCCAAATGACAAACCCCTTTGGAAAGTCTAGCATAGTAAGAACTTTGGAAGGTTCCAAGTTATCTAAATATTTCTCTTGCAAAAGGTGACACAATTTAGCAGAGGATTTTTCATACATTTGCCAAACAAATTTAGCACAAAAATCTCTATTCCTATTGGTAATGTTGGGAAGTTTGACACCTCTTATCTATAAGAGGTTGACATGCATGAATAAAAATTAGCAGTATTTTCTTCTAACCATTCATATTATCTAACCAAAGAAACGTGCAGATTAAAGTTTCAATTTGAGAGATGATACCTTTGGGGGCTTTTAGAATGGAGAAGTAATAGTTAGGAATGGTAGAAAGAATAGTTTTGATAAGAAAAATTCTACCTGAGAGGGATAACCAGTGAACCTTCCAAGCACTAATTCTACTATCTATATGATCAATCACAGATTCCAATAAGAGGGTTTGTTTAATCCCATAATAAAGGGAACACCAAGATAAGTAGAAGGTAAATGATCATGAGGAAAACCAAGAAGATAGATTATTCTATGAGAAACCAATTGGGATGTATTAAAAATACAAATTTTAGATTTAGTTACATTGATTCATTAACCTAAAACTTTTGTATATAGTTCAATGGCTTTCTTCATACTTCGTGCTTCTTGATATGTAAAAAGTAATGTATTGTCAACAAAAAGAGAATGGGTTATGGACAAAGATGAACCTATAATATTGATACCTTTCCACAACCCTTTTTGTTGAAAGAGTTAATAAGTCTACTAAGGGCATTTGACATAATGATAAACAAGAATGGAGAAAGAGGGTCACCTTGATGAACTCCTTGGGAAGAGGCAAAGAAACCTGATGGTGCAACATTAATGAGAATAGTAAAATGTGTACCTGCAATGCAAGCTTTAATCCATTTACACCACCTAGAAGAAAAACCAAACTGATGAAGGACTAGAAGAAGAAAGGACCAATTCAGTTTATCATAAGCCTTCATCATATCTAATTTGAAAATAAAGGCTAAAATACTATGTTCTTTGATGGAATGAAGGGTCTGATGGGCTATTATAGCTCCCTCAATTTTTTCTTGACTAGGAGCAAGACCCCCTTGTTCTATTGATATATTTTTTGGAATAATGGGCTTAAGACATAAATAAATAGCCTTTATGATAATCTTATAGATAGTGTTACATAAAGAAATAGGATTGAAATCAACAAAAGAATAGGGATCATTAACCTTTGGGATGAGAGCAATATTGGTGGTATTAAAGTTCTTCCAAATGGAGACATTTTTTCTGGATTCTTCAAGAGCCTCAAGAAATTCAAGTCAAATTACATCCCAACATTTTTGAAAAAATAATGCAGTGAACCCATCAAGGCTTGGTGCCTTATCAGCAAGCATAGAAAATACTACACCATGAATCTCAGAAAGAGTAAAAAAGGCCATAAGAATCAAATTGTCTTGTAGCATAATCAAAGAAGGAATGGAATCCAAGATCTCATCCACAAGGTGGGAAGAGGGGGGATCTTGTGGTGAAGGGGAAAGAAGATTAGAGAAGAACCTTACACTCTCATTTTGAATGCCCTTAGCATCAAAAATCAAATTTCCTAGATGGTCATTAATTGTAAAGATTGTGTTATTACCCTTCTTTTTTTAGGTAGATGCGTGAAAAAACTTAGTATTTTGGTCCCCTTGTTGAAGAAAAAATTCTCTAGACTTTTATCTCCAATACTCTTCTTCTCGCTTACATAATTCAAACCACTCCTCTTGCAAATTCTTCTGTCTTGAATGCATATCAGCATTTAAACCATGGAGTAAAATATGATCATTAATCTTAGCTAGTTTTTCTTCTACCACCTTTTTCTCCTCAAAAATATTTTTTTCATGAATTTTCCCTTTCTTATATTAAAAAAATACAACAAAAACATGTTTATTCAAATCTTGATAAGCCCTTTGACATACTACATTTTCTTGTGAAATTGAAACATTTTGGTTCCTGGCTCTAGTGGAGCATCCTTCCACCATTGTTTTAAGAGGTCATCAAAGTGGGGATGATGATACCATACACTTTCAAACTTAAAAGATGTTCTAGAAAAACTAGTAAGAGGAGAATCTAATGGAAGAACGGATAATTGAATAGGGAAATGCATATGTTTCCTTCTAACTAATTGGATTTTTCTATTTACTCTTAGATTTGAGAGATCAGAAACCAAAACACTAGTACGAAGGATTTCTTCTAAGCTAGATGATATGTAATATTTAAGCTAGATGTATGCAAGCTACTCTAAGAATATAAAGAAAAAAATTATCTAAATGTATGCATGATTGATCTATTATGAAAGAGAGAATATGAAAACAATGTAATTGTCAATGCAAGAATTGAGTACTCAAACTGACATTAATTTAATACTTTTCATGTGCATCCTCCAAAATGAGGAGTTAAGGGTTTCTTGAATAGAATCCAAGAGTTTAATCAATGGTTGAGATCAAATTGAATGAATGGTCAAGATCTAAAGAACATTCAATCATAATAGAAAGTTTTCTTATGAAAAGGAAGTTAACTGATTACTTTTGAGTGGAATAAGGAGTTAACTGATTTAATTCCTTTTCTAATTTTACTCAACTCAATGTTTCCAATTCTAAACTAAAGAGAGAATATTGGAGAAGATATTTGATTTAAGGAAATTAAATATGACCTCATAATTAAATAATCTAATTAATTGAATAATTAAATTCAATAATTAGAATGAGGATATTTAATTAAAACAAATACATTTGATTCCTCATGTGTATTAACTAAAAGGTTGAATTTAATTTAATGAAACTACTAGGACTTGCAATTAAAGTAATTCAATTAATTGGTTTAATTTAGCCAATTCAATTAATATTGAGGAATTAATTAAAGTGATTAATACAGATTAAGGATTTTATACATTTGACACTTAGGTCAAGTAGAGATTATCAAACTCAAAATTTCCTAGCACAATAGGACTTTAGGTAAGATCACTAAACCAAAATTGGTTCAGCATACCATTGTGCCAATTTAGGGGTATTACATTTGCCCCTCTTTGAATGAATGTGTGAGTAGCACATTGATTCAAAGAAATAAAAAGTCTAAGAATATAGACCAAGAAGTGAGATTGGTTCTAAGATTGATGACACAAAGACCAATTGATGAACTTTTTAAGGTTATCTCCACAATGAAGCTTAGCCTTAGGGAATCTAGATTAAACACCTAGATACTGATATGTGAGAACAAAGATTATCAAACTTCATAGAATTTTTCCTAGAATGTGACTCAATTCTCAAGAGTCAAGTTTAGATTTCCCCTATACTTGTCCATTAGAAGCTAATAAGATTAATCACAATTCATAGAATTATCCACTAAATGAGGCTTAATCCTTAAGAGTCAAGGTTAGAATGCCCCAATACCTGTTCATTAAATAGCGATTGAAATCAATAGTTTAGAATTATCTCCAGAACAAAGCTTAATTCTTAGCAAGAATTAGGATCATCTCTAGAACAGAGCTCAATCTTGCAAAGTCCAAATAAAACACTTGAATATTGGTCCATAAAAAAGATAAAAATACCTAATCATGAGTCATAGAATCATCCCTAGAAAGAGGTTTAATTCTTAGGAGTTAGGGTTAGCTTTCCTCAATACCTATCCATCAAACTATGATTGAAAGAAATCTTAGAATTATCTCTAGAATGAAGCTTAATCCTCCACACTCTAGATAGAACATCTAGATACTAGTCTAAAAGAACAACAATTTTCATGATTCATAGGATTGTTCTCAAAATGAGACTCAAACTTAGGAGTCAGGGTTAGAATGCCCTAATATCAATCCATTAAAAGATGACAATAAATACTAGTCATAAACTGTAGAAATACCCCTAGAATGAGTCTTAGTCCCTAGGAGTACAAGTTGAACACTCAGATACTTTTCCATCAAAGTATAACAAGATCAATCATAATTCATAGGAATTTCCCAAAAATAAGGCTTAATCCTCATGAGTCAAGGTTAGATTGCTCTGATACCTATCTATTGAAATATGACAATGACTATTATAAGATCGATTAACTGATCAAAGGATGGGATAGATGAGGTATAATGCTATATAAAAGGAACAAAGATGCCCCAAGTGATGAGATGCCCCTATTGATTAGGACATTATGTTCAGATTAAGTTGAAGCTAGTTTTGAAATATTCAATGATGTAATCATCTGACCCCCTTGGGAGAAAAATTGAAAAATGGCACACCAAAATAGTGATGCAGAGCAGTATATTCAAAGAAAAAGATTTTATCAAACATTCAAAAGCATGTAGATCATATTATAAGATCATGAAGAAAATTTGGAGTCAATTCGGAGTGATTTCGAGGTCCAAAAGACCAAGTTTGACTTTGGTTGACTAAAGTTGATAGATTTGACTAGAGTTGACTTTTCCAAAATCTTGGAAAATTTGAAGAAAAATATGATTTGACAATATTCAAAGATTCACAAAGTATCATAAAATTGGCCTACATAAGCATTCGATCGCATCAGTCCCAAATATTTAAGTGTGAATTTGAGTTGTTTAAGTATGTCAAATTTGGAATTCAATCCTAAAAATGAGCTCAAAGTGGTCAAATCAGGTAAAATTGTAAGTTTCATGTCAATTGGAGCACTTTGAAAAATTAGGTCGAAACCTATATAAGGGCCCAAAAGGTCTTTTTCAATTTATTTGTGCATTGTCTTTTGTGAAGAAGGAGCTCTAAGGAGAAATCATGGTGGTCCCAGCATAGTCACATCAATTTGAGTGCTCAAGGTGACATAGCTAACTGATAAACTATAGACCTCTAGTGAGTAATCGATTATCCTCCTTTGTATTTCAAATGTTTTGCATTTCAGTAAATTTTGTGAGTTTTTTGAGCATTTTAAGTTCATGTTGTCTGCAAGTTTCACACAAAAATCTCATTTTTTGTGTGAGCCTATAAACTTCTTTGCACGAGAAAGAACCAAAAGTGTACTTCTTTTCCTAAGGTATTAGGTTTCCTTGCGCAGGAGGCACCCATCTCTCACACGACCCTACTTTTCTTTTATTTTTGCTTCCCTCGGTAGGATACCTTGCATGAAGACTTGAAATCTTGTGCAAGAAAGTGAAGTCTTGTGCAAAAATTTGGTGTTGTGTGCAAAAAAAATTGATTGGTTGAGCCATCATTTCACACTTATGTTAGTCGATGTTGCATGGCTTTCAGTATGTGTTAATGCATTTACAGATAGTATGATGTCTCACATGTTTGATATTGATCGTGTTCATGTTTGCAGGTTCACTTTTAATATGTTACCTTTAGATCACATTATGCTCCCTTCAAAGTACTAATTCAGCAGTTAGATAACAAGGAGCATGCACATATTGACTCCTTGGCCTCTCATATCTTTGAGATATCCCTGCATTAGTGGTGACTCACTATTTATTGACTGCACTGGTTGAGAATTTCCATTCGAAGATGGACACTTTTCATCTACCACTAGGAGAGATGACCATCACACTGGAGGACATCTACCAAATTCTACAAATACACTTCCACAGGGCAACAAGTGCAATATGATATCCAACCAAGACTAGGTACATTAGCACTAAGGATCATTTTTTAGGAGGACCTCATTATGGGTAAAGTTATCCCATGGGATGAGTTTGTGCATAGATATGGTCCCACTCAGAGATTGGCAGCGATACTTGGAGTTTTTATTAGCTACTTTCTGATGCCATACAAAGGCTAGCACAAACTCAAGTGTGGATGGAGATGGATGCTTTAGTAGATACTGGGTGAGCTTGTATGTTTCAAATGGGGTCACTGTATGCTAGCCCACATGTACCATGAGATGCACAAGATTGTCTATCATGAGAGGAAGAGCATGGTTATGAGAGTCTATGTTCTATAGGTATGGGCATGGGAGAAAGTGCCCATCACAAGGTTGATTTGTGTTGATGAGAGGTAGGATCATGATCCTTACATCTGCAAATATTGTGGATAGATGACCTAGATAGCTCTAGATAAGACTCAACAGTGGAGAGGTTAGCTAGATGACCTAGTAGTAGTTGTATACTAGTCATGGAGAGAGACTAAGGCATGGGATGAAGCACATACAGAGTTTGGATACATATTTTCCTCTTAGTCACTAATTGGTCACTCGAACCACATAATCGAGAGACTTCCAATGACTCGCGTATGGTGACAATATAATCAACCTCTGTATATCTTGTAGGAGTACTACACATATGCCTACTTTGTCTCAAATGTGGAGCATGGTAGGTATGTCAAACTAGACTAGGGTACATCAATTATCAATGTACATTCCATTATTGTGACATAGTGGGATTACATGGCAATAGTTGCAGATGGGGGGATGACTCCAACATACAAGGAGCACTTTGTGAGTCATCCCTTTCCATAGTTTATAGACCTATTAGGGATGGTAGTACTAGTGTAACTAGTGTAGGCACCACAGCCACCACAATAGTAGCTACAAAAACAACCATAGCCATAGGGAGTTAGACAGAGGATGTGACGGGTGCATATTCCTTCCCTATAGATGGGAGAGGATCCAGGTGTTGGTGGCAATAGGTCAGGACATAGATGTCTACAAGATGATATGGGTACCTTAGGTGTCATTAAAGAATATGCATAGAGGTAGGGGGTAGAGGAGTAGATAGTAGAGCACACCAAGCCTAGAGTGGGCAATGAGGAGATGCAGGATCAACCTACGCTAGATCCACACTAGGATTCCTTGAGGAGGACTTGTGAGTGACTGAGAGCAGCACAACTACAACTAGAAAAGATGCAAGTACAATTGAAAATGCAAGATATGTGCTTAGAAGATGGGGAGTGAGAGATTGAGGGTTTAATCATAGAGATGGAGTAGCAGCAGGAGGAGACTTGACTATAGAGTGCCTAAGCAACTTACTATAATGCCAGGTATATCATAGTAGTACCTAAGGTGGCCAATCAAATGCCCTAATTTTCTGAGACCGGATGCTCCTCCTCTTCCTCCACCTGGGGGTGAGGGAGAAGGAAACAATTAGATATCTTTCTTCTAATTTTGTTATGGCTATGTATTGATTGATGTGCCAACATCATTTTGTACCATTTTGAGATCGATATTGCTTGAGTAGCACTCATTTTTGTACCGATATACACTTGACTCCATTGGAGAGATTTATATATCAAATCTTTAATTCATGTATCTTTTCATGTGTCACTTTCTTTTTTATAGTCTATCATACATGAGATGTTGGTGCTATAATTTTGATTGAATGCAAATTTTATATGATGTATGGATGTACTATAGATGAGATGAATATGGAAGTATGTATGAAAAGTAAAATGTGGATGAACTAACATCTCATGCAGGTTTCAATTTTGTTATTAGTGAAAGGTATCCCATGAAAGTCAAGAGGATGAACTAAGGAGTTGAATGCTTGTACAGTTGTGAGGAAACATGATACTTTGGATAGACTAACAACCTCTCATGTCAAAAGATGCAAATAAAGTAGTGATCAAACTATGCCCTTATGCAAGTGAAGTATGAATTAACCCTATGGTAAATGCAACCCTAGGTCTATTTACTCAATTTATTAAGTTATCATCATTGAGTGTTTAGTGAGACCCACAAATGTCATACAATTCACACTAACATTGCAATCATGCGAATATGAATATGAATATGACATTTGTCTTAGTTTTGTCAGGATTAGATGTAAGCATTAAGGCACAAGTAGCCATAATAACTAGAACATCTGTCCCTTTTAAAGTAACAAGTTAACATAAGCATCAAAGCATAAATGCTAGGATGACCAAAATGTTTCTTACATGAAAAAACACCAAACACACAAGAGATCCTTATACTAAGTATTTAGTAAAGATTCTAGCGGACCCTTACATTCATAACCTGAGACAGAATTATATTTACTCGCAATGACCCGTACATTCACTTAGTAGGATGAGTATTAGTATTACATTGTAGCATAGAGAATTCATTGAAGCAAGCAAGGAAAAAGAACCAGCCTCACTGAAGTATCTATTTAAGAGGAGTTGAGGTACACATGACCATCCAATATGATATAGAAGCTCTTATAGTGGACAACCCTTTTATATGAATGTTTTAGATCATTAGGACTAAACCATCAAATAGAAAGCAAAGCAAAGATCATGCCCCCAGTCCTCATTCCTCTAGTCAAAAGAGACATCATTGAGTTGCTCGAAGGGGAATGATAAAGAAAAAAGAAAAACAAAGAAAGAAAAGTTCAACATATCTCAAACAAGTTTTAATGTTTTCAATTTATTTTTGTGTCATAGGATTGATGTTGAGTTTTGATGTTCAGAACATTTATGAAAGAAATCTCTTTAGTAGGAGGAAAATAGTAGACAAACTTAGTTATGAAAACTTGTAACTGACGTCAAAGAGGAATCTTCATTTGAGAAGAACCTTGGTATGAAATTGAGTGATAGTAGGCATATGCAATTAGAATAACTAGTGACTGAAGCTTAAGATATTTTCTTTTAGAGGAATCTCTATAGTGACACAAGCGATAGTAGGTAGACATAGTTAAAAAAAATGGTGACTAACGTGAAAGAGATCTTCTTCATGATATTATGGGGTGTTGCCCCAAAAATTGGGATAAGATTAAATACATGGATACATGAGAAAACCAAAAAATGAAAGCAAGAAAGCAACTATACAAGAGCCAGAAGATGTGCTACAAAATTTAGCATTTGAAACAAGAGGCGCCTGTTTAGGTTCAAACTTCCCTTTCTAGATCCTTTGTTGTTGATTCTTACAGTTTTCCCCATAACAAGGTCACCCACTTGAAAGTCATGTGGTTTGACATTCTTTTTGTAGCTTTTAGACATATGCTTTTGATAAGCTTGGAGATGATCACACACCACTTGTTGACATTCATCTAGCAATTCTAGCTCTTGAAGTTGAGATATTTTTTAGTCATCATCAATGATGAGTCTTTTCATAGTGATTCTCAAAGTAGAATCTTAACCTCAATAGGAAGCACAACATTTGCTTCGTATACCAAAGAAAAGGGCATTGATCCTATTGGATTTGTGATTCTAGTTCTATAAGCTCATAAAGTTGGATTAATCTGAAGGTGTCAGTCCCTTCTAGATTTTTTGACTGTGTGATGTAGGTTCTTAAGGATAGCCTTGTTGGACACTTTTGCTTGGTCATTACCCTGGGGATAATAAATAGAAGACCAATGCTACTTGATTCTAAACTTTGAGCACAATGCCTTAAGAATCTTGTTTTCAAACTGTCCCCCATTTTCAATCATGATGGAGGATGGTACACCATACCTATATATGATGTAGTTAAGAATGAATAGAGCTGCAATTTTACAACTTGCCTTAGAAAGAGGGACAACTTTCACCCATTTAGTGAAATATTTTGTAGTTGTGATGATGACTTTGTGTACATTTGAAGATGAAGGATGAATCTAACCCATTAGATCAAATGCCCATTATTGAAATTTCCAAAGCATGATAAATAGAATTATCTCCTTGGTTGGAGCCTAAATCAGATTTCCATGGAGCTAACATTGTTTACAGGACTT
This sequence comes from Cupressus sempervirens, assembly GCA_028749045.1. NCBI lineage: Eukaryota > Viridiplantae > Streptophyta > Pinopsida > Cupressales > Cupressaceae > Cupressus > Cupressus sempervirens. Next base: position 462,491,632 of record CM053793.1, read on the forward strand.
AGCATATTGAATTGTCTCTTGCTCCATTTTCTGCCAATAGTAACCAACTCTGATAAGTTTACAAGCTAGTGTCAAGCCATTAGAGTGAGATCCACAAATGTTTTCATGTACATCAATTAATGCATGTTTCAACTCATCAAGTTCTAGACACCTAAGGAGTGTTCCATCAAGACCTCTCCTAAGAAAATCATTTGCAATGATGACATACTGTGATGCACTATGGATCAGGTGATGTTTTTCATTCTAAGTTAGATTTTCCAAAGCTATTTAGTCAAATAGGTAAGAATAGATATGATGGTAGTGTGATAAATCATGTCCTACAATAAAATAGATCATTTGAGATTCAAGTGAGTTATAATTAGGGTAGAGTAATGTCTCAACCAAGAATTCATGTCAAAAATCATTCTTAGGCATTTGTAGCATTGAAGAAAGAGTAGTCATTGCATCAACCACCTTATTATCCACTTGTGGAACTAGTTGAAAAGTGATATGTACAAAGTATTTCTTAATGTCATCAACCATTCTTTTATATGGTATTAGTTTCTCATCCTTTTTTTGATACACATCATTGATCTGATTAATTACAAGTTGTGAATTGCCAAAGATATTCAATTCATCTACTCTCCATTCGACTGAAATCTTTATGTCATTGATTAAGGCTTCATATTCTACAATATTATTTGTATGAGGAAACAAGATCTTGTATGCCTTAGGCAATTAGTACTTATGTGGTGTTATGAATAAGAGTCTAGTACTAGATCCCTATTGTGTGAAGAAATCATTAAAGAACATCACCCATATTTGGTGTGTTAGCAATAAGATAGATTCATCTAGGAAATCAATATTTAGTGGAACAAGACTCTACATTGGTGCATATACTAGTTGATCTACAATTACATGTCCTCTAATAGCCTTTCTTTCAACATATTCAATGTAGAATTTGTTGAGAATCATGACCTGCTTAGCTATTCTACCTGCTAGAACTACCTTGCTAAGAAAGTATTTCAAGGGATCAATTTTTTCAATGAGTCATGTAGTATGCACTAGCACGTAATTTTGCAACTTTTGAGAAGTGAATACCACTGCCAAGCAAGCATTTTTAATGACATTGTAGTTTATCTCATAAGAGTCTAGTGTATGACTAAGATAATATACATCATGCTCCTTGTTATCACTATCATCCTACTCTAGCAAAATACTAAGAGATGATTTTTTTGCTAAGATTTACAAAATGAGAGGCTTCCCAAAAATAGGAGACATCAGGATTGGTGGATTAGCAAGATATTATTTTATTTGTGTTGAACTTTGATCATGAACTTTTTTCCAATCATATTTTGCACCTTTATGTAGAGTCTTTGTTCCAAAAATGTGTATGCTAATTGTGAGATGAATCTTTGAATGGATTGAAGTCTTCCTTGCAACCCCCTCATTTGACTAATATTATGGGGCGGAGAAATTTCCATGATTGCTTGGAGATTTTTTTGGGTCCACCTTGATTCTTTTTGCAAATACAATGTAGCCAAGTAGTTTCCTAGAAGTGACACCAAATGTACATTTCTTGGGATTTAATCTAAGACTGAATTTCTCCATGTGATCTAGGATAGGTCCCAAATCTTGCAGATGAGTGTTGTATTGTTTAGTCTTGACCAAAGTGTCACCATCATAGTCCTCCATCATCTTATGCATCATTTCATGAAAGATTTTTGTACCACCCTTTGATACATGGTGACAACATTTTTCAACCAAATGGCATCACATTCCAATAGAAAGTACCACATGCAAAAGTAGAGGCAATTTTTTCTTGGTCTTCCAGTGCAATTTTAATATGATTATAACCACAAAAACCATCCATGAGTGAGTCCATTTCATATCCTATTGTCATATCCACTATCATATCAATGTTGAAAAGTAGAAAATCATCCTTTGGATAGGCTAAGCTCAAATCTCAAAAATATGTACAAACTCAGACATACTTGTCATATTGTGGACTAGAAAAATGTTTGAGATCCATTCAACATAATTGATGGCATAGATGAAACCATCTTTAAGAATCTTTTTAAGTTTAGCTTTAACAAGCATTGCAACATAAGGATGCATTTTTCTGAGCTTCTACTTGACTAGTTTTACTCTTGGTGCAATAGATAAATGATGGATTATGCAATTAGGATCTAATCCTAGAATGTTTGAGTATGTCCATAAAAAATTAATCTTTTTCTCTTGAAAGAAGGCAATGAATTCCTCTTTTTCTTCTAAAGATAAAGACTATACAATGTGTATCATATGAGGTTTTTCCTCTATTCCCAAGTTGATTGGCTATGTTGGCTCTATCAACACCAATGATCTCTTTTAAAATGACTAGGAAGTAAATCAAATATCTCATCCTTAGACAAAGAGGTTTTCACCTTTGGATACATCCTTTTTTTACTATTTTGGGTTATGATACTACCACAATGTGGTTTTCACCATTGTACCGTCTATTTATTTTCTTTTTTATTATATGAATGAGAAATTTGATGTCATCTTTAGTTATATTGACACTTTGTCTACTAGTGGAGGATGTTACTAGTTCAACAGTGTTTAAGTAGCATGCAAGAACATAGTCATTCTGGAATATAGGGACTTCACTAGATGTATCATTGGAATTCTAGTTTATGAGATTGGGATACATGAGTGAAAGAGAAGTAGTTGGTTTGATGGCATTCATAGTATAGTCATCAAATGCATGGACAAGTAATTTGAGACTTAAAGAGACTTTATCCAAAGGTGTGTTTGAATTCCTTTGTGTACTAAGAATATTAATTGAAGACCCATCGACACTAGTAGGATGAGACTCATCAAACCTAACCCTAGACTATTCACCTAATTCAAGTTAATTTTCATATATATGAACTTGATCTACATCCTTGTCTAAAGTTTCCTTTGAGAGAGAATCAAATTCATACTCTAAAGAATCTGTGCTACATGGAGTCAGACTATAGAATTCCCCAACAGTGATAGGAACACAATCTCCACTTTCATTGTCATCTTAGTTTTTACAAATTTGTTCAACCACTACAGTATAACTAGATTCCCCTCTTTCATGTTGGATATGTGGAATATTGGTATTATTTTTACAAGAATCACTATCACCATCCATAGTATTAACACATGGTATGAAGTCATCTAGTTGTGCAAAGAGTTTAGAAATATCTAAGGGAATTGGACAAGGAAAAGTATCATCATCACTAGAAACATCTTCATTATTATCTAACTCAATTTGTGACTCACTTTTAGATGAAATTTTAGGTTCTAGTATAAATTTATTAATCCCTAGATGAAAGGGAATATTCTTGAAACCTAGACCTATTATATCCTAAGACATTCTAGATATTTATTTGATATGATCAATCAAGCCCTTGTTGTTACATCCAATTGGGCCATTTCCTTTGTAACCAAAGTGTTTCATTATCTTAAGAGCTAACCATATTTTTCAGAGGTAATCTCATGAGATTGTTGTGTGAAATCAATAGCATTCTCTTCTTTATATAGCCATGCAGTGATGGTTCTATCCTCATCTTCCTCTTCCAAAGGTGTAGCAGCTTTGACAAAAGTATCATTAAATTTAGTTTGAGGTGACATCAAAAAAGGTTTCTTCACTTTAGATGGTCTCCCATAATGGTGGGGAGACTTAGGAAAAGATCTCAAAGATAGAACAAGTTCAATATGATACTCGCCCATTCTAGTTTCTGTCAATTTGAGGGACATCTCCATTTGTTTTAGCTTATCATCATGATGATTTATAGTTTCCCTATTAGCAAGTACATAGTTTTTAGTAGATTTTAGCATGTTATAAGTGTAACTAGTATTAACAAGTATGGTGACTTTAGAGGTGTGAAATGGAAACTTTATAGATTAATGGTATTTTGAAGGCACAACTTGAATTTCATGTATCCATGGTCTCCCTAACATAATGTTATATGCTAATGGGATGTCAAGGACTTGGCAGGTAACATATCTTTCCACTAGACCAACACAAAGTGGCAAGGCAACAAGACGTAGGGATTTATGCTTGACCTCATCATATGCCTATGGTTATTTTGTGACGAGGATCAATAGACTCTATAGAATAACCCAATTGCTTGATAAAAGTAGTAGGACAAAATTTTTATACCAGTTTTGTTGTCAATAAGCATGTAATGAACACATTTCTAATGCATCATATCTTTAATGTGCAATGGTTGATTATGAGGTTGACTCAATGAATTATTGTCCTCTTTAGAAAAGGACAAATAGTGAGGTGAGGTCAACTAACCCATCATGGATTGAAACCTATCAAGATCAAGATCTTGAGGTATGATTGCCTCAGTGAGGGCTTTATCTATAATCTTCCTTTGAGTAGGCAAGATTTTGAGAAATTCAAAGATCATTATCTGAGCATTCATTCATTGCAATTGTTTGAGGATATTGTAGTTTGTAACTGTGGAAGATGTTGTAGTTTTTGTATTCTTTTTGAATGGAATAGAAATAGCTTTGTCATTGTGTTGATCTATCCCAGGAGTGAAAGGTGCAAGGCCTTTGAATACTATCTTGGTATGAGAATGCATGACAACATTGGTACAAGATTGTGTTTGTTCGTGATTAGATATAGAAGATATAGAACCTCTTAAGACAAAGAGAGTCTTAGGTTTTGTGTTGTCATGTTTTCCATTAATTGTGATAACATTGCAATATTCAAAGTCCATGGGTTCAACAATATTGATCACATCATCATCATGGGTGTATGTATAATTGACTTTGTTGTTGGTTTTCTATGTAGAGCTTTCTCCCTTTCCATAGGGTGGAAATAATTCCTTAAAAACTTTGTGATCTAAATATTTGTTATGTCAACCAACAACCATATCACCATCATCGATTAGGTCTAGAACCTTGTGATGTAGGTTAATATAGTTAATATTTTTTTGACCTTTATTCTGATGGTACTCATAGTATGAATTCTCATTCCACCATGTAGGTCATGGTTTTGGATCATAAGGATGAGATTTATCCAATGGAGCAATGATCTTGTTTTGAAGCAATGTTTTGTAAACCACATCTAAAGGTTCAACAGGAGGTGTATACTCACTTTTTTGTTGAGGAACCCAAGATGAATTCTTTGTTTTTTTCCCAAATGTCTTGTTATTGGGAGGGGGTTTGTCAATAGTTTTAGGCACATTGATATTGTTTGTGACATTGAAAGCCTTTTTATTAGGTTTTGGAGTAATATTATCAACTACTCCATCATGCACTACCCCTTGATTCTTGTTAACATACTTGGATTTATCTTTTCTAGAGGTAGATCCTTGCTTGAGATCTTTATGAAGGGTTATTTCACCCTTTTTGACCATGAAATCCTCTATTTGAATAGCTTGTGCAATCATGTCTTCAAAGGTATGTGGACCTTGAAGTTGTACTTTATACCCAAAATTAGGTAAAATATTGTCCAAGAAGATATCAAGTTTTTCTATTTTAGGAATCTTTCATGAGTATTTGTTGTACAGTTCTCACCACCTTTGGAGAAATGTTAGAAAAGATTCTCCAAATTTTTGTTTTAGATTACACAGATCTCATATGTTAACTAGATGGTGTATGTTGTGGGAATATTGTTGAATAAATATTAGCAATATCATCAAATGTTATAACACCAGGAAGTAATCTTGAAAGCCACTCCATAGCTTGACCACCTAGACTTTGTGGAAATAGTTGCATAACATATGTTTGGTTGTACATGAATTCCATAGACAAAGAACCAAGCTCTCACAAAAAATCTTGGGGATCAGTTGTTCCTAAGTGCTTTTCATATTTGGGTAGTTAAACCCCTTGAAGAAAAGGAGGCATATCCAAGCCTTTGTCAAAAATAAATTGATAGATTGTGTCTATCATGTATGTTTTGGTTGGTTTGTCCTTGTCAAACATCATTTGGGCCAATTACTCTTGCATGACTTGAAGTTTTTTCCATAACTTAGAAGTTTCAATTTCTTCTTCTTGTGTGAAAATCATTTCAACATTGAAGTTTTCAGGTAACTTTGCTCCTTCTTGAGCTAGGTTAAGGAAATATTTCTCCTTCTCATCATGGAGTAAGATTTCCATCATCTTCTAGAAATTTTTATCATTATGACATTTTTCAATGTCTTCTTGGGTATTTCCTTAGTTTCCTATATTTATTGGTATAGCTATGAGAACCTTTCAATCTTTCATTATGTTGGTGATCTTGTCCTCTATTATGCTCTCCATTTTCTTGGTCTTGATTAGCCATTTTAGTAGTGTTGTAATTTCTAGTATATGTCAGTTGAAAAGGTTTTTTGAACAAGTTTTCAACTATTTTGTTGAAAGATTTAGGTGTCCTATCATTTTCAAGATTCTCTTGATACAAGGGATTCCTAGTTTGTTTCAAGTTGATGGAAAATGTTCTTCAAGGACCACATGAAGTAATAGGTGAAGGAGATCTTGAAGAGTCTTCACTGGATTCAAACTATTTGTAAATTTAGGAGCAACCTCTTCCACAACTTCTACCTCTATCTATACCATGACATGGTCTATAGGGAACAAGTTTCCACTCCTTGTGGAAACAGTCAAACAATGATGAAAGAAAAGTTTAGACCAACATCACACTAGAATGTAGTCTCAAAGTGAGTAAGTGTGTTATATATCTAGGTATGAATAGTCTAAGAAGTGGCTGGAATAACCAAGAGTTGTGACTATTGTGACACAAGGTATAACAAACACAAGAGAACAAAATAAGACAACCAAGTGAGGAGACTAGTTCATGTGTAAATCACAAGTTGTCAACTAAGAAAGAAATTAGAGTTTAACACTATTGCAGATAGAAAAATGAATAAATGTTTTAGACATAGATCAGACTTGGATCAAGTTTTGATGAGGAAGCTTAGAATAACTCTCTATTTTGGAAAAATTTGGATAGTTTTTGCATGAGGAAATGACTCCAAGGCAAGGAAATATAGAAAACTAGGCAAGAAAACCACCCTAGCAGAGCAATCTTGATAGTTTTAGGACAAAAGCCTGCGTGAAGATTCACATAGAGCTGCATGAGGAAACCTACTAAACCAACTAAGATTTTAGAACAACAATTTGGAACATGTTTTCTCGCACGAGAACAAGGACAAAGTCATGCAAGGATGTGACAGACAATAGTAGAGATAGATTTTTGACTCAAAATTTTAGTGTTATGGCAATCTTTCACCTAAAGCTTCGTAGAAAGAACACAAGGAAATGTAGAGAACTCCATGAAAAAATAAAAGCTGACAATTTTCTCATGCAAAATCTTATTGAATTACAAGCAAGAAAATGACAAAACTTATAGGATTTTCAAGCTTTGGCTAGATTATGGACATTATTTTCAAGTTTCAAACATCGTGTTGGTTTGTAAAATAGTTGTTTCTTAGACAAAGGGATGCAAGCAGTGCTCACAAAGTACCAACCAAGGACAAAGCAACTCAAAAGGATGGGGGAGTCTTGACCTTTTATTTTTTGGATGACTTGGATAGTTCAAAGACTCAAAAAATATATTCTTTATCTCTAAAACAAAAAATGTTAGAGGAAGAAAAACCTTTGTCTCACAACTTATGTGCATGTGTTCACCTCACATAGCTATGTCACGCCACTAGAGGGCACTTGTGTTTTTGGTGTATTCTAAGGACTCAATATCATACATGCTTAATCAGCACCCTTGTGGTAGGGGTCAAGCGCATATACCACCTTCTAGCATCCAGGTCAATGCCTATGGTGAGTATCTACAAGAGAGTATCTTCCCCCTCCTTGCACAAAGATTATGCCCCCTTTCAGAGGTGAACTAGGTAGCAACTGTCTAAAATATTTTTACTTGGCTTTTGTTCATATTAACCCTTGGTGGCTTTGAAAAAAAAGTTGAGGCCAATAGCCCACACCAACATCTATAAGTGCAAACACTTAATTAACAACACTAGGGGTGGCGCCACCTAGTGTAGCATACAGAGCCTCTTCTTGATATGTGATATCTAAATGAATAAGAGGAAATTAACAAGGCTTTGGAATCTTTCTCTCTGCAAATATTCTTTATTATAGTGAGTTGGGATCATCGAGGAAATGTGTGTATTTACTTGGGTCATTCCTGGAGGTTGGATCACTCTGATAGGCCCTCTAAAGGTTGACTTGGATTGGTGGCTTAGATTCAAGGGTCAAAGTTTCTAATTTTCCAAAGGGAAAAGAGTGTACTCCTCTACCTCATCACCTTACCCAAACACACAAAACATGTTCATCACTAAGTTACTTTATCAATCCCAATGTGTCTTTTTCCAAGACTTTGATCTCTTAAAAGGAAATCATCATCTCTTCATAGAAAGCTTTTCTTGGAAGAACCACTAACTTTCTTGTCTCCCTCAGGTACTGTCTTCCAAAAAAATCTAGGTCTCTAATTTACTCTTGGGCATCACTTCCAAGTAGCAAATATCATATGCTCCTATTCCTTTGTCTAGATCCCCACAAAGTTGACAAGCCCTATTAAACTATGTGTGTAAGAAAGCATTAAATAGACACAATGTTTGAGTGGGTTTGAATATATTCTTTGACAAGAGATCTTTGACTAGGTGTCCTACAATCAAACTTTCAGTACTATTTGTATGTCTGTGATAAGGTATTTTCACAAAGCGATATGTACAACATTATTAGGTTGTTTAAAATTAGAAACTAAAAACAAATGATTTAGAAACAAGAGTTAGATTAATTAGCATTATAAAAAATAGAATCTAAAATTTGCAAATTGCCTTTAGTAATGTCATATTTCACGCAAATTTCTACATAGACACACATGAGAATATGCTATGTACTACACAAGAAACTACACTGTTATACACTATTTCACATGATGAATTGTAGTACTAAAAGAAAATTCTAGTTTCTTTGCATGAGAATTGGATTTTTCACATGAGAAACTGAGGAATTGTACAAACATAAATGACAGAATATCAAAATTTTCAAAAAAATCAATAGATGAGGCCATAAAATTGATTTCTCAGACCCACAGTAGGCACCAAAAATGTGTTTGTTAATTGTGGGCCTCTGTAATTAACCACACTTCAACATAAGCATTACATGTTAGCATCATCCTAGAACGAGCATGGAATTGTCCATCCAAAATAATCCAGCAAACCGATATGTTACTTTCTAACTAATTGGATTTTTCTATTCACTCTCATATTTGAGAGATCAATAACCAGACCACTAGTATGAAGGATTTCTTCTAAGCTAGATGTATGCAAGTTACTCTAAGAATATAAAGAAAAAATTAATCTACATGTATGCATGATTGATCTATTATGAAAGAGAGAATATGAAAACAATGTAATTGTCAATGCAAGAATTGAGTACTCAAACTAACATTAATTTGATACTTTTCATGTGGATCCTCCAAAATGAGGAATTGAGGGTTTCTTAAGTAGAATCCAATAATTTGATCAACTTTTGAGATCAAACTAAATGAACGGTTGAGATCTAAAGAAGATTCAATCATAATAGAAAGTTTCCTTATGAAAAGGAAGTTAATTGATTGCTTTTGAGTGGAATAAGGAGTTAACTGATTTAATTCCTTTTTTAATTTCAGTCAACTCAATGTTTCCAATTCTTAATTGAAGAGAGAATATTGGAGAAGATATTTGATTTAAGAAAATTAATATGACCTCATAATTGAATATTATAATTAATTGAATAATTAAATTCAATAATTAGAATGAAGGTATTTAATTAAATCAAATACATTAATTCCTCATCTGTATTAGCTAAAGGGGAAAATTTAACTTAATGAAAGCACTAGGACTTGCAATTAAATTAATTCAATTAATATGTTTAATTTATCCAATTCAATTAATATTTAGGAATTAATTAAAGTAAGTATTTAATACAAATTAATGATTTTCTACATTTGACACTCATGTTGAGTAGATATTATCAAAATTAGAATTGCTTAGTACAATAGGAGTTTAGGTAAGATCAATAAACTAAAACTTGCATACATCTACTTTAAATATTGCATATCATCTATCTTAGAAGAAATCCTTCATACTAGTGGTCTAGTTGCTGATCTCTCAAATCTAAGAGTGGACAACAAAATCCAATTGGCTAGAAGGAAACTGATTGGTTTGTTGGATTATTTTAGATGGACAATTCCATGTTCATTTCAGGATGATGGTAACATGTAATGTTCATGTTAAAGTGTATGTTAATTGTCCAAGAACCATGAGTTCCCCTATAAGGATGATATGAGCACCCCTATCATTAATTGTAGTGTGGATGAAACCCATAACTCATCTTTAAGTTCAATTATCATATCTTGAGAGAAAGTGATCTACACTCCCTCTTTGTGGGTGTAGGAAATTAATACATCATATCAAAATGTTCCTATTCTTATAAAAGTTGGGTTATCTTCATTGATGATTACTCTGTAGGACATTCCCCCCAAACTACTTGTAAAACCAGTTGCAAAACCTATGGCACAAAATGGAAGTCATCTTCCCTCACCACAACTTGTAGATGGATATTTTGTACCATGAGCTAAACAATATTCATGCAAGCTATGAGATGTAATGAAAAAACATTGCTAGTCTTTTAACCTAATCAAGTATATTATTTAGTTTCTTCTAAATTTGATAGTATATATCAACATTTTGATCATATTTTTTGATCTATTACCAGATGTTGGAGAATTGCATTCCTTAATCCATCATCACATGTCAAAATATTAATATTTAATAATAAACACAAGATATGTAAACTAAAAATTGAATAAAATTTATTTCTATACATAAAATATAGACAAAATAACTCAAAAATTAATAATAAATAAATAAAAAGAAATCTTTATAAAAATAAAATATCCGGTTTTATGTTTCTTGACTTTAAATTAGGCCGATTCTTTTAAGATATTTTATTAGTTTATTTATGAATAATGAATTTTTAAAAAAAACTATATACTAATACTAAAATAAATTACAAACAAATCCTACATGCAAATGATTTATCACTTTAATTTAGATATCTTGAGTGGAATAAAGTACTTCTAAATTAGTATTTCTTAAACCTTTTTAAATTATTATTTATTTTGAAAGAATCTCAACTATATGACATGTCTAAGATAAGTTAGAATCAAACCTTTGAATAAGAATGAGTGGTTGTTATATTCAGATGTAGAGACCATATTGTAAAACATAGAAGCCATCTTATTATAGTTTATTTTCAAGAGATTATGTAGATCACCAACTAAAGTGTTTGTCTTATCAACATGTTTAGAAGCTTGGTGTGAGAAATCTAACACTTACTCTGGTATATGAATATGCCATACAAAACCATGTTATGTTAGAAATTTAAATTAGATTTGGTTGTCGCTTGAGTCACTGATGCCCACCTACCCTCTCAAAATTCTTTAGTTGTTAATTGTAGTAAGATGTTTTGGAGAAAGTAATCCCTAGATTTCCCTTGACAAAGCATCCCTAATAGTCATAAAATTTAATTATGGTAGGTGAGTTTGAATTTTGGTGGGAATTTTTGTGTGACAACATAAAGACAAAATGAGGGAATGTTTTTCATTTTTCATTCAATCAGTTGTGTGCAACAAAAACAAAGAATGTTTTTTGAAAATTGTGTACAACAACACTATTAGTTTTTTGATTTGTTGAGTAGTGATTGCTCCAGGTCCATTTTGTGAGAGCTCTAAGCAGCTCTAAGTAGATTGTATGTAGCCCCACAATGCTACAAGTTTAGTTTATAATCAACAGTAGTAGTTATTAGTTTTATTTCCAATTTTGTAGTTTGAAGTTTTTGAATTTATAAGTTTTTTTTTTTAAACTTAATAAAAAGAAATCAATGAATATAATCTTGCATATATCCAACTACTATTTGTTTATTTTTGGTGTCTCCATTCCCCTTATTCTTTTGTGTATTTTGTGATGGGTAAAACAAAGAAGCAATCTCTATTGACTATTCTTGCACTCTCATATTGGGGATTTTATATTCTTGACATGGTATCCGAGCTATTTTGCCCTAAATCCTTGAGAATTTGGTCATTTTTTATTCTAAGTATTGAATTTTTTTTGTGCAGGAGATGGCTGGAGATAAAGAAAAGAGTTAGCAACAACTATAGTCCTTTAATGGACAAAACTAAAATACATAGGGAGAATTTGGGAATTTATTTTTCTACCTATTAAACCATTATGGTTGAAAATGATTTGTGGGAGTTTGTGATCAGTGTATTCAATGATGTGATGGACTTGACATAATATTGTGCCCACACAAATAATCAAAAGATGAAGGAGTCAAGGAGGTAAGATGCAATAACATTAAGCTTGATTGAGGCAGCCATGATAGAGATGATTTTTTTCAAAATAGAAGAAGCCAACTATTCAAAAGAAACATGAGATATACTTGAAATATATTCTAAATAGACTGATAAAGTCTATGTGGTAAACCTATAGATAATTTGAAGAGAGTTTGAGAATTTTCTAATGAAAGATAATGAGTCTATTTCAAATTTTAGGTCAAGTATCTCTTGTTTGATAAATTAGTTGAATTCAAATAGAGAAGAATGTGAGGAAGAAATTATAGTGAATAAATTTTTAAGAAGTCTTCCCCAAAAGTATGATAATCTTGTGATTACCATTGAAGAGGAAAAATACATCACCATGTTGTCTATGGATGAGCTTATGGGTATTATCCAAACCCATGAGCACTCGATTAATAGATCAAAAACATCTTCCCAAGAGAAATATTTTAAAGCTAAAATCAATGCAAGAGGCAAGGAGAGAGGAAGAAATAATTCTGGACAAGGCTCTAGAGGTAGAGGTCATAGTAATGTTGGCAAAGAAATACTAGAGGAGAAAGCTCAGGATGAGCAGGCAACCAAGAGGAAGCAAGTGACTCTTAATATCTCTAGAGGAGGAAAGAAAAATTATAGCTCTAATAAGAGAAATATGGAGTGTTATTATTGCAACAAATTTGTGCTTTATGCAAGTGAAGGTTAGAAAAAAAATTGAGAAAACTACAAATGTGGCTAATGTGAATATGGGTGAAGCAAATAATCCTACAACCTTCATCATGTGCAAAATTGGTGAAGAAGGTATCTCCGAGGTGTGATATTTGGATAACAATTTAGGAACTATGTGAGTGGTAATGAAATTTTATTTTTATTTATTGACAAAACTTTCAATTCTAAGATTAGAATGGGAAACAATCAAACCATTCCTATTGTGGACAAGGGATCTATCATGATCTGCACAAAGTAAGGTAATAAGAAGGAGATACAAAATAGTTATTTTGCACCAGGTATGAAGCACAATTTGATGAGTGTTATACAACTCATACAAAATGGTTACAAAGTATAGATGGAAAATGAAAATTATGTCATTCATGAGAAATATGGGAGTAAGAAAATATTTACAGCAGTTCAAATGACAAACCAGATGTTTCCTTTAAGGATGCAAATATGTTTCTCTTCTCAAACTATTGTTGTAGCTCCCAAGAATGCATGTACATAGTACACTAACAATTTTTTCTAAAGAGTGTGATTGAAGACCCCTCCAAGCTATGAGATCTCAAGTATGGACATCTTGGTCATGTTGGTTTGAATTTATTGTCTAAGAAAATAATGGTATATGGTTTGCTAAAGATTGTAAAGTCATGTAGCAAGTGTGAAGCTTGTATTTTGGTTAAGTGACATAGGCTTCCCTTCAATTCTAGTAATTCTACAAGGGCAAGGGAACCATAAGAGCTAGTGTATATTGATTTAGTTAGCCCTATGCAAACCACTTCTATTGGGGAGAGTACTTATTTTATTATATTTATAGATGATTTCAGCTATAGGACATGGGTATATTTTTTGAAAAGTAAATATGATGCATTTGATAAATTTTTAGAGTTTAAAGCCCAAGCTAAAAAAGTAAGTGGACATTATGTCAAATTCCTAAGGTCAGAAATAGGGGGGAGTATAGCTCCAATTATTTTGTAATTTTTTGCAAGAAAATAACATCAAGAAGGATCTTAGAACTAGACATACTCTAAAAAAAAATGGTGTGGTCAAAAGAAAATTAGATACAAGAGAAAATATTGTAGAAAGTATGTTAATTTTTTAAATAAAATTTCATAATAAATAATAATAAACATAAATAATTAAATAAATATTATAACATAGAATAATATAAATTAACTAAATCTAATGAGAAGTCAAGAGAGATTTAACAATTAGACATGATTCCTTAAAATTAAGATATAAAAGGGAGGAGAGTTTATTTTAGAGAGAGGAAAAAAAGGAAGAGGAGAAGAGAGGAATTCAAAAAAGAAAAATGGGAGAGGAAAGTAATATCATGAGGAAAATAAGGAAGTGACTTTTTGAAAAGGTGTGAATGATATTGAAAGGATGTGAACCTTTGAAAGGGTCATAATTATGAATAGTTGTGACTCTTCAAAAATATTGTGATTATAAAGTATTGAAATTTTTTCAAAGGATTTTAGTAATGAAGTGTTGTGACTTTTCCAAAGGATTATAACTATGAAGTGTTGTGACTTTCCAAAGGATTTGTATTATCAAAGGTTGTGACTCTTAAAAAATGTGAGGCCTTACCCTAACCCATCATAGCATAGATACTTTATTTCTATTTTGTTATTTAGGACTAGATATCTTGGCATATATTTTGTGACTTGATGGACAATAAATTTTGCTACTTATCTGATGATATTTACCTTGTGATCTTTCATTATGGTATGTATTAGGACTTAATTGGCTTAGTCGATGAATTAATAGATATTTATTCAATATTTCACTATTATGATAAGAAATGGAATTATGATGTGATTCAAATGCTTAATTTGATCTTGTTAGGAAACATAGTAATATGCAGTGTTTTTAGGATTAATGATTAAATATTTACTTGTAAATGATGGAGAATAGGAAGTTAGTTATGGAAAGTGTTATATGTGCATGGTGGAATAATAAAATTATTATGTACCTTTACTTTCATATGTATTTTATATGTGATTTTTCATTGGACTACTCATGCTTGAGTTTAGTGTGCAAGAAAGGAACCATGGAAATATAATGGGGAAATAATGTATAAACACATGTTAATATGACACTACCAAGGTGAATCTTTAGAAGATTTGTAAACCTCATTGTGATGTGTTTATTTTTTAAACATGAGATGTATGCTTGTAGTATGTATTTCATGAGTAGATTCAGAACATGTCATGTGTAATGTATAGTGAATTTTGTGTGTCACTTGACACTTGTACTCGTTATGTGAAAATGGCATGTTCTCTGAAAATGGATCATGTAGCCACCTTATCTCAAGTTAAATTCCTTAATTAAGAATTAGAATTATTGCCTTGACTTAGTAAGGGAAACAAAGGTTACCACCATAGCAAATTTGAAATTGGACTTTACCTAGCATTGTGAGGGTCAAAAGTAGCTCTAAGGTGAAATTGTGATGAAAATAAACCCTACCCATGATAATACTTTAAGTTAGGGGGCTAATGGTGACCACTAGGGTGCCTAGAAGACCTAGGAGACCCCAAAAATAATGCATTTTTTTATTGAATCCAAAGATGGGAGTCTTATATAGAGGAATGGCCAAATTAGAAACTCACTTGCCCACTGTCTAACTTTAGAGACCTTTAGAGTTTGGGGGAAGAGGATAAGGAGCTCAACAACAAATTTCATTGCCATTTCTTAGAGTGAGGTTGGTATCCATGATCCATGGTGTTTCTTCATTGAACTAAAGATTCGATATGGTGTTCCTTCATTTCATTGTAGGGTTGATATGGTGTATCTTCATTGCATTATAGATTTTTTATGTGTAGATGTGATTTTTTTGTAAAGAATCTTGTTGTATGTGTGTTGAATGTGAGAAGTTTTATGAAATTTATTTGCTTGAATATTGTTTGTTCATGTTGATTGTTTGTGTAAAATGGGTGTGAAGTATCACTCACCCTTGGGAGGGAAGAGATGCTTGGGTGAAGGGTTTAGTTGAGCTCACTAATGTAGTTGACAAACTCTCTCATGTGTGGAGATTATGTGGATGTGTTTCAATAGAGTATGGATTTCATGATTTCTTGCATACATGGGAGGTATAAGAAGGTGTATGAAAGGGGAAGATGGTGATAAGTCTTGAAGGGCATGTTATTTATGGGAATATGTGGTTTTTTATGAGATTCATGGATTTGGAATTATCCTCATGGAGAGAGCCCACCTTTACCCCATATATTGATTCTATTGTTGAATCTATGTGCAAGCCTTGGGATGTGTTGTAGTGTGTTGTGTTGAACTGTATTGTTATAGTTTGTAGCGTATGTGAATGTGAAGGTGTGCAACCATTTGTGCCTTATTTCCCCAAGCTTGGTGGGTGGCCTCCTTCAGGCCTAGGTTGGGAGGCGAGCCTCCATAGTTCCCCATGTTTGTCTCTCTTTTGTAGGTTTTTACTTGATGATCTTGGAAGCTTGGAGTTTCATGTGGTCTACTCATTGCATAGGAGAGAAGATGCTATTGTATTGTGTTGGAATGGAGAAATAAACTCCATCTTGTTATGTGATTATATTATGTTGTGAGAGTGTTCTCTTGTTCTATTCCATTTTTCAATAGAGAGATTGTGAGTCATCTATGTAGTGAGAAAAGATATTTCTATTATGTATCTTTTTTAGAATAATGCCTTCACCACCCTATGTTCATGTATGGAAAGAATGTAGTATGGAAGAAATGAAAGAACTTTGAAAGAAAATTATGTTGAATTGTAATTGTAGTTTCATTTTCTTGGATATGAACATGTTGAAGAAAAGAATAAAGTTTCATGGTAGAAATTAGAAGGATGAATAGGAGATCATCATTTTGTTATCCTTATTTCCTCAAGTCTCATAAGAATAAATTAGATGCATTTGTGCTTACTCTTGGATCATATCAAGTGTAGAATTTGTTGCTAATTGATAATGAATTCGTAGACAAGATTAATACTTCACAATAAAATTGGAATAATAGAATTTCATGAAGTTACAAGTAAAGGATTGTATTGTGTCTAATGCAAAAGTATCTTACAATTTAATTTCATAGTTTTAAGGCATTTGTCATATTTCAATCATAGATTTCACTATATGGAATGAGCTTGAAATTCATAATATAATATTCAAATTATAAAAATTCATTTATAAGTAACCATAGAGAATTTGTGAAGCAAATAAGGCAATAAACACAACCTAGAAACAAAGTGGTTGTAGATGAATATTTAGTTTCTGGAAAATGTATGAGCGAACCAAAAAAAGGTCTCACTCAATACAGGCCAATAAAATAATAATATCTTGATATTGATAAGTTATAAATAAATCTTTCCCAAAACCTTTTCTCATTAATAAGGTGTTATACTTGAGTAATGAAATCCTTGATTCATGATAAGACCCTATACACACACACACACACACACACACACACACACACACACACACACACACACACACACACACACACACACACACACACACACACACACACACACACACACGCACACACACACACGCACACACACACGCACACACACACACACACACACACACATATAGCAAGAAAAGAAAAGAAATCTATTATAGTCCTACTTGACCTAACTTAATAAATAAGGAAATATACTTTTATGTCCTAGCCATTTCCTCTTACCTAAGTGTATCATACCTCATTCCATCCAAAAATAAATCCCAAGTAAAAAAGGGGAGTAGATGGTCCCTCTAGGTGGCCATGTAAGAGAGTGAGTTGACTTGAGTGTTTAAAAAGATTCTAATAATGTCATGACCTGACATGACTAAATTCCTTCCTAGGTGCCTAGATTTTTGGGCATGGAAAAAGGTGAATGTTGAAGTCTTCCAACCACCCACACCTAGTTGAGAGAGAGACATACACATGGTAAGGAATTTAGGAGTTGAACATGGAAAAGGAATATGCAATTAATGTTTACCTATTTGAGATTTGATGCAACCACATAGATAATCATGATGGGAATCTATCCACTCACATGGATAAGAGTTGGGGCACATGACTCTTCCTCCATAGAAATTTGCATGGGACAGATAGAAATTTTATTGTTTTCATTTAGGAGTGAATAAGTTAAGTGGAGGGGGATCTTAGGGGTAGGTTAGAATTAGTTTTTTTTTAAGTTTGAATTTTTTTTTTAAAAATTTATTTATATTATTGAGCATGGAAAAGTTAGTTTGGAATTTTGCCAATGGGTGCCAAAAAAAATATAAAATAGTTTTATGTTAAGTAAATTTAAAAGATGTTAAGTCTAGAATAGTTTTAGGAGAATTAGTTTGGGGAGTGTCATGTAAAACTGCTTTAGCATAATAGTTGTAAGGGGTAGCATAGGTAAGATAGATAGATAGGAAATTTATCTTCAAAATTGTTTATGTTAGTTAATTAATTGCTTTTTATTATTATTAGCCATGGTAGACGAAGATATGTGTTCATAGTAAGATAGTATAAGATTAGATGATAGTTCTAATCAGATAATTAATTGAACGTTATTTGCAAATACAGTAATTTAAATTTAATATTAAATAATAATAATGCTAACAATTAAAATAAAAGATGTATATATAGAACAAAATGTATAGGTGATTATAAAATAATAATAATAATAATAATAATAATAAAATATTAATATAAAGATAATCTTAATATTAATGGAAATAAAATGATTAATTGATAAAACATCTTCTCGTTGCAATCCTTAGATCTTTTACTACTACATTGACACAAATTTGAATTTTATTTGCACATCAGAGTGTCTCTTATTGGGTGCAAAAAATTAAGGGCTCATAACCATAACACCTTAATTTAGTTTTGCATTCAGTAACTAGTAACTAGGTGACCACCTCATAGGGAACTTGAAATCCAAATTCCAAGTAAAACAAACTTCATTCCATCATCTTACTTCATCACCTCCAAGTTTAAGGATAGGTTATGTATCTTATCTTCAGTTTTCTCTCATGTTTCAAAAACAATTAGTTGTGTTTTGACTTGTAGGATATTGGGCATGATAGAAAAGAAGAAGGTAAAAAAGGTATGTTTATGGATTATATTTGTTTAATTATGTTTATGTATTTATTTATATTTATGAATCATAATTGTGGATAGTATTTTGTTAGCTCATGGGGTTAATACCATGGATATCAATGAGACTCGAATCATGGAGCATGGAAATATTAAGATCTCCATTGTTTGCCATGGTTGAGAATCAATGTGAACTTGAAGCATGAAGCATGTGAGATATTAAGATCTACATTGTTCGCCATGGCTGAGAATTGATATCAAAGCATGGAGCATAGAGATATTAAGATCTCCATTGTCTGCTATGGTCGATTATCAATGTGCTAGAATATTTTGATGTTGTCAAACATATGAATATGTCATTGGCCTTGGATAGAGGATGCTCATCCAAGAAGAGTCTTAAGGGGTGTGCTCTCGAGATGACAACAAGGTAGATATGAGCTAAGAAGCCTGATCTAGAGATGTCCTTAAGATTGGAGTTAACTTAGAGGGTAGAATAATTGATGGCGACACAACCCAAGCACAGAATGGACACAACAAGAAAGGGAAAATTTTATTCACTGTGTAAATATGCTAATCCATTCAGTACAGAGAAAATATACTTCAAAACATGTCGTAAGGGCTTACAATATCATAAATCTGGGGATAAATTCTTCTCCCAGTGCCTTCTCTCAAACTCCACTCCGAACTGCCTTTTATAATGCCAGAAATATTCTTAAATAGACCCCAGAGGGTTAAGAATTAGGAATACATTCTAGAAAGTGCTAGTTGGCATCCACCAACCAAATAGAAGGCTCTAGAAGTTGCATTAGGAGTTGGCACAAAGTCAAAAGAATCCAAAAATTGTAATCAAACTTTCGGGAGGCATAACTTTTGAACTGTAGCTTCGATTAACGAACCGTTTACATTTTTGAAAAGCTCTTGAAGCACTCTATAGCCTTATGGACAAGCTTCACTCATCCCCCATTTTTTGGCCCTTTTCAAGGTCATTTAATTCCCCTAACCTAACTTTGAAGCATTCTTAGGAGGTCTCCAAAAATCAAAAAATTGCAATAACTTTCAAACCATGGGGCCTTTCAACCTGATTCTTTTTCTCGAATGCTCTAAATTACAATTACAATCTTTGAACTAATTTACACCTTCTAGCTCACCAAAATGATGGCTCAATTACATACTCCTATTTTTGTGGCTTTTACACATGTCCCAAGGTGTTCAAATACTCTATCCTAGAACATTAATAGTGGAACTGTGAGAGTTGGAACCTTTATTTGACTCAAATGGGTATCGAGAAATGAAAACACATGAAATAGAAACTAAGTCTAAGTACATTTTTTTGGGTGACACGGGATTGCCCTTATACCTCTGGATGCTCCTGCATCAATAATATAGTTAGTTTTATTATTATTGTGATCCTAACATTTATTTTACAACTATTACTTGTCCCTAACTAACCTTATTACTGAGGACATTACAAGGTCATATCCCCATTTTAACATAGAATTTTAATAATAATTAGATAATAAGATGTTATTAAATAAATAATGATAATTAAATTATATTAAAACTAATACTAAAATATAAAACTAGGAAATAATAATTATTTAATCTATATTATTAATAAAATAATATTTAGTATGATATTTTAAATAATTGTAAAATTATAAAAAATTAATGAGTAAAGAAAGAAATACAATTAAATACAATAGACAATATTGTAGAAAGTATGTTAACTTTCTAAATAGAATTTAATAATAAATAAAATAAATACATATAAGTAAGTAAATAAATAATATAACATAGAATAATATAAATTAACTAAATCTTTAATGAAAATTCAAGAGATGTTTAACAAGTAGACATGACTCCTTAAAATTAAAATATAAAAGGGAGGAGAGTTTATTTTAGAGAGTAGAGAAAAGGAGGAGAAGAGAGGAGTTCAAAAAGGAATAATGGAAGAGGAAAGTAATATGGAGAAAATAAGGAAGTGACTTTTTGAAAAGGTGTTACTAATATTGAAAGGATGTGAACCTTTGAAAAGGTCATAATTATGAATAGTTGTGTCTCTTCAAAAATATTATGATTATAAAGTAGTAGGACTTTTTCAAAGAATTTTAGTTATGAAGTGTTATTGCTTTTTGAAAGTATTATAACTATGAAGTGTTGTGACTTTCCAAAGGATTTGTACTATGAAAGGGTGTGACTCTTGGAAAAGAAGAAGGTAAGAAAGGTATATTTATGAACTATAGTTGTTTAATTATGTTTATGAATTTATTTATATTAATAAACCATACTTGTGGATAATATTGTGTTAGCTCATGTGGTTAACACCATGGATATTAATCATACTCAAAGTATGGAGCATGTGAATATTAAGATCTCCATTATCCACCATGGTCAAGAATCAATGTGAACTTGAAGCATGGATCATGTGAGATATTAATATCTACATTGTCCGCCATGGCCAAGAATTGATATCGAAGCATGGAGCATGGAGCTATTAAGATCTCCATTGCCCACCATGGTTGATAATCGATGTGCCAAAATATTTTGATGTTGTCAAACATATGCATATGTCGTTGGCCTTCGATAGAGGATTCCCATCCAGGAAGAATCTCAAGGGGTGTGCTTCTGGGATGATGGTGAGGTAGCTATGAGCTAAGAAGCCCAATCTAGAGATGTCCTTAAGATTATGGATAACTTAAAGGGTAGAATAATATAGTTAGTCTTTTTATTATTGTGATTTTAACATTAATTTTACAGGTATTACTTGTCCCTAACTAACCCTATTAGTGGGGACATTACAGCCCTATGTAAACCATTTCTATTAGGGAGAGTACTTATTTTATGACATTTATAGATGATTTCAGCTATAGGACATGGGTGTATTTTTTGAAAAGTAAATATGATGCATTTGATAAGTTTTTAGAGTTCAAAGCCCAAGCTAAAAAAGAAAGTGGACATTATGTCAAATTCCTAAGGTTAGAAAGAGGGGGGAGTTTTTTTTTTGTGATTGGTAAATGGCCAAAGCCTAGATTAATTATTATTATTTGTTGAAATTAATTATCATTATATGTTAAGCAAAGGTAGATTCGAACCCAAGACCTCCCACATGAGAGGCTCACAAGTTACTGTTGCATTGTTTTGCCTTAGAAAGAAGGGGGAGTTTACCTCCAATTATTTTGTAATTTTTTTTTGAGAAAAATAACATCAAGAAGGATCTTACAACTAGATGTACTACAAAAAAATGGGGTCATTGAAAGAAAAAATAAAAGCATCATTAAGATGGCAAGGAGCACGATGAAAGAAAAGGGACTTCTAACTAAATTTTGGGGAGAAGTTGTAGCAACAACAATATATTTGATAAAACCACTTTTGAGAAATCATGGGAAGCAATAGCGACAGGAACAGAGGGAGTGGGTTTTTTCAAAATTTGAATTCATGCAAGAGCGGGAGTTCCTTGGATGGCCTATTTCGGCTCCCTGGACTAGAGCACGGACAACAAGATGGAGGTTGTTTGGCTACTCTTGGCACTAGGGACAGGTCGAAAAGCGCGGTTGGGGGTCCACCTATCCTAATCAAGGAAGTAGCCAAGTCTCCTTTGGTTTCCAAAACAAATGTGCAAGGAACTACAAAATGGTCCTCACTTTTCGGGGTTAAACCTTCTGGTAAGTCCTCTTTCCCGCCTGTTAAAACTATTCAAAATTCTATGATAGGTTCTTGTGTGATAGCCATCCCAGATGAGATTGTGGACCACAATATTCAAAATATGGCTTCTACTTTGGTTGGGAAATTTTTGGGTCCTAGACCGAGCATTGACGAAGTTAGGTAGCTCATTAAACAAAAATGGGCTCTCAAGGGCCAGGTCTTGGTCATGACTATGGTGAAGGGCTTTATGTCTTTCGATTTTACTTGCTTGAAAGACCTTGCTAGCATTCTAAGTGAAGGGAAATGGGCCATGGGTCGTTCTTCCCTTGTGCTCCAGAAATGGTCATCTGGCATGAGCTTGAGTGATTCTTTTTTCACCCAAGCTCCTGTGTGGGTAATACTGCCAGAACTGCCACTTGAATACTAGAATGAGGATGTCTTTGGGGGTATAGCTCGGACCTTTGGGGAACTCCTCTCAACGAATCTGATTACTGCTTCCAAGCATCACCTCAATTTTGCACACATCTGCATTGGGGTGAGAGATGGAACAGACATGCCTAAGTTCGTTGAACTTCACTCCAAACTTGGAGTGCATGTAACCAGAAAATCATCTATGAAATGATCGCCTTTGCATGCTTCCTATGCCTGAAGGCTGGTCATAAGGCCCACCAGTGCCCTAATGAGGAATAGAAGAAGATCACAAAACCAATCATACCTGATCATACCATGAAACTAGCTACTTGCCCTTCTGGTAAGGGAAAGATGAAGCTGCTCTGGAGGCGCAAAATTTTTGAAGCGCAGGGGAGAAAGGTTGTTAGCCTAAAAGTCATAGTAGCGAAGGACACTATTTAGAAGGATCCCCCCAAGGAGAATGCTAGTCCCCCCCCCCCTTTGAACAGGGCCCTATCTTGGAAAAGACAATCTCAGACCTATTGGAGGGCCCAAAGGTGCAGGTAAGCTCCCCCTCCTTATCCACGGGTCCCGTTGTGGAGCATAATCTCCCTCTGGAAACTATAGTGTTGTCTTCTCCCATAGTGGAGGAAATCCCTCTTTTGGGAGCTACAATGCTGAATCGCCTGGAATGGGAATCCCTGACCCAGGAAAAGGATAGCCAAGCTAAGTATCTTCCCATTGAGGACACTCTGGCTTCTCCGAGGGTCATCACTGGCAAGGGAGGAGATTCTTCTACCCCTATAGGAATTGAGGCCAAGCTTAATCTCCTCATTAAGACCACTGATCCAACACAGATCGCCCTATGGGAAGATAGGTTAGATAACAGTGCGATGGATAGCCTTGATAATTAGTGCATGTTCAAGAAGAAAAAGAAGAACCAGAAGAAAACTTTCCACCCCTATCTCCTACTTCAACAAGAATTAGGGTTAAAGCTGATATTGGGTCACCCCCCAAGGGAGTAGGAAGAAAGAACTTAAATCAAATTTTGCAAGAAGAAACAAGAAGGAACCTGGTAGATGGAAGCCAGAGGTCCATCAAGGATTTCTCAGGAAGTAAGAAATGAAATTTATCTCATGGAACATAAGGGGCCTTAATGGGGCTCACAAACAGGAACTCATTAGAAATATGATTAGAGACCAAAGACCTGACTTTCTGATGTTATAGGAAACTAAGATGAAAAGGGACCTAGTAAGAAGGATATCTTTCAGTAAAACTTTTTGCTGTGAAGCTTCTGATTCAGATGGAGCTTCAAGTGGTGTCCTAACCTTGTATAACACCAAAGCTTTCAAGTTAACTACTCTTTACAACTCTACTAATGCTCTTCTTTGTAAGGTTTTTCACATCCAAAGCAATGAATCTTGGCTAATCCTTAACCTATACGACCCCAATACCAAGAAAGAAAGGAACTACTTCTGGACCAAGCTCTTTGGCATCTTATCTAATTGTAACTTGAATAAAGGGATTATAATGGGGGACTTCAACTCACCTCTATCTGATGCAGACAAAAGGGGGGGTCATGCCCTAGATCAGGATAGTAAACGCAACCTAGCTTCGTTCATTTAGAATCTTGCCTTCCTGGATTTGGACCTTCAAGTTGGCAGCTTTACTTGGTCTAATAGAAGAATTGGGGGTGATAGCATTCAGGTTCATCTTTATAGAGCCCTCATATCCCCCGAATGGCTCCTCTCCCACTCTTTTAGATTATCCCTCCTCCCTAGGGTGGGCTTTGATCATTCCCCGATTTCTCTTTCTGCCTCCCCCCTTTCCAACAACAAGGCCTTCCCTTTCTGCTTTGAGAAAATGTGGCTCTCACACCCTGCACTGGAAGGTAATATTTCCCATTGGTGGAGCATTGAGGTTGAAGGCACTGCAATGTATAGAGTTTCCCAGAAGCTAAAAAATGTGAAAAGAAACATCAAATCATGGAATAGAACTGACCCACATCTTCCAAGAGAAAGATGAGATATCTGATCAGCTCTCTTCTATTTAGGATGAAATCCAGCATTCAGGATACAATGCTCATAATAGCCAACAAGAAAAGGCCATCCTTTCAGATCTACACAACATCATATCTAAGGAATAAATTTTTTGGAAACAGAGATCAAGAGTCAGCTAGTTGAAGGAAGGAGATTGCAACACCAAATTTTTTCACCTGACCACCCTTAAGCACTAGGCTAATAATAGAATAACCAACATTGTTAAGGGCTAGGTTTAGGTTACCAAAGAGGATGAAATTGAGAAGGAAGCTATCTGCTACTTCTCATTTCTCCTCTTAGTTGATCCTTCCCTCTCTAGGTCTGAACAAGAGGAAATCCTGGCGACCATTCCCCCCATTCTTCAAGTTCACCACAAATCCATGCTAAAGGCAATCCCCTCCTTGGAGGAAATCCATCAGGCCCTCTTCTCTCTCCTAGGGGATAAAGCTCCTGGCCTGGATGGTTTCCCAACTTTCTTCTTTCAGATCTTTTGGAATGTAGTGAAAAAGGATGTGGTTAAAGTGATTCAGGAGTTCTTTGGAGCTAGTAATTTGCTTAAAGAACTTAATGCTACCTTTCTGGTCCTCATCCCTAAAATCTCAGGTGCTGATTCTCTGGATAAATTCAGGCCCACTAGCCTCTACAATTCCTTATATAAGATCATTTCCAAGGTTCTCACTTCCAAGCTCCTCAAAGTTCTCCCTCTAATTATCTCTCCTCAGCAAACCGGCTTTGTCCCAGGTAGGCAGATCCTTTATTCAATTGTTTCGGTTCATGAGGTTATCC
This sequence comes from Cupressus sempervirens, assembly GCA_028749045.1. NCBI lineage: Eukaryota > Viridiplantae > Streptophyta > Pinopsida > Cupressales > Cupressaceae > Cupressus > Cupressus sempervirens. The sequence continues at coordinate 462,517,561 of CM053793.1, forward strand.
ACTATCTTGAGATAGGCAAAAAGGAAGGCTTCCTTCTTAAGCTGGACCTATCAAAAGCTTAGGACAGGGTTGACTAGAAGTTCCTCTTTGCTGTTCTTTGTGCCTTTGGCCTCGATGATCAGTTTTGCAAGCTCATCTCCCAGCTTGTGTCTTCACCCTCTTTGTCGATTCTGGTCAATGACCACCCCTCTCCTTTCTTCTCCCCCTCTAGGGATCTAAGGCAAGGAGACCCCATCTCTCCGGTCCTGTTTGTTATCATGGTGGAATGCCTTGGCAGACTCATCCAGAAGAAGATCAGGGACAGGTGTTTAGTGGGTTTGAAGCCTTCTTCGAGTCCATCCACTTTCACTCATCAGCAATTTGTGGATGACACGATTTTGGGGGGTGAAGCTTCAGTTCGAGAGGCCAGGACCTTCAAAAGCATTCTTAATTCCTACACTAGGGGTACTAGACAAGCTATTAACTTAGACAAGAGCTTTGTCTTCTTCCTCAACACTCCTCTAGAGAGGCAGAGGAAAATTGCTTGAATTTTGGGTTGTGGCATTGGGACCCTGCCAATGACTTATCTTAGGCTTCCTCTAGGCTCCAAACCCCCAGACTCCTTTTGGACAAGCATTATCGACAACTTCATCAAGAAACTTGTTGGTTGGAAAGGGGCCACCCTTAGTCAGGCTGGTAAATGCACCCTCATTAACTCGATTCTCCAGAACCTCCCCACCTATGCCCTCAGTCTCTTTTGGATTTTGATTAAGTTTATGGACAGAATGGAGAGGATTCAGAGGGACTTTCTTTGGACTAGAACTGATGACCACAAGAGATACCACCTGGTAGCCTAGGACCAGGTTTGCTTGCCCAAAAGCCAGGGAGGTCTTGGAATCAAGAAAATTTCTCACCTCAATAAATCCCTCTTAGCTAAACTCCCTTGGTGCATCTTCCAAGACACAGGGGTTTGGAGGGACATCTTGGATGAGAAGTACCTGGGAGGCCTGTCTCTCTCCTCCATTTTCTAGGGGGCTGAGCTATCGTTGGGTTCTAAAATTTGGAATGGTATCTTGAAGGCCCTTCCCCTTGCTAAATCCAAGGCCAAATGGAAATCTGGAAAGGGAGACAAAATCTTTTTTTGGCAGGACAGCTGGCTTTTTCAAGAACCTCTCATTAACCATCCTTCATTCGGTAAGTGGGCTAATCAGGCAATAGGAAAATATGGTATGTTGGTTAGGAACTACAAAAATGGGAATGAATGGCACAATCTAGTGGAGCTTTTGTAGGATCTTGAGCCTTTGATGGCCTCTTTGTACACTATCAACATCAACCAAATAGGCGATGCCTTAGTCTGGGGAGACTCTTCTAGAGGCCATTATACTGTAGCCTCAGGCTATCTTTCTCTTGTGGGCATAGGGGAGAAACCTATTTGGGCCAAGGCCTAGACCCTTGGATTAATGCCCAAAATCAACATTTTCTTTTGGCTCCTCTTGCAAAACAAAATCCTTACCCTGGATAATTTAGCCAAGAGAGGCCAAATTATTCCCAGCAGATGCTGCCTCTATAAGCATGACCTAGAAACGGTTAATCACATTTTCATTCACTGCCCCTTTTCCTCTAGAGTGTGGAGTCTTCTAAATTCCAACATGAACTTCTACTGGTGCCTACCAACTAGTATCTAGGATTTCTTCATTCAGTGGAGTAGCAACCACAAAGGCCTAGAATCCCAAATTTTGAGTTCCTGGATTATCCCACACTTTTGCTAGGGAATCTGGAAGGAGCGCAACAATAGGATATTCAAAGAAAGAGAAGCTCCTAAGGGTATTATAGGTGAGAAAATTGATGGCCTCATGAAAGAGAACTATTCCACAACTAGAGATGGAAACATAAAGGACGGAGGGAAAATTAAGACCAAGAAAGAAGACAGCATCAAAAGAAGATAGCAGGCTTCTTGGTCCTTCCCCCCCAAAAATTGGCATAAAGCCAATTTCGATGGAGCGGCTAAGGGGAACCCTGGTCCCGCCAGATGTGGTGGAATCATAAGAAATAGCTTGGGAGGGGGCATTGCTGCCATCTCCTCCCCTATTGGTCACCATACCAACCATTTGGCTGAAGCCAGTGCGGCCAAACTCACTATTAAGTTGGCCCTGCACTTAGGGATCGAACAACTATGGCTTGAAGGAGACTCCCTAAATATAATAAAATGTATTTTAGGAGTAACCAAACCATCATGGACCATTGAAAGCATAATTAAGGACCTAAAAATGGACTTGAGCAAATTTTAAAATTACCATGTCAGCCATGTCTACCGTGAAGCTAACATGGTTGCTGATTGGTTTGCTAACACAGCGGTTACATTCAATTTGATGATGACGTGGGGAAATAATAATCATTTTTTGGCAGTGGCTATGGAGCTCATTCACAAGGAGAAAATCCAAGGTACAAACTCAAAATCTTTTTATGATGATGAGACATGCTAATCCATGTTTTAAAAAGGGTATCATTTGGAGTTATGTGGAACCCCCACCATTTCATAATAACGTGTACGGATTACACAAGCAGAAGAAAGCTAGAGTTAAACCCAATAACACGCGCATTAAAGCTCTCATCCTTAGTGATTTTTTCATCTTTGAGCTCTGTAATTCTAGTAAGGGTTTAGGGTTAGAGAGGCATAATATCACAATAGTGGGAGAAAAGATTAGAAGAGAGGCATGGGGAGAAATGGAGAGCTGGAAAGAAAAAGGGAAGGTTTGGAAAAAACTCCAGAAGGGCGACATAACCAGCTTCATGGAGAGGCTCCATGGTTTCGACGTGGGGGTTACCAAGATTATGGTTGAAACATGGCACAATGGAAAGGTCAAAATTGATGGTGTCTCCCACCAAATTATAGAGGGTCTCATTGCAGAGGTGATAGGTTTCTCTTAGGAAGGCATTAGCTTCTTCAGGGATAAGAAGATGTCCGCCAATGTTGTCAACACTTTCATAAAGAACAAAAAGGAGAAAAGAAAATTGGTAAAGATTGACACCTACTATGACATTGAGTCCATCAAGAAGTTTTGGAGGCTTGTTCTTAGGATCATCATAGAGTATGTCACTTTGGAACCTAGGTTTGATAGAGTCAAGACCCACCATTTTGTTCTGCTTAATCATTTTAGACATAAAGTGAAAATCTCCTTTCCATTCTATATTTATACTTCTATGACTAAGAATATAGAGAGTTACAAGAAATGTCCTATCAAGAACTCCACCCTTCATGAGGGTCTTCTGCTCCTCATTTTTGAGTTTCTAAAAACCCAGACAAGAGTCAAGTCCATTGGGGTTTCGAGTGGCTCCTCGAAGGACACTGCCAGCTCAAACTCTGGGAAAGTGTGCATTATGAAATCTGTCAAGTCTAAAACCCCAAAAGCCAAACCCTATCCCTGCTTCCCTAGCAGGAAGAGAAATAGGTGCCCTCCCCCTAACCCCCCTTCCCCTCATCCTAAGGAGTCTAGTGATGAGTTAAAAATAGAGTCGGAGGAGGTAGATTCGGTGGCAGAGAAGGAAAGTGAGTTGGAAGACAACAAGGAGAAAGATAATGACAAGAAGGAGGTGACCCCCTTGGTAACCCAGGATAACCCCAAGAAAAGAAAATTGGACCAAACCCCAACCCATTATCATCTCAGTGACTTCACTGATTTGCCCCCTAGCCCTACTGCTCCCACCTCCCCCTTGGAGGTTCCCATCTCACCCCCAGATGAGATGATAAAAATCATGGTTGAAAAGGGAGGGGAGGCCATCATGAAAAATAAGAGAAGAGCCTGGAGAAATTTCAATATGGATAGTGTCAGTATGGGCATCGTTAGAGAACTTGCTAAAATCCAGGTGTTGGGGGATCTCGACAGTAGCACCCACTATGACGAGCTCCTTGACCCGACTCTTTTGGTTCTCTCTGACAATGTTCATGAAACGGGTTTCAACTTTCTCAACAATGCAAAGAACAGCCTGATCGACAATTTTCACTCCATTAAGTGGCTTTTTCAGGAAATTGAGACTCTAAAGGATAGGCCCAACTAGACCAACAATAGGGGGGATGTCAAGGATCATGAGGCCAAAGGTAGTAAAGACCAGGTGGGCAGCCAGGAAAAAGATAGAAGCCAGGACCCCAAAGACAATCAGGAGGACAGAATCACCTGGCAAGAGAAGAAGGTCCAAAGGCTAGATTTCATCCACCAGGTATTGACTAAATAGATTGTGGATACCCTCCATACCTTGAATGAAAACATTGTTAATCTGGGGGACTATCTGACCAATGTCGATCTTGTGGGGAACGTGGAGCAGAGTACAGAGCACGAAACCAACCAGGAAGATCCTCAGAAAGAGACTAGAATCTAGGATAGTCAGGGGGACCAGATGCATTCCCTCCCCATGATCTAGGAGGAAGAGGCCAACCAGAAGGAAAGTGACGCTGCAAAAACCCTGCAGGCAATGGAAAAGAAGGGACACTAGTTTGCCCGCCATGCTCTGTTCTTGGCCTTTGTTTCTCAGGCTTTGGGCCTTATTGTTTCTGGCCTTTTGAGGCAGATTTTTTCTATTTTTTATGTTTTAGTTGTTTTATGCTGTAAAACTTTGGGTTTCAGGATCCCCATAAAACCTATTTTCCTAATCAAAAATAATATATTTGATAAATAGGTGGCCAAAAAGGCACTTTGTGACAAAATTCCTCTTGAATCATAGTTAAAACATAGATAGATGGTTGAACACTTGAGGGTGTTTGGGTGTGTAGCATATGCATATGTACCAAAGGACAAAAGACAAAAGTTAGATGATAAGGATGTGAAGTGCATCTTTACAAGTTATAGTTTAGAATCAAGGGCATATAGATTTTATAATCTAGTTTCCAAGAAAACCATCATTTCAAAATATGTAGATTTCATTAAAAAGGATTTATGGGATGGATTAGTGGATAGAGCTTTAAGAATTTCAAGTGAAGTGCCCATTATTGATGAAGAAGATGAGGTTGGTGATCATCAAGATAAAGGAGAAGTAGATACATATAACTTTAGATACCTCTGGGTAGCTCCTAACTAAAATAGGCAAAAAGGCAAGTAGCCACAAGCAATAAGAGAATTGGCTCCTAGTAGCTCCAAATGGCTCCTAGCATAGTTTGGACAGAATAGCAACAACAATTGTAAAAGTTTACATCCTACTCTCACCTTCCCATTTCCAAGAAAGACTAAAAGTTTAAGGGAGATATATCAAGATGAAAGGCATGATGAAGAGTTTTATGAGAGTGTAAATTTTTTATTATTTTCTCAAAGTGATCCAACTTATTTTGAAGAAGTTGTGAAAGAAGAAAAATGGTGTAAGGCCATGGATGAGGAAATAGATGCAATAGAGAGAAAAAAAAACATGGAAGCTAAATGATTTACCTCCTAAGAAGCAAGTAATTGGAGTTAAATGGGTTTACAAGAACAAGTGTGGTTCTGAAGGAAAAATAGATAGGCATAAGGAACAATTGGTGGTCAGTGGATACAAACAATAATACTATAAGTCTAAGCAACAACTAATAGATATTTTTACCAAGCCGCTCAGCATAAAAAAAAAATCACCTAAGAAGAAGTCGGGGCATAGTTGATTTGGATTACTAGTGATCATGTTTGTTGGCTCAAGACAAAAGGGAGTGTTGGAATTTTAAATTAGATTTGGTTGTCCCTTGAGCCATTGATGCCCACTTACCTTGTTAGAAGTCTCTACTTGTTAATTGTAGCAAGATGTTTTGGAGAATGTAATCCCCATATTTCCCCTAATAAAGCAACCCCAACAGTCATAAAATTTAATTATGATAAGTGAGTTTGAATTTTAGTGGGAAATTTTTGTGTCAAAAGAAAGACAAAAGGATGGAATTTTTTTCATTTTTCTGTCAATCAGTTATGTGCAATAGCAACAAAGAATGTTTTTTTTATGAATGTATGCAATGAAACCATTATTTTGTTGATTTTTTTACATGTGATTGCTCCAAGTCCATTTTATGAGAGCTCTAAGAAGCTCCAGGCATATTGTATGCAACCCCATAGTGTTGCAAGATTAGTTTATGATCAAGAGTAGTACTCATTAGTTTTATTTATGAGTTTTTAGTTTGAAGTTTTTTAGATTTGTAAAAGTTCATTTCAAATTTAATAAAAAGTAAGAAAGGGATATAATCTTGCACATCTCCATCTCTTATTTGTTTTTTTTGGGTGTCTCCAATTCCCTTATTCAACTATGCATTTATTTTTGGGGAAAAATAGAGAAGAAATCTCTATTCTTGCTCTGTCATATTGGGGATTTCATATTCTTGACAAGTTATACATAAATGAAAAAAAAAGATGGTATAAATTATATCATTGGTAAAAAAGAAAAGAAAAGATTCTTGGATAGTTGAATATTGTATTTATGATCATGCCTAGTCCTTTGATAGCATGATAATAATAGTCACTAAGCACAAGAGTTTGGACACATGGTGTAGAATCTATCACACTTTCAATTGATAATCTGCATTGGTCCACATTAGTGCTCATGTTGTGTGCCTTTTAAAATTTGTCCATCAAAATTAGAAAGATTTCTTCAATTTCCACTTCATACCCATAAATAATAGGCTCACCATTCTCAACCTCATTTTGTGCATTAGATCCCACGATTGTAACAAGGAAAACAAGGCCAAATATGATGATTTTTTTTTGTAGGAACTCCATTATTGATGTTTCTCATCTTTAAGATGAAAGGGGGACATTTAAATCTATTTATACACAAATATAGCATTAATTGTGCTTGTTTGAGTGTGTAACTTGAGGGTTTGAAATATTAATTGAAGTTAACTTGGTTGTTGTCCCTCAACATCTATTCTGGGAATGTGTAACATCCAAACTTAGATAGCATGGACTTTGTGAAGAATAAATGTCAATAAAATCAAGGGAGATCTTTTATTGTTTGTAATGGGTATAGATGATTTGTTAAGATGAATATGAATAAATTCTAGAGAGTTTTAATGGCCATGTACAATTTAGAAAAATATGTGAACCTTTTTGTAGATAGGTAAAATAATTGAAAGAAGAATGGTGCTAATTTTTTTGTTACTTTTAGTGGTTTCACATGGCCAAGAAGGTATTTTTCATCATGAAAATTATATACCAGTTCAAGTTCATTTCTTTCAGAATACACCCCCTTCATTTGATTTTTAAATACTCATTGAATGTGTATTTGAAATATCTTGGGGCCTTGTGGAAGAGCTCCGGCCTGACAAGAACATGGACAATCACCCTTTGTATTTAGACTCGTGTTATTATATCTCTTCAAATGTGTGTTTCTTGATGAAGAGTGTAAACCTTCATCATCAAGGCCCTATTCAATATTAGTTCTCCACATATTACTAGTAGAAGAAAAAAATTAAGGGACATGAGCTAAAATAGATGAATGTAGGTGAATTCATAAAACAAGCATTCTAAAAATTACTTATGTTATTATTATTATTAAATATGGAGAAGGGAGCATAGTCACTTGTAGATTTATCTTCAAGATTAAATGCTAGAAAAATATTTTTATTGAAGACTACATCTTTATTTCTTATCATTTTTTTTTCAAATAGATCCCAAATCCTAAAATCAAATTAGGCTTCTCCATAACCCACGAATATGCCTTTTTGAAATTTTGGATCAAGCTTTGTCCTCTTTTCTTTTGGGACATGGACATATACTTCACATCTAAATACCTGAATGTGAGAATAAGAAAATCTCTTAACAAACTATTCTTCCTTCAATATGTCAAAATTAAATTGAGATGAAGTACTTTTGTTGATCAAGTAAACTATTGCATGCCTCTACCCAAAACTCTTTGTTCGAACCAAAATTTGAGAGCATATATCGATCTCTCTCAAGGATTGTTTAATTCATCCTCTTAGCTGCTCCATTTTATTGAGGAGTGAATGAGACAATCTTAATTCTATAGATGCCATTATTCATACAAAAGGAATCAAATTCTAATGAAAAAAATTCACCAACATTATCAGTTTGCAAATATTTGATCTTATGACCAATCTAATTTTCAACTAATGCTTTAAAAATCTTAAACTTTTTGAATACATTGGGCTTTTTATGAAATGTAAGTCCACACTTTTCTTGTGAAATCATAAAGAAATGCAACAAAATAATTTACTCCTCTAATGGAGGTTACCTCAGTGGGTCAGAATATATCAAAGTAGACCAAAGCTAAGGGTGTTCCCTTCTTTTCATGCCAAAACTTTGGAAAGTGGATCCTCTTTTATTTTTCATAAAGATAATGTTGATAAGATTGAAAATTAAAAATTTCAACCCTCTTAATTGTTCCCTTTTATGCATAACATCAAGACCTTTTTTCTCATGTGTCCAAGATTTTGATGCCATAGTTTAGAGTTACTATCCACAATTGTTACGGATGCTCCCTCTTTACCAATATTTTCTAAAACATATAAACTACCAACTTTGTCTCCTTTTGCAACTACCTTGGATCCTTTTGTAACTTTCCTTGTATCATTGAGAGTAGTAAGAAAGCCTTGTGTTTAGAGTTGACATATCAAAATCAATTTTTTTTTAACTTAGGAACATGGCACACATGTTTCAATAATAATTCATCACCTCCTTTCAATGAAAACAAAATATCACTTTTGCCAATAATTCACATGCTTTATTATCTCCTACATATACCTCTCCAAACTTACCTTCTTGATAGTTTATGAAGTATTTTCTTAATGGTGAGGCATGGAATACAGTGACATAATCCAATACCCAAGTGGCTAAAGTAGTATTTCTTCTTGATAGTATCAAGACACCATCATCTTTGTTATCTAGGCTATATTAGCTTCATATTCCCACACTCTTTCTTATGTCTTTTTTAAGTTTCTATAGTCTTTATTGACATGGCCAACTTTTCTACAAAACCAATATTCAAATTTTATCTCCTTTGATTTTGGACGCCTAGTTGATTTGGATCTTCTGTGATGATTATTCTTTCTCTATTCTAACTCCTTTCTCTATTTTTAATTCTTACCACTGTTAAAGCTTCACTAGATGAGGATTCTTTATTATTTCTCCTCATATCTTCATTAAGAAGAGTAGCTATGACATCATCATAGACCAACTTTTTCTTACCAAAATCAAAGTGCTTACTGCTATCACCACACCATCCTAGCTATTTGGTAAAGAAAATAACAAGAGAACAACCTTGTTTTCATCATCTTGAGGCATGCCAACTGAACTTGCTTGACATAACAATGTGTTCAATTCATTGATGTGATTGGACATAGAGGTTGGACTTCCTTCATCTTGATCTTATAGAGCTTCTTCATAATAAAATTCTTATTTGTTGTTGATGTCATTTAAAACATGGCTTTGAGTTTACCCCAAACAACTTTTCTTGTGTTTGCATTGAACAAAACATTTTGGGCTAGTTAGAGAAAGATTATTACTTTTGCCTTTTCATCAAGAGTATTTGAATCTTCATCTTTCATTGAAGTGGGCTTTTTTGTTTCTCCCCAAGTGTAAGTGAAAGGTCTTTCTTAATCAATAATGAATGTGTCTATACATTCCATAAGATAAAATTCTATAGATAGAGAATTTTTGCACCTTTGATTCTTCCATGACTCCAAAATTTTAACCACCAAAATTGCTCCCAAAAAATCTACTTTTCTCTAATACCAATTATGACAATATTTTAAAAGTGAAAAATGAAAAATACAAACAATAAGAGAAATGAAATACACAACATAGGTATTTATCATGGTTCACTCCAACTTGTGACTCTGTCCACACTATTAAGGGAAAGCTCAAATTGATCTTTACATTGTAGCTATAACTTCAGTGTTGAATACAATATATATAATGAACCTCCAAATACATATACTTATAAAGACTCATAATAATTGAAGATTCATAACAAGTTAGAGGGAAAGATAATAAAATAAGACTATAAAATATCCAAGCTATTGGGCTTCACATATACCCAACACATGGCTCAACAAATGGTGTGTAGAATGCAAAAAAATTGAAACCAACCTTACAAAAATTTTGAGTGAAAATGTGTTTGTAAGATGGCTTTGAACTATTTTGTGAAATAGTAGCCCTTAATGAAATATTAGGTCCAAGTCAATGTGGCTAAGACCCATTTACTACCTCATTAATGGACATTAAATTAGTAGACCAATTTAGAACATCATATTGTGAAAAATCAAAAAAACTTTCCATTTTATCATCATCAGATGCCAAAAATTCCATGTATGACATGTGTTTACATGTTATATTCAATATAACATATATATTCAATATAATTTACATGTTATATACATCTTCTCATCTTCTTCCCTTTTATTGCATCATGACATATTCTTATGGAGACTCGTAATAATTGAAGAGTCATAACAAGTTAGAGGGAAACATAATAAAATAAGAATATAAAATATGTAAGCTATTGGTCTTCACATATACCCAACACATAGCTCAAAAAATGGTGTGTAAAATGGAGAAAATTGAAAACAACCTTAAAAAAAATTTGAGTGAAAATGTGTTTGTAAGATGGCTCTAAACTATTTTGTGAAATAGTAGCCCTTGATGAAATATTAGGTCCAATTCAATGTGGCTAAGACCCATTTACTACGTCATCAATGGAAATTAAATTAGTAGACCAGTTAAGAACATCATATTGTGAAAAAGTAAAAAGACTTTCCATTTTATCATCATCAAATGCCAACAATTCCATGTATGAAATGTGATTACATGTTATATTCAATATAATATATATATTCAATATACTTTATTGTTGGATACAATTGTTCAATTGTGTGTTCTCTTTGATGTCACACAAATGTAATATCAGTCATCATATAGTGTCTACCGAGCTCAGAAGGTTAGCAAGGCAATAAACAGTGTCTACCGAACCCAAAAGGTTAGTAAAGATAATTTGCAATGTCTACCGAGTAGACAGTTGATTATCAAGCTTTAAAGGTAATCAAAGAAATTTAGTTCTTACCAAGCTCACTTGATAATCAAAGAAAATATAACAGAAATAGTTCTTATCGAGCTCACTCAATAATCGAAAAAAATGTGACACAAAATAGTTATTATCGAGCTCACTCGGTCATCAAAGGAAATTTGGAAGAATCAGTTATTACTGAGCTCACTCAATCATCAAAGGTAATTTGGAAGAAGCAGTTCTTACCAAGCTCTCATGAAGGGATTCAGTTCTTATCGAGTAAACTCGGCAACCAAAGGACTTTAAGGATATTGCAATGTTAACCAAGTCAAGAAGGTTAACTCAAGAAATTTTTGGAAGCAGTATCTACCGAGCAGGGTCAACCAGTAAAGGATTTTACTATTTTATGAAATAACATTTATTTGTTTAGAGTAATATCTGTAGCCAATTGATGTATGGTTTTTTGGTGAATGAAACATGTGAATGAGCCAAATTGACAATCTAAATGGTATAAGTAAGAGGTCAAGTTGCGAATTCAAAAAGTGTGAAAGAAAAAAGTATGAGATATGAAGACTAATTATTATGGAAGCAAATTTGAAGGATGATCAAAGATCATTGAGGAGCAGCAAAGTCATATTTGATCAAGGAGGATCTAATGATGCTGAACAAAGACCTGTAACCAACAAATTCAATTGCATCTTACTTAGGTCAGTTTATTGTTGCTTTATAATCATTGTAGCAGTGATTTCAAATCTCTTAACAGAGTTGGTTTAATAGCCATTTTGTAAATCCTCTAACAAGGTGACAGTTTAGTTGAATTTCTCTAAAGACCTCTAGCAAGGCCACTCCTAACAGGTTGATTAAATCCTCTAATAGGGTCATGCCTAATAGTGTGTATTGTAACCTTTAACAGGGTTGGTTCCTAACAGGGCTCACTCCAGAAGAGTGAAAAATTGGTGACTAGTTACTTGGTGGTTTTTCCCATATTAGGTTTCCACATTAAATCTGGTGTCTCTTGTGTTCACTTTATTTTTAGTTAAATGCACGAATGCTTGAAAAGAAAGTAATAGTTTAAGTTACCAAGTTACAACATTTGTTTATCAAGTATAAGTAGTAACTAGATCTTTAAGACATCTAAGAGATTTATGGATTAATTTTTTTGAGCAACTGATTCACCCCCCACCACCACTCAGTTACTCTATCTTTAATCCCAACAATTGGTATCAGAGCTATTGGTGCTTGCAAGAAAATATTTCAAGGATCTAAGCTAAAGATTAGGATGTCTTACAAAAGGGAAATTTCAAGACTTAACAGGGACAACTTCTCAGCATGGCAAGGATTGATGAGGCTTCATCTGGCTTCTATTGGTGATACAGGGCTGAAGTACCTTGATGAAAAATATGAAGAAGCTTCTGGTACATTATATGTCAATGATATTGCTGAAAAGAAGACTCACAATAACATGATGATATATATAGCATCCGCTTTGAGTTATGAAGAATTTGATGACATCAAGGATTGCAAAACTACCTTTGAAATGTGGAACAAGCTAAAAGAGATCTATGGAGGAGATGATAATGTGAGAAGAGCCAAAGTAAAAAGTTTGAGAGGAAAATTTGATCAAATGAGGATGAGAGAGGATGAAAACATTACAAAGTATGCTGAAAGATTAAAAGCATGTGTTAGTACAGTCAAAGCATCTGGAGGAGATATCAATGAGGAGACAGTTATAAGTAAAGTTCTTAGAACTCCACTTCCTATTTATGCAAACAGAGTCTCTGCAATTCAAGAAAGGAGATGTGAGGCAAATCACAAAATAAATTTAGAGGCCATAGTTGGAAGATTGACTACATTTGAGCTAGACAACTATGACAATTATGTTCTAGCTTCCAAGAATGTTGAATCAGCATTTGAAGCCAAGCTTTCACTCAAAGACAAAGGGAAAAAGATGAAAGATCCACAATCAGACAGTGATGAAGAATCAAATCAAAGTTTAGATAGTGATCTTGAAGTGGTTGAAGCTCTACTAGCAAGAAAATATTCAAGAGGCAAAGGGAAATACAAAGGTAAGGTTCCTCTAATCTACTTCTCTTGTGAAGAAATTAGACATATTGTAGCTAGGTGCCCAAATAAGCAGAACAAATATGAGAAGAAAGGTCACGAGTACAATGGCAAGAAAGACTTAAAATCATTCAAGGATAAAGGTAAGAAAACATGTTTTATGGATAAAGATTCTAATGATTCTAATAATGAAGAAGAAGATGAAATTGTCCACATTGCTATGAAAGACGAGTCTGATAATGATGAGGAAATGGCACTCATTTCTCATATGAGAAAAAATGATACATGGATCATAGATAGTGATTTTTTCTCATCACATGACTGGTGATAAAACTAAATTTGAATACTTTGAAGACTATGATGGTGGTAGTGTAAGATTTGGTAACAATGAACCTTGTTTTATAAGAGGAAAAGGAAGAATCTCACTAACCAAGGAACTTGTATATGATAATGCATATTGGGTAGAAGGACTAAAGCACAATTTTTTGAGTGTGGCATAGCTACTCAATAATGGATTCAAAGTAGAATTTATGCATGGAAAAGCAAGATTTCTGGATGGCAAAGGAAAACTGATTGGATCAAGCACTCAAACAAAAGGTAACTTATTTTATCTTGAACTTGGTGAATGTTCATGTTTCATTGCTCAAATTGAAGAAAGTTGGTTATGGCATAGGAGGTTGTGTCATGTAAACTTTGAAAACTTAATAAAAATCAATAAATTTAGGAAAGTAAGAGGTATTCCTAACATAAAGAAACCTAAGGTTGGTTTATGCAAGAATTGTCAAATTGGCAAAATGGGAAAGACTAGTTTTAAAAGCAAGAACTATCAAACTGAAGAAGTTCTATAAATTGTGCATACTGAATTGTGTGGACCTATTGGCATTGAAAGTTATACTGGTAAAAAATTCTTCATTATGTTTGTTGATGATTATTCAAGAATGATGACTGTCATGTACCTTAGAGAGAAATCAGAAGCATTTAAAAAGTTCAAATGGTATTTGGCTAGAGTATAAAAGGAAACAGGCAAAAGAATAAAATGCTTAAGGTTTGACAGAGGTGGGGAATTCATTTCACATGAGTTCAATAACTTTTGCATTGAAAGGGGAATCAAAAGACAAGTTTCAGCACCTAGAACTCCTAAACAAAATAGAATAGTAGAAAGAAGGAATAGATCTATAATGGATTGTGCAAGAACCTTAATGATTGAGAGCAGCATTTCTATCAATTCTGGAAGGAAACTATCAGCACTGCAGTTCATACCTTGAACCGAGTATAGCTAAAAAAGAACTCATTCAAAACACCCTATGAGTTATGGTATGGCTACAAACCCAATGTAAGTTATCTAAAAGTATTTGGAAGAAAATGTTACATTTTGAAAGAATCTAGAAAAGGTAAATTTGATTTAAAAAGTGATGAAGGAATATTTTTGGGATACTCTTGCAAAAGCAAAGCATGTAGATGTTTGAATTTATCTACTCACAAAGTCATAGAAAGTGCACATGTGAAAGTTGATGAGTTTGCAAAAAGAACAAAAGAAGAAAACAAGAAGGAACCTGAAGACTACAAAAGATTTGTTTACATTGAACCTGATACAATGCCAAGTATACCTATTAATCAGGTATCTTCAACTCCAGAGTCTTCATTAACTGAGTCACAAAAAGGTCAAACTGAGTCAACATCTACTAAGTTGCAAGAACCCGAGTTGCAAATAGAAGCTACTGAGTTAGCATCTACTGAGCCTAAGCAAACAAAATCAGAACCAGAAGTTGAGACAAAAAAGGATAACAATGCAAGTCATTCAAAAGGCAAGGAGCCCATGTTAGCCAAGTAAGTTAGAAAGAATCATGCACCAGATCAGATCATTGGTGATAAATCAGAAGGAACAATGACAAGAAGTAAGTTGAAAGGCACTTGTTTACTTGCTAATTTTGAACCAAGAAATGCCAAAGATGCACTAGACAATGAAAGTTGGATTTAAGCTATGAATGAAGAGATAGAATAGATAGAGAGAGAAAAAAATGGACTCTTGTACCAAGACCCAAAGAAAAAAAATGTGATTGGAACAAAGTGGGTATTCAGAAACAAACTAAATGAAGATGGTAAGGTATCAAGGAACAAAGCTAGACTAGTATGCAAAGGATACTCTCAAGAAGAAGCTGTAGACTATGGAGAAACTTTTGCTCCTCTTGTAAGATTGGAAGGTGTCAGAACCTTACTTGCATATGCTGCATTCAAAGGATACAAATTTTATCAGATGGATGTCAAGTCAGCATTTCTCAATGGCATATTGGATGAAGAGGTTTATATTGAACAGCGTAAAGGTTTTTTTGATCTAGTCAAGAAGGACATGGTCTACAAATTGCATAAAGCATTATATGGTTCAAAACAAGCCCCTAGAGCATGGTATGAAAGATTGCATAACTATCTTATTCAAATTGGTTTTCAAAGAACTAATGACAACAACAGTTTGTACATAAAGGAAGGACCAAATAATAAGATTGTTTTGGCAAAAATATTTGTAGATGATACTTTGTTCACAAGAAATGATGATCTTTGCAAATAATTTTTAGAAAAAATGAACAAGGAATTTGAAATGTCAATGTTTGGTGAAATCAAATTCTTTGTTGGTCTTCAAATTCAATAGAATAAGATTGGCATCTACATCACTCAATCTAAATACATCAAGGAGATACTGAAAAATTTTGGTATAGAAGACTGCAAACTAGTTGGGACTCCTATGTGTACTAGATTAAAACTCACCAAGGATGATGACTCAAAGGAAGTGAATCAAACATTGTATAGATCTATGATTGGAAAGTTGTAATATGTAGTGCACACAAGACCAGACATTGCCCTTGTAGTAGGAATTGTAGCAAGATTCTCAGCAAAACCAAAAGAAAATCACATGATGGAAATCAAAAGGATCATGAGATACTTAAAAGGAACTAAAAATTATGGATTATGGTATAAACTTGGAGGAAAACTAGATTTAAAGGTGTTCACTAATGCAGATTAGGCAGGAAATATTGATGATAGAAAGAGCACAAGTGGAGGAGCTTTCTTTCTTGGAAAAAGGTTGGTTTCTTGGACAAGCAAAAAGTAGAATTGTACATCTCAATCCATAGCAAAGGTTGAATATCTTGCAGTAGCAGTAAATTGCTCAAACATTGTGTGGTTTAAACAATTATTGGAAGCTATGAAGCAAGAAATCAAAGAACTAGTTGTTATGTTTTGTGATAACACAAGTGCAATTAACATCTCCAAGAATCTAGTGATGCATTCAAAAACCAAGCATATTGCCATAAAATATCACTTTGTTAGAGAATTGGTGCAAGAAAAGGAAATAAGATTGGAATATGTGCATACAAAGGAACAAATTGCTAACATATTCACAAAACCTTTACCTAAGGATTCATTCTTGTATCTAAGAGGTAAGTTAGGGGTCATTCCCTCATCTGAAGCTCACTAAAATATAATTTTAGTGATGCATCAACAGGAACAGAATTGAAGATCTATCAGTTGATGCAGCAAACCAATAAAGACATTACATATGAATCAGTACATCAGGTACAATACTATTCAATTGTTTTGAGTTATCTTTGGCATATGTTTTCAAAGAGGGAGAATATACTATCATATCTTTCTGAAATTTGCAAAATTATGACAATTTGTGTAAGAGGGAGAGATTATTATGAAAGAGGGAGTTTTGTATTCTGTCATTAAAAGACTTGTTTTCAAATTTCATTCTACTATGACATGTTGCGTTGCCATCAATGCCAAAAAGGGAGATTTTTGGATACAATTGTTCAATTGTGTGTTGTCTTTGATGTCACACAAATGTCATATCAGTCATCAGATAGTGTCTACCAAGCTCAGAAGGTCAGCAAGGAAATAAACAGTGTCTATCGAGCCCAAAAGGTTAGTAAAGATAATTTGCAGCATCTACCTAGTAGATAGTTGATTACCGAGCTTTCAAGGTAATCAAAGAAATTTAGTTCTTACCGAGCTCACTCGGTAATCAAAGAAAATGTGACAAAAATAGTTCTTACCAAGACCACTCGATAATCGAAGAAAATGTAACAGAAATAGTTATTATCGAGCTCACTCGGTCATCAAAGGAAATTCGAAAGAAACTATTATTACCGAGCTCACTCGGTCATCAAAGGTAATTTGGAAGAAGCAATTCTTACTAAGCTCTCATGAAGGGATTCAATTCTTACTAAGTAAACTTGGCAACCAAAGGACTTTAAGGATATTGCAATGTTAACCGAGTCAAGAAGGTTAACTCAAGAAATTTTTGGAAGCAGTATCTACCGAGCAGGGTCGGCCAGTAAAGGATTTCACTATCTTATGAAATAATGTTTATTTTTTTAGAGTAATATTTGTAGCCAACTGATGTATGGTTTATTGGTAAATGTAACATGTGAATGAGCCGACTTGACAATCTAAATGGTATAAGTAAGAGGTCAAGTTGCAAATTCAAAAAGTGTGGAAGAAAAAAGTATGAGATATGAAAACTAATTATTGTGGAAGCAAATTTGAAGGATGATTAGAGATTATTGAGGAGTAGTAGAGTCATATTTGATCAAGGAGGATCTAATGATGCTGAACAGAGACCTATAATTAGAAAATTCAGTTGCATCTTGCTCAAGTCAATTCATTTTTGCTTCTAATCATTGTAGTAGTGATTTCAAATCTCTTAACAAAGTTGGTTTAACAGCCATTTTGTAAATCTTCTAACAAGGTGACAGTTTAGTCGAATTGTTCTAAAGACCTCTAGCAAGGCCACTCCTAACAAGGTGATTAAATCTTCTAATAGGGTCACACCTAACAGTGTGTATTGTAACCTTTAACAGGGTTGGCTCCTAACAGAGCTCACTTCAGAAGAGTGAAAAATTGGTGACTAGTTACATGGTGGTTTTTCCCATATTGGGTTTCCATGTTAAATCTGGTGTCTCTTGTGTTCACTTTATTTTTAGCTAAATGCATGAATGCTTGAAAAGAAAGTAATAGTTTAAGTTACCAAGTTACAGCATTTTTTTACCAAGTATAAGCAGTAACTAGATCTTTAAGACATCTAAGAGATTTATGGATAAATTTTTGTGAGTAACTAATTCACCCCCCACCCCCCTCTTAGTTACTCTATCTTTAATCCCAACACTTTATATGTTATGTACATCTTTTCATCTTCTTCCCTTTTATTGCATCATCACATATTCTCCTTTTTACATATTCTCTGCCTTTTTGACATAAATGGCAAAGGTGTACTCTATATGGTTATTCCAAAATGTGACAAGAAGTCAAATGTACCTTTAAAATAAATGACATTGTCTTGTTCCAATTTTCTTGTGTGAAATGCAATCTAAACTTCTATTGATAATTCCATCATGTGATCAACTATGGAGAATTTTTTATCATGGATAAGGGTTTTGGCATGTATAATGTGTTTATGCAATGCATTCATGTTTGGAAGAATCATGCCTTGTATATCTACAAGTGTGGCCCTTATCCTAGCTTCTTCCTTTAGTAATTATGCTTGCATATCAGTTAGAAATTTGATCTTGGTGTAATGAGCAGAAGTGTAGCTTAGGTCAAGTGAAAGCTGGTGTGCACTTGCATTTAGATCTTCATCTATCTTGGAGAGTTTATCTTTGATTTCCTATGTAAAGATAGATGTATTACATATTTTACCAAATAGATAAGTGACATCATTGGTAGAGGTTTCCAATGAGCTAAGAATAGTAGACAAGTCTACTTGATAGATTGCAATCTACTGTGCAACTAGCTCCAATACTTTATTTTGAAATTTCTTCTCTACTCTTTGCAACAATTTTTCTTGCCCATTTAGATCTTCATTAAATTTCTAAATCACCTCTACTAATTGATCAAAAATAGGTTGAGAAGTATCAACCTTAGTGTTGAGTGCATCTACAAGAATGTTCTTTGCATCTTCTATCACTTGATGTTCTTTGTTTCTCTCCTCTCTAAGCCTCTGTTGCTTAGCTTTCTTCTAGAACAGCTCACCTACTATATGCATTTGATAGGATTTAGAGTAAAGATATCCAAATTTAGAATAACTATATCCTCATCAAGATCAATGTCTTCTTCCTTGTCTTTCCCTTTGCTAGAAACTTTAGTACAAGGTTAAGGTTTACTCTCAACTATCTTTGTACTAGCTATTTGCGTACATGCAATAATAACAATAGTAGAAATGGAAGGAATGGAACTAAAAGTAGATATTTCACTAATTTGTAGAAACATCTTGTTGTGGAGTAGTCAAAATTGATGAATGAGGAAGCATTGACTACTTGGTAGATGAAGTGTTGGTCACTTTGGTCAATGAAATAGTGAGCTAAATGGGTGTAAAGATTGGTTGAGTGCTTGGATTTGCAATTTTTTCCACAACCAACTTGGCAGAAGCTTTCTCTAAGCTTGATTGCATTAAATCTTTTCTTGGAGAATAAGGAAGTGAGGCTATAGCTAATGTTGTAATATTTTCAAGGTCAATTTCCTCAATGCTCTGAATCTCAGGGAGATTCTCCTCAGTGGCTTCTTGTTCTTGCTCCTTATCATCTTTATTTTCATCAATTTTTTCTTCTTCATCATCATTGTCCTCTTCTTTCTTGTCATCTTCATTATCATCTTTATCACTAATATGAATAACAAAATCACTCTTCTGGTGAAGATTGTAGATTTTTTCCATGTATTAGTGGCATTCCTCACCGCATGTTCAATGTCATTAATTAGTATCAAGAAAGTGTTTAATTTCAAGGTAAGCTTTTCTTCATTCTAATTCATAGACTCTTTCACTTCTTTATCAATAAAGCTTAGGATGAATTTCCTCAGAGTCTTCTCATATTTGTCCTTTATAATTTTCTTGGAATATTAACATCTTGGCTTAATTTTCTCCATCAATTCATTGGGAATCTAGTGTGCAAGTTGGTTAGTTGAATATTTTCATTTACCTAGTTTAGACATAATCATGTCTTCAACTTTCTTCTTTTCCTCTACATATCTAGTCTCATACCTTAATGATTTAAAATTTTCCATGTTGGCTCTAGAATCAATCTCTTTTAGTTTCTCTTGAAATGTAGGTGGAGGTTGTTTAAAAACAATATCCTCTACTTCTTCACCCAATTTCAATTTCTTTTTAGATGTTCTTCTTGTAAATACTGTAATAGATGACTTGATAGGTTTGGTTATAATAACCTTACCTTTCTTCTTAATTGGCTCTTCTTCTTCTAATTTTTTTCATTTGCCTCATATTTTTCCATATCATCTCCTTTACCTTCTATCAATAAGAGAGTAGAACTAGTTTGTCTCAATTTTTCTATCCTTTTCTTTCCTTTGCGTATAGCCTGAGGAAGTTTTATCTCTAGTTTAATTATGGCTTTTGGCTTCATCATATGTACTAAAATATGTGGCCTTGGGGTCCACAAGTTCATTCAACAATGCCTCAATAATATCCCTGGTGTCATTAATATATACTTCATAGCCTAGAGGCTTGACCCATACTATCCTTATTTTGACTACTTGTATGTACACTTTGTCACAATCTACCATTAAATAAACATCATCCTTGTAGTCTTTTACAAGTTTCTTTGGAATTATAAATCTATTATTTATCTTATCCTTGAAAGAATCAAAATAATTGTCTATGAAATTGACATAATTTTCACCCATCTCTTCTATATTCTCATTGATTTGATATAGTACAAGTACATCTTTTCTCCATACAACTATACCTTTTGAAGGGAAAAACTTTTTTACAAAGAAGAATAAACAAGTTAAAAGTGAACCAAACTTACATGGGTTATTCTTCAAAGTTCTAATTCTTTCCATGTTTTTGTTGAATTGGTTCAACATCAGCTCTGCAAGATTGAAGGACATGTTGTTCTTCACCACTTTGAAAGTGAGTTCTAGTGCTTTACATGATACACTATTGAGTTTACTAGAGCTATATATTCTATGTGCAATTACATGAATTCTAAACTTCTAAAATTCTAAAATTCTCAAAGCATGTTTGGGATTTGGGTTTAACCTTTGGCTTCCAAGTGTTGATGCTCAGGTTTCAATGCACCATTCACACACAACTTTTCCAAAGCTTCATCCATTTCTAGGGTTCCTATGTCTTGAATTGAACAATAAAAATGCAAGTGAATTTCATTAACCATAAGTACCTTTGGTGGAATCTATGATTGAGCTCTAGTATGATCAAGTGTTTCCACAATTGTTGGACTCAACTTGAAGTCTGGTGCTTTCCACTCAACTCCTCAAACCAACATTTTAGATCCCTTCTTGGTTTTTTTGTTGGATGATTCCATTTCTCGGTAGAGTTTATGGAAACATAGAAAACTTCAACAACAAATCACACAGATCACTTGGATGCATAGAAATCTCTCTTTGCGTATAGCTCTTGAAAATTCATGATGATAAATCAATTCAATTTCACCATTTTTAACAAATTCCCCTTACCAATTTCCATAAATACTTGGTAGATTTTCTTTCTTGATGATAAACTATATTTTGCTCAATTTGAATTAATTGCTCAGTAGAGCCTATCATGACTCGGTGTCCACATAATGACTTAGTTACTCTTGACCTTGCTCAATAGGGTCTTTACAACCTGACCTAGCCCAGTAAGGCCCAAAATTTTCTCAAACAGTTAGTGATTCCTTTGAATCTTGAATGCTAATATGGATCTTCCTTTTTGCTAACTGGAACTGATGTGAGATGGCTACTTCAGAATCTTAGTTCTAGTTATCCTTGTGGGAGATCAAGTAAAAGTTTTTGAGTCACCCAATTCTTGAGTGACATGTGCTTCATTGCTTAGACTTATTTTCCTAGAAGATTTCATAATTCATTAGTGTCCCATATACTTTGTGATGTTATCAGCCTTGGCTTTCTTTTCATCTTCAATTCTCCTAGTGTTCATATAGTTCTTGGTAAGATGGCCAAGTTTTGTACAAATGAAATATCTTCTAGTAGAGTCTTTTTTCCTTATGTGATGTTTTACACATTTTATTCCAATGTGTCCAAATTCTACATAGTGATGACATCTACACCATGTGTTGTAGTCCCAACCAAATATAGCTTTTACAATATGCTCTACTAGGTTCAATATCTTGGTTTTGCACTTAGAAGATTTGTGCTCATGCTTCTTGAATTTTTGACATTTGCCTTCAAATGTAGGTTTCTCTTTGCATTCATTAGCTTTATGACCATGCATATTGCAATTGTAGCAATTTTCATTGAATTTAGCTTTACCATTACTCCAATATTTGTTTCATGTATGACCTAGTTAACCACAGTGATTGCAAATAGGTTTTTTATTCTTTTGAGCTCCTTTCTTGGATGATTCACCTTCTTCTGTATATTCAATTCATGCTTTACCTATTGGATTTTCTCATTTAAATAATCCATGTCTTCTAGAGATTCTATTATCCTCTCATTGTTTTGATTTTAAGTGTTTAGATCATTATGCAATCTTTCATTCTATGATCTTAGATTCATGATTTCTTCATTTGCATTAGTAAGCTGATCAATGAAGTCTACCTGTTGAAGGGATAAATGTTGAATTTCATTATTCTTTCCTTCTAATTCTTCTTTTATCTTGTTTTTATCTTCCATGACTTCACACAATCTTACTGACTGAATTTCTTGTTCTCTTTTCATCTTTCTAACTTCTTCATGAAGGTTACCATTCTTTTCTAATAGTTCTCTAATTGCTTCATTAGCTTGATCTAAATTACTTTTTGAATGGATAGCTTCAATTCTTTCTTCGGTGTAGAATTTTTCATTCATATGTACTACAAGATCTTTTCTTCTTTTTAGGGATTGAGAGAGTTTCTCTTTTATTTTCTTAAGTTGCCCAATAGCCAATTCCAAGTCTAGCTTTTTATTATCAATAGCCTTATCAAGTTTGAATACCTACATTACCTTTGATCTTTGCTCAAGCTATTAAACTTCTTCTTTGAGAACCACAGAGCTCTAATACCAATTATTAGAAATATTAGATAGGCTAGGTTAGTAAGAGGGGAGGGGTGAATTAGTAACCAATAAAACTTAATCTTAATTCACCAATTAATCCTTCATATGTATTCTAATCTAATTGCATGCATTAGAAACAAAAAGCATTAAAATATTCATAACACTTTGACACACAATATGGTAACCTAGAAACCTTCCAAATAGAAAATAAAACTAGCGTAGGGATGATACCCACAAGCTTTAGTACTGTAGTATAAAGTTGTTCTATTAAGGCTTACAATGATCACTTATGATGATCTACCTTATTAGAAATAATAAGAATTGCTAGGTCCACCTTGCAAAAGGATTTACAAACATACAATGAAGTATGCACTTGATAAAGAAGAGGTTTAAAAAAGACTGTTAAGTATATCTTTTGGAAGAATTTAACTTTTTCACCTATTAGGATGAACCAATGGCTGATCTCTAATCTGTAACTTGAATTGTTGAATGAGATTCCTTTAGAGTGTAATGATCACCTTGCTGTGATAGATAAATCTTTATTGCTCCTTATACTACTTGTAGCCATCAACTTCTTCTCTTAGTGTATCTTCTTAATATTTCATTCACTCATATATATATATATATATATATATATATATCGGATGTGATACAATACATTACATATATACCAATCCAATTTAGAATTCATCAAAGTCAACTGCAATAGAAGTTTCACCAAAATACACAAATTGAGCCCATTTGCAGGTACTTAGGTTTTGAAGACAAACTCGATGAGGTTCTGACACTCAGCAACCATTGTCAATGCTTGGCATTGTCATGCTCTTGGTAAACATAGAAGCTTGGCTCATACTAATCACTTCCAAGTAGTTTGAACTCAGTTTGCATTGGTGACTCAATAAACACTATGAAACTTGACATATAAATTGAATCACTTGGTTGACACTGTAGACACCTAAATCTAATTACACCACTTCGGTAATCCTATTTAGTTATCTCTAAA
The DNA here is from genome assembly GCA_028749045.1 of Cupressus sempervirens. Lineage (NCBI taxonomy): Eukaryota > Viridiplantae > Streptophyta > Pinopsida > Cupressales > Cupressaceae > Cupressus > Cupressus sempervirens. Next base: position 462,541,550 of record CM053793.1, read on the forward strand.
GGCATCATTAATTAAATTCTTATTTAATTAATCCTTTTCCATGCCCTAGTTAATTAATTTAATTAATCACCTATAGTCCTAATTGATAAATCAAATAACCCATTATTTATCAATTAATCCTATTCTCCTATCTAATTCCAAGAATCCCCATTTATTAAATAAATCTATTCAATAAATAAAGCCCTCAAATCTAATAGCCCCTAACCTATCCTTAATCCTCCATTTAGCCTAATCCACCCCATCCACCATACTAATCTAGCTTAGTCACTAACTCACCCACCCTCATCAATACCATCCACTTGCACATCTCTAACATCCCTAATCTAATCCTAACCCAAGCCTAACCCATCCCCTAATCATTTGCACAATCCTAAATGAACTTAAGACTTTCCTAAACCAAGCCAAAGTCTATCCCCTCAAAATATCCCAACCACCAAGCCATAAATGCTCTCACAAAGCCATAAATGACTCTTACAAACCCATTTATTGCTCTTACAAGCCATTATGAGGGTCTTTATGAGCTTTGAGCCTCCTTTGTTGACCCCTCAACCCCTCTTTCTCTAACCAACCACCCTGTGAGATGTGTCACCTCCTGATTGGCTGTAGACAAGCACAATCCATGTGCTCTCCTCTCATTCAATCTGAGCCCTCCATAAGCTTTCTCCTTTCCTTCCATCCTAGCCATCGATCCCTGAAGCCCTTTGCCTATTTAAGGAATCCCCTCCCAAGCCATTTAAAATCACAATCCATCAAGTAAAGTTATAATGCCATTTTGAGATCAAGTTTTACATCTACATCCATTATCCACATCCAAAATCCAAGAATCTCCATTGAAGCAAATTTGAGCACCAATCTTGAGCATACATCCCTAAAGCACAAACCTTAATTAGACATAGCGAATCAACAAAGAGCCATTCCTATTGGGAGAGTATTTCAATGGCTCATATTCCCAATTAAGAACCCTCTTTTGTCTATCTTGAAGTTTATGTTTGTTCTTAGTTTGTAGAAGCTTTATTTAAATTTTGTTTCTCCTAACATGCTAACAACTCACGTATACAGACACTGCATAGCTCAATCAACACTACCACTATGAGCTCGATATAAACGGAACCACTTGGTTGACACTATATAGCTCGGTCAACACTAGATTCACATTGCTAAAATTTCAAACTCAGTAATCACTAGAAAACTTGGTTTACACTAAGAAACTCAATAAATACTATGAAACTTGATTTACATTGATAATCATCAACTTGGTACATACTGCTCAATGCAAATTGAATATTATTCCTGGAATTCAGTAGCAACAGTAGAACTTGGTATAGCTTGAATTACTTGGTTAACACTATAGAATGCAAGATAAGCTCAGTATCTACTAACCATCTAATTAAGTGTGTGTGTGTCACTAATAAAGAACACTTGACAGAAATATCAACAAATATGTATATGCTAGAAAATATTCTAAAATGTATACAACTTAAATGAATAATTTCCATCATTTTCATAAGAATCATAAGGTTAACACTAAAATCATTGTTAAGATTGTAGATGGGATCATAAATCTAACTAAAACTAAATTCTAGTATATGACATGTTAATTCAAATTATAATTTTAACTTATGTTATAATATTAATTTACTATTAGACTTAACATTCTTTGATTTATATCTTAGGAAACTTAATTTTATTTTAATTAAAAGCTAATCCTAATTCTAAATGTATAACTACACTCCAAACTTTATGTTAGAATGGTATTTTGTCTTTGCAAATTTGTTTTATATTGTCAACTATTTTCAAATAAATAAATATTTAGCTACAATACAACTAATATTAAAACCACTAATTTTTTTTTTTTAAACTTAATCTCATCAAATTTATAGTAAGTCAATGAGCCCTTGGTCTACCAGTGAAGTTGAAAAGCCTATAAAGAGCCTACCAGGGATCAAGTCTCGCTTTCACATTGAAAATGAGATAAACAATGGATTGTATGAACTTTTGGAATTTTATTGTGAATTTCATTCCTTGTCCAATTATCCACTCAACTTTTTGTTTTGAGTTTAATTTTTGTCTAATATTTTACATAAATATAAACACATGATGGTCATTGATTCATGATTTCTTTCTAAAAAAATTATTAACTCTATATCAAATATCAAACAAATGTTTCTTCCCCATTCTTTTCCATGTACCTGGACTTTGAATGGGGGCAACAAGCTAGCTTCTATTAACATTCGTTGATTTAAATATATAGGGAAATATGCCATTTGTGGATCAAAAATAAAAAATAAATTATATATATATATATATATCACTATAAAAATCTTATAATATAAAGTGAGGAATAAACAAGAATAAATGAATATTTATTTTCAGTAAATCAATAAACAAAACTGCCACTCAATTAAGGTAAAATTTTGAATTGCAATTGTATATTTGATCATCCATCTTCCAAGGTGGAGAATTATGTAATATAACTTGTCAAAGTTTTTTCAAATTTTCGAAAGCTTTTTTCACACTATAATCAAATAAATACCTAATATGAGAGAGGATAGCCCCTTCATTAAGAATGTCTATTATTTCTTCATCTTTGTTAGCAATGCCCCACATTGTCTTAATACTACTGCCAAGTGTTTACCAATAACTAGACTAGTCAGTGGTTTTTGGTTCCCTTCCATCCAACTTTCCCTATGAAGATCCTTTATAAATACCAGACTTTTTTATTTTCTGGCAACAGTATATTATCCTTACCTATTAGAAACTCTTAGTTTTGATAATATTGATTCACTTTAAGTGTCTATTTTGCCTTAGTAGCACCATCATGTATGGTCATATTGCTCTCAATACTTAGCAGCAAAGGATGTTGACCATGGGCTAAGCTCAAACCATGGGTACCCACCAAACCAAAGGTTACTTCCTTATCACCATAGTTACTATGAGCATTATTTTCAAAGAATTGTGAGGCACTATAGCTAGGCTTGACATTGGAATAGCCATAGAGAATATTTATATAATTTTTTTATAGATTAAATTAGTTTTTTAATATATATTTTTTGTTAAAATAAAAAGGCTACATATGACGGGGTGGGGGTCCTAGCTCGGTTGGCTAAATCTTCCCTGTTGTAGGGGGTTGGTCACGGGTTCTAGTCTTCCCCGTCCCTGTGCTACCAGTGGGCGTATCACGCTAGCGCTATCGGTCACGTTAAAAAGTTTACCTAGTGCAATGCAGTTTATAGGGGGGGTCGTGCTGCACCCGATTCCTGCAGTCTAAAAAAAAAAAAAAAAGGCTACATATGACTGATAGGGATGACTATCTATTAATTTTAAGCTATCAAAATTGAAATAATCCATTTGGTAGTGAATTGGGTTGTTCTTTCTTTCTTGTGTGCTTTGGTTGCTAAAAAGGTTCCAAAGACATCAAAAATACAAAAGGATACCAAATTGGGTGAGGAAATATTAAACTAGTATTTGTACCTTAGTGTGTAATTGGTACATTGTATATGTATAAAATATCAACAAAATATTTGTCCCTCTTCCTATCTCTCCCTCTCATCCTCTCTATATCTTTTTATATCTTCTATCCCACATTTCTCCATCTCCTCTTCATATGCTCTCTCTCTCTCTCTCTCTCTCTCTCTCTCTCTCTCTCTCTCTCTCTCTCTCTCTCTCTCTCTCTCACACACACACACACATACAAATTATTATAACATATCAAATAACTATGTATTGAAATTGTAAAATATTAAAAATCATTGAAATTTATAAGTTTACATTTTTTAGATACTAATTTTTAAATCTATATTATCTCTTAACTAACATTTGAAATAGTGATCCATTTATAAATATTAATTTTTATATAATTGTACAATCATTATAATATATTTAGTAAGTTTGCATTTGAATTAAATTTTAATTTTAATTTAAATTATTATACACATAGGATTAATTCTACTTATTTAATTATATAAATTTGTGATTAATAGTTAAGCTTTTTTAAAATTAAAAATAGACTTAGCCATTGAATATTTTATTTATATATAACTAGTTTGATAACTCCACATGAAAACACTTGAAAGAAAACCTTACTTCCTTGTTACTATACAAACTAGAAAAGGGAGAAGAAAGAAGAGAGAGCCAAAGTAAATTAATGACCAAATAGTATCATTTTTTATGAGGTTACTTATCTCTAAATGATTTTTCAATACTTGGGAATGTGATAATGAATCAATCATACTTCCATCACACCCCAAATTTTCTAACAAATTAGCCACTCGATTATCTTTACAAAGAGTATGTAAAATATGTACCTCAGAGAAAAGATCTAACAATTTCCAAGATTTCTCCATAATATACGTTAACCACAAATTATGAATATGTCTATCAATGCATGCCCTAATAATTACCAAAGAATCACCTTTAGTATGTATATGATTATGCCCACCTCTCTTGGCCAGAGCTAAACCATGAAGTAGAGAAATATCTTCTACAATTTTAGTAGTGCCTAGCATAATAAATGTGTCTTTGAAGGCACAAGGATTACCCAAATGATCACGAATAACCACTCCAATACTAGATAAACATGGGTTTCCCCTCTACAAACCATCAAATTTATTTTAATAAAAATTAACTCTGGAGGAGACCAATTAATCTTAGACCTTTCAACATGCTTAGCAATGTTCCACTGAGGAATTGACACAAAAATAATAGAAATTACCTTCCAAACTAGTGCAAGAGAACCTTAGGATAAGGAAAAATCCAAAAAAAAAAATTGGCTTGTAAATGGTATAGCCAACCATTTGATTAATAAGGACTAAAGATAAAGTCCCATGGCATGTTTAGGAAGTGTGGATAAGTAAGAGGTAGAGTTGAGTCACAATTTTAGCAATTAGAACTTGATAAGCCTAGAAAGGCAAAATTTGCTCAATAAGGGCAAATATGGAAAAATACATTAGAATTGGGTAAGAAGTGATTTGAAATGGCATTTAGGTTTTATTAGAATACTTTAGGAGGTTTGAAGTAAAATTGGACCAGTTTAGAAGGCCAAGAAGCTATATTGCGAAAAGTTGTCAAATTGCTCATTGATAACTTTGTAATTTTTGCAAAGTTGCAATGACAATTTTTGCACTTTTCTAGGAAAATGAAAGATGGGTACTTTTAACTTGAACCAAGGGTCTAATTAATTTTATGAAGTCTATATAAGCCCTATCCAACTCATTTTGAGGGGTTGGTTATGCACTTGTGCAGATAGATCATGTGGGAATAAGCATTTTTGCTAATAGAAAATGTGTTGATGGAGGATTTCTTGAAAAGTTTGATTGGTGTGCTTAATATTTTGGATGCTTACTATTTTGGATGGATTATAAACTTAGGATCATGTGAAGACTCTTTAAAATCTTGTTTCAATACTTAGTATTCATTTTTTTGGGTTTACAAAATTATTTAGTTTCTTTCTTCCTATTGTCCAAGTTTGAGCAATTGCCACAAAAATGGCTAAAGCTTGGTCTCCCATGGTTGAAAACCTATGGACTTTGGGAATAAATTAATGGCCTCTATATACTATTTGAATACTAAATTTGGAGGTTTTTGAAGGTCTTTTTCTATTTTTTCAAGCAAGCCCTAAGCAAGCTAGTAGAAGCTTGGCAAGACATAGAGATGCTTACAATAGAGTTTTAACATGAATAGTGGATTGGCATGTGCCAATATTGAATGGGAAATGGTGGAGTATGGTATTAGGTGTCCAAAAACTAGAGTAAAAGGTTCAAAGAAAAGTATAGACCATTTGATAAGTTGATTTTTTGGCATTGTCCTTGAAACCCTCAAAACATGGGTTTTCTAAAAACATACTATATGGACACCATGGGAACATAATACCTAGAAAATATTTAAGTTTAGGTCAATTGGAAACAAATTCTACTAGAAATCTATAGGAATTTTTAAGATTTTTTTCAAATTATTTTATATTCCTTATTTTTAGGAGGGCTAATATGGGCTCTTAGGGCTACAAGGACAAATAGAGCAATATTGAGTTGTGGGTCTATGAAACTTAGAGAAATTATGTAGAATGACATGAAATGTGTCAAAAAATCAAGAGGGGAGTTCAAACTTGATTTTGACTTACTAGTAGCATTTGGTGGAGTTTTGGTTTGCTAAGCCAAAAGGTGCATAGTTAGGGTTTTGGGAGTTAGTGGAGTAAAACTTGAATTGATTGGAGAGTTTCTTGGTGAAAGAGGATTAGGAGAGAGTCCTCTAGGTTAAAGTTAGAGAAGAGATGCCAAGAAGACTAATAAGTAGGAGTGGTAAAAAAAATAAGGCTCTAAGTGAAGAAGCTCCCCATCAAAGTGGTATCAGAGCCATATGATTAATGTGTGTGGTGGTATGGTGTATCCTATTGAATCAAGTGGGTCTTCAAAGATGGTTACCAATGTAGAATTGGATAAGGAGGTAGATGAGCATAAGAAAATCATGGAGGAGAAAACTAAGCTTTTGGATGAGGCCATAGAAGAGATGAAAGGAAAACTAAAGGAAATGGGAGAGGAAGCCCTAGCAAAGGAAGATGAAGACACTAGCACCAATAAAGGAAAAAAAAAGGTAGATTTGGAAGATCAGATTCCTAAACCTGATCCTCTATTTGGTGAGCAAGAACCATTCCTCAAAACCCTCAAAGAATTTGGCAGTAAGGATCTTGAGAATATCTCACTATTCTATGGGATGATAGATGTAGAAGTGATCCTAGAATGGATTGGGAACATTGAAAACCATTTTGAATGTGAATGGATAAAAAAGGCTCAAAAGGTAAGGGTGGTCAAGACAAGATTGAAAGGGAAGACACTAACTTGGTGGCAGTTTGTGCATGAAGAGGAAAGAGAGAGTGAAGGGAAGAAACCAATAGCCAATTGGAAGGCTATGGTGGCAAAGATAAAAGAGACCTATTTACCAAAGGACTATGAGATTCAAATCCATAAGCAAAGGTAGAATCTCAAGTAGAAGGATCTTAATGTGGCATCCTACACTAAAGAGTTCCAAAAGCTAGCCCTAAGGTCAAGGGTGCGAGAAGAAGAAAGTACCAAGCTAGAAAGGTACTTTAATGGCCTTAAGTGGTCTATACAAGATGAATTAATCTTATTCAATCTTACTACCTTGCAAAGTTATTTCCAAATGAATATAAGGGTGGAAGACAAGTTGAGGAAGAAGAGTGATTCAAACTCTAAAGGCAGAGGTAGGAGTAGAGATTTCAAAGGCAGCTCAAGAGGTGGTTCTAGTGGAAGGACCAATGATTAGAGCAGTTATGGGGAGTCAAAATGGACTAAGCAAGCCACTAAGACCAGTCAATGGGGAAGCTCCAACAAAGGAAGAGGATTCAATAATGGTGGTACAGAAAGGTATGGGAATGGAGTAGGGGATCACATTTTAGTAATATGAGGTGTTACCAATGTGGAAAGTTAGGGCATCCTACTTATAGTTGTCTAGAAAAGGCATCGACATCTTATGATGAGAAGAAAATAACCTATGTCCAAGAAGAATACATTCAGAAAATAGGGGAAGTAGATCTTGAACTAGAAAAGTGTGAGAACCTAATGTTGAGAAGAGTCTTTGTCAAAGAGCCAGTAAAGGAGGAAGCTAAGAAAAGGAGGGCACTTTTTGGGACTGCATGTAAGGTACTTGGAAAGGTATATAAGGTGATCATAGACTTAGGGTCTAATGATAATGTGATATTACAAGAAGTAGTAAATAAACTCGGTTTGACAAAGATTCCACATGTAAGCCCTTATTGGGTAATTTGGTTGAATAAGGGGAAAAAATTTTGGTGAATGAACAAGAATGGGTGGACATCACCATTAGCAAGTAACAAGTCATCCTATGTGATGTGCTTCCAATGGATGCTTGCCATCTATTGTTAGGGAGACCTTGGCAATATGATAGAGAGGTAGTGCATCATGGAAAGGAAAAAAAATACTCTTTCAAGAAGGATGGAGTAACCTATAGAATACAATCATTGTTGGAAGAAGATAAGGTAGAAAAAGCTACTACCAAGACATTGATAATTGTTGGGAAATAGTTCCTTAAAAACCTAAAGGAAGGTGAAGGAGTTGGGTCTGTTGTCATAGTCAAACCAAAGGAAGTGGAGACATCAGTGCAAGCATCTATACCTACAGAAGTATAAGAACAACTAGATAAGTTCAAGGATATCATATGTGATGGATCACCACCAATATTACCTCCAAAGAGAGTCATAAGTCATAAAATTGACTTCATACTAGGTTCATCACTACCAGACAAAGATGCATACAAGATGACGCCAGAACAAAATAAGGAGATAGCAAGGCAAGTCAAAAAATCTGCTTGATAAAGGGCTAATTAGGAAGAGCATTAGTCCATGTATATTAATATTTTTTTCTATCCCCTAAAATGGAGGTAAGTGGAGAATATGTACTTATTCTAAGGAAATTAATAGAATTACAATTAGGTATAGATTCCATATTCCTAGGATAGAGGATCTAATGGATTGTCTTGGTGGAGCTAGATACTTTTCTAAAATTAACATCAAGAGTGGCTATTATTAGATTAGGATGAAGGAGGGTGACAGTGGAAGTCTACATTTAAGACTACTAAGGGTCTCTATAAGTGGTTGGTAATGTCATTTGGTCTTACCAATGCACCAAGCACCTTCATGAGAGTTATGAATGAAGTCCTAAAGGATTATATAGGAGTGTTTTGTGTTTTATACCTAGATGAAATCCTCATATTTAGTAAAACAAAGGAGGAACACGTGAAAAACTCAGAAATGGTGTTGAGAAACCTCTAAGAGGAGAAGTTTATAGTGAACCATGAGAAGAGTGAATTCATGAAAGAGGAATTAGTATATTTGGGTTTATGGTTTCCCAAGGAAGTATAAAAATAGATAAGAGTAAGGTAGAAGCCATATTGAGTTGGCCTACTTCTAGATCTGCTACTAAGGTTAGAAGTTTCTATGGCCTAGCACAATTCTATAGGAATTTTGTGAGGAAGTTTACTGAGATTTGTGCACCCATGATGGATACCATTAAGGGAGGCATGAAGACAAAGTTCACATGGACCAAGGTTACAAATGAAAATTTTGAATGGCTAAAGAAGGAGGTGGCAACCCAACTAGTATTAGTCTTGCCAAGTTTTGAGAAGTCATTTGTGGTAGAGTTTGATGCGGGTAACATAGTAGTGGGGGTGGTACTTGTACACTCAAATTGTGTCACACTCTAAACCCTTTTATCGAAATGATTCCATGAGTTTGGAATGCTTGGATGTCAACTTAGAGCTCCCTATAAATGGAGTAAAAGAGAGTATATTTCAAGAATAAGAAGGCTCTTAGATGAGCCTTAGAGATACTCTTCTTGCTAGTAAACCATGCAATGGGAGGTTCCAAAGACAAGATGCAAGAATGCAAATGTCCCAAGGAGTTCCTCAAGGATGCAATGCAAATGAAGATTAAGCTAGAGTGAAATGCAAAGTGTAGCTATGCTAAGCATGTATATGAGTGTTAGAATCCAACTATTAGACTATATGATTTAAGATAAATTTAAAAATGAAAGCTAAGCTAAGCTAGAATGCCATGGATGAGAGAATGTAGACAAGAAAGAGAAGTTCTCCACAAAGCTCCAAAGAAACCTGTTAGAAAACCTGCAGCATAACAATATTCAAATGAGGGTGGATCCTTTGAGGGGGAAAGCCCTCTCCCTTTTAAATTCATATGGATGGTAGAGATCAAGATGAAGATGTTGGATGATCAATGGTGGAATTCAAAAAGAGGAGTGATCCATGTATACACACAAATTAACCAATAGAATATAAGTTGACTTGTCATATAAGACAAAAGTCACAAAGCCTTTTCTTTTAATTGCAAAATAGAAAAAGGACTTTATGTGTGCACTTTAAGTGGGTTCGAAGAATGGGGTCTTTTATTTAATTAAAAGGGGACATTTTCTTTTAATCAAATAATGAACTTAGGATAGCATAGTCAAACTATAGGTTATAATCAAATAAATTGATTATTAGCAATTTGGTCTAGGTAAATGATTAAATTAAATTAGCCAAAATGCTGAGAAGGGGGCTAATAGTCTAGATGACCATTTTTAGGTGATTACATTTTCCCATCTTTGACTAATGCATGATCGATCTAGGAACACATTATGTCAAAGAAAATCGAAGCCAAGTAGGCAGTGGTAGATATAGATGTCTAATTCCAAAGAATGAAATGCAAAAATAGATAGCAAGTCCTGAATGCATAGCCTGATAGCGGTAGTATTGAACACTATGAAGATGATGTTAGGATCCAAAAAGAATTCTAACACCTAGCAAAGAAAATAGATCGAGAGCAAGTCATAAGGTTAAACAAATGCCCCTAAGAAATAGATAGTTGTAACAATCAGCAATAGAGTATTTTTGTCCCGCTCGGGATCAAAATTGAAATGAGGTAAGGGAATGCAGAAACTAGCTAGACATGAGAAAATTAGAATATAGCAATGTCCAAGATGACAAATAGATTATTAGAACCCAAGAATGACTATAAGAAATTGATAAAATGCCCCAGTTTGACTAGAGTTGACCTTGAAGGATATAGCATAAAAATTAGGTCAAAACAAGTAGAAAGGTGATTTTAGACATGAAATAGTGAATTAAAGTAGATAAGAAGTATGGAAATGATGAAGACATGAAGAAATGAAGATGCCCCAGTGATGATTCGGAGATTAGACCTCAAACATTCAGCTAACTGCTCAGAAGAAAGTAGAATTTTAAAAGACAATTTTGACCATCAAAATGAACTTGAATTTGGATTTTGATCCCAAAAATGAATCCAGGACATCAAAATTATTTAAGAGGAAAAAATTTTATATAATGTGATGATAAGATAGAAAAGAGATGAAGCGAAAGATTAAGAAGGTGAAAAGACATGAACAAGAAGAAAGTAAAGAAATATATGAAAGGAGTTAGCCGATATGTCCACAAAAAGATGAAGAGAGAGCTCTCCCCATATGCAAGAATATAAGATTAAGCTAGAAAATGAACCTAAAATGTAAGCTAATATGCAAAGTGGTTTACCAGCAAGAAGTGCATAACATTTAGACTCTTAATTTCATCATTGAGCATTTATTAGGGACATCATGAAATCATACAACCATCACTAGTATAGCTATGAGGATATGAATATGATCGATATCAGATAGGTATGTGGAAATCCAATCTAAGCATAAGAGACATGTAAGTCAAGATATCTACATGATTAGATTCCCTAAGTTTAATTTAGCAAGATTACACCTATATCAAGGCATAAGCGCCAAGATAAACCCCAAGTGCGGTCTTGCGAAACAATCAAGGATGATACATTTGTAAGTCAAAATGTTGAATAGGTCAAGCATAAATGCTTACAACACTATAGACAAACAAAGTATACCCACAAGCAGAAATCAAGAAAACATGCCCCATGCCCCCAATCTTCTAGTCAATGACATCCTTGAAAGACTATTAGGGATGGAACATAAATAAACATTATAGACAGCACACAAAGTAGATAAAGATTAGCATAGCTCAATCGTTTAAATGTTTACGTGTGTGTGTGTGTGAGTCACTTGGCCATTTCTTCAAGACTTGATCTTGATAGTGAGAAATATCGTGATATCAAAGACCGTAGGTAAACTATCTAAAAAGTGTTGAAAAACACTTGATGTCAAGGTGGGGGAAGTGTTGAGAAACACTATTTTGTGAGTTGTTAAAGAAACCCTAATGCACAAGAATACCTCAATAGGCTAAGTAGCTATGCCCTTGAGACGAGGACAAGAAACAATTCCAAGCCAAGAAATGTGTAGCAAAGTGGGTGATTGAGACTAATAGACATAGGTGCAAGGGTTTCAAGTAGCACCTATTTCCAGGTTTTCACCACTTGACAGATTTTTTTCAGGACTTTTTTCAATTTTTTTGTATTTTTTTATTTTTGATTTTTTTGGTGATACATCAAAGCACCTATTGCTAGGTTTTCACTAAGATGATCATTTTTTCAGGACATTTTCTAATTTTTAGGATTTTTTTCAGCATCATATATGATTTTTTGGATTTTTTAGAAGATTTTAGAGATCACTAGTTCTCAAGCAAGATCACATCATTTTCTCCCAATGTCTAGCAAGGTATAGGACACAATGGATAAACAAGCCGATGGATAAGCAAAGATGCATAAGAAAGGAATATGAAGCAAGTGAAAGTGATCCTCAAGAACTGACTCCTCAAGAATACCCAAGCTAGGGAAAGATAACCATATAAAGTAGGTTTTGGATAAGCAATGGAAGAAATGAGCAAGATAGTGTGTAGGATAAGCAGTGAAGCCAACAAGTTTGATAGCATATAAGATAAGCGATGGAAGCCAATGAGTAAGATAGCATGTAGGATAAGCAGTGGAAGCCAATGAGAAAGATAGCATGAAAGTGTGTAGTCCAAGAGAGTAGACATGTCAAGAGGCCTATGAGAACCATGTTTCATTTATTATGATCAAGACCAAGGGGTCAACTAGATAGGATAGTGATGGGATAAAGCAATAAAAATAAAGCTCAAGATGGATGCTATAAGGGAATGAGAAAGAACAAATAGAGAATCTCATGGATAAGATAGCCAATATGCAAAGATAGCTCAACATTGTCAAGATCAAAGAGAGAAGAGGGGATAGATGGATGGTGGAAGAATTACACATGATGCCTGTTTGCCAGGTTTTCATCATGGTACTTATCCAAGCTGTCACAACAAGTAGTTTTCACCATAGGATGGATTTATTTCTCTTTACTTTTGCTACGAAGGTGCCACAAGAAGTGGTTTTCACCAAGGCACATTTTTATTTTTATTTTTTTCTTGTTTTTCCTTTTTTTTTAATTTTTAGAAAGAGCTCAAGCTTTTTGAATGTAGATAGTGCTCCTATAGGAAAGATAATTCATGATAAGCCAAGACCATAGAAAGGTATGCTCAAAGATGTTGATAGGGTGATGAAAGAGACATGGTAGTAGGAAGAATATATTGAGGATAAGAGTTCATGTATAGAAAGTAAGTGTAAGCTTTAAAGGATTTCATGAGGGTAGCTGAAATATTGGACAAGATCAACATTGACACACACCTTGAAGGGTATTGGAAAAATGGAGGAATCATGGATGAAATAGCTTGAGATTTAGATGTATGAGGTGGTAGAAGAGATTTGGAAAAAAGTGGAGTGGAAGGCTTTGGAATATTTTTAGAAATATTTTTGGAAGAAGATGGAATGGAAGCCTTTGGAAGCTTGAATGTCAACTTTGAAGTATTTTCAATCTTCAAGTCTTTTAAAAGAGACTTGCGAATCCATATAGCTTTAGATTTTCCTTTGGATACTTCAAAACACATTTCTTCAATAATGGGTTTAGGAACCCATATTTTCTTTGATTTAGCTTTTTTAATAGTGAACCTTTGAAGTCTCTTTTGTGCATTCTCCTTCTTAGTATTCACATGTATATTAGATGGAACATAGTGATCTTTCTTTTTAAATGGATTCTTATGTTTATTCTTACTTTCAAAGGACTTGATATTTGTGGATGAATAAGGCTGATATGACTGGTTGAGATGGATATATGGGTGAAAAGTCATCAAGGATGAGTGGCTTTGTTGATCTTGAGGTATGATGGGAGAGCTAGGAGTGGAAAGTCTAGGAGATGAAGGAACATAAGGTCCCAATAAAAATGGAAGGTATGAAGGCTTTAGCTCTAATGGATGAGTACAAAGGATAGAATTGGGATATGCAAATGGATAGTGAAAAGGGATCTTAACATCTTTAGAGTGAGCAACATGGTCAAAGCTATCAATAGACTCTTGAGTAGCTTTGATAGGAACAACACTTTTAATAGGAGTAGTTGAAGCTTGACCACAATTTTGAAGTGGATGTGGAGAAGTAGAACATGAGGGGATGCTTTGATCTTGACAAGTAGCTTTGGATAGCATAGGAAGAGAACTTTTCTCATAATTTTTAGTAAGCTTGAGGTAAATAGTGGAAGTGGTGTCTTCATCATACTTAGGAGGTGGATAAGATATAGGATATGGAGGGGAAAAATCTTGAAAGAGATGAAAGAGTGCTTGATCTTGATCTTTCTTGACATTTATAGTTTTTTCTTTTTGAGAGTTCTCTTGACATGGAGCCACTTCCATTTGAAACCCTAAAATTGGAGAGGGAGAATCAAGCAGCAAAGGCAATCCAGATTTCTATTTAAGGAGTCATCAGGTCACGAAAAAAAAAAAAGGTCAAGCATGAAAGCATAAAGTGCTGAAGGAGGTGCTAAGGAGTAAGAAAGCACAGTTACTCTGCTTCAATAGATGACCACAGATATGGTTGCATTGGTATGATGAGTAAGAAGACTCAAGGAGGTGAAGCTTGAGATGACAAGCTGTCAGAGCTGAAGTGATCAAAGCCAAGCAAAATGACTGAACTGAAGTGTGATCTAAAATCCGAAAAATATGTTGTAAGTTGTATCAGATCAACAAGCCATTATTGTTACTTACTAGCAATTGTAACAGATAGTTTAAATCCTATCAACTTAGGTTGGTTTAATAGCCATGTTATAAATCCTTTAATAGGGTGACATTCCAAGTGAATGTTCTAAAGTCCTTTGATCAGGCCCATTCCTAATAGTATGGTGAAATCCTCTAACAAGGTCACATTTAACAGTGTGTTGTAAGCCTTTAATAGGGCAGGCTTTTAACAGGGCATCACTTTAGAAGAGTGAGAATTAAGTAGCATGTTACTAGTGGTTTTTCCCAAATTGAGTTTGCACATAAATCACTATGTCATGTGTTGATCTTGCATGTTTTATCCTTGCATATTGATTTACTGTAATTTGCTAGGATGATTGATTTAAGCTTGGATGGATGAAAAGTTTATGGATTCACTATAATTTGAGAAAAAGTATTATTAGGGCATTTGGACTTTGGATAACTGATTCACCACACCCCCCCCCCTTAGTTATTCTAAAGAATTCTAATAATTAGTATCAGAGCCAAACTGTTGATTCAGTTTAAGGGACTATAAGAAGAAAAGATCAGAATGCCTAAGAGAGAAGTTTCCAAGCTCAACAAAGATAACTTTTTTGCATGGAAAAGTTTGATGAAGCTACATCTTGGATCCATAGGAGATTATGCCCAAAATTAAATTGTTACTGAACATGTTGATCCAACTAGTACTCTTACTACAGAAGATTTGAAAAACAAACAGGAACACAATTAGACAATGTTGGAGATTGCTTCTGCACTCAACTATGCTGAATTTGATGATATCAAAGGATGTAACACTGCATTCAAAATGTGGAAAGCCCTATCAGACATCTATGGAGGAGATCAAAATGTCCAAAGAGAAAAAAGAGAAAGCCTCAAAGGAAATTTTGATGATATGAAAATGGAGAAAAGCGAGAATGTTGCTCAGTATGGCACTAGAATAAAGGAAGTGGTAAGTGCAATAAGATGTTTGAGTGGTCAATTGGACAAAGATACTGTTAATAGTAAGTTCTTAAGAACCTTGCTCCCTATCTATGTTATTAGAGTATCAGCAATACAGGAACTAAGATGTGTACCAAGAAACAATCTAAGTTTTGAAGGTATAGTGGGTAGACTAACTGCATTTGAGTTATCCAACTTTGATAACTATAGACCTAAGAATGTTGAATCTACTTTTAAGGCCAAGCTATCATTGAAAGATGTTGAATAGGTGAAATCAAAGAAAGGAAGAAAAATAAAATATGTATCCAGTGACAGTAGCACTGATGAGGAAGATGTGGAACAATTGGAAGCATTGCTAGCTAGAAGATTTCACAGAGGCAAAGGAAAATTCAAAGGTAAGATGCCTCTCATTTGTTTCAATTGCAATGAAATAGGACATATTACTGCAAGGTGTACATAGAAAAAGGATTAAAAGGAAGGAAACAAGTACAAATATAGAAGAGAAGATGATAATAAAGATTACAAAGACAAAGGCAAGAAGTGTTATATTGCTGAAGAGAATTCTGATGATAATGATGATGAAGTTGTTTATGTAGCCATGAAGGATCAGCCTGATGAAGAAGAACCTACAGCACTGGTAACATGTATGAACAAAAATTATAGATGGATCATAGACAGTGGATGCTCACATCACATGACAGGAGACAAAAGTAAGTTTGTTAACTTTACTCAGTATGATGGAAATAGTGTTAGATTTGGTAATGATGCTCCATGTCAAATAAAAGGAAAAGGCTTCATTAAGCTCACAGAACAAATTTCATGTGATAATGCATACTATGTTGAAGGATTAAACTACAATTTTTTGAGTGTCTCACAGTTAGACAATGTAGGATGCAAAGTAGAATTTGGAAACAAAACTGCAAAAATCTATGGTACTGACGGTAAATTGATAGGAAAAGGAGATCAAACAAGAAGTAATCTATTTTATCTTGATATGGATGATGTTTCTTGTTTTGTTGCAAAGTTTGATGATGAATAGTTATGGCATAAAAGGCTATGTCATGTCAACTTTGACAATCTAGTCAATATCAGTAAAATGAAAAAAGTCAGAGGTTTACCAAAATTGACTTAAGCCTAATAATATTATGTGCAAACAATGTTAGCTAGGAAAGATGAAAAAGTCAAGTTTCAAAAGCAAAAACTATACATCTAAAGAAGTACTTGAGTTAGTTTATACTGACTTATGTGGTCCAATGGAAGTACAAAGCTATAAAGGAGATAAATAAATAATGTTGTTTGTTAATTACTATTCTAGGATGATGTCTGTTATGTTCTTAAAGAAAAAATTTGATGCTTTTCAAATGTTTAAGTGGTATGTGGCTAGAGTTGAAAAGGAAATAGGAAAAAGTTTGAAATGCTTGAGATTAGACAGAGGTGGTGAATTCACATCAAATGAATTTGAGATATTTTGTAATGACAAAGGAATCAAAAGACAAATGTCAGCTCTTAGAACTACCCCACAGAATGGAATTGCTGAGAGAAGAAATAGATCTATGATTGACTATGCTAGAACATTAATGATGGAAAAGACTATTGCTCTAAAATACTGGAGAGAAGTTGTAAGTGTAGTTGTTCATACACTGAATTGAGTACAAGTTAAGAAAGGTATTAATACAACACCTTTTGAATTATGGTATGGTCACTCACCCAATGTAAAAAAATTCAAAGTATTTCGTTGCAAATGATTTATCCTTAAAGATGCTAGAAATGAAAAATTTGATGCAAAAAGTGATGAAGGTATATTCCTTGGTTACTCCACTAGAAGTAAGGTATACAAGTGTTTGAATACTAACACTAACAAAATTGTGGAAAGTGCAAATATAAACTTTGATGAGCATATAGAAGTCCAAGTTGAAGAACCAAAGAGAATGAATGAATACAGAACCTTTGTGTATTCTTATGAAGGAATTCCTGTTGATGAGGATGTTGTCAATCAAATTGAAACTCAACAACAAATTTTAGTTTCAGTCGAGTCACAGCCAGTGAATGTTGAGTTAAATTCAAAAGCCAAGTAACAGAATGAAAGAAATGCACAATCTGATCCTGAAGTCAATACACATGAAAGAGATGAGGAACAATCTGACAACTCAGTGCATAGTGACCTTGAATTTGAAAGATCAAACATGGAAACAAGGACAGAACCAAGATTATCCAAATATGTAAAAAGACATCACCCAGCTGAACAGATAATTGGTGACAAAGATGCAAGACCAATGACAAGGAATAGACTAAGACATGAATCATGTCTGATTAGAAAATTTGAACCTAAGATAGTATATGGTGCATTACAAGATGATGACTGGTATAAAGCTATGGAAGAAGAGATTGATCAAATAAAGAAGAACAAAACCTGGAGTTTGGTTCCCAGACCAGTTGACAAGAATGTGATTGGCACCAAGTGGGTATTCAAAAATAAGATAGATGAGAATGGTGAGATTACTAGAAACAAAGCTAGACAAGTATGCAAGGGTTATGCTCAAGAACAAGGATTAGACTATGGAGAAACATTCACCCCTATTGCTAGAATGGAAGGAGTAAGAACTTTACTTGCATATGCTGCATATAAAAGTTTTAAAGTCTATCAGATGGATGTAAAGTCTTCTTTTTTAAATGGTATACTAGAAGAAGAAGTCTATATTGAACAACCAGAGAGATTTTTTGATGAGAACAATAGGGATATGGTTTGTAAATTACATAAAGCACTCTATGGTCTAAAAAAAGCACCCAGAGCATGGTATGAGAGACTTCACAAGTATCTAGTGCAAATAGGATTTGAAAGAACTAATGATAATAGCAACATGTACATCAAATTAGAAGAAGGTAAGGATATTATTGTATCTAAAATCTTTGTGGATGACATAGTTTTTGGAGGAAAGGAAGTGATTTGCAAAGGCTTTGCTAACAAAATGAAACATGAGTTTGAGATGTTTATGTTTGGAGAGATCAAATTTTTTGTTGGATTGCAAGTACATCAACAAAAACATGGTATATTTGTGACATAATCAAAGTACATCAATGAGATACTTAAAATGTTTGGATTGGAGGAGTTCAAACCAGTCAACACACCAATGGCAATAGGAAATAAGCTATCCAAAAATGATGTATCAGCTCAAGTCAATCAAAAAATGTATAGATCCATGATTGAAAAATTACAATATGTTGTACATAGCAGACTAGACATAGCATTAGCAGTTGGAATAGTGGCTATATTCTCTACTAATCCCAAAGAAAATCATCTCATAGTAGTAAAAAGAATAATGAAGTATCTCAAAGGAAATGATAACTTTGGTCTATATTACAAAAAGAATGAGAATTTTGAGCTCAATGCATATACAGATGCAGATTGGGGAGGCAACATTGATGACAGAAAAAGCACAAGTGGAGGTGCATTATTTTTAGGTAAAAGGCTAGTTACTTGGACTAGCAAGAAACAAACATGCACATCCCAGTCCACTGTAGAATTAGAATATGAGCAGCAGCAGTTAATTGCACAAACATTGTGTGGCTCACACATCTATTGAAAGGAATGAAAGAAGAGGTAACTAAACCTGTGATATTGTATTGTGATAACACAAGTGCTATAAACATATCCAAAAATCTAGTAATGCATGCAAAAATCAAGCATATTGCAATCAAGTATCATTATGTCAGAGAATTGGTAGAAGACAAACAAGTGAAGTTAGAGTACATTCACACAAAGGAACAAATTGCAGATATCTTCACCAAACCATTACCCAAGGATGCTTATGAATATCTTAGAGGCAATTTGGGGGTAATACCCCTAACTCAAGTAGTATAAAATAACAAGGAAGTTGCCCTGCATCAATAGGAATAAATCATTGAAATATCTGAAGAATGATGTAGAGGATGATAGTAGGAGTACTCCAAATGAGTCACAAGCATGGTGACAAAGGGAGAAGACATCATAGCCAAAGCTTATATTGTGTATATTAAAGATTCTACATCTTTGGCATTTATGTCAAAGAGGGAGAAATATGCAAAAAACTGATCAATACAAAGCAAGAGGGAGATATATGAGATTAGTAGTAAGGATGCAACAATAAAAAAAGTAGCAAACAATGTATACAATCTTGGTGGTAACTAAGTTGATCACTTGATCAGTTTGGTTTGCCATCAATGCCAAAGAGGGAGATTGTTGGAAATGATTGAAAAGATCATGAGGGAGATTGTTGGAAATGAATAAAAAGATCATACATAAAAAGTAATGGAACTGGTAAAGAATGTTCTCAATCATTGTTTTGTCATTGATGTCAAACTTGCTACTTGTAGGAATGACAATTGCTTTAGTGATCCAAATACTATCAATTGGTTGATAGACAAGGAGGAGGCAATCAATAAGATGTAACTAGAACACCTAGAGAAAGGTTGAAATTATGATGTTGTAATGAAGTAGAATGTTTTAGCTAAGTTATTTGTAAAGCCTAACTAAGTTCATTAGAAAGAGAGAGCTGAGCAAGCTAGTAAGTGTCGAACAGATTCCTAGTTGAAGCCGAGCAAGTTCAAACTTTAGTAAGTGTTGAGTGAACTTCAACAAGTGTCGAGCAAATACAAGTGTCGAGAAAATACAAGTGCTGACCAGAAACAAGTGTCGAGCAGATACAAGTGTTGAACAGATACAAGTGCCGAGCAGAAACAAGTGCCAAGCAAGAAAAAAGTGCCGAGTAACATAGAGGTGCCAAGCATCAGTAAACCAATAGTGTTGAGTTGCTGCATTATTTCAAAAATTAAAGATTTGTCAGATCTAAGCTAACAAGGTTGTTATCTTGAATTTTGTAAATTAAATAGAAGATAAGAATGATGAGCTGGTGGCACAGAACACCATGTAGAATGTTTTTGAGAATACAACTAGACTCTAGACAAAGTTTCTAGATAAGAGCAAGATATGGGGTAGATACATTGTATCCTACCTAATCCATTTGAAACCCTAAAATTAGAGAGGGAGAATCGAGCAGAAAAGGCAATCCAAATTTCTATTTAAAGAGTCATAAGGTCACGAAAAAAGAAAAAAAAGAGTGCAGGTCAAGCATGAAAGCATAAAGTGCTAAAGGAGGTGTTAAGGAGTAAGAAAGCACAGTTACTCTACTTCAATAGATGACCACAGATATGGTTGCATTGGTATGATGAGTAAGAAGACTCAAGGAGGTGAAGCTTATGATGACAATCTGTCAGAGCTAAAGTGATCAAAACCAAGCAAAAGGACCGAACTGAAGTGTGATCTGAAATCTGCAAAATATGTTGTAAGTTGTATCAGATCAACAAGCAATTATTGTTACTTTCTAGCAATTGTAACAGATAGTTTAAATCCTATGGACTTAGGTTGTTTTAATAGCCATGTTGTAAATCCTTTAACAAGGTGA
Source organism: Cupressus sempervirens (assembly GCA_028749045.1). NCBI lineage: Eukaryota > Viridiplantae > Streptophyta > Pinopsida > Cupressales > Cupressaceae > Cupressus > Cupressus sempervirens. Next base: position 462,562,441 of record CM053793.1, read on the forward strand.
CATTCCAAGTGAATGTTCTAAAATCCTTTGATCAGGCCCATTCCTAATAGTATGGTGAAATCCTCTAACAAGGTCACATTTAACTGTGTGTTGTAAGCCTTTAATAGGGCATCACTTTAGAAGAGTGAGAATTAAGTAGCATGTTACTGGTAGTTTTTCCCAAATTGGGTTTCCACGTAAATCACTGTGTCATGTGTTAATCTTGCATGTTTTATCCCTACATATTGATTTATTGTAATTTGCTAGGATGATTGATTTAAGCTTGGATGGATGAAAAGTTTATGGATTCACTATAATTTGAGAAAAAGTGTTATTAGGGCATTTGGACCTTGGATAACTGATTCACACCCCCCCCCCCCTCAGTTATTCTAAAGAATTCTAACACTTCTGACACTAGTGACTCAAGTCAAGAGCTAGGCAAGAAGCCAATAGCCAAGTAGATAGAGCAAGTGGGGTGACAAGTGAACAACTTTCCCAACCCAAGAGTGTAGTCAAGAAATCAAGGTAACCATTTCAGCAAAAGGATAACTAGCAAACAGACATAGACCATGAAGACAAAAAGACCAAGAGCACTAAGACCAAAGAGCCACTTTAATCATGTTTAAGAACTAGAGACATAGAAAATAAAAATCAAATGATGAGACTCCCCGTAGCAAGCAACACAAGAAAAATGTTAAGACTTGATGCTTTGACTTAGTTGACAAAGTTTGACAATAGTTGATAGCATAGCAAGTTTGATGTTCAAAAACAATTTCTTTCCAAGCAAGATAGTGACACATGGAGTAGTATCCAAACAATCAAGCAAGGGACAAAGCAAACTTACATGATACAAGAATATCTGAGGTCTCAAAAGAAATCCCTAGATTTGTCATCATGTGTATGTTCAAAAGATTTTCACAGGTATACCACATTTGAGAACACATCAAGCAATATCTACCTAAAGGACATGGTTCATTACTCAACAACTTGGCCCACACTTGATGCTCCTTCGCCTCACACCAAGTGGTTTTCCACAAGAGATATTGGCTTTGTCATGAAAATGCCATAAGCATAACCAAGGGAACACAGATGGTGAGTGTAAATCTTGGGGTGATCCGAGTAGTCCACTAGGATCGATCCTTGCACCAAGAAGTTGAGCGGCTAAAAAGGGTAGTTACTAACTTAGGGTGTTTAGATAGGGCTTCTATTCATAGTGTTCCTCTTGCTCTCAATTATGAGACACCTCACCTTGCGATGAGTAACCGATCTCACAACCACAAGAGTACCTTAAGCATTCTTGCCTAGTGATCTCCCTATGGTCAAAATCCCATAAGTGATCACACTAGAATAAGACAAACACTATATCTATAAAAGTTTTGTGTCCTTGACAGCCTTGAGTTTATAGTTGGTTGGAAGAGTCAGGTAATCGACTTGTCCCCACTTGGGTCATTCCTCTCAGGTTGTCCGAGAGCAGGCCCTCTAAAGGATTCTAAACTACACAAAGAATGGATCAACTTTTGCAAGTCAAGATTTTTGATTCACCACAAGGGTGAAGAGCATACTTTCCTATTTCAACCATTTTCTCCCAAAAACACGAAGAAGATTTAGTTGCCTCCTACTCTTGAAACCAAATGGTAAGTCAAGATTTCTGATTCACCACAAGGGTGAAGAGCATACTCTCCTATCACTAAAAGATTCCAATCGTAAGTTTTAATGTGCCTAAAAAAAATAACTAGTATATGTCGCACATGTAAAAAGTAAAGAACAAGCATAATTGGGTTTTTATGTGTTGGCCAGCCCTGCAAACAATCGTTAGTAGCCCTTGTGCATTTGAAGCTTTGATATGCGCTCTTTTTATGCAATGTTTCAATTTTTTTACAAGGATGGCAACCTGCAATCACTACTTGTTAGCACCACAAGTTAGTGTGAAATAACATTAAAAAAATTTAATAAAAAGTGGTTAGTTTCCTCAAAGATCCAAGTTATCTTCCAATCAAGTGCATGCAAAGAAAGTGCAAATTAATCACAAATGCTCTCATTTTTACTCTTTGCTTTTGACCTAGTCAACAAGATTAAACTTTTTTGCTATTATTTTGGATCCAAAAATAGAAATTAAAAGAAGAGACCCCTAATAAAAATTAGAGATCATTCCAAAAATGCAAGAAATTCAAAAAAATCTCTTCATTTGTGCCTTAGGGACTCATTTTGTCAAAACAAGCTAGATTTATCAAATCGAGTTTTTGATCCCTAATACGACCTCAAAAGTCAAAACACAAAGAAAGTTACCCCCTAGATTTCAAAAAAAAATTAAAAATGTAAGTTTTTCCAAAAAAATAAGCTGATTTGTGATCAGAAATGACTTTTTATGAAAAATAAAGAAAAAATCATAACTTCTGAAAATCATGTCAAAATGCTCTAAAAATTTGGCTAAGACATGTTGGACACATACCCAACTTGCAAAAAAAAATTTGGAACCAAAATCTAAGCTGTTTAAAAGATATGATCAAATCTTTAAACCAACTAGATTTTTGGCCTTCAAACCAATCTACTTATGGGTTGGCCTCAAAACCAAAGTGATAATTCTACAAAAGCACTTGATTAGATCCAATATGCTACTATAAAAAACCAAAGATAAGAAATGAAAGAAAATGGAGCTAGAAACTTGATTCAAGCCCCACGGTGGGCGCCAAAAATGTACATTCAAATTGTGTCACACTCTAAACCCTTCTATCCAAAAGATTCCATGAGTTTCAAATGCTTGGATGTTGGCTTAGAGATCCCTATCCATGGAGTACAAGAGAGTATATTTCAAGAATAAGAAGGCTCTTAGATGAGCCTTAGAGATACTCTTCTTGCTAGTAAACCATGCAATGGGAGGTTCCAAAGATAAGATGCAAGAATGAAAATGTCCCAAGGAGTTCCTCAAGGATGCAATGCAAATGAAGATTAAGCTAGAATTAAAATGCAAAGTGTAGTTATGCTAATCATGTATGAGAGTGTTAGAATCCAACTATTAGACTATATGATTTAAGCTAAATGTAAAAATGAAAGCTAAGCTAAGCTAGAATGCCATGGATGAGAGAATGTAGACAAGAAAGAGAAGTTCTCCACAAAGCTCCAAAGAAACCTGTTAGAAAACTTTCAGCATAACAATATTCAAATGAGCGTGGATCCTTTAAGGGGGAAAGCTCTCTCCATTTTAAATTCATATAGACGGTAGAGATCAAGATGAAGATGGTGGATGATCAATGGTGGAATTTAAAAAGAGGAGTGATCCATGTGCACACACAAATTAACCAATAGAATATAATTTGACTTGTCATATAAGAAAAAAGTCACAAAGCCTTTTCTTTTAATTGCAAAATAGAAAAAGGACTTTATATGTGCACTTTAAGTGGGTTAGAAGAATGGGGTCTTTTATTTAATTAAAAGGGGACATGTTCTTTTAATCAAATAATGAACTTAGGATAGCATAGTCAAACTATAGGCTATAATCAAATAAATTGATTATTAGCAATTTGGTCTAGGTAAATGATTAAATTAAATTAGCCAAAATGCTAAGAAGGGGGCTAATAGTCTAGATGACCATTTTTAGGTGATTACAGTACTTAGCTAAGAAGGGAGGCATGTGGTATTTTTTTGTTGGAAATATAAGAGGAGTAACTAAGAGTAGAGGGGTGAATCAATTACCTCAAAAATTATTCCTAGATCCCTTAGATGTCAACATAATTTAAAATATAAACTCTGATAAATTGTATTCTATTGTAACTTAGCAAACATACAAGCCCTCAGTTAACACTAGCAAATGTTGTAACTCAACAAATACTAAAAATGAATTGTTACTTGGTAATAACTAATCTTTAAGATGTTAATTATTATCAACCTTAATTAAACATAGTTTCATACACGTGAAAGTAAATAGAATGAACACAAGTGACACCAAGATTTAATGTGGAAACCTACTTTGGGAAAAATCACCAATTGCAACTAGTTACTAATTTTCACTCTTTTGAGGTGAGCACTATTAGGAGCCAACCCTGTTAAAGGTTACAAAATGCACTGTTAGGTGTGACCTTGTTAGAGGATTTACAAATAGTTATTAAGCTAACTCTATTAGAATATCTAAATCACTACTACAATGATTGGAGAGTAAAAATGAGAATGACTTGATTTTTTATGCAACTTAATTGTTGATTATAGATCTCAATTCTAGCTTCAATACTTTATCCTTCTTGATTGAATGTATCTTTGTAGTTCCACAAGGATACTCTACTTAACCTTTTTCTTCCTCTCAGCATTCTTCTTCTTCACATAAATTCTCCTTTAAATCCCACAAGTTGACCTTACCTATATATCTTATACATTGTCAAGTAAGCTTTAATACAACTTACAATAACTAATATTTATCTTCTTAGTTAGCTAAAACCATTAAAAAAATTTATTTAACTCAATAAGCCAAAACCAAAAAATCCTTCAATGGTTGACCCTACTCAGTAGACACTAGCTCATAATCAATTTTCCCTTGTTAACCAAGTGAGCTTAGTTAACACTAGTTTTCATGCCAACTCTCTTTTTCTCCTAAGTGAACTCATTAGACACTCTCTTTTGCAAATTCACTTTGGTAACTAAGTGAGCTTGATTATCACTCATTACCTTCCAACTTTACTTTGGCTCCTAAGTCAACTCGACAGACATTGTCATCTAAACTTGTCATACATAGGAATGCTTAGCAGCCACAAAAAATTGTCTTCATTGCCCTAGTGAGCTTGGCAGACACTGAGTGGTGAATTTATGACATTTTGTGTAACATCAAAGGCAATATATAGCTGACCAATTATTTTCATCAATCTCCCTCCTTGGCATTGATGGCAACACAATATGTCATAATATAATGACTTTACAAAGAAAAATAAAATAAGGAAATTATCGTTAGTTTCATTCTGATTCTCATTCATGAGAACTCCCTTTATCTTTAGTTTTATCCCTCTGTTAGCAAACTCTAAATATTTTTTCTGCTACGTCTTCTTTTGATAGAAAACTCTACCTCTTTGATATCAGTCCTAAAAAAATTCTTGACCAAGTTCTTCATCTTTAAACAATCTTAAATGAAGTTCTTCCTTTTGACAATAAACTCTCCCTCTTTCTCCATATAATTACGACTCCATAGAACTATGACATCAAAATCTCTCTCTTTGACATCTTATGCCAAAGACCATAAATGATGTAGTTCTTAGTGTACCTTAAGTACTAATTCATATGCAATATGCTCTTTCATTATTGCTTCAACTTGACTGATCTTCAACATGCTCTAGTTGATGCATCACTAAACTTTTTTTAGTGATTTTTAGATAGGGGAATGACCCCTAGCTTACCTCTTAGATACAAAAATGCATCTTTAAGCAATGGCTTGGTCAATATATCTATAATTTTTTTCTTAGTATTAACATATTCCAACCATATTTCTTGGCTTGTACTGATTCTCTCAAGAAATGATATTTTATTGCAATGTGTTTGGTCTTGGTATGCATCACTAGATTCTTTGATATATTGATTTCACTAGTGTTATCACAGAAGATAACCACTGGATCCTTGATTTCTATCTTCATACCTACCAACAATTACTTGAACCAAACAATATTAGAATAATTGGTTGCTGCTACAACATATTCTACCTATGTTGTTGACTAGGAGATGCAATTCTACTTTTTTCTTGTCCAAGACACTAATCTTTTACCAATAAAGAATTCCCCACCACTGGTGCTCTTTCTATCATCAATGCTTCCTACCTAATCAACATCAATGAAGGCTTTTAACTCTAAGTTTCCTCCTTTCTTGTACCATAATCCATATTATTTAGTACCTTTCAAATACCTCATGATTCTCCTTATTGCCATCATATGATTTTCTTTAGGATTAGTTGAGAATCTTGCCACCATACCAACTAAAAGAAGAGTGTCAGGCCTAGTATGTAAAACATACTATAGTTTACAAATAGTTGATCTATATGTGGTCTGATCTACCTCCTTAGAATTATGCTCTTTTTGAAATCTTATTTCTAGTATACATAGGTATTCCAACTAGCTTTGAATCCTCCATTCCAAATTTCTTTAGAATCTCCTTGATATATTTAGACTAAGTGATTCAGATACCATCTTTCTTCTATTGAATCTATAATCCAACAAAAAAAATTATCTCACCAAACAATGTTTATTTCAAATTCTTTACTCATTTCTTTTGAAAAAACTTTGCATAAGTCATCATTTTCAGTGAACAATGTGTTGTCAACAAATATTTCTACCAATATATTCTTCTTGTTTGGTCCTTCTTTGATATACAAATTATTGTTATCATTTGTTCTTTGAAACCAATCTTTATCAAGTAGTTGTGAAATCTTTCATACAAAGCTCTGGGAGATTTCTTGAGTCCATACAATGATTTGTGCAGTTTACAAACCATATCCCTTTTGCTAGGATCTACAGAACCTTTTGGTTGTTCAATGTAAACTTCTTCCTCAAGAATTCCATTCAAGAATAAAGATCTCACATGCATTTGATAAACTTTAAAACCTTTATGTGTTTCATATGCTAGTGAAGTTATAACACCTTCTAATCTTGCACTAGGAGAAAAAGTTTCACCATAGTGAATACCTTCCTCTTGAGAGTAACCTTTGCAAATTATCCTTACTTTGTTTCTTGAAACTTCTCCATTTTCCATCAGCTAATTTTTGAAAACCCACTTTTTGCCAATCGCATTCCTATCTTTGGGTCTAGGAACATGAGTCCAGGTCTTATTATTTTCTATATGTTCTAATTCTTCATTCATTGCGTCAATCCAACTTTCATTATCCAAAGCATATTTAACATTTCTATGTTCAAGTTTAGCAAGCAAGCATGTACCTTTCATTTTGTTTCTTGTCACTATACCATTAGACTTGTCTCCAATGATCTGCTCAAGTGCATGGTACCTTCTAACATATCTTGCTAATACATGTACATTGGATTTAGAATTTATTTCACATAGCTTAGCATGATCTCCAAGCTTGGGTCCCACTTTCTATGACTCAGGTCCTTTTGACTTAGTTTACTCTAGCATCATCTCAATACCTATTGACTCTGACTCAGATCCTTTAGACTATGACTTGTTTTGCATTGATTGCAACTCAAGTACTTCTTGAGATTTTGGGTACTCAATAGATGAAGCTTCTTGACTTCCAGTTAGATTAGGCAATGTCTTGGGTTCATAGTACACAAATCTTTTGTAACCCTTAGGTTCTTTACTACTTTCCTCTTCAATCTTTTCTACAAACTCATCAATTCTTACATGTTCATTTTCTATCATCTTGTGAGTTGATAAATTCAAATGTTTATATGCTTTACTTCCATAGGAGTATCCTAGGAATATGCCTTCATCCCCTTTGACATCAAATTTACCTTTCCTACATTCCTTCAAGATATAACATTTTCTACCAAACACTTTCAAGTAGCTTACATTAGGTTTGTAGCCATACCATAGTTTATAAGGTGTTTTATTTGAGTCTTTCTTCAGCTATAATTTATTCAAGGTATGTACTATAGTATTAATTGCTTCTTTCTAGTACTTGATTGCAACATTTTGTTCTATCATCAAGGTTCTTGCGCAATCCACGATAGATATGTTCCTTCTCTCTGCTATACCATTTTGTTGAGGTGTACAAGGTGCTAAAACTTTTCTTTTGATTCCTTTCTCAATGTAAAATTCATTGAATTCATTAGAGATGAATTCAACTCCTCTATCTGACCTTAAACATTTTAGTTTCTTTCTATATTCTTGCTAGATACCATTTAAATTTTTGAAAAGCTTTAGATTTTTCCTTTAAATACATTGAAATCATTATTCTAGAATAATCATCAACAAATAAAATGAAATACTTAGCTCCACTATAGATTTCTATGCCAATAGGTCCACAAAGGTCTGTATGAAACAACTCAAAGACTTCTTTTGAATGATAGTTCTTGCTTCTGAAACTAATCTTTCCCATCTTTCCAATTTGACAATTTTTGCATGGGCCCATATTAGGTTTCCTCGAGCTAGGAATACCTCTTACTCTCTTGTTTTTTCTTACTTTTTTAGATTATCAAAATTCACATGACATATCCTTTTGTGTCATAATTAACTTTCTTCTACTTGAGCAATGAAACATGAACTTTCACTGAGGTCTAGGTAGAATAAGTTACCTTTTGACTAATTACCAGACACAACTAGATTTCCTTTTCCATCTAGCACCTTAGCCTTCCCATTCATGAATTCTACCTTGAATCAAATTTTATTCAACTATGCCATAGTCAATAGATTGTGATTTAGTCCTTCCACCCATTAGGCATTGTCACATTTGATTTCATTGGTCAGTGAAATACAACCTTTTCCTTTTATGCAACTATATATGTGAAAACCTTCTCTTTCGAGAGAACATGTAAATAATAAAACTTTTGATATAAAAATATCAAAATCAAAATAACTACTAACTAACATTGTGTTTTAATACTAATGCAACTAATAAACAAGAGTCCCCATGTAACCTTAGAGAAGTTCAACAAGGGTGACCATAAGAGGCCTTGTTGGTGTCCTCAAGATTCAGGGATGTGGATGTGCTCTCCCAAACACAACTATGAATCCCAATAATATGAAAATATAATAATGAGTGTAAACCTATGCTACATGATCAAGAATACCTCAAGAGATGGTTATGGAAACAACCATTCTTGAGAGAATTCATAGAGCTGAGTGATGGATGCAAGAAAGTAAACTAAATTATCAATGCAAGAATGAAATCTAACAACTATCAAAGAGTTAGAAACAAATGCATGAAAAATCTCTAAAAGCTCTAAATCTAAACTAGCATGATAACAATGCAAATAAGGGAGATGAAAATGCTTGAGACAAAGTTTCTATTTATAGGGTTGAGAGAGGCCTTAAGGAGGTGGCATCTATGTGGCATCCACATAGGTGACACAAGGAGACACATGGCTTAAAGGACAAGCCATGAAATAAGTCAAAAGAGTCTTTAAGGCTTTGGGTGGCTCAAGGTGTGCTCACACATGTGTGAGAAACCTTGGGGAAAGGATTTGGGGGTAAGAGTCCTTTTGGAGAAGTTAATGAAAGAGGGACTCCTAGGGATTGAGTTTTTCACACATGTGTGAGCAACCACTTAGGGGCTAAAAGATGGTTAAAAGGGAGATTAGGATTAATAAAGTGGGTTTAGCAAGTGGGTAGGCTTAGAAGGATGAGAATGATGGGTGTATACTAGGTTTTAGGATGAGATTAGGATTAAATTAAATAGGATTTAACTTAATCATAGGATTAAAGAATTTAATAAAGTGGAGGGACTTAAATAAATTAGAATTTGTTTAAAGGAGATTTGATGGAGCACTATGCATTAAATAAATTTAATTGAATAAGTAGAAGAAAATGAAAAATATAATTACCTAATTATAATGTCAAATAAAATATTAAATAAATTAGTATAGTGTTTGGGATGATTTTAAGTATCTACATTTCACCCTTCTTTGATGTGATGTTGGGATGACATTATATCAAAGAAAAAAAACATAGATTGCCCCATAGAGGATAGAAGTCCTAGGAGTTGCATCATAGTGACAATAGGGGAAGAGGGACCCCTTGCAAAAATAGAGAAAAAAATAAACTTTGGGCAATTTTTGCAAAAAGGACCCTGGAAGAAAAGAAAGGGTAGGAAAAAGGCATAGATGAACAGTTTACACGACTAGGAGATAAACAAGGGAAGTCATGGCCAAAGAAAAGTTATGAGCTCTAAAAGGGACCTTGAAGGGCCTATATAAGCCTCCTAAGGGCTCATGGAAGAGTCATTTGCACACCTAGAGAGCATAGAACTAGAGCAAAGAATGGATCTGATCGAGAGACTAGAACTTGGAGAGTGTGTTCAGGAGCAACAGAGACTAGCCGATATGGGACCACCAATAAGTCGACTATCCTAGCTTATCAAATTTTTAATTATCCTTTTGACATGTGCATTTATTACATGTGAAATAGGGGGAAAAAATAGGGTTGAGGTGGAGACAACAATTCTCCACTTTGTCATCTTTGCAGATAATAAACTAGGGCAAAAGTCTCTACAGAGATAATAGGATACATCTTGTTGTCTCTAATGATGATTAGGTTTATCCTATCATCTATGAAAATGAAGAAATGGGGAAAGCATATAGCAAAGATGGGTTCAAAGACAATGATCTTCATGCCATCATCTTTGCAAATGATAATATAGCAACTGTCAATGGGAAAACTAGTATCGATGCAGCCACCAGAGATGTCAAATCAGTGTCTCTATAGTTTGGTCTCCGCAAACCCACATCTCTATGGATTAGTGTCTTTGTCAATTTGGAAAAATTAGTGGATTTGGTTGATGGGGATTACTTAAGGTGAATAAATCATGATGTCCCATGCTTAGATAAGTAAAAAGAGCAAGAAACAAATGAAAAATTGACTATTGGATGTTTATGTTGTAGATGGTGATGGTGACATTTCAATCATGGGAGTATTGTCTAGTGATGATGGTTTTGGGAGAGAGACTAACAAAGGAAGAGTGGGGTCACATGCAATTATGTGGACTTGAGCATGTCCACGAGTGGCCTAACCTGAGGACACATTTAGCATAGCTATTAGCACTAATAGAGTGGTGGTATACACTGACCTCTTGCTTCCATCTGCCTATAGGAGAGGTGACTATTACCTTACTAGATGTATGGTGGATTCTACAAGTGTCAATCTATAGGAAATATCTTGAGTATGTGCTAGAGTTTGTAGATCACTATCTATGGGAGTGCTTTGGGTGACATAAATAGGGGCTACTAATTCAGTGATTGTGGCTAACATGAAGGGATGCATTGGATAAGAGGTTGTCATGGCTAGCTCTGTACTTGGCCTCACTCATATGGAGGATGATACCAGATGATGTTGGGCATGGATTTTTGAATGGATGTGCATGAGTGCTAAGCATTCTTTTACAAGATGATGGCATAGTTTTTTGTTGAGGTCATGCTATCTTGGCCCAGTTGTATTATGATCTTCATATGTGTACTTACAAGACACAGCAAACCATAGGTCTAGGGTTGACACTATTGATGGTATGGTTATGGGAGCATATATGCATTACACAACCTATTACAATATGAGAGACACGATAGCACAGTGAACCATATGCATGTTGGTATAGGCCATCTATCTAGTACACATCTACCAAGTCAGTAGGATTCTAGAGGAGATGTCTAGATGAGATCATTATGTTTGATTGGATACCATATGCAAGTAGTGAGAAGTGGGAAGCCATATTTCTAGTAGGGGGAGAGGATGACACTGAGGATTATCTCTATGTAAAGTATGCTCAAATAGACTATTGGTTGATCGGCTAAATAGTTCATATAGTCATGAGATATATACCCTCTAGGGTGCAGCAATAGTTCAAGCGAATGCAAGATATTGTGCTAGACATATTCATTTATCCAATAGTATCCCAAGATTATGATAGATTATGGGGACATAGGACCACTTTGAGACTAGAAAGGGCTTCATGGTGTGGCATGTAGCTAATGCCATGGGTACATGGGCAAGATCTAGGAGATGCACATATGAAACCAGCATATATACAATAGTGGGAAGCTCATCAACCAATGAGATTGACAGTGACAAGAGTGTCTCCACTAGTAGAGTAGCCATGAGGCATGGGAGATGGGACTAAAGGGTGAGATGGGGAGAGGTGGCAATAGGGCCACCTCTAAGATGATGGGCTCATCAATGGAGAGTGTCGATACTAGTAGGGCCACTACTAGGTTAGGGATCATAGCCAAGTTCACAGGTATAGAGGCCAGAGGTATAGGTACCATAGGGAACACCTCAATAGGGGGATAAAGGTATAGTGAAGATTGAGATGGATAGCCTCTAGACTAAGGTTCCCTATTTGAAGGGGGAGGTAGCAGCTGAGAGTGCCCAAGCTGTGACTGCACAAGTAGAGATTGACAGGTTACAGGTTGAGATACAAGCATACCTAGCCAAGGTAGATAGTGCATAGGAGGCCTTGGTAGTGCTATAGGAAAGGGTAGATGTTGGTGAGTTCAGTCATCTCATAATGCATGTAGATGTGACTGAGTTGACAGAGTTAAATACTCTACAACAGGATGTTGCGTCCCTCCAAATAGGTAGAGAGACTCTTGAGCATTAGGTGGATGACTATCACAGGTAGTGAGACATTGTTAGGTAGATGGTTAGGGTGGAGGGATGGTGACAATGATGTAGGAGGCCATGATTCCATGCTGGCATGAGGCACGAGCCATGTGAGAGGTAGCCTACTATAGGTCATTATATCTTGAGACCATGCCAACAAAGCAACAACATCCAGACTTTTAGAAGGCATTCAGCTCATGGGTCATAGGTGGTCAACAAAGATTAGAGCTATCAGTTGGATAGGGAAGACCTCCATGAGGGGGGGTATAGGAGGGGTAGGCCCCTCATAGCCAGGCTTATAATCCTTAGTCACATGATCAATTTTGATGCAGTGATGTATATGCAGATGCAGCGAGTTTTTTGATGATGCATTATGCATGATGTACTACATGATTCTTTTTGTATATGGATTGTACATGGACACTTATTCTTTTTACATATGCATGATATGATTCAATGAGCCTATATGTGTATGGATGATGGTATTTTATGGATGATTATGATGCTTATCTTTATGTGGTTTTTATGAGTACTATATGAGATGCATAATGTTATGATGTTGTTACTAACATTGGTGATGTAGGATGTGTGTGTTGTGATGTAATACTTTCTATAATGCATATATGAAAAATAATGTATGGATGTTGTAGGTTCTATGGTGATATATGAGATGTATGCATTTTTTTAGTTCATATGTATGGATTTACTATGTGCTTTGTATTAGATGTATCATGATGTGTATGTCACTAAATGTAATGATTATGATATATAATGGATTAATGTAATGAATAAATAATGTGACCTAATGATAAATAATAAATGAGATGCATAATGTAGGTGTAATGAATGCAATAATATGAACAATGAATGTATCCTATATGAACCAAAATAAATCACACTAATCATGAATGCAAAGTGAAATGATGCAAACTTTAAGTGTAAAGGTGAAATGAAAATGTAATATCAATGAAACCTAATAGATGGACTTGTATCAAACTTGTTAACTTGTAGGAATCAAGTATCCTAGCATAGGAGGGGAGGATAAATAGAACCCTTGTCTCAAGCAGGGCATAATGAAATCCTACACTACATGAATCCTAGCTACATGATACCAAGGGATTAAGTTGTGTTCATATGGGAGAGAACACCCTAGTTTGAATTTGCAAAAGTAGTTATGCACCCAATGCTATAGAAGCATAGATGACAAGATTCATTTGCATAGACTAGACTCTCAAAATAGAGACTTTAGGACAATATATGTAGTTTTCATAGCCATGATGGAACAAATGTCATATACGCACTAGAGAGGTCTTGGCACACCTGAATTTTTTTTAGGGATCTTGGAGGAAAGTGTGCTAACCCATTGCCCCCAGCAAAAAATGCATAACCATAACTCAGAATTGATATAGATGTACTAAAGAATCATCAAAATAGATCATACCAAAAATGACACGTGTAGTTAGTTAAAACCATTTGGGTGATACCAAGATATGGAAGATTGATGCACACTATAAAATGCCACTACTAACACTCAACCAAAAGAGACCTCATGACCAAGTAGTCATTCAACCCATAGTTCCTACCAAGAATGCTAATCCAAGAGTGAAGGTTGCAGTGTCATGTGTAGGAAGGATTCATCTTGTGAAAAAAAAAATTCTAAGTTGTTTTCATGAGTGTTCATTGGTAATGGTTGTAAAAAGAACAATTTTCTCAAATTGTTAAGTCTCAAATGGTGATTTTTTAAGTTCTACTGTAGTCACTATTGTGGTAAAAAATCTTAGTGTAATAGGATTAGGACAAACATTCGAAGGGAAAGTGTCTCATGGACTAGAGGTCTTATGAGAGATGAAAGTGAATGGATGCTTCACAGACAAAAGGTCTTTTATTGGATTTATGAAAAGTGCAAGTCAGATAGGACTTCTACACAAAGATGGGATGAAATGGGGGAAACGTGGTGAAGTGAGATGAACCTTATTAATAATGGATCTTATTGAGAACAAGCTTTTTTTAGAATTTCTTTTCTTTTTAGTCTTTTCTTCAAGAAAATTTTACAAATGTTTTTGGAGTCTTTGGATTTTTGGATTTTTGTGGAACTTTAACAACACTCTACAAGAATTGCAGAACTCAAACATAGAACCACTTGAGATGCTGGATATTTTTAGGCTTAGGGAGTGAATCTCCCTCTGAAGTGGCAATCTAATGATAAATGGACCAAGCCAATTAGCTTCAAACTTTCCTTTCTTTTCACGATTTTGGAGATTCCTCATTATATGCCGCAAAACTAGGTCACCCACCTAAAATTCCTGAGGTCTGACCTTTTTGTGAAATTGGAGTTGAAGGTGATTTTGACACATGCAGACATGGTTTAGGGCATTGAGTCATCTCTCATTGAGGATTTGTAGCTCTTGCAAGTGAACAACTCAGTATTATTCTTTAGACATCATATTCTTGAGAGAGATTATGAGGGAAGGGAGCTCAATTTTAATGGGTAAAATAGATTCAGAACCATAAACAAGAGAAAATGGAGTGGCTCGTATAGGGATATGGATGGAGGTATGATAGGCCCAAAGGGTGGGATAAATTTGGAGGTGCCAATCATGACAAGCTACATTGACAATTTTCTTTATTTAGAGATGAATTCATTCAATATCAATATTATTATCAAAAACTCATTAAAGGATTTTATCAAAAAAAAATTAGTCTGATATAATTTGACTTATTAATAACATGCTCATATTTATATTATCATAGTATCTTATACATTCAAATCTGTCACCCAATTACTCTTACTGATCAGAGTGTAATTTCTAGGTTATTACCTTGTAGTTTAGATCCTTCACTACATCATATGTGTTTTTTAGTAATCTCTTATCAACCATTCAGCCTCTTCAATCAATCAACTATCCCGTAGAGGTGACACTCATTTGGATGACAATGATAATAGATTTTTTCAATCACCTTGTAAATTCAAGGATCTAGCATTTGATACATGCCTTTCCACTATTTTGATTCTATTCAAGCATGTTAGACAAAACTTAACCCAAGGGAACACCAAGAAGGATTGACAATATAGGACAACATTTTATATCTTATGTAATTGTTAAACATGAGGTAAAAGTCTCTCAATAGTTAGTTATAAGAAATGGTAACTCTCAATTTTTGGTAGTTTAAGGTAGTTTGAGGATTGATTTTTGGCTTATGGAGATGGGATGTTTCTATAGAGACAATAGACTACCAAATGGGGCTAGATATAGTTCAATGTTAAGCATTTTGAATAAAAAGGTATGATATTTTGTATATTCCTTTACTTGGATAGTTTGATAGCTTCACAATAAATTTACAAAGTGTGTTCTTGTTCAAATGTCATCTCTTTCAAGATTCTTGAGTATGTCAGAGAATTGAATTAATGGTGTCTTAGTTCTTTTAGCACATTCTTAGATTAAATATCTACAGAGATTTTTTTTTTTAAATCCAAATATTGAAACCTTCTATTAGGGTATCCCAAGAAGCATAAAAATATAGTTTCTTCCATATTTTATGCATGCTCAGTCTCAAAATTTGGTAGAAGAGTGAGGTGTTATTGATATTAACTTATTCAAAGTTTGTATAGAATCACATAGTGATTTGGCAATTTATTATGACTAAGGAAAGGTAGAAGTAAGTTATCTCAATAATGACAAGACAACAATGTAGTAAGGTTGACTCAGTCTTTCTTTATAAAGGTCAAGTAGGGGTATCATAAGTGTAATGTTAAGGAGTGTGGAAGGTTTAGAAGATTCTCACATGGTGGGACATGGTTGTGTGCCCAATATAGAGTAGTAAGGTGAGTATTCAAAGAAATAGATAACTATCATCCATGACAAAAAAGAGTATAAAACATCATTATCAGAGCTTGGACCTATTAATAGGCATTAGAGAAAGGAGTGGTCAAATACCTAAATTTGGGAGAATTGGAGTTGAATAAAATGGTTAAGGTTAGCAGGATGGAGAATGACTCTACATTGAATCAAGTTAAGAGTATATTTTAATAGATTATGGTTAGGTGTATGTGAGTAGATGGAGTCTTTCTATTACCGTGGTTGAGGACCTCTATTTCCTTGAATTCATGTTGAACTCACTATGTTTGACATCATCAAAAGGCCTTCATTTCTCATCATTTACCATATGGGCATTCATAAATATGGAAAAGAAAATAAACACTTGCCATGATTTATGAACAATTGTACTTTTAGAATCCTTAGTTAAAACTAACCAATTATATTCCATAGAAAAATGAAAACATATGAATCTCTTATTGCTAATATGTCTGAGTCTAATTCCCATGCATTTTCTAGATTCAATAAAAACTTAATAGATGATTCTATTGCATATGAAGAACCTTATTGTTCAAAATTTTATAGCATTGTTTACTATTTTCTTATGTTGTAATAGCCTTGATTTTAATAGAAAATAGGATGTGGTACTCCAATCGTACTTTTTGACATGTAACTTATTTCCATACACCATAGCTTTGTTTGTGTAGATGATAATGATGGATGATTCCTTCCAATTCAAATTTCTCAATAAGTGCATAGCTTAAGTTTAGAGAATTTAAATTTGAGCATAATGGATAAACCGTAGGTAGATATTCTATCACAAGTTCATGAAATCCTAACAAGAACTAAATTTGAGAATATTTTCCAAATGCTACCAGAAGATTTTATGTCTATTATGGAGAGAACTCATATCCCATTGATCTTTTTCCTAAATGTGTAATATGTGGTGCTATTAATATCAACTTATTCAACTATACATTAGAGACAATTCTATTCAACCTAAGCTTCTTTAGGGATGAGCACCTTGCCACTAACTTTTCAAGTGCATCAAGATTTATTGGAACATCTAAAATGCCAAAGAAAAGAGATATCAAGGAGGTCATCTTCTTAAGAAAGGACGTCAACCTCCTCTCCATTATTGAATACCTCAACCTCACTCAAATCTAGTTCAGTCAAATGCCTTCATTCTCACACAATTGTAAAAGTAAAATTGTTCATCCTATTATAGTTGTATCACTTACTAATTTTAGAATTTTGATCTATACATCAACACCTTAGAAATTTTCCAAAGATGGGCTTTAATAAAATCTTCAAGTGAATCATTGGTCACTAGCACCACTTACACTTTTTCTGCTACCCTCTCTAATCAGACCTTAATGTAAGTTTCTCCTCACCTATGGAATGTATGCTGGAATAGAAATACAAATTATGACATGTCTATATAATTTTTTAAAAAAAATATTTTTTATTGGGAAAAGGTTTGCAATATATCTCGACATAGTATCAAAGTGTTGAATCCATGAACACAATTTATCCACAAAACATAAAAAAATCCAAAAGGCAAAGGCAAAAAAATAGAGCATCCCCAGACAACCGAAATCAATGAATTACCATCTCTCGACAAGGAAACAATTATTCCATAATAAAAAGAAAATCCATCTTCCAAGACAACTATCAAATATCATATCAATTTCATTAAGGTTATAATCAACAACATCAGTTAGACACCAGTAATTTAAAGTTTTCAAAGCTTAAGGTCTCCTCATATTGATATGGATAAGGAATAAAATTAAACTTTGAGTGTGTGCTTGAGTTATTATTTTAATCTCTTAGTGATTCAAAAATAAAATAAAATATTATAATGGTTAAAGACTACAATGCCACTACTTCCATAAAGTACTCCCTAAGATGCATAATGCTGATGTTCTATCTGTAAATGAATTACAATAAAATATACATGTTTGATTTTCTTTGGTGAGTTGAGCAAGACATGATTCCCTTATGTAATCCTTTGAGATAGGAAATAATGAAAATTCCAAGGAATGACACTAATAACCAGTAGTTTAAGTCTATATGATTGTTGAATTCTTCAAGCCTTTGATTATTAAAAGCACATCCTCTACCAAGGTCCAATATGGTTCTCTTTACCATATAATATTCATTATTTTGACTGTATATGATTTGAAACTACATGCAATATTAATGATAGTAGTATCAGTTTTCTCTATGGATATTTCTTGAGAAACTTTCATGCCGCATTATATTACTAATACATAAATGGTTTCAAATCTAAGATTCAAATAATCAATGCACATTTGATTTAATATGAAGAAGAACATAGATGATTCTCCTTCTACTAATATTTACAAACTTTTTCAACATGAAAATATTGGTGGTTTGACTACATGGAAATTATGACCTTTCTATACCCATTATATGATTAGTGATACAGGGCAAATGTGCACAAATAAATGTATATGCAATGAATGTTCAAGATTATAAGGTGCACTGATGATAGCCACAATCATACGAACATTTTTTGTGTTGCACTTCTCAATAGTGCACCTTATAATCCTAAACATCTTGTATTGGAGATAATGGATTGGCATAAGTGTAGACCCCAAAATTTGTCCAAAACCCATTTCATGACCAATTAAATAAATATTTGTTATTTATTTAATTTCTCTACCTTAATTAAATAAATTTTACATTTATTTAATTATGTTCACCTTTTCTTGATTTAAACAAACTAAGGTTTATTTAAATCCTAACCTATTCCCACTTGCATCTAATCCCTTTCACTTTAATTAAGTATGTCATTTACTTAATTAATTCCCTCCTAATCCCACTAGGAATTAAATATTGCATTTAATCCTATTTGAGCACATGGCTCCTACTTTTAACCCTCACCTAACCTCACTATCCTAACTAACCCATCATGCTAAACCTACCCACTTCCTAATCATGCTTTCTTTGCATAATCATCCTAGCTAATCACCTCTTAATCCTAAGTGTGTTCTCACACATGTGTGAGGAATCCTCACACATGTGTGAGAGATTTTCACACTTTTCTCATCCCTCATGTCTTGCATGTCTCTTGCACACTTGTCCTCTTGCATGAGAGTCAAGTTGTCTCTCACATGTGTGAGAAGCCATGCCTTCTCACACCTCTTGCACACTTGTCCTCTTGCATGAGAATCAAGTTGTCTCACACATGTGTGAGAAGCCATGCTTCTCACACCTCATTGATCATGTCACCATCAAAGGTTGCTCACACATGTGTGAGCATATTGCCCCTTTTGAATGGTCAAAACCCTAATCCATGTGGAGTCTACTTGTCCTCCACCTCATTGACACCTCATCAATCTTGAGAGATCTTAGCCCTCCATCTTGCATTCAATCTTAGCCATCCATTACATCCATTTTCCTATAAAAGGAGAGCCCTCTAATCATTTTCAAAGAATCGACTATCTACCTTATTGTTATGTTGCTGGACTTGTGAGCAACCACATCCCATGAGCAAGGAAATCATCTACACTTGATGGTTTCATGAGGTTTGCATAGTGCTATTTTGATGTCATTAATACTCTTTTTTTTTTCATGTTGTTCATTTACATGTCTTCTTTCATATTTTGAGGTTTTGCATGATAATGTAGGAATGTACATTAGTTGCTTAGTGTTATTTTCTTAGTTACATTTTTATGCAACACAATAAGAAATAAAAATTTATAATATTATTATTTATAAAATGCATTGTTTAATGTAACCATTGATGACAATGCTTCTTGCAAGGTGTTACACTCAATAGTTTTATGGATTTCTGATGTCAGAGCACCATCAAATAGAAGAAGCGCCATGGAATAGAGGAAACATCAAGGTCATCCATGGATCTAAAAGGTTTTAATATGTAATAAAAGATCAATAAATGGTCATTCTCAATGTAATAAAGACTTTAAAAGTAATTTTTTGTTGTTTTACCACCAATTGAGCCATTAAATGTAATATGAGTTCATAACGTTGCCAATAATATTTCCCATGTAGGCAAATGAGCACAGTAAGGCTCAATGTAATGGTTCATGAGGTCTATTTATCTTTCTTGTTTATAAGATATTTAAATTTCCTTTTTAATGTAATAGAAGTAGTATAAAAAGCCTATGGTGTAAAAATATGGTATAAAAAGCCTATGTTGTTAAGTTTACAACATAGAATCTAAGAGATAAACTGATCAAATTTTAGTTTGTTGGGTAGTTTAAGAGGTGGTAATTGGTTCTAGTGGTTGATAATAGTCTATAAAAAATGTAAATTATTGATAATGTAAAGAGGATTATATGTAAGCAATTGAGTGTTAACATAGTTAACATTTCTAATTTTTTTAATGTTCTACCATAACAGAATAGTCTGATTACAAAAAAAAAAAATTGTCTTAATCTTACCATAAAATATAGAAATATAGTGTATTCAAAGTAGGGAAAATTATTATTTATTTTGGCTTTTGAATCAGACATTTTCATTAACAATTGACAAAGTTATTGGCATTTTAGTGAAATCTACCCAAATACTTACTGAGGTAACCCGTGAGTGCCAAAATGTAATATTTTTCATATCTTCTTGTGTTCCAGCCCCATGTTTGGTTGGAATATGGGAAATAATATGCATTAAAAAATTTAAACCTGCATGTATTCATGCACCAAGTTACACATGAGTTGGATACAAAAATGTAACTATGACCAGTCACAAAGTGGGGTTTTGCCAGTATAAAGTTATAGATTGGCTTTGTCCACAAATCTGGAATGAGAGATTAACCATGGGAGCTATTAAAGGATTATTTAATATCTATATCTATTAGGTTTAAGGTATTTCAAGGTTTTTAGAGCCAAAGGATAGGGTAAGGCAAGAAGATTTGTAGAGAATGCTATGACTTTGATCATAAGATAGTAAACTGTTATTTTTCTTTTGTGTAATGAAATGGTATTGTTTTTCATGCATCAGAGGGGTATGATGAGAATGGTAAGGCCCTTCAGAATCTTAAGAGAGTATTGAAAGAGTCTCAATAATTTTATGACTAAATAGACTATGTATTATCCACAAAATAGGACAGAGATCAATTGAATGATTTATGTGATCAAAGGTTGTTAAAGAAGGATATTTGTGTGTGTGATAGTTGCAAAGTTTGCTGTAGGCTTAATGCATGAAGGAATAACCCTAGATATTCTTTTGAATATTAAGAGAGTTCTTGAATAAATTTTGTGTTATCAATATAGGGGTCTAATACATTGATCCTACAGTCAATACATTGAGTGAATCTGATACTATGGAGATGTTATGAGCAAATGGAATTATAATCAAGGTTGAGTTTGAGTGTTTATGAATTTGGGTAGAAGTGTTTGGATGTTTCAGGAACATGTCCAAGGTGCATGGCCTAGAAAATTGATTGGTCTTGAGAGTGAGTACTCTTATTTTTTGATGGATCTTAGAGTTGATCCAAGAAGTTAAATTGAAAAGTGACTTTGGTAAGGGAGATGATGTAAGAAGTTGTATCTCATGGGAGATTTTTCCTTATTAACTAAGGCATTGGATGAAGATATAAGATGCTTAGGTTCATAGTAGGAGGATCTGCATCAATTCCTAAGCATCTTATTTAATATTTTGGAAAGGGTTAATTATTTCATAAACCTCAAATGCTTGATGAGATTTTTTAACTTTTCCTTAGGCATTAACATAGTTATAACCCATACATTTGATGAGATGATTATTCCATATTTCTTCTTCCAATTTCTCTTGCTTTGTTCATTCCTTCTTTCAAATGGACTCTTCTCCCTTTTATATTTTATGTTGAAGGCATCACAACTCTTCATTGCATGCCTCTTGACCTTTCATTAAGATTAATTATCCATAATTTTATATGTGATATTTTATTTTAATTACTTTTTTTTTTTTTTTAATTCTTTTATTAATTATTATCTATAAAATTCTATTTTTGAGAGAGGACAGTACGCACTTGCACACACAATACTACCTATTTGAAGAGGTCATACTTTGACTATCTTGAAATGCTATTAAATACATTGAATAGGATTTAAGTTGAGATTTAGATGATGAAATTATACTCTAATCAACTATAAGATTTGGTTTGAGAATTTACAAATTGGCTCACAAAAGCATCATCTACTAATATTTAAGAAATTTTGACTCTTGCTTTCATGGTTTATGTACACAAGCATACAAACACACACTTCCTAGAATCAGCATGGAGAAGAATTATAATCTATATCTAATTCAAGTACACACACAAAAATAAATACTTGGAAACATGCTCGTGTGTGTGCACACACTAGAAACATCTTGATCCCAACATGAAAAATTATTATAATGTCTGAAATTAAATTTTTGCTTCATTTAGGCAGCAACATCTCACTGTTATAAGTTAGTATTGAATTTAATCTCACACAATACCTAGCATATTTTTCCTTGAAAATTTTAAGACCTATTTTTTATGGGAGAAGGTTGAGGAATGAGCAAGTTAGTCATTACTTGTAGCTATCACCTCATCCATAGTTTTTTTGTTATTGTTTTCCATGGAATTATCTGCTTTTAAATCTAGTGCTTTACATCTAAGGTAGGAATTGATAATGCAATATTTCATGACATTTGGTTCATAGTGGTGGTAATGGGTTCTATTACTATATATTCAAGATGCATTATAGAAGTAGTATTTTACCAAAAAAGAATGGAATGGAAACCATCAAGTCTAGAACGATTGTTTTAGATAGAGAGTTTTTAGAAGGAAAACTTGCTTGGAATTTGATGCAAAGATACCAAAAGTTTCCCATTAGGAATCTGATGAGCCATTCAACCCTTTGATAGACTATTGATTTATTTTAACTAAAGAAACATCTACTCCAAAAACCAGGTAAGAAATTATGATTCATATAGTCTTGCAAATTTAGTATTGTACCAAAAATCTGAAAAGGACTGCAAAGCCTATTAAAATTATTAAAGGAACCATGAAAGAACAATGGACCACTATAAAATGTAGATTAAGAGATTCATTATTACAAATGTTGAGCTAGTAGAAGGCTCAGCTTCTAGTAAGAAGGATGGGTTTCCATTAAATATTTTCAACTTCTAATTATTCCTTTGTTTTATACTAGCACATGATTTTAGAAAAGTGGTTTCACTGGATAAAGATCGGCAAATATAGATGATTTAATCTCTATCATGATGAAATATAAAAAATACTCTATATTGGATTTGTTATGCATTTCAGTGCAAAAAAAACATTGATAATCTATTAAATTATTTCACTGCAATGAAATATTGAAAATTTGTTAAATTTTATGGGTTGGAGTCCCTGCATTTCATAAAAGTTGGACTAATTAGTATCCTTAATCTAATGACTTAGATAATGGATGAATTAATTAGTGTAAATGTTTGATACTAATAAATATTATTATGCAGTGGTGGTATTGTTATGAAATGTTGAATATTCATCTATATACACTTTAGTGTAAATCTGACAGAAAATTGTTTCAGTGGATCATAATTTATGGTGTACTTATTTATTGTTTTTCTTTTACCAAATTTAGGCAGCATTATTATGATTATGACACTAAGAGGAGACATAGTCACTAGTTGCATTCACTCTCAACGAGTTCAAGGGATCACTCTAGGTCTTGTTCGCTTTCATGGTAAAAATAGTAAGTAGACCATTCATTATATTTGAAGTATTCCTTTCATTTTTTGGACTTTTGACCTTGTATCTCTTTCTAAATTGATATGGTGTATTTCATGTCATGCCATTTTGCATCTTTCAATCTTTGTTTATGTTTCAGAACCAATTGGTTTTCTAATATGTCTTCTCAAGAGATAAGTTATTAAAAGATATTTAATAGTACATGCAAATATTATGCACCATATATTATGTGGGTAATATTTGACCAAGATTTAACCTATCCACAATTATCTATATCTTTTTCTTTGGTGAAAGTATATGACCCCTACAATTCGAATGGAGAATTATAATACAACTTCAATTCCCTATATAAGAATACTAAATGAACACTAACTATCCAGCATCAAATCATAGACATGTGATAGAATCTACACCTATTTTAAAACTTTGATAATTAAGATCATTGTTCCCTAATCTCGACATTCCCCAAGTACCAAAGGAAAAATTAGCAATATGTATGATTTCTTCAACATGAGTGGCCTTACACCAACAATGTGTATGATAATTATTATTGATGTTCACTTATTACTAAAGAAACAATGAGCAATATGTATGCTTATTTCAACATAAGTGACCTTACACCAGCGAACAATGTTTTGACACAGTCAAGCACCAATATTTCATTTGAAATTACTATGTGACATGCAAGTAAATACAATCTACATAAAATGCATGACCACAATGAAGATTTCCAATCTCATCAGTTATTTCATACTCTTCCTGACAAAAACTACATCTTCAATAATTTTTTGTTAGACACAAATAATATTAAGAGAGTTGAATTGTTATAGATTGGAACCCATTCCAATTCCCAACAAATATGAGGATGCAGCCACATGCAGGTACATTAAAATTTTAGTAGCAACATAATTTATATTTGTATTAAATAAGGAAGAGATAACAACTGAACACATAGGAGCAGAGAGCCAATATGAAATAACAATATGAGAACTTTGACGATATAGACAAACATCAAATGATGTAAATAATTTCTGTAAGGTTGATATATCTCATAGCTAACTCTAACTCTAAATTCAACTATTTATCAATAATCGCCCATCCTTGCAACCTCCTACCACACCATTGAATCATCAAAAAAAATAATCCCCACTCCAAACAAGAAGCACAGACTCACACCAAACTCCTCACCTGCATTAACATGGTTGCCCCTGGCTTAACCATTCTCTTATGTTGGAAATATTTAATAGGCTAAGTTACTAAGAGGGGAGGGGTGGATTAGTAACTAATAAAACTTAATCCTTATTTACCAATTAATCCTTCATGTGTATTATGATCTAATTGCATGCATGAAAAATTGAAAGCATTAAAACATTCATAACACTTTGACACACAATATGGTGACCCAGAAACCTTCCAAATAGAAATTAAAAATAGGGTGGAGATGATATCCACAAGCTTTAGTATTGTATTATAAAGTTAGCCTATTAATTCTTAAAATGATCACTTATGATGATCTACCATGTTAGGAGCAATAAGGACTACTAGGTCCACTTCATAAAAATTTTTACAAACATACAATGAAGTATGCACTTAGTAAAGAGATTTACCAAAGACTGTTAAGTCTACCTTGTGAAAGGATTTAACTATTCCAACTATTAGGATTAATCAATCGTTGATCTCTAATCTGCAACTTGATTTACTGAATGTGATATCTTTGAGTGTAATGATCACCTTGTTGTGATAGATAAATATTTGCTACTCCTTATACTACTTGTAGCCTTGTACTTTGCACTTCTACTCTTTTCTACTTATTATATACATATTTGGATGTGATAAAATACATTTCATATATATCAATCCAATTTATAATTCATCAAAGTTAGCTACAATACAAGTTTCACCAAAATACCTAAATTTGGCTCAACTGCAAGAACTCAAGTTTTGAAAAAAAAAATTGGTGAATTTTTGATACTCAATATCCATTGTACATGCTTGGCATCGTCATGCATTTGGTAGACATAGAAGCTTAGTCTATACTAATCACTTCAAGTAGTCTAAACTTGGTTTGCACTAATGACTAGGTGAATATTATGAAACTTGGCATATAAATTGAATCGCTTGATTCATACTGCATAGCTTGATCAATACTATTGTATGCACCCTAAAATGGTCACCTAGACTATGGGCCCTCATTCTTCAATTTATCAATTTCCATTCTTCAATTTTTTGATTTCCTGAGTTAATGCATTGCAATATTTTATTAAATCAATCCAAATCATTTTCCTTGATCAAATTAATTAATTTAATTATTTGAATATTTCCTAAGGTTTGATCATCTTATTCTAAATCTTATTTTATAAAAGGAAAAATTCTCTTTTAATTAAATAAAATAAAATCCCCTTTTAATTAAAATAAAATCTCTCTTTTAATTAGGTAAATAAATCTCCACTTAAATAACTCTTTGTGATGAAAAAGGGAAATAAATTAAATAAAAATAAATAAATATTTTTTCTCTACACTTAAATGCACATATCTCTAAGTGAGATTCCTCTTTTTCCTCTTTCCACTTTCTTCTCAAACACTCCATTTTTTTCATTGGTGGAATTTTGTCTCACATGGATCAAACTCTATTATCCCATATTACTTGTGAGAAGCCTCCCACCTCCACATTTTTCTGTATAAGGAACCCTCTCCTTCTCATTTTCATATAGAGAAAATAGTTCTTTGCTATAGTATTGTTATGTTGCAAGTTTAGAGAGCAATTTTGGAGTTTGGGCCTTAGGGTTTGGACATTGGAGCTTCATTGCAACTTCTCTCTTCTTGTTTTATTCTCTCTTGCATTCATGGCTTCCATCATCAGGTTTTATCCTTGCATTTTCATATTATCTTAGAGTCATATTTGTTTTCATGGATTAATATTGCATTCTTATTTCCTTTCATAGATTAGATTTCCATTCTTGCATTGCTTTGCATTGTTATCATTTAGATTAGCTTGCATCTTCATTTGCATGCATATTTTCATCTTTTAATATCTCATTTTATGGTGTACTTTCTTGGGTATAAACTAGGTCAAACTGAGGGCTTCCATTACAAACCCTTGCACACCATGAATAGAGAGCTATGAGTCATCATTCGAGACATCATTCTTGAGCAATCTTGGATATAATGACTCATAGAAGTGTGTTAACATTTTAGCACAATTCTTTGGTGCCTCTCATGGGGCAACCCACCTTTCCTTGTTGATTTTAGATATTTTTGGAGCTAACCCCCTTATGTAGATTTGTTTGGAGAAAAAAACCCCTAGATCTTAAAAATTTGATCATATCTCCCAAACAACTTAGTTTTTTGGTCTAAATTTTGTTTTGTAGGTTGGCAACATATCAAAGACACTTCAATGAAATTTTCAAAATTTTCTAATGTATTTTTTATTTTTTATAATTTTTTCTTTCTTTTTTCATGAAAAATAATTTTAGGGCACAAATTAGAAAATCTTTCAAAAAAGTATACATTTTCGGGAAGGTCTCTAAATTATAAATGGGGTTGGTTCTTTATGTTTTGATTTTAGAGATCATATTAAGGCTCAATAATTCAATTTGCAAAAATTGGTCTATTTTTAAAAAATGGCTCCCTAGGGCACAATGAAAATATCTTTTCAAAATTTTGACATTTTTGGAAAGCTCTCTAGTTTTTGATAGGGGTCTCTTTTCTATATTTACGATTTTGGATCCAAATTCATATCATATAGGTCCAATCTTACTGACTAGGTCAAAAAATAATATTAAAAAAAGGGCATTTAATGAAGAGCTTGCATTTAATTTTCACATGGATCAATGCTTGATGTGAGCTTTCATTTAGGTTTCTAGTTATTATCACTTTTAAAAATCAGATTTTCAAATCTAAACCTAGTTTTGCATAAGTTGGATATATATTGCATACCTTGTGTTTACTTGTTTTACTTGTTGCTTTGTTCATTACGAGTAAGCATTCAAGCGTAAACAAAAGCTACAATAGAGAATAGATGTGTTACAAGGATTACCAAGTATTTTTTTGGATCTCTATAAAATTTGAATTTGGAAATGAAATGAATCCTCTCATGTGTTTCGCTTGACTACTTTTACATGCTTTCATAGATTCACACTTCATTTCGTACTCTAAAATTAAATCTAGATTTACTTTCACACATATGTGTTTCACATAGTAATTAGGCCCTATGAACACTATTTGTGGAGTTCTTGAGGGAATGTGCTTCATTTTTTTGCCTTACATGTGAAGCTCTTCTCGACAATAGATACCCTTGTAGGTAGGAAAGGATATGTGTTATTATCTCACTATTTTGCTTAGGTTTATCCTCAACATCCATTAGTACTTTCACTTTTGAAATTGGTGGTATTTGTTGTTGGCTTTTCCAAAAATTTGGTGAGGTGATTTCAAATTAGTGTGTCAAAGAATCTTGTTTACTATGTTTGGGTAAGGTGAAGAGGCTAGAGGAGTATGCACTATTCCATTTTGGGCACATTAGAAACTTGCAACCCTTGAATCCAAACCAAGTCCCCATATGGTACAAATTTGTGAGTCTTCCTTGATTAGAGAGGGATAACCATAGTGAATATTATCTTTATTGGGTCAATTATGTGGACGAAACCTAAAGCAATGATAGTTATTTTTGACATGGTAGTAGCAACTGCTATATAAATGTCCTTATGGGGGAAATATTCATAGGTGTAGTCTTTTTTTGAGTTGTCAGATCTCCTCAGTATCTTCAATTGATTAAATTCTTAAAATATTTCAAAACCCTAGTGCACCAAGATTGGATTTCACTCACTCTAGATTGCAGAAGCTACAGAGTTGAATATTACTGAGAACCATAGTGTTGCAAATTTTCTTTTCTAGGATTATGTGTGTGATTGGAAAACATTTTGAGAACATACATCGTTGTGGTTCTAGGGATTAGACTGATACTATGACATTATTCTTATTCATGTGCAAGGTTGCTTTGTCCCTTACTTATTGTTTGAGAATGTTTGCTTGAAATACCTTATTGCTATCTTGCATGCCTGGTTCATGATTCAAAATTTATCACATTGGATGTTTAAATGAACAAAATTTGAGTTCCTGAGTCAAGACTTTATGATCAAACTGATTTGCTATCCTGTTATTTCCAATCACCCTAGGTTGATCCAGTTGAGATCGAGCTACTAGCCCCATTGTTAGAAGCTTGTTTGCACCTTGGGTTATTGTGCTTTGATCCCTTGAATTAGTGATCTTTGATTTCACAAGTGACCTTGTTTGGAGTCAGTGAGTTAGAGACCATTCTTGTTGAGAAATATATACCTTTGAACTCTTTGATATTATTCTTGGAGAGTCTTAGTAATCTCTTGTCCATCCACTTTCATAAAAAATCAATTTTAATTATTTATAATTTGGGTAACTCATCCTCCTAGTCCATATGTGTTAGAGTATTCATCCAAAGTTGTGGGAACCTTTGTGGCAATGTTGGTTTATGCCTATTGCAAAATTCTATCTTATCATATCTCTTTTGGACAAGTGAGTGCTTTTACTATCCTAGTTTGGTACCAACTTTCTTTAGGGTTATCCTATCACCTAGTACCTTTTCTTTAATTTTGGTTACAATAAGATATCAAGTAGATCAAGGAAAGTGACCTCAAGTCATCTTTAACTCCTTTATTTATTCATCATGAGATTATTTTCAAGTAGTCTTAAGGGTCAAGCAATGGAATGATTTACCAATATAACTCCTCCTATTAAGATGTTCCTTGAGTTAATTTAGAGATTTGTTCAACACTTTGCATACAATGTTTCATGATCTATCTCACTATTGGACTTATGTCACACAAAGCAAAATCAAGGAGAATCCTTTGTTACTTTCTTACAAAGATGGAGATGAAAGTGATCTTGCTATTCTAGGACTATTCCTAAGAAAGAAAGGATTGAAATCCTCATTAATAACATGGTTCCTGAGCTGAAGTATGAAGTTAAGAAGATGGTTTTGAGTCTTTTGATACCATGGTTGAAGCCACATTTAGAATTGAGGATGTTTTGAGAGAGCAATGTATTTTGACAAAAAACAACAACAATGGTCAAAATAACAACAACAATAACAAGGATAAAGGAAATAACACATATTAGAATAAGAACAAACAAGTGGTTAATGATGGAGTTGTGGATTCCTCTAAGCCTAAAGACCAATTTGTTCTCCTTTTGGCTAGTGCCAATCAACAAAGTAACAAGCCAAGATATCAAGAAAGGTCTAAAGGAGACAAATGTAACTTTATACAATTGGGTGAGTCATATGAAGAGATATTCATGAAGATCCTTGCTCGTAATCCTCTACGCCCTTATGATGCTACAAAGTTCTGCATATGAAGTTAAGCCATAGTGATGGCATGAGAATTCCTATTGCAAACTTCACAATGGAATTGGACATGATATTGAAAATTGTGGGAGATTTAAGAATATTGTTCAAGATCTTATTGAGAATGGAAAATTTGAAATAGATGGATTAAATACCAATGTTGATCACATAGCATTCAAAGATTCTTTGCCCAAGAATGAGAAAGGAGAACCTTCCCAACCTAAGAATGGAAAGGTTGCAACAAATTACACTTATGCAAATGCAGAAAATGTTGTCAATATGCTTGAGGTTGTAGAAGAAAGTGTCAACATGATGGAAGATAAAGATCATAGTGGTTATGATTTAAATTTGAGCTCTCCTATCCTTGGTGAAAAATATATTTCGATGCTAAGGGGTGCTCACTCTAGAGAGTCATCTCAAGGTCCCCTTGTCATTAGAGGACCCAATTCAAACTAGTGAAGTAAACCTAAGCAAGTGTCTTCCCAAAGTCTCAATGTTGTTATGTAAAGTCAAGATCCCCTTGTCATTAGAGGACCCAATTCAAAATAGTCAAGTAAACCTAAGTAAGCATCTTCACAAATTCTAAGTGTTGTTATATGAAGTCAAGGTCCCCTTGTCATTAGAGGACCCAATTCAAACTAGTCAAGTAAACCTAAGCAAGTGTCTTCCCAAAGTCTCAATGTTGTTATGCGAAATAAAGGTCCCCTTTTCATCAAAGGACCTAGTTCAAACCAATCAAGTAAGCCAAAAAAAGTGCAATCCAAGTATGTTCTCTCAAAACTAGTGGTTAATCCTAGGTCAATTTATAATCATTTTGATCAATTACAAAAAACCCCTGCTCAAATTTTGATCTTTCAGCTTTTAGAGTTGTCTCTAAGATACAAAAAAGTCCTTGAGGATGATTTGTGCATGGAAAATATCCCCAAAATTTTAGATATGGATCAATTCTAGAACATGGTTAATCATATTGCTAGCCCTTGTTACCTTTCCTTTTTATAGGAAGATGATAAATCTTTGAGCCATCTGCACAATCTTGCCTTTCATATTGAGGTCATGATCCATAGAACTTGTGTTAGGCATGTGTTGATAGATGGGAATTTTGGGCTTAATATTTCTTCTTTGAGTCTTTTAAAGACATTAAATTATTATGAACAAGTTATTGATACCAGAAAGAAGATTACTATCAAAGTCTATGATGAGGCAAAGAGAAGTTCAAAGGGGTTGGCCATCCTTCCCATTAGGATTGGTCCTATTGAAAAATATATTTTATTCCAAATAGTTGATATTGGACCCCTTGCATACAATATTTTACTTGGTAGACCATGGATTCATGATATGCAAGAAGTGTTGTCTACATATCATCAATGTGTTAAATTCCCTTACAATAGAATGGAGATTTGTATACCTGGGGATAATACTTTTTCTATTAACTTAATTTCATCAAGTACTCATGTTCCCCTCAATAGAGAAGTAGATTATTATGATGCAACTCTAGATGAATGTAAAGACCAATTCAAATCCATAGACCTTGGCATGGGGGGATATCAACTCAACTTCCTCACAGAATTACCAATTTCACCGAGGTCTTATGGTAAACCTTCATAAGAGATGAAAATTTTCTCTTCAACTATGACATTATTTGACACATTTGTACAGTTGTCAGTGCCTATTCAACATGAGAAATAAAATGTGGCTGTAAGAGATTGGATTTATAGAGAGGAGAATTATATGCACAATAAGAACTTCACTCCCTCTCTTAAAGCTCATGGAGGAGGGTATACTTTTGTTAAGAAGATGGGCTATCCTGGACATATAGGATGGATGCTAGATTTGAACCCCTTGATCATGATCTTTTTGGATGCAAGTCTAAGAAGCCTTTGTCCTAGGATATGTGAATCACAATAAGAATGTTGCTACTATCCCTGATAAGTCAAATAGTGAAGAAGAACAAGAGTACATACCTAATTTGGAAAATTAGCAAGATATGTGTGAAGATTAGGTCCCTTCTACTAATCTCCTTTGGGGAGATTTAGATAGTCCAATATCTCATGAGACAGTTGCAAATTTAGAACAAGAGAGTGTGACCCTTGATGATATTAAGGCTTACATGTCCTAGTCAAGATTCAGAAATAGATTCCAATGAGTATGAATGGGACTCCCTCTCAAGCCTTCTATAGTTGATATGGATATTGATGTTATTCATACATATAGTTCTCAATCTGAGTTATTCAATGATTCACATGTAAGATTAGATTATTTGAGCTCACATGTTACCTTGGTGGATGATTCTTTGCTTGTTAGGACAAATCCTGATTTGAGTAGTTTAGGAAGTTACTTGATGGATTCTAACTATTTGGTCACTAGAGATATCATTCATATTCATAACTTTGGACCTAATGTAGGAGCATCCTGGGTGTAAGAGAAATCTTGCATCACCCAAAAATATTTGTATTTCTGTCTTTTCTATTTTAATAAGGACTAGTAGACAAGATGGTTACTATTTATGGGAACTTGCTATTTTTAATAAAAATTTTAGATGAGCTCAGAATGTTCTCATTTTCTATAGGAAGGTTCATTTTAAAGTTGTAAGCCTAACATAAAAATATCATTGCTCAAGCATAAGTATCGAAGAAGTTATTGCAGATTTTTGGTGGAAAATTTTGCTAAAAAATCATTAGGTTTTCTGTTGGAGGCCTTAGAGTTCGTGGATGAGGTTTGAAAACTTGATAGAAGGTGCTACTGCAGTTCTAAGCCTATAGATAGGAGCTGGCATTTTCAAAAAGTGGTTATAATAGCCAATCAAAGCAATAGTTCGTGAGTTATAACCTTCGAAGGTTCGACTACAAAAATTTCCAAAATAATTTTTCAAAGATGTATTTGGTCAACTCTGTGTGTATTGTTAGGGCTTGATGGCCCTAGGTATTAAGATTGAGTATCTAGAACCTTCTCGGGTGGCATATAACTACCTATTTAAGAAAGGCCCAAACATTGTCTAGGACAGCTCTGGGTGATAGTTGGAAAATTGTCTTGTAGATTATTATAATGAAGGTGCCCATGTGGGTTAGCATATTGTACTTATGAATTTTGTAATTCTTCATTTGTAGTGCAAATAAGAAGTCCACATTTTGTTATCACATTTTTTGTTATTTCTATGTTTATGTTATAAGTTTATGGTATTAAGGTGGACTCCTTACATCAAGTGGTATCAGAGCTAGAGTTCTTGAGTGTGTAGACAGATTGCCAACTGTGAGGTAGTTCACACTAGGACTGTGGTTTGGGCTAAGCATGTAGACAGATCACCAATTGTAAGGTAGTTTGTACTAGGGTTTCAAAAAAAACATGAAAATGCCTCCATGAATAGAGAGTGTTGAATTAGTTGTAGGTGTTACACCTGAGGGTTTTCAAGCCCCCCAAAGACAAATGTAAGCATTGGAAGAACAAATGTGTAGAATAATGAATCTTCTTATAAGAGATGAAAGTAAGGATGACAATGAAGTAGAAGAAAATGCCAAAGTAGAGGCAGTCTAAATCCAGAGGAAGAGAGGCTTTTTAGGGTCATCTCCAAGATTGGAAAAAGACCTAAGTTTGAGATTCCTACATTTTCATGAAACCTTAACCTAGAGGAGCTAATCGATTGGATCAATGAACTAGAGGAGTACTTTGAGTATGAAGATATTGATGATCCTAATAGGGTCAAGTTTTTGAAGGCAAAACTAAAGAGACATGTAAAGATCTGGTGGTAGGACGTCCAGTTGGAGCAAAATAGAAAGGTAAAGGACAAAATAACCAGATGGGATCGAATGAAAGATAAATTTAAGTGACAATTCATTCATGTGGATTATGAGCTTGATCTATTGAAGAAAATGCAAGGGTTGAAGCAAGCAGGAAAATCTATTGTAGAGTATACTGAAAAGTTCTACCATGTTCTCATTAGAATCGGCCATGTAGAAACTAATAAGGAGAAAGTCACATGTTATCTTAATGGGTTAAGGCCAAGCATTCAAGATGAGCTAAGTCTAGTTTGAATGAGCAATATTGAGGAGGCATACCAATTTTCCCTAAGAGTTGAGGAGAAACTAAGCAAGAAGTTTGACAATAAGAATAGTGGAGGAGGTCATGGTGGAAGATTTGTTGGATGATCTTATGGTTGTCGTAATGATGATCAAAAGAACAAGGACGAGGCTAGAAGTAGTAATCAGAACTAGAGGAGAAACAATTTTAATCATTTCTATGATTAAAACAATAGAGATCAAAGAGGAAGAGGCAGAGGACAATGATCTAGAAGAGGAGGCTTTTGTGGAATATGTTTTCACTACAGAGAAGAAGGGAATGAGCATTTGTATGTGCCCAATGCCAAGGAAGGACAGATCTGATGGGGACACAACCCAAGCACAGAATGGACACAACAGGAAAAGGGAAATTGTATTAACTGTGAAAATAAGTTAGTACATTCAATACAAAGAAAATAGACTTCAAAAAATACCCTAAGGGCTTACAATAGCACAAAACTGGAGATAATTTCTCCTTTTGGTACCTCCTCTCAAATTCCACTTTGAACTGCCTTTTACAATGCCAAAAATGTCCATAAATAGACCTCGGAGGGTTAAGGACTAGGAGTACATTCTAGAAAGTGCTAGTAGGCCTCCACCAACCAAGTAGAAGGCTCTAGAAGCCGCGTTAGAAGTTGGTGCCAATCTAGAAGAATCCAAATATGGTAATCAAACTTTCAGGAGGCATAACTTTTGAATCGTAGCTCTGATTGACAAACCATTTACATTTTCAGAAAGCTCTCAAAGCACTCTACAGCCCTATGGACCAACTTCACTCATCCCCCATTTTTTGGCCCTTTTTGAGGTCATTTAATGCCCCTAACCTGACTATGAAGCATTCTTAGGAGGTCTCTAAAAATTGAAAAATTACGATAACTTTCAAACCGTGGGGCCTTTTGACCTGATTCTTTTTCTGGAATGCTCTAAATTGCAATTACATTCATCTGGCCAATTTACACCTCCTAGTTCACCAAAATGATGGCTCAATTACATACTCCTATTTTTTTGGCATTTACACGTATCCCAAGGTGTTCAAAGACTCTATCCTAGAACACTAATAGTGGAATTGTGAGAGTTGGGACCTTTATTTGACCCAAATGGTATCCAAAAATGAAAACACATGAAACAAAAACTAAGTCTAAGTACTTTTTTTTTGGGTGACACAGGATTGCCCTTATACCTCTGGATGCTCCTACATCAAACACCCAAGGTAGATTGAAAAGTGACCTTGTCACTTTATGAATGGTAGAGGAAATACCAAATGGGAAACCTTAGCTGCTGAAATCCAAGTTGATTCCTCTATCGGCCATCCTTTCCACTTGACCAAATACTCCTCATACTACCTATTTCTGGTGCTCCTACCCACATGATGATCTAGAATGTCTTCTATCTCCTCCTTCTTAGAAGCAGGAATTGGACATGGCTCTAACATCAGTTCCTCATCTGCACCATCACCATGATACTCTGTTAAGTCTAAAATGTTAAAAATAGGAGAAATGTGAATACCATCTGGCAACTCCACCTCATATGCATTTCCTGAGTCATGTTTCTTTAGAAGTTTGCAGGGGCCAAATTTCTTCATTTTCAGCTTGTTGTAAGTACCGGCTGGAAATCTTTCTTTTCGTAAGTGTACCATGACTAGATCCCCTTCTTGGAATTCCTTATGTCTTCTCCTTTCATCATCCCTAGCTTTATACTCTTGATTCATCTTGGTAATGTGTGCTTGAACCTCCTCATGTAGACGCTTGATATGTTTAGCAAATTCTTCAGCTTTAGTACTTGTCCTCTCCCCTTGCTCTATCTTCCTTAATTCTGACGCAGTCCTTGGGATACTTCCATATACAATGTGGAATGGTGATCTACCAGTACTCCTATTTATAGAGTTATTGTAAGCAAACTCGGCTTGTGGTAGAATCAAGTCCCACCCCTTGGGCTTATCCCCAACTAAACATCTCAGCAAATTGCCCAGACTTATGTTTGGCCGTCAGTCTACGGGTGATGTGTGGAACTGAATTTCAAGTCTATTCTCAACTTTTTCCACAATGTTCTCCAGAAATACCCCACAAATTTAGTGTCTCTATCAGAAACTATACTCCTTGGTAGACCTTGTAGTCTTAGAATTTCTCTAAAAAACAAGTTTGCAATATGGATAGCATCATGAGTTTTGTGGCATGGAATGAAATATGCCATTTTGGAGAACCTATCAACCACCACAAATACTGAGTCATTACCCCTTGGTGTCCTCGGCAATCCAAGAACAAAATCCATACTTATGTCCTCCCATGGCTTTGATGGAACAGGCAATGGCTGATATAGTCCAGTATTGTGGCTAAATCCCTTGGCAACTTGACAAACATGGCAACTCTGTACAAACTTCTTCACATCTTGTGAAATTTGAAGTCAAAAATAATGTTCTCTAAGAATGGCAATGGTCTTATCTTGACCAAAATGTCCTGCCATCCCTCCACTATGTTTCTCTTTAATTAGATTTTCCCTCATGGAACTCCTTGGAATGCATAATTGGCTACCCTTGAATAACATACCGTCCTGAATCAAATAGTCTAACCACTTAGTTCTATCTACAGCAACAAGCTCTTTACAAGCTTTCCACGCTTCAGCAAAATCAGGATCTTCAGGGTATAGATTCTTGAGTTCATCAAACCCAACTACCTCAACCTGCATTACTGTAAGCAACAATTGTCTCCTACTTAGTGCATCTACAACCCTGTTAGATTTTCCACTTCTATGTTTCAACATGAATGTATAGCTCTGCAAGAACTCTACCCACTTCATATGCCTCTGATTCAATTTACCTTGGCTATTTAGGTATTGTAATGCCTGGTGATCAGTGTAATCACCTAAAAATAGTCATCTAGACTATTAGCCCCCTTTTCAATATTTTGGCTAAATTAATTTAATCACTTACCTAAGCCAAATTGCTAATAATCAATTTATTTGATTATAACCTATAGTTTGACTATGCTATCCTAAGTTCATTATTTGATTAAAATAACATGTCCCTTTTTAATTAAATAAAACACCCCATTCTTCTAACCCACTTAAAGTGCACACATAAAGTCCTTTTTCTATTTTACAATTAAAAGAAAAGGCTTGTGAGACTTTTGTCTTATGTGACAAGTCAACTTATATTCTATTGGTTGACTTGTGTATGCACATGGATCACTCCTATTTTTGAATTCCACCATTGATCATCCACCATCTTCATCTTGATCTCTATTGTTCATACATCTTTAAAAGGGAGAGAGCTTTCCCCCTCAATCCATCCTCATTTTAAATATTGTTATGCTGTAGGTTTTCTAATAGGTTTCTTTGGAGCTTTGTGGAGAACTTCTATTTCTTGTCTACATTCTCTCATCCATGGCATCATGGAATTCTAGCTTAGCTTAGCTTTCATTTTTACATGTAGCTTAATCTCACATAGCTTAATAATGGTATTGTAACATTCTCATACATGTTTTAGCATAGCTCCACTTTGCATCTCATTCCAGCTTAATCTTCATTTGCATTGCATTCTTGAGGAACTCCTTGGGACATTTGCATTCTTGCATCTTGTCTTTGGAAACTCCCATTACATGGTTTACTAGTAAGAAGAGTATCTCTAAGGCTCATCTGAGAGACCTTAAACTTGAAATACACTCTCTTGCACTCCATGGATAGGGAGCTCTAAGCCGGCATCCAAACATTCCAACTCATGGAATCGTTTGGATAGAAGGGTTTAGAGTGGGACACTTTCGAGTGTACAATCAGTCTACAAAAAAAATTTCTTTGGCAATAAATAATGCCTCCATTTCTTTAAGGCTTGAACTATTGCATAGAACTCTTGATCATAAACAAAATACTTCTTCTTTGCATCATTCAATTTTTCACTAAAATATGCAATAGGCTTACCTTCTTGGCTCAATGCAGCCCTAATAGCGCTACCACTAGCATCACAATCGACCTGGAACACCTTTCTAAAATTTAGAAGTTCCAACACAGGTTGTTCTATCACCTTCTTCTTTAGCAATTCAAAACTTCTAGCAGTTGTTGCAGTCCATTTGAACTCTTTTATATCCCCTCTTATTGTGTCAGTTAGGGGTGCACATATGCCACTAAAATTCTTAATAAACTTCCTATAAAAACTAACCAGACCATGAAATGATCTTACCTCAGTAGCAGACCTTGGAGTAGGTCATTCCAAGATGGCTTTTACCTTCTCTGGATCCATTTTGAGACCTTCATGTGATATAACAAACCCCAAATAGACTAACTCCCTTTTTGCAAAGATATACTTCTTCAAATTAATTAACAGTTTCTCTTCCCTTAACCTTTCAAGGACACTACGAATATGCAATAAATGTTCTTCCAAAGTCTTGCCAAAAATTAAAATATCATCCAAATAGACAGTAACAAATTTTCCCAAGAACTTCTTGAGTACCTCATTCATAAGCCGCATGAAGGTGCTTGGGGCGTTCATCAATCCAAAGGGCATGACTAATCACTCATAAAGACCCTCCTTGGTCTTGAAGGTCATTTTCCACTCATCTCCTTCTGGAATCTGTATCTGGTGATAACCACTCTTGAGATCTATCTTTGTGAAGTATTGAGCTCCATTCAAGCAGTCCATAAGATCATCCATTCTTGGAAAAGGAACCAATATTTGATGGTTATCCTATTTATGGCTTGAGAGTCTATACACATCCTCCACTCTCCATCCTTCTTTGGTGCCAATACTGCAGGTACTGCACATGGACTCACGCTCTCCTGAATCAAGCCCTTCCTCAATAGCTCCTAAACCTGTCTATTTAGCTCCTCTATTTCAGTAGGATTCATCCTATGAGCAGCCTTGTTAGGAAAACTAGCTCCTGGAATTAGATCTATCTGATGACTAATTTGCCTTACTAGCGGCAATCCTTCTAGAACATTATCAAAGATAATATCTCCAAACTCACTTAGTAAATCTGAAACTTCAAGTGGTATTTCACTACTACCTTCTTTATCTTTCCTAGGAATCAAAGCATAGCACATACGCTGATGTTTCATTCCATCTAAAAACTTTCTTCCATCAACAAGACAAATCCTAGCACTGCTACATACCTTTTCACCTTCCTTTTTCATGGGCTTTAGTTTGTTGAGAACTCCATCCTTTATTAGAGAGTATGTGTTTGCATGACCATCATGTACTACATGTCTATCAAACTGCCATGGTCTACCCAACAATAGATGGGAAACATCCATTGGAATAACATCATAGAGAACTTCATCATGGTAACTCCCAATTTTTAATTTCACAAGACATTGTTCACTTACCAGGACCTTATGATCATCTTTCACCCAAGAAATCCAATAGGGCTGGGGATGTTTCTCCCTCTTGAGCTTCATCTTAGAGACCATCTCCTCTGACACCAAGTTGTCAGTGCTACCACCATCAATGATCGCATCACAACATTTTTTCTCACATTTGCACCTGGTACGAAACAAACTCCTCCTTTGTCCTGGTTCAATCTCACCACTTATTAGGACCCTTTCATTTACCAAGGTCTCTCCTCTTTCTGCATCCTCTGAATGTGATGACTGTGCATCCTCATCCACATGAGCAACCCTAGCTTGACCCTCAGCTCTCCTATCTATCCTTCCTTGTCATTGACGGAATTCAAAGGAACGATGACCTTCTTCATTGCAATGGAAAAAAGTACCACAGAATCCTCCTCTTCCTTGTCCATGTCCTCTACCTCTTCCTCTCTAATTTCCAAAGTCTTGATCACGGGAGCGGTTGACACCCTCATTCCGCTGGTTCTTGCTAGTACCCACATCTTCATTTTTCTTTTGGGTTTCATTTTGACCTTGAGATGACCTACCACTTCTCCTTCCTCCTTGACCATGCCATCTTTGTCTCCCTTCAAACCTCTTATTCATCTTCTCTTCAACTCATAGGGAAAACTGGTATGCCTCTTCAACGCTGGTCATTCTTACCAGACTTAATGCCTCCTGGATGTTAGGTCGCAACCCACTAATATAATGAGCAACCTTCTCCTTATTTGCTTTTGCATTCCCTGCTCTAATAAAAAGTTGATAAAACTCCTATGTATATTCTTGTACTGATCTTCCTTCTTTCTTTAGCCCATGCATCTTCTTAAACAAATCAAGCTCGTAGTCCACAGGAATGAACTACTTCTTTAATTTGTCCACCATGTGATCCCACCTTGTGATCTTCTCCTTTCCTCTTCTATTTCTTTCCAATTGAACCTTTTGCGACCAAATTTTGGCATGGCCTTTCAGTTTGGCCTTTGCAAACTTAACCCTATCTGGGTCCCTGATATCCTCATACTCAAAGTATTCTTCCAGTTCATTGATCTAGTCGATCAACTCATCTAGTTTTAGATTTCTTGAAAATACACCCACATCAATTGTAGGTCTTTTCCAAAATTTAGTAATGGCCCTAAAAATCCTTTCCTCTGCCTAATTCAGAACTTCCTAATTAAATTCCCCTTCTAGTCCAATTTCTTCTTCTTCATTGTCATCCTCACTGTCGTCACCTGCAGCAACATTTGTTCCTCTACGGAGCTCCTCCTGCAATGCTTGTACCTGCCTTTGGAGTGCTCAACCTCCTCAAGATTAATAGCTCTAGCCCTTCCACCACACTCTCTTCATGGAGGCATCTTCTTAACTCAAACCCACAACCACACAGTCCTGGTGGAAACTGCCTCACAGTCGGCACTCTATCTACACACTCAGGAAAACCAGCTCTGATACCACTTGATGGGGACACAACCCAAGCACAGAATGGACATAATAAGAAAAAGGAAATTGTATTAAATGTGAAAATAAGCTAGTACATTCAATATAGAGAAAATAGACTTCAAAACATGCCCTAAGGGCTTACAATAGCACAAAACTAGAGATAATTTCTCCTTTTGGTACCTCCTCTCAAATTCCACTCTGAACTACCTTTTACAATGCCAAAAATGTCCTTAAATAGACCTCGGAGGATTAAGGACTAGGATTACATTCTAGAAAGTGCTAGTAGGCATCCACCGACCAAGTAGAAGGCTCCAAAAGCTGTGTTAGAAGTTGGTGCAAATCTAGAAGAATCCAAAAATGGTAACCGAACTTTCGGGAGGCATAACTTTTGAACCGTAGCTCCAATTGATGAACTGTTTACATTTTTGAAAAGCTCTCAAAGCGCTCTATAGCCCTATGGACCAGCCTTTCTTGTACCCCATTTTTTGTCCCTTTTTGAAGTCATTTAATGCCCTTAACTTGACTTTGAAGCATTCTTAGGAGGTCTCCAAAAATTGAAAAACTGCGATAACTTTCAAACCGTGGGGCCATTTGACTTGATTCTTTTTCTAGAATGCTCTAAATTACAATTACATACATTTGGCCAATTTACACCTCCTAGTTCACCAAAACGATGGCTCAATTACATACTCTTTTTTTTTGGCATTTACACGTATCCCAAGGTGTTCAAATACTCTATCCTAGAACACTGATAGTGGAATTGTGAGAGTTGGGACCTTTATTTGACCCAAATGGGTATCCAAAAATGAAAACACATGAAACAAAAACTAAGTCTAAGTACTTTTTTTTTTGGGTGACACAGGATTGCCCTTATACCTCTGGATGCTCTTGCATCAAGATCAAAGAACAAAAGGTTAGGTGAGAGTTGCACATATTGATGAAGATGCCAGATGCTCACATTCTAAAGATGTTGAAAGAGGAGAAGTCCTAGTTAATTGAAGAGTCTTGTTGAGTGGTGAAAATGAACTTGAACAAAGAAGGAGCTTGTTTTGCACAAGGTGCAGATGTGAAGATAAGTGTTGTGATGTGATCATTGTTGGTGGAAGTACTAATAATCTAGTGTCAGAATTGATGGTCACCAAGTTGAAGCTGAAAAGGCAGAAACACCCACATCCATACCATATTGCTTGGGTGCAAGATGATCATAAGGACATGGTCAATGAGCAGTGTTCAGTGAATTTCAAGATTGGAAGCTACCAAGACGAGGTACTATGTGATATCATACCTATAGACATATGC
Organism: Cupressus sempervirens; assembly: GCA_028749045.1. NCBI lineage: Eukaryota > Viridiplantae > Streptophyta > Pinopsida > Cupressales > Cupressaceae > Cupressus > Cupressus sempervirens. The sequence continues at coordinate 462,604,618 of CM053793.1, forward strand.
CATATGTTGCTGGATAGGGCATGGCAGTTTGATAGGCATGTTGTATATGATGGGCAAGAAAATACCTACACTTTAACTAAGGATGGAGTGAAACATAAGTTGAAGCCATTAAAGGCTAAAGAAGAAAAGGTATGTAGTGCTGCCAGGATATGTTTTGTTGATGGAAAAGATTTCTTAAAGGTATGAAGCATGAGCATATGTGTTTTTCTATAATTCCTAAAGATAGTAAAGAAGAAGTAGAGGAGATACCTGTAGAAGTTGCAGATATGTTGAGAGAGTTTTCTAATATAGTATTAGATAATGTACCTGAAGGATTTCCCCCTAGTGAGGAAGATCAGTCACTAGATAGATTTAGTTCCAACAACCAGTTTGCCAAACAAGGCAACACATAGAATGACACTAGCAAAAAGTGAAGAGTTGAATAGGAAAGTTCATGAGTTGTTGTAGAAGGGGTTGATTTGAGAGATTATGATTCCATGTGATGTACCAGTAGTATTAGCACCAAAGAAGAATGGACAATGGAGGATGTGCACAAATTCTTGCACTATCAACAAGATCACAATAAAGTATAGATTTCCATTTCCAAGGATGGATGATATTATGGACTATTCGAGTGGAGCTAAGTATTTCATAGAGATAGATCTGAAGAGTGGATACTATCATATTTGTATCAAAGAAGGTAATGAGTGGAAGACTGTTTTCAAGACAAGGGAAGGACTATATGACTGGTTAGTCATCCCTTTCGGGCTAATTAGTTCACCAAGCACTTTCATGAGGCTCATGAATGAGGTATTGAATGAGTTTCTAGGTAAGTTTTTCATTGTGTACCTAGATGATATATTGATCTTTACTAAGACATTAGAGGAGCATTTGATTCATATTTGCAAGGTATTTGATAAGTTAAGGGAAGAAAATTTGTTGATCAACCTGAAGAAGTGCAATTTTGTAAAGAAAGATTTGGTGCATCTGAGATTTGTAGTCTCAAGAGAAGGTCTAAAAATGGACCTAGAGAATGTGAAGGCTATCCTTGAATGGCCTACTCCAAGGAGTACGATAGAGGTAAGATCTTTTCATGGACTGGCTACATTTTATAGAAAGTTCATACAAAGTTTTAGTACTATTTGTAGACCCTTGACTGAAACAATGAGAGGGGATAGGAAAGAGTTTAAGTGGACTATAGGAGCACATAATAATTTTAATCTATTGAAACAAAAAGTTACTAAGCAAACTGTTTTAGCACTTCTTGATTTTAACAAGGTGTTTCAAGTAAACTGTGATGCTAGTGGTACTATAATAGGAGCTATTTTGAGCCAGGAAGGTAGACCTATTGCTTTGTAGTGAGAGGTTGAATGATGCAAAAAGAAAATATTATGTTTATGATCAAGAATTTTATGCTATAGTTCAAGGATTGAAGAAGTGGAGACATTATCTTCTCCCTAAGGAGTTTGTTTTGTATGTTGATCACCAAGCTTTGCAATATTTGAATAGTCAAGGAAGATTGAACCAAAGGCATTTAAAGTGGGTTGAGTTTCTACAGAGTTATACATTTTTTTTGAAACACAAGAGTGGGAAGTCTAACAAAGTTATAGATGCTCTTAGTAGAAGAAAACTTTTATTGATAGAAATGTGGATAGAGGTGGTTGGGTTCAAGCACTCAGCACATTGTATTTAGATGATCCAAATTATGTTGAAGTGTGAAAGGCTTTTACAAAACCTATTACACTTGATAGGACAAAGTGGTTAAATTTCCTAATCCAGGATAATATGTTGTTCAAAGGAAGCCAGTTGTGCATTCCCAGAAGTTCAATGAGATAAAACCATAGCTTTCATTGCTAAAAATTAACTGGCCACAATTACAACAAGACGTAATGAAATTTGTACAAAGTTGTAGAGTATGTCAAATGGAAAAAGGAGTGAAGCGGAATACCAATACATGCTTGTATCAACCATTACCTATACCAAAGAAGCCATGGGAGGATAGCAGCATGGATTTTTTTCTTGGATTACTAAGGACATAGTGTGGGCATGATTTTCTTTTTGTGGTGGTTGATAGGTTTTCAAAGATGGCACATTTTATTCCTTGCAAGAAGACTAGTGATAATGTTCATGTAGCAGAGTTGTTTTTCAAAGAAGTGATGAGATTACATGGTCTGCCAAAGAGTATAGTTATAGATCAAGATACCAAATTTGTTGGGTATTTTTGGCATACATTATGGAAGAAGTTGAAGATAGACTTGAATTTTAGTTCATCACATCATCCATAGACTAATGGATAGACAGAAGCTACGAATCACAATCTAGGAAACTTGTTAAGATGCTTGGTTGGAGATAAACCAAAAGGATGGGATATGATTTTACCACATGCGAAATTTGCATATAATAATTCTATCAATAGGAGTATTGTAAATCACCATTCTAGATTATATATGGGAGTAGTCCTAGAAATGCTTCTAAACTAAGACAATTGGATAAAGGAGAGATAAGTAGTGCTAAAGCAGAAGATTTTGCTAAACATTTGAAGAACTTCCATGAGGAGGTGAGGAAGTAGATTATAAAGATAAATACATAATATAAGGCTAAGGCAGATGTGAAAAGGAGATTTAAGGAATTTTAGATTAGAGATGAAGTCATGGTTCATTTGAGAAAGGAGCATTTTCCCGTGGGTAAATATAATAAGTTGAAGATGAAGAAGTTTGGACCATGCAAGATAGTGAAGAGGCATGATTCTGGAAATGTGTATGAAGTGGAGTTTCCTACTGAATTGAATATTTCACAAGTATTTAATATTTTAGATTTCATAGAGTGTTATGAAGGAGGTGATGGAGATGAAGTTGCAGAAGTGCAGTGGAGCATTCCAGTAGCTAGTTCAGCTACAAAGGAGATTGAGGAGATACTAGACAGTCATGTTGGAAACAGTACCAAAAATAGAACTTATGAGGAGTATCTAGTCAAATAGAAAGGGAGACCAGTTGAGGACTCATCATGGCTAGTAAAGGAGGAGGTTAACCATCTTGATTTTCCTTTGAACACCTAAGATGTGTTGGGGTCACTTCTCAAATTACCCTAGGTGTCTAATGCAAGAGTATCCTAGGTGAAAGAGTAATCTTGCATCAACCAAAAATATTTGTGTTTCAGTCTTTTCTATTTTAATAAGGACTATTAGACAGGGTGGTTACTATTTATTGGAACTTACTATTTTTAGTAAATTTGTCATATGAGCATTTTAAAGTATTAAGCTACCATAAAAATCTCATTGCGCAAGCATAAGTATCGGAGAAGTTATTGCAGATTTTTGGTGGAAAATTTTGTTGAAAAATCTTCAGGCTCACTTTTGGAGGCCTTAGAGTGCCTAGATGAGGTCCAAAAACTTGACAAAAGGGCACTAATGTAGTTTCAACCCTATAGATCAAGAGGTGGCATTTTCAAAAAGTGGTTATAAATTAGAGCGACTGTTTGTGAGTTATGGCTTTCGAAAGTTGGGCTATTGAAATTTGTAAAATAATTTATCAAAGATGTATTTAGCCGACTCTATGTGTATTGTTAGGGTTTGTCAGCCCTAGGTATTAAGTTTGAGCATTTAGAACCTTCCCAAGCAACATACAACTACCTATTTAAGAAAGGCATGAACATTATCTAGGATAGTTCTGGGTGATAGTTGGAAGCTTCTCTTGCTAATTGTTGTAATGAAGGCACCCATGTGGGTTAGCATATTGTACTTATGAATTCTATAATTCCACATTTGTGGTGCAAATAAGAAGTCCACATTTTATTATTATATTTTCTATTATTTCTATGTTTCTTTTATAAGTTTATGGTATTAAGGGGAGCTCCCTGCATCAGAACCAGCAATTGATTTACCCTTGTTCATCTTGATTTGATTGATTGGTCCCAATGCAATCATGAACTTGAGCTTTTAATGTTTCAAAATGATTATGAGATAGCCTGCTATCTGAATACCATTGAACCCATAGTCTCTTCCACCAATGAACTAGTTACCAACATGACAAAGCTAGACATCAAGTATCTTAGTTGCAAAATAAAAATAAAAGAAAATTAAAAAAATAGGAGTTCTAATGGTGAAAACCACTATGTGGCAATGTCAGAACCAAAAAAATTAAAAGGAAAGGATGCATCTAAGGGTGAAAACCTCTCTAAGGCACCTAAGGATGAGGTATTTGATCATCTCCCTATTTATTTTCAAAATATATCTTCACTGCTTATTGAACCAACACAAATAGTCAATTTGGGTACGGATGAAGCTTTGAAAATGGTACATTTTGCTTAGTCTTTATCATCATAAGAAAAAGAAGCCTACACTAAGTTCTTACAAGAAAAGAAGATCAATTTTGCATGGACTTATTCAGATATGACAGTGTTGGACACTAATCTTATTATGCATCACTTATCCATAGCTCCAGGTGTTAAACTAGTTAAGCAAAAATTGAGAAAGATGCATCCTCACATAGCTCTCTTAGTCAAGGTAGAATTAGAGAAACTCCTTGATGCAAAATTCATAAGAGCTATTGACTATACTGAATGGATATCAAACTTTGTACCAATTTCAAAATAGACAAAACCATTCAAGTTTGCACAGATTTTAGAGATATAAATAGAACATGCCCAAAGGATGATTTTCCACTTCCTAATATAGGCATGATAGTGGATATGACTACAAGTTATGAAATCTATTTCTTAATGGATGGTTTTTTTAGATATAATCATATTAAGATAGCTCTTGAAGATCAAGAAAAGACTACATTCACTTGTGCATGGGGTACGTAATGTTAGAACATTATGTCTTTTGAATTAGAAAATGTAGGAGCCACCTATCAATGAGTTATGACAACTATTTTTCATGATATGTGTTGGTGTAAATAAGTATTTACTATTTACACTTTACTTAAGTTTACTTAGGTTAATGCATTATTTTATTATATTGCATTATTTTATTATTTATTTAGGTGAGACACGTAGGAGTTTGTGTACTCTCCTGAGTTGTCATGATGACAACACAGAAGTATGCAACTCTAATTCAACACATGGTGTCTACAACACTGGAGTTTGCATCATTCACTGAGTTGTCATGTTGGCAATATAGTTATTCGCACCTCCTTTTTAGCACATGTTGTCTACAACATTGATTTGCATGATACACCATTGTAGGCTTATCCTCACATCATCACACTTACTTCCGTGTTTAATGGAGGATAACCTATATCTAGTGGACATGTGTCTAGTTGTATGACTTATCATGTTGTTGACTTCTATGCATTCTAGAAGCTCTCCAGAGGCCTTTATATATAGGCACTCCTAGTGTACTTTCATATGGCATATTGAATAAATTTATCGTCATTCTGATCATACTCTCTCTCTATTGTTGTGCTTGTGTTTGAGTTCCTTGGTCTTGGGTGAATTATGCCCTAAGCCAAATTCTTATATGGTATCAGAGCTCAAGGAGATTCTCTACACATAACTATTTGAGATCATTCATGCTTCAGCACCTCGACCTGAATTTGAAGTATCTATAGAAATTAGAAGCATCTAGAGTCAGATCTAACCTCACCATTGTATCTAGAATGTCAATTTGATGAAGATCGACTATAAATTTTCCTATGTTGGGCTAAAGTTGATCATGAGGCAAAAAGAAATTGCAAACTAGCACCCGAAGGCATTGATTTGCAAATTGAGTATGATCTAATCGATCTGATTATTTGTTTTTCAGATCTGATTTTTAATTTCATTCTTTGCAATTTTTTTGAATTGGGTATTTTCAGTTGTTTTCCAGTCAAATATAAAAATTTGAAGAATCAGGCAGTCACACTCCAGCTCTACAATTTCGAAGGAATATTCTGTAATTAATTGTAGGGTATAATTCATCAAGTCATACCATCAAATCTAGGCATTCACCATAGATCCAATGACCGCACATTTTTTCCCGATTGGTAGCCCCATCCAAACCTGGCATCTACAATAACTGGTGCCCCTTGGCTTTGTTAAATACATAGCAGGTTCTTATATTTATACACCAGTAGGTCCATCCCACTACCAATATGGGATTAAACCCACAAAAATTTGGTGGTGTTCAGCTTCCCACCAGCATCTACTTTTATAAGCATTAATGTTCACAAACTATTTGCAGTATCCTCATTTTTGGCAACTGCCAAATTGAAATTTCAATGTGGGTGAAATCATTTTTGACATGTGATAGGTAAATTTTGGCTGTAATGAAAAGGAAATCTGGCATCAATCACAAAAGCTACCTCCGACAGCCACAAATCAAGATCCTGGCACCATTTTTAAATTCCTGACTTCACTAATTCCTCTAGCAGCCCATAATTTACCAATCGACGAACGCTTTACAAACCTCAACAACTATTAAATTAATTTGGGTGACAGCAAACACATTTCAGCGTCAAAAATTTCAATCCTTTTGATCGCTACTCACTCAACATGTGGCATTTTTTATTCATCAAGACCTATACACGTGGCATATAGTAACCTATGCAGGATCAATCCAGTTAGCAGCCCACATTGGCAACCGTACATCTAACTATGTAGTACCATTAGCAGACTATACACTGACTAGGAGGACATGTGGATTTTTTGTATAGTCTGTATGGTCTATACCACCACATCATATGCTAATGTCATCATGACATTATGTTGACATCATCCCTGGGCTTGGAGTCACTGACATCATCTAATCCATGAGCCTAAATTTGATGGCCATCTGATCATCATTGTAGGCCAAATTTGAACTACTATGATGGTCGTATGACCATCAAATTTAACCTCATCTTTTTTTGATGCAACCCCTCTCTAGATTGATTTTTGATTTTGCAGTCTGAATTTGGGAGGCCATATCTCAGTCATCCAGACCCCAAATCAAGTGCAATTTTTTTTGAAATTGGGTAGAATTTCCTAAAAAATTTAGTGGTGTAGTTCTTTTCTAGTTTTGGTGCACAAATTTATTAGAAATTGCATTTTTTGGTGATGGTACTTGCATAATCCTGCATTTTGCAACTTCAAACACTCCGTTCGGGCACATCTGGACTTGAAAATAAATTCTATTTTTTTTAAAGTGTGTTATTTTTTGTCTATTTTCCAAATCTATAATTAGATTGTATGGTTGTGTGGAAAAAAGTGTCACTTTCAGAAATAGGGCCTTTCTTTGCTCTGTATTGCTTTAGAATTGTTGTACATTGTACAGTTCCAAATTTGTAATCCATCAAGAGGTTGTAACAAGAAAAAAAAAATTCCACAAAAGCTAAAATTGGCAAGTGGCCATTGTAATCACGATACTTATAAAGTGCCAAAAGCATCTATTTTGTTGGGGGGGGTGTGGTTCTAGATTTAGTGAAAAGGGGTGGTGTTCTTGGTGTTGTGTTCCTTCTTTTCTACAATTTTCTTTCATTTTCTACATTATGAGAAATTTTAATTTCCCAAAATTAACTCCACATAACTATGCTACATGGTCCATCAAAATGTGGTATCACTTAATGTATAATGGAGTTTCTCAATATGTAGATGGTACTCTTCCTAAACTAGCAGTTGATAATGTATCAGCAAGTAATCTTTCAACTTGGGTAGCAATGGATAGGAAAGCCCTAGGTGATATATGTTTGGGGTTGATGACAAGATCATGTATCAAATTAAGAAGTGTTCTACATTCAAGGAAGCTTGAGATACCCTTGAAAACCTATATGGTAAAGTGTCTAAAGAGGATGTTTTCAAAATTGAAGATGAGCTTGTCTCCTTAGATCCTAAGTCATTTGATTCAATACAAGATTTCATCATTAAGGTGAGTGAACTAAGGACAAAGCTTAGTGATTGTGTGAGTTCTATCAAACATGACAGATCGATCTATCTCATTCATAATAAGTTGCCATTGGAGTATTCCACATTTGTTTCTCCTTATAACACATCAAAGACTACCTTAGGTCCTGCCTATAAGAAAGTCTCTTTTGATGAATATGTTGATATGTTGGATATAGAAGTGAAGAATTTGAAATCAATGGGGATTTTCAATTCACCTAAGTCTAAAGCATTGGTGGCCAACAATGATGGTTCTCAAAATTCATTTGGACAGTCTTCAAATAAAGGAAAAGGTAAGAATAAGAAGTGGAAGAAGAACAAATCAGAGGATGTAGAAAAGACAACACCACAATCAAATCAACAAGGCAAGTCTTCCTCGAATTCAAAAAAGAAGTTAGACAATAATAAGGAGAAGAAAAAGTGTGCCTATTACAATAAAATGGGCCATGAAGAACATGAGTGTTATCTTAAGAAGATTGATGAGTTGACCAACATCATGAAGAAATATAATGTTCCATTGCCTGATGCTTAAAAGGAGAAAGGATCTTCTTTAGATTCAAAGGGTAAAGGGCATGCACTCATGGTAAATTCAAACTCTTCAACGAAATCTATACTTGATTCAAGTGCCTCTTATCACATGGGTTCTTCAAAGGAGGATTTTTCTTCAATGAAGCAGTCAACGATACCACACATCTTTGTGGGAGATGATACAAAAATGAAAGTTGAAGGGAAAGGAAATGTGGAGAAGTAAAATGGAGAGTTTTAAGATGTTCTCTATATTCCAAATCTAAGTTCAAATCTCCTATCAATCTACCAAATCACTCACCTAGGAGATGGACTTAGAGTTGATTTCCCTCTAGACTTAGTATAGGTACACAGTTTAAAAGATGACTCCATGGTTGCAGTGGGGAAAGTGAATCATGACAAAAGGTTGTACTCTTTCTCCCATTTTCTTCCCAATTCTCCTTCAAAGGCCTTGTTATCTCAATCCAATTCAACAATCAAATTATGGCATGCGTGGTATGGACATCTTTCCTTCCACTACCTTCAGAAACTTTACACAAATAGAATGGTCAAAGGTCTAACTCAAATCAACTTTTCCCACAATGAATGTTCAATAGATTCAATGGATATGCATCCAGAGGGGAAGTTGACAGAAAGGAAAGTCTTCAAGAGCATCGATTGTTCTACTGATGGTTCACATGGTATTAGTAGGACCTTTTACAGTCAGCCAGGGTCACTACATACTAACCTTCATCGATGACTTTTCAAGATACACTTGGGTCTATTTTCTTCATGATAAGAATGAAGTGTTTGACAATTTTCTAGCCTTCAAGACTCATGTTGAAGAAAAATTGAGGAAAGCCATCAAAGTTCTAAGAATGGAAAATGGAAGCATGTATGTGAAGCAAACTTGAGGGAATTGATCTTCAGAATCCACCAATATTCAGTCTATATAAGGAAAATGTTGCAGCTTTGAGGATTTGAACACTTAAGTCTATGACAAGTTGCATAATACAAGCCAAGTCTCTCAATCCATTACTAGAAGTCAAAGCAATTAGTAGTGCCACTCACATTCTTAATAGGTCTCCTCATCCAACCATAGATGTAAAGACTCCTTTTGAGGCATGGTGCGGAAAAAATCTATTGTGACATACTTTAGAGTCTTCAATTATGCTACATGGGAAAACACATCTTCTAGGGGATGCAAGAGACAATCACCTTGGCCTTTTACTTTCATTGGTTATGAAGATAGTGTGAAGGCATATAGACTATTGGATCTAGGGACACATCAAATTTTTGTGGAGAAGGATGTACAGTTTGAGGAAAGTTCACCAAGCTTGTCCTCTAATCCTCTCTGCACATCATAACATATGGAAACTTATGGTGACACCATCGATAGTACTTCAATAGATTTAGACGTGGGGTTTTATTGACAGTTACAATGAGAGGTCACTACATCAGTCCAGTCCACATGCATACATAGCAATAGTGATAGGTCCAGCATAGCAGGGTATGTCCAGTCTTCCTGTCTAGCTTTAGTGAAAATTTTATGGGATAGTATTGATGATCTACCTCTTCTTCTTGATGCAACAGCACCTTCTTTAGTTTTCACAAGGGCTCCATCTAACCCTCTTGTTCATTCTCTACATGATCAATCATTACAGGTTTAAGTGATTGTGGATACTTATGACCAATAGTTGCAGAAGGGTTCTTCATCAGTTGAGCAGATAGATAGTTTGAGATAGGTTCTTCAGCCAATTGAGCAAGTTTTAGAGACATTAGTTACCTACGGGATTCTTTCCACACGCAGTGGAATCGTCTCATCTATACCTTTGGCCTTATTTCTTCCTAAGGGGAGGAACACCATTTTGCAGTCCTGGATTAGCTTCTTCATCAGAGCAATCATTGGCAGACATTCTTCTTTGAGGGGGAGCCTATCTGATCTCTCTTCCTCTTCTCATTTTTATCTTTTGTATATATAGGATGTATATCGTAATGGGGGGTTCTTGATTACTCCATCCATCCATACATTGTATGTGTTTTTCATCTCTCTTTTTGGGGGAGGGTTTTTCCCATTAGGTTTTCCCTCTTTCTTCACTTTATGAGAGATTGCATTTCATTATGTACATGGGTACCTAACATAGCCTAGTAGTTAGGACCAATCATGCATTGCATCCTAGATTTCATAAGCTTAAGGGCATTCCCCTAAATTACACTTAAGGGGGGACGTTGGTGTAAATAAGTATTTACTATTTACACTTTACTTAAGTTTACTTAGGTTAATGCATTATTTTATTATTTATTTAGGTGAGGCACTTATGAGTTTGTGTACTCTCATGAGTTGTCATGATGACAACACAAAAGTATGCAACTCTAATTTAGCACATGGTGTCTATAACACAGGAGTTTGCATCATTCAGTGAGTTGTCATGTTGACAACATAGTTATTTGCACTCTCTTTTTAGCACATCTTGTCTACAACATTGATTTTCATGGTACACCATTGTAGGCTTATCTTCACATCATCGCACTTACTTCCGTCCTTAATGGAGGATAACCCATATCTTGTGGACATATGCCTAGTTGTATGACTTATCATGTTGTTGACTTCTATTTATTCTAGAAGCTCTCTAGGTGCCTTTATATATAGGCACTCGTAGTGTACTTTCATATGGCATATTGAATAAATATATCATCTTTCTGATCATACTTTCTCTTTGGTCTACTATTGTGCTTGTGTTTGAGTTCCTTGGTCTTGGGTGAATTCTACCCTAAGCCAAATTCTTACAATATGATGCATAAAAACATGGAAGATTATGTGGATGACACCTTGTCTAAGTCTAATAAAAGAGATACACACTTAAATGATTTACAAGTCATTCTAGGTTGCATGGAAAAATTTCAACTAAGGTTAAATCCTAAAAAGTGTGCATTTGGATTCACCACTAGAAAAGTACTAGGATTCATTAATTTAGCAAAAGGAATAGAGGTGGACCCTAAAAAAGTTCAAGCAATCATGGATATTATCTCCTACTTATCAATTGATGAGCTTAAGGGGATTTATAATGAATGGTTCATAAGGCACAACACTTGGTGAAGATTTTTCAAATGGGGTTGAAAGCTTGGTTTAACCATGAAGGAAACTCTATAGTTCAGTGTGCTCAAGGTGGAGTAGTACTAGGATGGGTGACCTCCCAAGAAGTCTTGGTGCTTTAGCCCTGAGCATTACCTACATCCAATGAGTGCTAAGTGTTTCATTTATTCTCATGAGAGATGAATTCATGTTGAATCACTACTAATGAAACATGGGTCAATGAGTTTGACTCAAAATCACATAGTTAAATCTTGATAGCAATATCACAATAATGGATATGCCACCTCCTAAAAACATTAGTCAAATGAGAAGTCTTCAAGGGAATCTTCAATCTATAAGGAGGTTTATTTTATATTTGGTATATAGGGATCAACCTTTCAACAAGAACTTGCATAAAGCAGTCAAATGTGTATGGAATGAAGAGTGTCAAAAGAGCATAGATCAAATCAAGAAATATTTGGCAAATCCTCCTATTTTAATGCCTCCTATCCCAAGGAAACCACTTATTCTATACATTTTAGTGATAGAGTCTTCCTTGGGGGCATTATTAGCTCAATTGGATGAACATGGGAAAGAAAGAGTAATATACTACATTAGTCATACTCTTGTTTCATATGAGGTTAATTACACCATTATTGAGAAAGCTTGCCTTGTAGTTGTGTTTGCTTCCTTGAAGTTGCGACATTGTATGCTTGCACACACCATACACCTCATAGAAAATATTGATCCACTTAAGTATTTACTAGGTAAAGTTTCCCTCATGGGTAGACTTGCTAAATGGATGATGATCCTTTCAGAGTTTGACATAGAGTATGTTGAATGTAAAGAAATCAAAGGGCAAGCCATAGCAGATCAATTGGTTGATTTACTGCTACAAGATGATGCACCTATTCAATTTGATTTCCCAGAAAATCACCTCATGTATATAATTGAAAGAACATGGAAGATGTTCTTTTATGGATCCTTTATGCAAAATGGTTCTTGAGCTGGTGTGTTGTTTGTTTCTCACCATGGGTACATGATTCCTAAATCTTATAAGTTATTATTTCCATGTACAAATAACATTGCTAAGTATGAAGCTTTAAAAAATGGACTTAAGATGGCTATAGAATTGAGAATTACAGAGTTACACATCTATGGGGATTCATAATTGGTAATCAACCAAGTCAATGACAATTATTTAACAAAAAATGAGAAATTAGTACCTTGCAAGAAAACGGTTGATTCCTTGGGATGCTACTTCACATTTGTCTCGTTTCAAAAAATCTATAGAGTAGAAAACAAAGTAGTTGATGCTATGGCTACACTTGCTTCACTTCTTCAATTAGAGCAAGATGAATCAAGATTTGAATTCCTAGTGGAAGAGCTACATCACCTTATCTATGATTCCCAAGAAAGTCATGTTATTTGTACCATTGTTGGTCGTGACCATGTCATTACAATGCCATTTATTCATACCTTCATGATGGCATTATACCTAAAACCTTTAACCAATCTAAATATAGAAACCTTATTCAAAATGCCTCTCACCATTCCCTTATCTCTAGATATTTCTATAGGAGGGGCCTAGATGGAACACTTCTTAGATGCTTAGAAAAGGAAGAATCCAATAAAGTTTTAGTTGACATCCATGAGGGCATTTTTGGGGGACATTCTAATGGTCTTTCTATGGCTCAAAGTTTGGTTAGGGTGGGGTACTATTGGCCCATGATGTAGATTGATGCAGTAGCTTTTGCAAAGTCATGTGAAAAGTGTCAAAAATATGGTAACCTTTTACATGCTCCGGGTAGGAAACTTGTTCCTTCTATCTCTCATTGGTCATTTTAGTCATTGGGCCTTTGATCTTGTTGGGAAAATTCATCCCAACTCATCATGTGGACACAAGTTCATTATCACTACTACTGATTAAATGGGTAGAAGTTGTCCCACTTTCTATTGCCTCAAGCAAGATAATTTCATTATTTATTTTTAATCATATTATCTGTAGATATGGAATTCCTTCCAAGATTATCATTTACAATTGAGGCTGGTTTAAAAATAACAACCTTAAACAACTTTGTAAAAAATTTAAGATAAAACAATATTGGTCCTCCATTTACTTCCCATAAGGAAATGGTCAAGAAGAGGCATCAAATAAAACCATTCTCAAAATCTTACATTGAACAGTTCATAAGAATGATAGAGATTGGCACCTATAGATAAATCTAGCTTTGTGGGCCTGTAGAACAAGTATTCATACCCCTACTAGGGCTACTCCTTTTTCCCTTCAATATGGTGTTGAAGCAATGTTACCTTTTGAGGTTGAGATTCCTTCACTCAAAGTTTCCCTCAAAGGTCTATTTATAGATGAAGACATCCATTCCATGAGACTTCAAGAGTTAGAACTTCTAGATGAGAAATGCCAAGCATCATTTGACCATATGAGGGTCTATCAAAAGCACATGTCAAATGCATTTAACAAAAAGGTTCACCCTCAAGAATTCCAGCTGGGAGATCTTGTCCTACGTGAAAATCCTAAGAATCAACAGAATAGAGATCAAAAGGGTAAATTTGAACCTAATTGGCTTGGACCTTAAATTATTACAACAAATTTTGGGTCCGGTGCCTATTTATTGTCTATAGTAGAGGGAGCGCAGCTCCTTGATCCTATCAATGTCTTGCACCTAAAGAAGTTCTATTCATGATTTCCATTCTTTATGGGGGCATCTTTGTACATATTTCTTGATCCTAAAATAATACAAAAAAATGATATATTTCAAAAATCCAAAAAAATTATATACTATCAAAATTGTAAAAATTGGAAAATGTCTCAAAAAAATGATCATCTTAGTAATAAGCACTTTGATGTATCTCCAAAATAATTATATATTCTAAAATAATAATAATAATCCAAATGGTGAATACCTGGAAACAGGTGCTACTTGAGGCCTTTGCACCCCCATTTCTTAGTGTGTCTCCTTAACACTTGGCCTTTCTCCATCATGCCTTGTCCTTATTTCCTTGGTTTGGAATTAGTCTTTGTGTTTTTCTAGGGGCATAATTGTGTTAGCTTTGGCCTCTTGGATGCATTAGTCTTTAGGACACCTCACAAATAATGTTTTTCTACACAACCGCAGCTATGTTTTTCAATACAACCCCTAACATCAAGTATTTTTCAACACTTATTGGTTTGGTCTTACCCAGTTTTTTCATGTGATCTTACTTGCTTGCAAAAATTTAATCCTTACTCTCAAAACTCAATATCAGTTAACACACTTAAATTTTTAAACACAACACTTAATGCTTGACCTATGTCATGATCTTTTCTTTTTGTGCTAACTGTTGTTGATTTTTGTTGAGTGTCCTTATCTGATAGGTATCTTTGGGATGCATAGATAGAGGAGTTGGGGCATTGGGCATGTTTTATTTTTTTTCTACTTGTAGGTGTGGTCTTGAAACTCTAGAATGTCTCTTGTTGTCCTCTTGAAACACTTAGGATATTTGAGGCACCATCCTTGAATGTTTTTGCACAACCATTCTTATGGTCATCCCATCCTCTATGCCTTGATGTAAGAATGGTTTTGCTACATTAAATTGGGTATGCTAAAATTGAGGTCATATTGACCTTTGTGTCTTTGATGCTTATGTTAGAATCTTTCCACATTCCAATCTAATATAAATCACATTCATATCTTTATAGTTGTGTGTGTGACTAGTGATGATTGTGTGATTTTTTAATGATTGTTAATAATGGCCTGATGATGAAATAATGGCCCGATGATGAAAATAAGTTCTTTTACATTCTCTAATGAATGATGAAAAAAAAATTCTATGTTATAGTTGCTCTATTGCAAGTACAGCTTGGTGGAGGGCACCTTGGCATTACTTCAGACATTTTGATCTTTTCATTTTGTTATTGTAATAAGGATGTGGGATGAACATCCATGAGGTTTTGATGATCCTTTTTTGTATGGTCAAGGGACTCTTAAGTCTTTCTATAAACTCAGAGTACCTTAGTCCATGTGGATCTTTTTAAATCTAATAGGTATTAGGTCTAGTAGGCTATAAGAGGATACAATTCATTTTTTTGGTGGTCAATCTAATCATGTTGGAACCATTTTAGAATGGTTTAGAGTCACATATTTTGCAAATGCAAAAAAACTATCAAAACTGTGTTTGCAACCTTTCGAAAGTTTTGCAACTTTTTGAAATATGTTGAAAGATAAGTTCTAATTGTTCCAACCACCTTAGATCCATTGAAAACTATTAGGAAGAGCCTATTTAGGCCTCAATATGGACTTTCCTTTGAGGAAGACGATTGCATTTGTATTTGGCATCAACAAACTCTAATAAAAGCTAGTTTTCTAAGCAAAAATCATGATTCTCGAGTTTGTACAGGTTCACGAGATTGAAATTTCTCCTTGGTTAGATAGCGGAGTGAAATATCTTTTCATTTGAATCAAGTTTGGTTCAGTTTAGTTGTGCATTGGAGGAGTCATTGTTTATTTTTCTTCAAGCGGCTGGGAAACCCTAGATTTGTGAGTGTTACTATTAAATGGCTCAAAACTTGCAGTTTAAGAGGTGTTAGTTCAAAACCCTTTGGAATCTACAAGGTTTGATGTTTTATTATAAAACTCTGAAGGCTCAAAGCATAGAAATGGATTTTAGTTGGTGTGTCGACAAGCCCTAGGCTAAATATTCTCATGTATTTAGCCTACTACATGGAATTTGTGGCTTGCAATTGAGAGATAAAGGAATTACGCTGTAGAATATGGTTGATGGTAATTAAACAAGTGGAATAACCTTCCCTAGATTTGGTTCAAGCCTTATGAACCCACTGTCAAGAGTTTGCCAGTGTTTCAAGCCTAAATTGGCCACTTAGGTTGTGAACCAAGTAGAGGTTTGATAGTGCAGGAGTAGGGTGAGACCTTGCATTCTTGGGAAAAGTTCAATGTATTGTGAAGATCCAAAATCAACAAAAACAACACTATGTTCTTCAGAAGACTTAGCTTATATAGCCGATTCCTTGCTGACAGACATAGTAGCCCAATTGAGTCTATTTAGTGAAAGTTCATTGTGAAGCTTTAGGAGAAAATCCAATGGTTGGGTTTGAGTGGATTGAGGTGTGTTGAAGTATTTCAATTATTTTTTGGATATAGTGAGCAATAGTGCATCACTATCATTGATGTGTCAATTTTCCTTCAAGTTATCTAGGAAGGGAGAAGGAGAACCTTGAATAGGTTTGATGTTTTGGTTAGCAATCATAAGGTTAGTAGATTGAATTCTTGTTTTCTTAAAAGGAGTGAAGGATAGACATCAAATCCCTAAGGATTGTTGGTAAGGTAGTGAAGGAAAGGGAAGCCAACTTGAGTAACATAAATACTTGGGAGCCTTTTGCGCTCTTCTAGCAGTGCACTCTGCATCACACCTTTGCATTTTTATGTAGCTTGCATTATTAGACTTCATGTTAGTTTGCATTTTTAGGTTTCATTATGAGTTTGAGAGGGTTTTCCCTTCATCTTTCTTTTGGAATTGTAATCAAATGTGGTCATGTTTTGATCTTCATTTCCTTACCTTCTTTCCTAATCTCAATCAAAATTTCTATCTTAAATAGTTGATTGATTTTGGGGTATTCTATTTCTTACAAAAAAAATTATTTTCTTCTTTTTGTTTCTTTCCATATCTTCCAAATTTCTACCTTCCATTTTTCACCCCACTTCCTTTCTTCTAATTCACCTTTGGGGCATAATAATTCATGCTTGATGATCTGCCTTGGTTATGTGATTCTTATATCTTTCATCTTACATCAGGAACTTTATCTTTTGTTCAATTTGATAAAATTTATCAATTTTTTGTTTCTTCTCTATCTCATTTTGATTTCAATCATGAGGGGGCAGTACCTACCAACTTCAATCCTTAATTTAATTTTATCAATTTTATCCTTAAATGTTTTAAATCAAATTTTATTTATATTCTTTGTCCTAATGTGTTCCTGAATCGACCACACATCTAAGTTGTTTTGTGATCCCAAATTGACCTCACGCTTCAACCTCATTCTTTGACTACATGTGTTCCTAAAATGATCACACATTAGTCAAAGAGGGGCAAACATATGCACCCTAAAATGGTTGCCTAGACTATGGACCCCCATTGTTCAATTTATCAATTTCCATTCTTCAATTTGTTGATTTCTTGAATCAATGCATTGCAATATTTTATTAAATCAATTCAAATCATTTTCCTTGGTCAAATTGTAATTAATTTAATTATTTCAATATTTCCTAAAGCTTGATCATCTTATTCTAAATCTTATTTAATTAAAAGAAAACTTATCTTTTAATTAAATAAAATAAAATCCCCTTTTAATTGAAATAAAATCCCTCTTTAATTAAATAAATAAATCTCCACTTGAATATCTATTTGTGATGAAAAAAGGTAATAAATTAAATATAAATAAATAAATCTTTTTTTTCTCTACACTTAAATGCACATATCTCTAAGTGGAATTCCTCTTTTTCCTCTTTCCACTTTCTTCTCAAACACTCCACTTTTCTCATTGGTGGAATTTTGCCTCACATGGATCAAACTCTATTATCCCATATTACTTGTGAGAAGCCTCCCACCTCCACATTTTTCTTTATAAGGAGCCCTCTCCTTCTCATTTTGATATAGATAAAATAGTTCGTTGCTATACTATTCTTATGGTACAGATTTAGAGAGTGATTTTGGAGAAGGAGTTTGAGCCTTAGGGTTTGGACATTGGAGCTTCATTGCAACTTCTCTATTCTTGTCTTATTCTCTCTTTCATCCATGGCTTCCATCATCAAGTTTCATCCTTGCATTTTCATATTATCCTAGATCCATATATGTTTTCATGGATTAATATTGCATTCTTATTTCCTTTCATAGATTAGATTTCCATTCTTGCATTGCTTTGCATTGTTATCATTTAGATTAGCTTGCATCTTCATTTGCATGCATATTTTGATCTTTGAATCTCTCATTTTATGATGTACTTGCATGGTCACAAACTAGGTCAAACTGAGGGCCTCCATTACAAACCCTTGCACTCCATGAATAGAGAGCTATGAGCCACCATTCAAGACCTCATTCTTGAGCAATATTTGATATAATGACTCATAGAAGTGTGTCAACATTTTAGCACATAGCTATTACTACAAGCTTGGTATAAACTAAATCACTTGGTTGACATCACATAGCTTGGTCAACACAAGATTCACATCACTAAATTTGTGAACTTGGTAACCAATGAAGAATTTGGTTTGCACTAAGAAACTTGGCAAACACTAAGAAGCTCAGTTTACACTAATAATCACCAACTTGGTATAAATTTCTTGGCACAAATTGAATATTGTTCCTGATACTCAGTAGAGCCTAAATTAGATGATTAACATTGTTAACTATATAATAAACTTGGTAGTTGTTAGCTATCTGATCAAGTGTATGTGTCACTAATAAACAAACTTGACTGAGATGTCAACAATCTTCCCCTTTGGAATTAGTGACAAAAATACTTATCAATCAAAACTAGATTCTCAAAAAGTTTCATACAATCCTTTGTCTTCAACTTGTGTCCTCAACTCAATAACATACTTTGTTTTTGAGATTTTTCAAAATTGCTTTTGTAAGAGATGTTTATTTGAATATCTATACATGTTTATGATGTTCCCCCATATATATATTCAATATGCTTTACATTATATACATCTTCATTTCTTATCTTCTTCCTTTATATCACATTTTCTCCCCCTTTGTATATTACATCTTATATTATATCTTCTCCCACTTTAATATGATATATACATCTTCTCCCCTTTTTGACATAAATGTGAAAGGTGTATTTTACATGGTAATACCAAAATGTGACAAGAAATTAGAATGTACCTTTAGAATTAGTGTCATTGTCTTGTTCATGTTTCCTTGCAACACCTTGCATGTACGTAGTGCAATATGAACTTCTGTTGATATTCTATCATCTGATCAACAATGGAGAAGTTGTTATCATGGATGAGAGTTTTAGCATGTGCTATATGTTTCTGCAATGCATCCATGTTTGGGAGAATCGTGCCTTTTATATTTAAAAGTGTAGCCCTTATGTTGGCTTCTTCCCTTAGCAATTATGCTTGCATATCAATTAGAAATCTGATCTTTGTATAGTGAGTAGAACTGTAGCTCGGCTCAAGTGACAACTAATGTGCACTTTCCTTTAGGTCTTCATTAATCTTGGAAAGTTTATCATTAATTCCCAGCATGAAGATAGATGTATCACAGAGTTTACCAAATGGAGAGGTCACATTGTTGCAAGAGGATTCCAGTGAGCATAGAATAAATTTACTTGGTATATTACAATCTTTCATGCTACTAGCTCCAATACTTTATTTTCAAATTTATTCTCTACTCTCAACAACAATTTTCTTACCATTCAAATCTTCATTGAATTTCTAGACCCCTTCTGCTAACTAAGCCAAAAAAAGTTGAGAAGTGTCAACCTTAGTGCTAAGTGCCTCTGCAAGAATGTTCTTTGCATCTTCAAGCACTTGAAATTCTCTAATTCTTTCTTCTCTAAGCCTATATTGCTTAGCTTTCTTTTGTAGAAGCTCTCCTACTATATGCAATTGATTAGGATTTAGATTGGAGATATCCCAATTTGGGATAACTATATCCTCATCAAGATCAATGTCTTCTTCCTTTTCTTTTCCTTTGAAAACTTTTGTACTTAGTTGAGGCTTGGTCTCAACTATCTTCATACTTATTATTTGCATGCTTAGAATAGAAACACTGGTATACATAGAAGGACTTGAAGTAAAAGTAGATATGACACTTATTGAGGAAATACCTTGTTGTTGAGTAACAAAAATTGATGAAGGAGGTGTAGTGCCTACCCCTAGTTCACATTTTTCTTTCATTGCCAAACTCTTTTAGGCCAATCTTATGTTTGATGATTAGTACTATTATTTTGGAGATTATTAGATATTGTTTTACATTCAGTTTATTAAATGATGAGATTACTTGGTACTCTATATTCCATGTATGTATGATGATTATTCAGTATTTTTAGTTATCAATGATGATTAGTTAGATGGTTTACTATCACATGTGTTTTCTTATGGATACTTACCCCATACTGCATGTGTATGGTGTGTGTGTTTGTTCTCTTTATTATGTATGGCGTCTCTGATGTGGTTAACGAAGGGAGTCGTAGTCACCTGCTAGTCAGGATCTACATGATGCACCACTTCCTGTCATTTCTTGTTTAGCTTAGAATATTGTGTCTGTACATGCGTGGATTTTATGTAGGTTGCAGGTACTGGGTATCGACTTCCCTAAATTGCTAGGATGAGCGTACCCTATCACATTATCTCAATGGTAAGAGAGGGGAGATAAATTCTTAAATCCAAATCCTTAACCTTTAAGCCATTTGTCCTAATTGAAAATTAGGACAAGTATCCAAGTCAAGTACCCTCTGAATGTGTCAAATGACGTTCATTCGTGATTATAACCTTTTAGTTTGATTCTGTATGTGGTGTAATGAGGTTTCATATGTTGTCTTTATGAATCTTTGGTGTATTTTCTATTAATTAAGTCTAATTAAAAGGTTAAATTAATGATTTACTTTAATGGAAAATTAATATGATATTTTTAATATTTGATTAATTGAGAAATTAATTAAATAAAAAGAATTAAATTTGGAGATAAAAGTTTAAGGATAAATTTAAAACGTGATAATATTTATTTAATTTAATAAAAATATATGTAGAGTTCATTTTTAAATAAATACAAAATATTATTGTTATTTAAGTTAATTAAATATTTTATCAATTAAGTTTCTAAAATAAATTAAAAGTAATAAAGATTAAAAATATAAGTCAAGTGGAAAACTAAATAAAGTTATTTAATAATTCATTTAACGTGCATGAAAAGAATAAAGCAAAGATTAATAAAAGGTTAATTTGGAGTTAAGAGTTGTGAGCAAGGAGTTCTCTGGAGAACGCACAATTAGTGCCTTGATTTTTGGGAGAGAACTCCATATCACAACTTGGGGGTTCATTTTTCATTTACACACGAATTTGGAGGAGGAATTTTGACACAAATTTTGGGAACAAAATTTGGAGATGAATTTTAAAGGAGAATTTGGATGCAAATTTTGAAAGCGAATCTTCTCACAATTCTCAATTGGTTGTGTGTTAGCATCAGGTTCAGGTAGGGTCTTGTGTTTTGATCACTAATTGAATTATGCAATTTGATATTCATGTCTACTTCGTGATTGTGAGAACTTGTCTTCTCAAATTTCATTATACGAATGTGTCAATTCTTCATTCTAGATCTTTTTCTATTCAATTTCATCTGTAAATCTAGATTGAAAAATTATCTAGGAAACCTTGTTCAACAATTGAAAGAAATTAGAATCAAATTGGGATTTGGGTTTGAATTAAAATGGAATTGAGAAAATTAAATTTGGAAAAAGATTGAATTTGAAATTGGAAATCCTAGATTGAAAATTCAGATGGTTAAAATTAAATTGATAAAAAAATTATTAATAAGTTTATTTATAATATTAATTATTTTTAATTATTATTTTTAATTAATATTTTTAATTAATAATTTTTATTATTTTTTTAATTAATAATATTATTATTACGATTTTAATAATTCATTGTTATTATTTAATGATATTTATTAATAAATTTTATTATTGTTATTTTTTAAATAATAATACAATTAAATATAGTTAGTTTTTAGTTAATAAAATTATTGATGATTTTATTAATTATTAATAACTATTAATTACGGGTATATTAACATAGGTATTTGTATAATTATTGATTAATTTAATTAATTGAAAATTAATTAAGTTAATTGTTAATTAAAGTTTTTCAATAGGGTTTTAATTTATTTAACTATCGACAATATTGATTTAATAAAATTTAAATTATTCTTTTTAAAATCAATAATTGTTACTTTTATAACTTAGATAAATAAATGATTATCCTTATATTATTTATAGGGTAATTATACAATTATTTAAATATAGAAATGGGTTAATTATAAGGGTTAATTGCGAATATTACTTGAAACATATATGAAATTGGAAATAGAAACCTTACTTTAATTCAACAATATTTTATCATTTCAAACCAACTATGACACCATGATGTTTTCTTTGTATTGTCTATGCTTTGGAGTGTTTGGGGCTGATCTAGCATTGGCTAGTCCTAGGTTGTTACCAAGGCTCGGGGGCTATGCGATTATGATATTACGATGAATTGTTATCGATCTTTCTAAACCCAACCATGGTAATGCAATGGTATGCTCTATGATGTGTGTGAATTATTGATTGTTTTTTCTTTCCAGTTTCCTTGTGGGAATCTGAGATGTATGTTTAGGAGATACCTGACTTAACCATTTTTGAGTCATCGATCAATTATATTTGATTTGCCTTCCAGTCATTTTGAGAGGACTAAGATGTTTTGGATGATCTATTTATGATGATTTCATGTTGTGACATGTTTGACTTGACCATTTTGGAGTCTTTGATCAGTATTATTTTGGGGATGCTTTCCGATTGCTTGTGGAGAACTGATGGATATTGTGATTTATCATTTGATGTTTTTTAGTTGCTCATGGAGAACTGATGTGATTATTGTGGACTATCTTTTGATGCTTTCCAGTCACTTGTACAGGACTGAGGTGATCTTATTATGATTCTTTGATTTTTGATTTCATGAGCCTAGGGTAGGTTATCTATGTGTAGTGTCGAGAAGTGGCTTGAAATGGGGGTCGAGGCCCTAAGAGCCTACTATTGTAAACACATTGTAAGTTGTTTTAATAAGTGAAAACATTTACACTAAATGAGAGAAAAATGAACCTAACAAGATAATTGTATGTTCTCTGCCATGCCTTGAGTGCTAGTACAGACTAGGATGAGATAGAGAGAACGGTTGGTTGCGACCTTGCATTCTGTAGTATGCCTCGTCAGTTTGAGAGGATACTAGTGGCTGCAGGGATCACTAGGGACCCAAGATTCCTAAGGGATTGCTCGGGTAACTTCTACGTGACTTTTGTGATGACACTTTCTCGCTTGCATAGTAGATTCCATATGTGTCTTTGTCTGCCTCTGGGTCTAGATGGCGATCTATGTTGGAACCTTTAAGTTAGTATACTTTTAGGATTTCTTGGACTTAGAGAGTACTTGTGTTGTGTGATTTGATATCCTATTTGGGACTTGAGACTATCTCCTCAGCACGGTGGGAGTGGGCTGTTTAGGTTCCATGCGGTTAGGTGGTAGTGCTTTTTACTCTTACCATTGAGATATGTTCATAGTCACTGTGGCTGGAGCTTCTTGGTATGCTTGTTTATCATGTTTAGATGATGTTGTATACTTATGCTTTATTTTAGTATGTTAGATTTCTTTATGTATATGTTGTAGCATGTTTAGGTGTGATATCCCTATTACTATAGTACTGATGATCTCTTTGGTGGCTTGGGATGTTATGCGTGGGGGATGGCTAGTGCCCACAATGGTCTAATGATGCTATTGACAGTTGGGAGGAACTGCACACTTAGTTAGTTATGTTTTATGATGGATAGTTGTAGTTTATGTTAGATGTTTATGTCTTTTATGATGAATGGATGTATCATGTATATTATTAGTTTCATTTACTTTATTTTACTTGTATCATGAATTCAAGGATGATGGTGTATCATTACATGTACATTCTTTTAGCCTTTCATACCCTATGACATGTACAATGGATGATTGAGCATTCCGAATTAATTTGCCAAGAGGCATTTGGAACAAATGTATATTAAAAGGGCATTGGACTTTATAATTATTCTTTCATGTGGATGTGGTAGTTGTTAGACTTAGAATTAATTAAATTTAAATGTGACTCAATGTCTTGGGATCCTTAAGGGATGTAACCTATTATGTATGTTTGTTGATGATTACATGTTATTGCTTCTGCTACTATGTGTTTGATGTGTATGTTGTACCTTCTTACTTCAAAAAAAAAATGTTTAGAAAACTTAGTAAAAATTTAGGTTAATTCTTTTGGATCCCTTGGCGGGGCATTATAGGAGGAATCATTGACTACTCAGTAGAAGAAGCATTGGTCACTTCAATCAATGAAGTACTGAGTTGAGTAGGTGCAAAGATTGGTTGAGTCCTTGGATTTTCAATGTTTGACACAACTAACTTGGCAATAGTTTTCTTTGATCTAGATTTCGTTGAAGCTTTTCTTGGAGAGTGAAGAAGTGAGCTATAATTGTTGTTGCAATCTTTTTGGGATCAGTCTCCTCAATGCTCTGAATCTTAGAGAGATTCTCCTTGGTAGCTTCTTGTTCCTATTCCTCATCATCTACATTCTCATCATTTGTTTCTTTTTTATCATCTTTATCTTCTTCTTCCTCATCCTTATCATTGACATTAACAACAAAATCACTCTTCTTATGAAGATTATAGATATTCTTCCATGTGTTAGCAGTATTCTTCACTACATGTTCAATGTCATTGATTAATATCCAGCAAATGTTAAACTATAAAGTAATTTTCCCTTCATTTTTCTTGATGGATTCTTTCACTTCTTTAGCACTCAAGCTTGACATGAGTTACCTTAGGGTCTGCTCATATATGTCTTTTGTAGTTTTCTTGGCTTGTTCCCATCTTGGCTTGATTTTCTCCATCAATTCAGTGGGAATTTTTTGTGCAAGGTGGTTAGGAGAATATTTCCATTTACCCATCTTAGACATAACTATGTCTTTAACTTGCTTCTTCTCCTCTACAATTCTTATTTCATACCTTAATGATTTAAAGTTAGCCATGTCAGCTCTAGAATCAATTTCTTTCAACTTTTCTTGGAATGTGGGTGGTGGCCATTTGAAAATTACATCTCCTCCTTCTTCACCCAATTTATGTTTCATCCTAGATGCCCTTCTACTAAACACCGCAATACATGGCTTCATAGGTTTGGTTATAATAACCTTACCTTTATTCTTTATCGGTTCTCCTTTTTCTAATTTTTCTTCATCTTCTACATCATCTTCTTCTATGTCGTCTCCTTTACCTTTTGTCAACAAGAGAGTGGTGTTGGTTTGTTTCAATTTTTCTATTCTTTTCTTCCCTTTATTGACCACCTAAGGGAGTTTTATTTCTAATTCTACTCTTTCTTTAGCTTCATCATATGTCTCAAACTATGTAGCCTTTGGATCAATAGGTTCATTCATAATACTTCAATGATGTCATTAGTTTCATCAATATTAAGCTCATAACCTAGAGGCTTGACCCATACAATTCTCAATATGACTTCTTGTATATACACTTTATCACAATCAACCATAAAAAATATCATCTTTGTAATCTTCAAAAAGTTTCTTTTGGATTCTAAATCTATTATTCATCTTATCTTTAAATGCATCAAAGTAATTTTCCATGATACTGACATAATTTTCTCTAATTTTTGCTATATACTCATTGATTTGATAAAGAATATGTACATATTTTCTCCATACAACTATGCCTTTTGATGGGAAAAAACTTTTGCACAAAGAAAATTAAATAGGTTAAGAGTGAACTAAACTTACAAGGGTTATTCTTTGAAGTTATTATGCTTTCCATATTCTTGTTGAACTAATTCAACATCAACTCAACAAGGTCAAATGACATGTTGTTCTTGACCACTTTGAAAGTGAGATCCACAGCTTCACATGTAAAATTGTTGAGATGGCTAGAGTTGTATATCTTTTGTACACTTACATGTATTCTAAATTTTTGTTCCATATTAGTAACACAATTGAACTTCATACCCCTTCCATCCTATTTGGCAAGGGTTTTCTTCTCCAGTTCCACTCGACTTAGGGTTTTGGTTGTTTTAGTATTGGTCAGCATTGGAAGCCCTGTGATTCGATGAATTATTTTGTTTATTATAAAAATAGACTACTTTAATAGTAACTACCCATTGTGCATGAAATTAAGGATAAATCTTATCCACTTAATATGAAAATCTCAAGGCATGTGAGGAATGTGGGTTAAACCCTTCGCTTCAAGGTGTTGATGTTCAAGTTTTAAGACACCATTCACACAAAAATTCTTCAAAGTTTCATCCATTTCCAAGGTTCCTATATCTTGAATAGAACATCAAAAATGTGAGTGTATCATTTATTAGAAGTACCTTTGATGGAATTTGAGATTGTTTTCTAATAGAATCAAGGGTTTCCACAATAGCTAGACTAAGCTTGAAATCGGGTGCCTTCTATTCAACACCTCGAAGTAGCATCTCTGACCCTTTCTTTTTCTTGCTACTAGAGGATGCCATCACTTAGTAGGGTTTGAGAAAATAAGGAAAACTTCAACAAATAACATAGATTACTCGAATGCACAAATATCTCTTATTCACAAAGAGCTCTTGAAAATTCATGGTGACAAATTAATTTGATTTCATCCTTCTTATCAAATTTTCCCTTTCAATCACCATAAATTCCTAGTATGTACACTTGGTTGATGATAGGTTATCTTCCACTTGGCTTGAATTAAATTCTCAATAGGAACATTCATGACTTAGTGTCCATACAATAACTTAGTTACTCCTGACCTTGCTCGACAAGATCTTGCAACCCGACCTCACTCGGTAATATCTAGAATTTTTTCAGACACTCAATGATCTCTTTGCATCTTGAATTTTGATATGGATATTTCTTTTCTACTAATTAGAAATAATGTAAGTAATTTCTTTTAGAATCCTAGTTCCAATTCTCCTTTAGGGAGATCAAGTAGAAATGCTTGAGTCACCCAATTCTTGAGTGACATGTGCTTCATTGCTTGGACTTGTATTCTCAGAAGATTTTGGAATCCATTGCCATCTCATCTGCTTTCAGATGTTGTCAGCCTTGGCTTTCTTTTCATCTTCAATTCTTCTAGTGTTCATACAGTTCTTAGCAAGATGACCAAGTTTTTTACAAATGAAACATCTTCTAGTGGTGTCTCTTGTCCTCATGTGATGTTTTACACAATTCATTACAATGTGTCCAAATTCTCCATAATAATAACATATGCACCAATTGTTGTAGTCCCAACCAAATATATCTTTTATAATCTATTATATTTGATTCAATATCTTAGTTTTTCATTTAGAAGATTTGTGCCCATGCTTCTTGCATTTGTGACATTTCCCCTCAAATTTTAAAAGTTTCTCTTTGCATTCATTAACTCTATGACCATGTTGATTACAATTGTAGCATTTTCTATTGAATTTAGCTTTGCAATTTCTCCAATGTATTTGTTTGATGTATGACCTAACTTACCATAGTGACTACAAATAGGTCTTTGATTATTTTGACTCTTTGCTTAGATGACTCACCTTCTTCTGTATATCTGATTCATGCTTTGCTTTTTTGTCCATATTGGATTTTCTCATTTAGTCGATCCATGTCTGTTTGATATTTCATCATCCTCTCATTGTTTTTCCTTTCATTGTTTAGATTATTTTGTAATCTTTCATTTTTTGATATTAAATTCATGATTTCTTCATTTTCATTAGTGAGTTGATTAATGAAGTCTTCCTGTTGAAGGGATAGATGTTGAATTTCATTATTCTTTCCTTCTAACTCTTCTTTTGTCTTGTTTTTCTCTTCCATGACTTCACACAATCATACTGATTGAATTTCTTGCTCTCTTTTAAGATTTATTACTTGTTGAAGTGTGTCATTCTCCTCTAATAGTTCTCAGATTACTTCATTGGCTTCATCTAAATTGCTTTCTAAATGGATGTCTTCAATTCTTTCTTCAATGTAAAGTTTTTCATCCATCTGAATTGTAAGATCTTTTCTTCTTTTTAAGGATTGAGAGAGTTTCTCCTTTTCTTTCTCAAGTTTCCCAATAGCCAATTCCAAATCTAGCTTTTCATTATCAATAGCCTTGTCAAGTTTGAATACATCCATAGCTTCTGATCTTTGCTCAAGTTGTTAAAAAAATTCTCTGAGAACCACAAATCTCTGATACCAATTGTTGGAAATATATGATAGGCTAAGTTACTAAGAGGGGAGGGGTGAATAAGTAACTAATAAAAATTAATCTTTATTTACCAATTAATCCTTCATGTGTATTATGATCTAATTGCATGCATGAAAAATTGAAAGCATTTAAACATTCATAACACTTTGATACACAATATGGTGACATAGGAATCTTACAAATATAAAGTAAAACTAGGGTGGGGATGATACCCACAAGCTTTAGTACTACAATATAAAGTTGGCCTGTTAAGGCTTACAATGATCACTTTTGATGATCTACCTTGTTAGGAGCAATAGGGACTGCTAGGTCCACCTTGTAAAATGTTTTACAAACATACAATGAAGTATGCACTTAGTAAAGAGATTTAGAAAAGACTGTTAAGTCTACCTTGTGAAAAGATTTAACTACTTCACCTATTAGGATGAATCAGTGGTTGATCTCTGATCTACAACTTGATTTGTTGAATGAGATACTTTTGAGTGTAATGATCACCTTGCTATGGTAGATAAATCTTTGTTGTTGCTTATATTGCTTGTAGCCTTGTACTTTGCACTTCTACTCTTTTCTACTTGTAGCCTTGTACTTTGCACTTCTACTCTTTTCTACTTATTACATACATATTTGGATGTGATACAATATATTGCATATATATCAATCCAATTTACAATTCATCAAAGTCAGCTACAATACCAGTTTCACCAAAAATACATAAAGTCAGCCCAACTGCAAGAACTCTGGTTCTAAAGACAAACTCGGTGAGGTTCTAATACTTGACATCCATTATCAATGCTTGACATCATCATGCATTCGGTAGACATAGAATCTTGGTCCATACTAATCACTTCAATTATTTTGAACTTGGTCTACAGTGGTGACTCGGTGAATATTGTGAAACTTGGCATATAAACTGAATCACTTGATTGATACTACATAGCTCGGTCAATGCTATTACTACAAGCTCAATATGAACTGAATCACTTGGTTGAAATTGCATAGCTCAGTCAACACTGGATTCACATCACTAAATTTGTAAAATCAATAACCACTAAAGAACTTGGTTTGCATTAAGAAACTCTCTAAACACTAAGAAGCTCAGTTTATACTTATAATCACCAACTTAGTAGAAACTACTTAGTACAAACTAAATATTGTTCCTAATACTCAGTAGAGCCTAAATTACTTGGTTAACACTATTAACTATACTATAAGCTCGGTAGCTATTAGCTATTTGATCAAGTTTATGTGTCACTAATAAAAAAACTTGACTAAGATGTCAACACTCTTGCTCCACCATCATCTTTCCTCTTGAAGATTCTGAAATTGAGAAGAAAATCTCCTCCTTATTCAAGACCTGAGTGTATCCCTATTTTCCCTCTATGTTTTTTATGTCATTTGGACTAAAACATTAATATATATTGTGGTGTATTTTGCTATGTTGCTTTAATATTAGCATCCAAAACCAACCCCAACCCCAAAAATAATTGACAAATTTCAAACCTGAATCTTGAACCCCCATACTAGAATTTGAACCAGAAACATAGGAAAAAGGTGGATAATACTTTTGGCATTTTCATTTAGTGAATTATACTCTCTTAGCAAAGTCTATGTCATATGACCTATTAATAAATTGACTAGTAAATGAATAATATGGAAACATGTGATATTCTATTATCACTTCACAAAAGGGAGAAGTATTAAGAGATAGAAATTTCTATACAAGGATGAAATAGTAAGGACATCTTTTATTCTCGAAAGCCTAGAAAAGTTGTACAATAGACTTCTAAAAAAAAAAAAGTTGATGTCTAATATATTGGTGAGTTAAATAATTTTTTATCTAATATTTTCACCTCAAAAAGTAGGAAACATATGTACCACTGACTTAATTGAACCCCAACAAAATAAACAATCATTCCATGTGCATTGATGAGTTTAGTAACCCACTACATGCATTATATATTAAAAAATCTAATGTTATTTTAAAAGACTTGGTTAATTTGTAATCCACAAACACTTAGAATACTACTTGTTAAATATAAGCCATTTAAAAACATATTTCATTCAAATCTCAGTATTTCGCATAGAACTTTGAAGCCAACATGAACAGGTTGTTTAGAAAGGTAGCTTATATAGCATGATTGTATCTTGAAAATCTTTTTAAAGTAAGTCATTGATAGAGTTCCACAAAGTAGAAGCTTTAATTAAAAGTTGAAGAAACTCCTACCCTACCTCTTGAACACAGACAGTTTGTGACAGGAATCTTCTATCTAGATGACTACATTTCTAGTAATATTCTCTAATAAATAACTTCAAAACTCCAATTTACCAAAACCCTTATGGCCCTTTCCACAATGAGACATGATGGAATTATCTGCAATGTAAGTATGTACCTTCTACAAAGTCCTTTCCATGTTGGAACATGATGGAAGTTTCCAAGCCTTATATTACAATATGCTTGTAAACTATTATGAGAATCTAGAGGCACCAGTTTGAGTATATACAAACATTATTATTAGCACTGGAAAAACCCTTTAACTAGAGGCTTCTCTAAAAACTTCTAGATGGATATCTTCTTGAGAAAAGCTTTAACTCTTATACTAAAAAATACAATTTTTTGAGTAGTTAAGGTTATCATTTAAAATATTACATTTAAATACTCAGAAATATGAGGTATGTAGGTAATAACTATGCTATGATGTTGGACATGAACTTATGCAACATAATGTGACAATTATACTAGAATATGATTAAAATTCATTAAATATTTTCAATGGTACTTCCATGGATGCATTTACAACTTCTTCCAAAGCTCTGGTTGAAAATTTTCATTGGTTATTAAGTAAATCATTTTAAGTCTTAAAAATAAATAATGTCTAGAAAACTAAAAAGTGGACCCAAGGAAGCAAAGTGGCCAAATGCAAAGGTTTCCTCCAAAGGTTAACTGAATATCATGCATAACTTGATTTTTGACGAACTGAAACAAAAATGCCCTATAGAATTATATTTAAGACATATGAGAATCATCTCTTTTTCAAGGATATAAGATTTTGACAATCTTTATTTAAATTTTTTTTGGTGCTTTTGGATTTGATTGTGTTTGATTTTTTTTGTCAATGTTTTGGATCACACTCCATGATCTATTATTAGGCTATATATAAGTACCAAAAGATGTAGAATTTAAAATTTGAATGTCCATCATCAATAAATATTGTACAAATTTGTGTCTAATGAATTGGGTTTTCCTACCAATCAATTAGGTCATTACATAAATGATATCTATATGATGTTTCAGTAGATGGTATAAAATAGAAATATTAAGAAATGGAGCAAAATAGATAGCTCCATAAAGCATGCTCATGCCCAAAAAGATTTCTTCCTCTCATGCAATCACCCAATGCTTATGCAGGCTTCAAGAAAATCTATTTAGAAATAGTATGCATATCATTTGAAACCACATAAATTTGTGCAAAAAAAAAAATCAAGTATGCCCTAAGAACATTGTAACCCTTATTGAATTTGAGTGACACAATTTGTGGCACAAATTTTTTAAGGATGACTTTCTGTCAGCACAAAGTTGCAGCATAAATACAACCCCCTAAATCATCTATACAACATGCTCAATCCATGGCATTGACCCTAAGCACATGCCATGCACATGCACAATGCATATTTCACATAAATGCCCTACCAATCTCTAGTAGTACTGCTTATAAACCCTCAAAAGTAATCAAAAATCTATAATCAACAATCAAAAAAAAATTAAATGATAATAATAATAACTATAGCCTTAGAGAAGGCATGTTGTAAGGAATCTAAAGTTCGTTTGATTTTGTAGATGAACTCAAATAAAAGAAGAGGCATTACAAATATAGAAACAAAACTATTGACCCTAGCACATTGCTCTAGGCTGAGATTATTCCACAATTTCACAAACCCATAAGTGAGAAACATTGTCATGTATAGAGGGACTACTGCACTTATCACCATTTACAAGTATTTTGCAATGATCATCGTGTACAAGTCTTTTATTGATCATGTCATTGTAGCTTACGTACTAAACTCACAAATCCCAAAATTAGCCCCTTAGGCATCATCTTGCCTATATGGAAATTATTTTCACTTTTGCATTCAAATTGTATTTCATTTTTAAAGTGAAATACTTTAGATGGTGGATTACTAACTTGAGACAAGATAATCATTATGATAGGTTTTGCTTACACTAAACATCTTAATGAAGTTTTCAAGTGTAGATATGTGTAGATATTTGATATTATATGGTATAAATATCACTTATTATGATACAGGTAAAAAAAATTGTTATGTTTGTCTTTTTTCTAAGAGGGATGATCTTTGACTTAATCTATGGCATTTGAGGTGATGACTGTGACCAACTTTAATTGTATGTGATGTAAAAGATATGTTTGATTACTATTCTAGAATACAGATAACACTACCTTTCATTAGATGTTTGTCTCTTTAGATTTTGCATGACAAATAGATCTACCAAACATGCTACCCCACAAGATCAAGCCTCCATAGAAAATTTGCTTTAAAAACTATCTTTATTCACAATTATCAAATTCAAGAGAACAGATCAATACTTTCACTCAGCTACTTCTTCCATGTAATAATCATCCCAAATATATCCCCAATTAAAAGAGAAATATTTGAGATCACAACAAATTTTCCATCCAAAATGGCTCCCATAATTGTATTCATTTTTCCCTCCCTATTACGACTAACAGAAACGGTAGCTCTAGGGGTGGAATGATTAAAAGATCCCAATCCAAAAATTGTAATATTCTTAAGAGTCCATCCCTTCCTAATTGCAAACTTCCCCATTTGAACTCCTGATCTAAGCTAGAGAGATACCTCTTCAACATTTTCATGGAACCTCACAAAGCTCAACTTACCACTCTTCATCTTCATTTCCAAATCCTATCTATTGTCCAAATATAGCTCCCCATATGCTTCCATCCTGCTATTCATTGCAATCACCAAAATGAATGGAATTTTTCTTGCTTCTTTAGTTGGCATAGCCATTTCTTGCATGGGCAATATAGTCACCTCATATACATGTACATTGATGGTATCTAATGGGCTAAAAATTTGGTGGAAAGTAAATTGATTTGCTCTTGCTAAATCATTATGACCTTCCTCAACTCCTAAGGTCCTTTTACTAATCAAATTCTCTGCATCAGTTTTGGGGCTAAGTGTTTAAACTACTTTGGAAGGGACAAGGACTAGTGGTTGTAATGTAATATAGGTAAGTGGATTCTTCATGCTAAAAATAATCTCTAACAACTTCATCTCATTACCTATGGTATCAAGGAAATTTAATAGATTTGTATCACGTAGCTTTAGATCTAAGCATGGATAAAATCACCAATGAATAAAGTGGAAATTTAAATAAGATTCTAAATGTGTTGTCAATAGCTGAAAAACTTGATTATTCCAAGTGGAGACTTTATTGGTGAATCTTTGCAAATTTTTAATGTTGTTATAGTTGAGGATTGGAAGGTGGAAGATCTTTAAGTAGAGTAGAGCAAAACTTAATTCTATTTATTGTGATTAGTTGGTTATTTGACCCTAGCAAGGGATAGTTCATAATGAGATGAATCTTATTTCTTGGAAAATAGATGTGTTATTTTGCAATTCTATTACGAATATGACAAACAAAGTTACAATGGATGGAGTAATTAGTTATGTCATGCTTGATGTTTATGGAAAGCTCTATGCCCTGCAACTTGATAGTTGCAAGTTTTATTTTCATGTAATAACATAAAAAATATGACTAGCATGTATTCTACATTGTATGGAAATAATAGGCAATAATCTGCAAGGTCTTGTATGTATCATTTTTTTTTACCAAATATGATTGAGGGGGTCTAGGCTCACTCAAATGATGTAACAGATAAAATCTCAACAAAGATCCTCAAAAGGTGTATCTAAAGAGATGGTTGGATAATTGAGAAGGAGCTAGATAGAGTACCTTTTATGGCTAGAGAGTGAGTCATAGTGTAGAGTCTTCATTGGTATAGATTCTTCATTGGTCCCAATGTTCATAGATGCTTCCTTATAGCTTTCTCTATGCTCATTGTGATGGGCGTTTTATTGTATTCACATATATTAATGGTAGTCACACATGTCCATATAATGTATTTGTTAATGATTACATGTGATATCAATATTTTTTTTTTAACATCTTAATAAGTAAAAATTTGTAACATAGGTCTAGTGATTCTTATTCTTAAAAGACATTGAGAATCTTCATCAAGATGCTTCTTGATATGGAAGTTAGTTGATGTCTTTTTCATGTGAGTTTTTTGCCTGATTTAAATTTGGAAGATTTAATATGGCTTACATATAAATGCATTTAATGCAATCTTCCTATATGAGAATGTGTGTCATTCTTTTTGAGTTGCCAGTTAAATATGTTTATACATACTTTTCTATAAAAAAAGGATATAGTGGATTGTCAAGTGTTATTTTATTTCCAAGATGATTTCTCAACATTGTATTGAAGTTATGTTTAATAATCACATGCTTGTGGTTATTTTATTTATTTGGCTATTTAGAATAGGTGGACTCTCAGAAGAAATTTAGGTGGAAATATTCGTCAACATATATGAATTTGTGAGAACTAAAATGTATTTTTATGTTTGTATCCTCCAAAAAGGTGGGTTGAGTCAGTACCTCAACTTGCAAAACATGGAAGAAAAAGCAACATAACTTTTACTAGATAGGAAACATAAATAATTATAGAGTTCACTAATATTTTTCATTTTTAGGTTGTGTATTTATTTTTAAAAGACTAAAATATCTAGACTAATATACACATGAGAATGGTCATGATCTTGGTTGCAAAATTGAACTAGGTTTTACCAAGACCAAGCACTAAACAAGCAAACTAGTGGGAATAATTCCTTACCTATCTGATATTAAACTTGATCCAAAATATGGATGAAAAAACAAATTTTGTATATCATCTAACAAAATTCTTTAATATTTAAAGGGAATGAGTGGGAACCATAGGGTGCTTCTGGAGAATGAGCACCAATACTGTAAGCATAGTTGCCATTATTTATGCATGCTTGAGAACTGGTGTCACCAATGATGCATCTTTTTCCATGATTTTCACCAAATCTTTCTTATTTTGATAGCACAATTTCACAAGCTAGCCTTTTCCTAAATCTAGCCTATGATTGCTTAGTGGTAAATTTGTACTATAATAGGATTTTTGAATGGATTAAATCCTCACTTAGGAATTTTTTTAACTATTATTATCAGTGTTTCATATCGCCATTGTTTAAAAAACATCATTTGTATGTTAAATGGAAGCTTTAGTTTTAATTTGATGTAAAATATTGAATTTTTGAAAGGCCCTTGTTTGATAAGTATGCAAATATTATAGAGGTAGAGAGAGTTGTCAGTGCTTTTCACAATCAGCGCACATTACTTGGGGTGAGTTTGTAATTTTCAACAACTTTATTTTCAAAGGGCAGTCTTTACTAGGCATATATATAATTAACATATCTACTAAATGTTATGTTTCTGAAGGGTACAAGTCTTTTATGAGTCAAATTTGTTGATGGTCAGTGGGAACAGATTGGAAATCTCTATCTTTCCATGATTTGGAAGCCCTTTGTAGAACATGAGTTTTGATACAAATCCTATATAGTGTTTTTCTTACACTCATAGATTCTTGTGTATTTTTTTTTATAAAGTTCAATCATTGTTGACATCCATAAATTCTCTATTCAAAATACACATATTTAATTTGATGTAGTGGTCTAAAATATATGAAAGGTATGAGCATTTCCTGACTCGAAATGCATGTGTCTTTGTGAGGTATAATGGAGCGTAAATTGTTTGTTGTCTCATTGAATAAACTTGCACTGCAAAAGGATATTGAGGAAGTGATTATTTTGTGAAACATGTAAGCAAAAGTGATAAGTGGTTCATCTTAGATGATTAGCTTTTATTTAGAACTTGCAATTCTTATATCATATTCATCATGTTTTCTTTTTCTTTTACTATCAATAAACATATGGGGTGGGTAAGTTGAAATATTCTAGTTCCTTTTCTAATTCTTGAGGCCTGTATGGTATTCGTAATCTTTATAAAGTCTTCCAAAAGTATTGAATGCATTAATCAATGAGCAATGTGGATAATTGAAATTTTTTAATATTGGGCATGGTAGTTTAGTGTTTTAGATTAAGGTAAAAGCAGGTTTTGAAGGGGGCCCAAAACCCTTTACATCAAAGAGGAAGATAAACCATTAAGTACAACTAGGTTTTAAAAGGACCTAAAACTAGCTAAACAACTAAACCAGGTTTTACAAGGACCTGTGACCAACAGAATCTTTTATTTTTTTGACAGATAGATATTTTCTGAGTTTGGTCTTGTTTATGACATATATAGCATGAAGGATGAACAGAAACAGAGAAAAGGTGGGGCATTTTTTACTATTTTTAATAGTTGGATTCATAAAAAGGTTTCAGGGTTGATATTGCCTTTGTTAACTATGAAATTATGTGTGTAGGATGTGCATTTGTTAAATATCCATCTAGAGAAATAGCTACGTTAGCTTTTAACAAATTACATGGAGCTTTCACAAAGAAGGTAAACATTGTGTTTTCAATTGCTAATATTTCCTTCAATGGGTGCTTATTTTTGATATAGTTCTCAAATGCAAAATACATTTTATCCTTATGAAAATTTATTATATTAGGGATGCAATCGACCTTTGACTGTATGGTTTGTAGTGCCTAAAAGACCCAAAGTTGGAGATGCAAGGTTCAGATTTCTATTTATCTTGTCATCTAAAACATGTTACATCAATATGTATCTTGAAATACTAGTGTTTTCCCAATTTATTATAGGTGTTAATTATTTTGTTATATTATCTAGAAATGGCCCCATGTTTAGAGGACTGGGCTTTGATGTTGAACAGCAAAGGCCATTTGGATCTAGGTGAGCCATTAGTAATTTAATGTGTTTGAGTTGGAGGCTTCAAATAATATATTTAGTAGAACCACATGTGTTGCTCATGTAGGCCTATTGTGAATGGTGGAGGCCACATAGGAGGATGGGGTGCACCTAGAAACTAGCAGCCAATGGGTGTAGCAAAAATAAGAATAACATCCCCATAAGTTGGATCACATCCATATGGAAGGCTATCAACTCCTAGTGGAAGATCATGACCTGTAGGAAGACATTCACCATTGGTAAGCCATTCAAGTATCACTTCATAGATTATATCATTTATATATATTATAAACATTTGGGAGTTTCCACTATTTTTTTTATGGAGAGTTGTATCATTGTTTAATACAGACATTAAGTGTGATGTATAGGTTTGATCTATTGGTGGCCCACATATTTTGGTAAATGGACCTATTGAAGGGCCTCTTCATGTGTCTACTCTAGTAGGAGACTCTGCAAGGGTGACTACCCCTTCTCTATAGTAGGTACTTTTTTTAGATTTTGTTTTTGTTTTTTTGTATTGTCCAGTCAGTATGATACATTTTAATTTGATAAGTTCTGATAAGGATTTGCATTTTTGGTTGCCTGTAGAAATGCTTTGGATAGAATTTTGTTTATGATATTTAGTGATGTGTTGGATGTTGTCCTTGATAGGGCTATAATTCATCTTCTTTGTAGCATCAAACTCAAGTTCAAGGTTGGTTACCACTAGTACAACAAACACATCAAATGCAATAATAGTTGTAGTCACCATTCCAAAATCCACATCAATCCACGTAATCTCATTCATAGTTGCAAACATCGCAACAATCATTGAATTTGCAACAATATGGTCAGCATGTGCAATCCTCTCAATTGCATAGCCAACAACCATCACAATCTCAATTACAAATGCAAGCCCAACCATCTTTACAAAAATACGGTCAACAGGTGCAACAACACCCACAACCACATGCCTAACAACCCACACAATTTTATTCACGATTGCAGGACTAGTAGTATTTGCAATAGTATGGTCAACAGTTACAATCTTCATAGCAACATGTTCAACAAACCCCATTTGGTCATGCACCAACTTCACAACAACCATCTACATATGTGCAATTGCCTATTTCTTAGTCTCTAATCTAGTCAAATGTTACCTCCTCCCTTTAGTAGATTCCTCCTAGCATGTTGTTATCTAACATACATCCCCAAGCTCAGCAACTATCACAACAGCAGTCGATGCAACAAGCATCACAATAGCATCCCTCTAGTCAACTATTACATCAATAGATGCCTGATGTGCAAAACAATGTTCAACCCCAATAACACCTTTCATTCAACAATAGATCTAGTAGCCTCTAGTACCAACACCTTTAGCACAAGACTTAACTCAATCCCAGCAACAACCACTCTTAATGCACCTTCAACAACAAAAAGTGCAAGATAAACATTGTTAATAAATATAATGACTCAAACTATATGAGTGAATGTGAAATGTCTTAAGAATACTTATTCATGATGTTGGGACTCAAAATTGAAGCCCTAATATTGAGTATCATTGAAAAAATCAAGTCCTTAAGCACTTTTGGGTGCAAATATACTCGACTGTACTTGTGAGGCCTAAGAGGTGTTTAGTGTTTATAACACCTTGCATTCAATACATCTTTGTGTTCCACAAAGATAAATTGCCATTATGAACCATTTCGTGAAGTCCCATTTTGAAGAATTTGCATTTTTTCCCAAGTGTCAAATAGTGACAGGAGGCTATGTTTGCAATTGAATATCTTGCACCCAATAATGTTTCATGACTCACTGGTTTGGGAGTGTTTAGTATCCATACTAGAGAATGTTTGGGATTTTGAGTCATTTTGAATCCGTTTGACTAGGTTTTGAATCTCTCAAAGTTGGTCATTTACTAATGTCATGCTGATGTGAATTGTTCAGAATTCTAGGAGGCCCTATTTGACTTGTTATAACTTTGACCGAGTTGACTAAATTGAGAAAATTCCTTTTTCATTTCATTTTAGAGGTCAAAGACTTGCTATGTTTTAATTTTGATCTTATGAGAAATCTGTTTGATCATTTTTTGAATGCGATTCCAAATGCAACTTGCAACTTTTTACTAGTGTCAAGAAAGGTAGATTTATTAGTACCCCTGTTCATGATGTCATATCTCAAAATTTGTGATAGGTAAGATCAAATGGATTGTACCACCATGTTTTACTTTGAAAATACTTTAAGTGTGTCAATTTTTAGATCTTAATGAATCCATCTGCACTTTTTCCCATGTCCATTCCATTTGCCAAATATCACTTTTCTAACATTGCTTCTAGTTTGCAAATTCGAGTAGCCTACTTTGACCGCTTTCCATTTGTGCCCAGTTATTCATCATGAGCCCCAATCCTAGATTTATGTTGTCCTCATGATAGTGAATCGATTCCCCAATTTTTTTTCCCCCAAGTGTTAGTCTGCCCTTTTTTTAGAGCCAATTCCAAACGTGATTTATTGTTTTCTGACATGTTTTCTTACAGGGAGTTATGAGAGGGCAACTTCGCAATTCAATATCTTTTGACTGAGAATTTTTCATGAGACAATATTTAATTTGATAAGAGTATGCAGAACAAAGAATCAATATGTTTGATTTCAAAGCCTGGTCAGGTGTTTTTGTCAATTTTTAAGGGTAGTCAAAGGACCTTCTGGCACTAAATAGACAATTTGCAGATTAATGATAAAATAAGTTTTAAATGATTCTTCAGCGGTTAAATTTTTTTTGAATAAGTATCAGATGTTCTATGGATCAGTTTGGCACTATAGTCATTTGAAAACAAAACAAAAATTATCCGTACCCGCTTTAGGGCCCACCTAATCGCATCGGACTAATAAGATATTGGAAAATGGTGTTCTAAAAATGTCGATATTTGAATGATTTAGTTGGAATATCCATAGCTCAATATGCAAATAGGATAGGTCAATTGGGAGTGATTGCAAAGTTTTTGCGACTTGCGTAACTTCTATATATGATGCCTTTAATCTCAGTGGAATTTCAACAAATGAGACAGCAAAAGCAATTGTGCAAGAAAGGAAATTAAGTTCTAATACTGTCAAGAAAATAATAGTGTGTATTGTTGAAAATATTTCCACTCCAAGTTTAATGCCTCACCAATGTTGGAAATGTTGAGAAACAAAAGATTAGTTTATGTGGGAGACTAAATTAATCAGAACTAGTGGGAGCCCATGCTCTGCCTTTTGAGGGTTGTGGTACCACATGATGGAGGAAAAATGAAGGCCAGAGATAATGGCCAATTGCTTAAGTATTTTATAAAGGATTATAATTGCATGCCAGAACTAGAGCTTACTCTAAATTTTCTACAAGGCAATGAAGGAAAATATGTAATTTCTTAGAGAAGATTGGAAGGGTTCGATTTCCCCCCTTATTGCTTCATTTTCATCTAACTTTCCAAGAGATTGGTTTTCTATTAAACAATACTTTGCAGCCAAAACACTTGTTGAATCACACGCCTTTGAAGTTGATGATTATCTTGGTTTTGGCATGGTGCCTTTGGTAGATTTATTTAACCATAAGACAACAACAAAGGATGTTCACTTTACATTTGAGTGCAACGTTGATGATTCTGATATTGATTCTCATGAAGCATCTTTGGTTGATGGAGAGCATAATGGTGATTCATCCAATAAATTTTTAGGCTTCACAATCCTAAAAAAATATGATGATGCTAGTTTAGACTCAAACCTTAATGAAAATGGCATTGATGACATGCAGGATACTTTCTTATCCTCAAAAAAGGGAAACCAATTTTGGGGTTTTTGAATATCCCAACAATTGATTTACCTAGCCCAGATTATTGATGAAAACAAGCCCAGTAGTTCCTCCACAGAAGTAGACAAAGTAATGTAGCCAGAAATCAAGGCTTTAGAGCAACTGTAACACACCATGATCTTCTCCTATGGTGGGATTGGCTTGAAAAAGCTGGGGTTTTCCCCTATATCTATGACAAAAATCCAATCTTCATGTTGGTTCATATCATCTACCCGCGTGTCATGATTTTGCATAGGTTGTGGATGGTTTGAATTTTGTTGGCAAAGGTTAGAGTGGATGGCAATGTTGTGCAGCAATATTGTGAAAGCCATCCATGGCTATGATACAGGAAGTCATTTGAAGGTAGCCCACATCAGAGGCAACAGGTGATGGCATAGAACAATAGATGATTTATGACTCTCTTTATGAACATTTGTCTATATCTTGTTTAAACTTATCATCTTTTAAGCCTAGTATTTTGAACCTTTTAATGTATAAAGTGTGAACTTGCAGCATGAAAATGATAGTTGATATTATGTTTAAAAAGGGTTCATTTTGTTAAGTCTTTCTTCATGTATGCTTAACATGGGTAGGTTTTCCTACAATCGAAAAGATTGCGGAGCCGTTAGTTGAATAATTGATGCTTTTCTTATAAACTAATAAATATTAATAGATGTTGTGTAATGCCCCATCAAGGGATCCAAAGAATTAACCTAAAATATCACTAAGTTTGCCAAACAATTTTTTTTCAAACACGAAAGTAAAACCATTCATAACATCTACGGAAGCAATAGTAACATCCAACTAAAAGTAAAACATAACATACATAACAGATTACATTCTTTAAAGATCCCTTAATGTTGAATTACATCTAAATCAACCATTCATCTAACATCACATTCTTATAAAATAACAATGATACATCCAACATTCTTAAACCATATTCAAGTGTCCTTTTTGTAACTACATTTTAGTTTAGCTCAATCATCCACTCTACAAGATACAAGGTATGAAAGGCTTAAAAGAATAAACATATGTGTAAATAAAGTACATCAACATCCAATATTAATCCATGATGCAATTAGAGTAAATGAAACCACATATCATACATGATACATCATCATAGGAGAAAACCATAAATCACAAACATAAATAATTAAGTGCACGATTCCTCTCAACCGTTAATAGCATCATTAGACTATCATGAATCCTAGTCATCCCTCTGTGCGTAACATTCCAAAGCACCGAAGAGATCATCAATATTATCATAGTAGGAATGTCACTCCTAAAACATCCTACTAACATACAAAGTAAAGCATAAAGTAACATCATCTAACATATGCAAATCATCAATATAAGAAACATACCAATAAATACATCCATCATAAGGTATATCATCTATCATAATATTCTAAGATCATAATGAAGAT
Source organism: Cupressus sempervirens (assembly GCA_028749045.1). Lineage (NCBI taxonomy): Eukaryota > Viridiplantae > Streptophyta > Pinopsida > Cupressales > Cupressaceae > Cupressus > Cupressus sempervirens. The sequence goes on from CM053793.1 coordinate 462,647,256, forward strand.
AGATACCAACCAAGAAATCATCAACCATGGTGTCTCAGACGGATCTCAAATGATAAGAGTGGAAAATACACTACCACCTGACCATGTGGAACCTAAGTGGTCCACTCCCACTGTGCTGAGGAGATAATCTCAAGTCCCAAACAGGCTATCCAATAACACATGGCATAAATCTCTATAAGTTCAAAAATCTTAAAAGTATACTAACTCAAAGGTTCCAAACACAAAATCGACATCTAATTCCCAGAGGCACAACAATAAGTACACCATAAGAGGTATGCAAAATCTACAGAGGAGACTCAGGCTACATACTAGAGAGTGTCATCACATGGCTGCTTGAGTTACCCTGGACTAGTCTCTCATTAGACCCCAGACCCTCAAGTGTTGAGTTACCCTGGACTGGTTACTCTGAACCTCGGACCCTCAATGTGGCACATGTGGAAACCAAGAAGCCCTCTCAAGAAGATGAGGCACTTCTCCCATCCTTAGTCTATACAAGCACTCAAGGCATGGGTGGTTTAAATATCTCTAACTTATCTTTTTAGTGTGTTTTCCCTCCATAAATTTTAATTACTAGATTATCACTTATTACATAACTTGCATTAGGTTACCCTGGTACTGACCACTTTGGGGCCCGGACCCCTATGCAAGCCACTCCCATAGTCATGTACCTAGACAACCTCTCCTAGGCACATAAATCCACAGTTGTGTCCCATACCACAACACTCATAAAAATCAAACTTGGTTCCTTAATAGGAAACCTGATAATAAGATGGTTCTCCCATCCGAGAATACATAAAACTCCTCAAAATAAACCTCATAAATATAATCTCCAATACAAATCACAATATCCATTGGTTCTTAACAAGCTACCAAAGAATATCTCAAAGCAATACTGATCAAAGACTCCAAAATGGTTGAGTCCAAACATGTCACATTATGACATAATCAATAAATAAATCAACACTTCAGTCCCATCATGGTGACTGGAAAGCAATCCAAGGATAACTGATCGATGACTCAAAAATGGTTAAGACAAGTGTCTCAGATACAAATAACTTAGCTTCATTCAAGAAGATTTATAAGCAATAACAATCAGTAATACAATCATCTCATAGAGCATACGATCACATAACCATGGTTGGGTTTATAAAGATCAAAATTAAGACATCATCATGACATCACAATCATAACCCCTGAGCCTCTGGTAGACGTCCTATAACTGGTCAACACTAGTCAACCCAAAACCCAAAACAAGAAGCATATAGAATACACAATGCAAACACATGTTTTGATTTATTAAAGTCACATAGCTGAATAATGTGTAGAGTTTTAGTTTTCCATTTGCAAGTATACTTCAAGTGTCTTAAGTTTCATCATTTGACCTACAAGTCATCCCATTTGTTCCCCGATAGCATTATCTTTACATTCTTAAGAATTACATTCTAAGAATAACTTAAGGATAAATATTTACTCATTAAACTGATCATCATTGATCCTTAATTAAATTGTTTTCTTTATTTAACTATGATCCATATTCCAATTTATTAACTCTTCTCTAATGTTACTACAACTTTTCGAGATAATCAAATGATCATTTTTTGTTAAATTATAAGAGAACCAATTATCAATCTTTGAATAAGAAGAATATAACTTTATTTATCTCAATCAATTAACACATGTACACAATCCATGACCCTTTAACATTCTAATAGTTCTCAATTAAATATTACTAAGTCTCATCATTAAAATATTTAAGGTCATTGTTCAAATCATTAGAATAAGACTTATCAACTTCGATATCAATATTTTTTTTACAATCTCATTAAAAGAATTATATCAATTAAATCTCCATTACATAACATAATTATTAATTAAATTTAATTAACTCTCATTAATTGATTTAATTAATAATTACATAATCATAGCAACGTTCCAATTAATATCGATTGACTAATAACTAACTATAATTTGTACGTTAAAAGTCAACTATAACTCAAATCTCTAATACTCATATTAATAGTTCAATAACGGCTTGTTATTATTTAATAGCAAGTTATAAGAAATCTATAATGACCACATTCGTCAACATTCCCTTGACAAATTCATATTATCATTAATCATTTCAAATAAGGCTCTATTGCATAACTTAATTATTAATATCACAGTTATAATATCAACTCAATGAATATCAATTGATTACAAATCAATTATACTTCAAATTCAAAAACTAATATCTTTATAAAACTTTAATCATTAAATAATCTCCACTAGATTAAATCTAATCGAATTTATTGATAACTATCTACACCATTATTTATTTATAGTTTGTTAGACCCAACAAACATTAATAAATAATAAACTCATCAAAACTATTATTAATTGATCTTAAAGAAGCCCTTCAAACTTCATTGGTTAATATTTAACTAATTATAATTTGTAAGTTATAAGTAAACTACTATTTTCAAATTTAAAGTATTTTCTAGGTAGAAGAGATTCTTGATTCCACCCATTTTTATATTTAAATGTTAGGTGCAATTACTCGTAGTAATTGATTATTTTAAACTATCAAAATAATGCTTATCAATTTTCAATTAATCAATCTATTACATAACTTAATTGATAACTCAATGATTATTATCAAGCAAGAAGACTTCCTTTAACCCTATAGTCATCTCGTTTAAATAGTATAATCCTCGGAATGTTTTGAAATCAACCTTCCTAAACTCAACTAAGGGTAAATGTTTGAATCATTATAATTTAATGTTCTCTCAAGAGATGATTCCGATTTAATCGTAGTATAATGAATTTTCTTTCTTCTATCTCGACCAATTAGTCTCGTTAAAACTATTTATACCATTACTCATTAATAATATTATCCATTAAATAATGATCTCATTAATAATTCAATTATTTAATTCCACTTATTAATATCTCTTTTCTTTTGATTTTCCCTCATTTAAAAATCTATTTACTTAAATTGACTAATAATTAATTACACTTATTAACTAATCTTAATTAAATTTGATTTAATTAGATTAGATAATAAATTATATAAAACTAATGCATATTAATAAGATTCTACTAAGGGAAGATTCCAATAATATCTTTAATTTATTCCATGCTTTGATATATTATTCTTTGTGAAGTTTAAGCATAAAGAACTCTTGGTTATGAAAAATGGAGAAATATTTGTCTTTGAATAAAACAGTCTCAGTACAAGGGTCATATCTCCCTAATGAACCGTTGGATCGGGCTGAAATTGAAATATGTTGGAGAGGGCCAAGTTGCGCCAATTCTGACTAGAGCGATCAAATAAATTTGATCACAATAAAAAGTTATGAATGACTGAGTTCGGGTCTATCCAAGGGGCAGCGACAGGACAATTTGTGATGAATTAAAAATTTCTCCTAAAAGGTAATTGTTCTCTAAATTTATCCAATAATTTCACTAATGGATTTGGCCATAAATCTTGAAACCAATTTCAAATCTATTTCAATTTGATTCTAATTCGAACCCAACCCCGTTTAGATCTAATTTCTTCCTTAATTGGATCTAGGGTTTTTATATTGTTTTCTTCTCAACCAATAAAATATCTAGATTCCAATTTAAGTGTAGATTCAATTACAAAGAGTATTCAAACACATATAACAGACATGATGAAGACAGGAAGAGAAATAGTGCAAAGAGAATATGCGAATATCACGAGTGCACCTGGACACTGATGCTAATTTTGTCATGCCTCAGAAGTCTACAGAAAATTCTTTTCTTCTCCATCATTCGCAATTCCTCCAAGGTCCAAGCCAACTGAATCTTCCAAATGACTAGAAGTGCTAGAAGAAGCATAGGAGCAAGTAGAAAATATATGAGCATGTAAAAGCATATGAGCATGTAGAAGCATATGAGCTTCTCAAATGCATGTAAGCCTTGAAGCTTCCACTTTAGCTTGAAGCTTGTAGCTTGTAGCTTCCATTAAGCTTGTCCAAACACACTAGGAGAGCCTCTATTTAAAGGCCTCTAAGATGCATCTAGAGTGTCTTTAGAAACAACTAGAAGATAAGCATGACAACCAAGCATGGGTCTTCTCCAACCTTCTAGATGAGTCTTAGCTTGTAGACACCATGTGCTTAAATAAAATGCTAACTTCTAAGTGTAGACAACTTGTGCATTCTTAAAGTGCAAACCCCTGTGTTGTCTACATGACAACTTTCGAGAATTTGCCAACTCCTATGTGAGCAAATATTAAAATAATGCACAATAATTAATATTTAATTTACTCTTTCCAATTTTATTTATTTATTTTATTAAATCTCATGCACTAACTTTAATATCTCCACATTTCAATCTTAATATATTTATATTTTAATCACATGAGATCTAAAATCTTTTAATAATTTTAATATATTTTTCCCTTTTAAATTTCATTTTCTAAAACTTAATTGCTAAAATATTTATTAGCTTTGATATTATTATTATTTAGTCATTTATTTAAAAATGAGCTCCAAATATATTATTATTAAAATGAATATTGTCACATTCCAAATTTAAACTTTTAACTTTTTATTTTCAAATTTAATTATTTTATTTAATTAATTAAATAAAATAAATATTAAAATACCATATTAATTTTTCATTAAATTAAACCATTAATTAAATCTTTTAATTAGGCTTAATTAATAGAAAATACATCAAAGACTCACAAGGTGAAAATATGAAAACCCATCATAGCCAAAATACATAGAAAATCAAACCAAGGGTTAATATCACGAATTATGTCATCTGACACATTCGGAGGGTACTCAACTCAGATACTTGTCTTAATTTTCCAATTAGAACAAATGGCTTAAAGGGTTGGAATTTGGATTTGAGAATTTATCTCTCCTCTCTTATCATTGAGATGATGTGATAGGGTACGCTCATCCTGGCAATTTAGGGAAGTCGATACCCAGTACCTGCAATCTACATAAAAACTATGCATGTACAAACACAATATATACTAAACTAAATAGGCAATGGCAAGAAGTGGTGCATCGTGTAGATCCCAACTTGCAGGTGACTACGACTCCCTTCCTTAACCACATCAAACACGCCATACAAAAGCAAACATGCAAAGAAAATATGCACACCATACACATGCAAGTATGGGGTAAGTATCCATAAGAAAATACATATGATAATAAATCATCTTACTAATCATCATTAATAACTGCAAACACTAAAAATAATCATCATGCATACATGAAATATAAATTCTAAGTGATCTCATCACATAATAAACTGAATCCATAACACAATATCTAATAGTCTCAAAACAATGTTGCTAACCATCAACATAAAACCAGCTCTAAAAGAGTTCAATAATGATAACAAAATGCGAACTAGGAGCAGGCACTACATGTTGTCAGAAGTTTTGTATGTATCATTTATGTTCGCAGGAATCTAAGTCGGGCGGGAATCAACCAAATGACCATGAAAGACTCTCATTGAGGAAGCACTGGTGTTAATGAGACTCGGCGGCAAAAACCAGAAGGGACTTGTTTTCATGGATGATAAGCGGGACTTGGTAAAGCAAATGAGCAAGAAAGTAAGCACTGAAGTGGTTAGTTAAAAATGCATGGAGTTGTTATGGATACCTGGATTCTTGGAGGATGGTTTAAGTCAGAAAGAGGAGAAAATATAGCATCTGTTGTGCTCTATATTTATGAGAATTCAAGGGAATAGTTAATGCTTTTGCATGTTGTAACAAACTATCCTTCATGACGAATTCATAAATTTAGGAGTTTTTTATTCCTTCTCTTTAAATAAGATGTTGTCTGTATTCAAAAGGTCAAGAGATAAGAGAGGAGAATAATAGAAGGATAGATTGCTAGTTATCTAGTTTTTTCGAAATCTGTGTACCACTACATGTTTGAATGAATATATGATTTTGCTGAGTTCTTACACTTTTATCTGAAATTATCTTTCCTTCATTCTTCCATGGGGGCCCACATAGAATGTGGAGTTTATTTTAGTCATTAGGAGTTATTCAGTTTCATAAGTTATTTAGCTTCCTAAGTTAAGTGTAAAATTGTTGTTCCTGCAACCATTGGAAATAGAACCAGTTATTGTTGCATTTGGTAATTATCTTTTCTATTGGTAAAATAGATTTCCTCAGTAGTATTTGCATTCAAAGTAGTAGTGGCTTTTAGTGAAAATTAGAGCATATACTTTGCAGACATCATCTCAAGTTCACACTCTTGGATTGACATTTAATGGAGATCAGCATAGTGCTTTGGTAGTGAAGGATGTCTAATCTTATAGCTAAAAAGGTATTATATTGGCCAGACATTTTTGGCGTTGTTGCCAAGGATGGTGTCAATCTAGTATTCACTATAGAGTCATCTAGTTAGTTTCATTTTAGTATCTTACATGCATAGGAGAAGAGACCATCTTGGAAGATTTCTTCTCAACTTCAATCAGGAAGATCCTTTTCCTGAAAAAGAAGAAGGAAGAAAAGAAGAAGAAGAACTATTTGAGAATGTGTTTGCAGAAGTATTGAATCAAGAACACTCACCAACCACATCTGAAGAATCTCTCCATTTTAATAATCTTTTTGACGAACCTGAATATCAAGATAATCCACTAGCTCTAGTTATTTATCAACCCCCACTAGGACATCCACAAATGGCAGCTTCTCAGCCTACCTTTCCATTTCCAATCCTTGCTCAGCAGGGTAACCAAAATCTAAAGAGCATACCCTCTGCTGCTCTACCAAAGTTTTATGGCCTTATTACTAAAGACCTAGAGACCCTTCTCTTTGAGTTTGACATTCTTTTCCAAAGCTATGATTACATCATAGACACTCCCAAACTAAAGTTGTTCCCATCAAATCTCAAGGCGGCTGCTTTGAGATGGTTTATGAGTCTGGGTGCCAATGTTGTGACAGACTGGCAACATATGAGTAATCTGTTCCTTAATAAATACAAGGAATATTGTAGAGGCCATGATTTAAAAGGAGATGACATCTTTAAAATGTCACAAAGGGAGGAAGAGACTTTGGAGGACTATGTTGCTTGGTTCATGTTTAACTTGCAATGTAATACACAGCATCAATTAAATGAGGAATCTCATAAGCATCTCTTTTTGAAAGAGTTCATGATAGGAGTATGGAAGCCTTAGACTTGATGGTTGGAGGTGACATTACATAGAAGACGTGGACTGAAATTTTGAATATTTGTTTGAATTATTCAGGAGCAATGACAAAAAAAGGACGAGGTGTAAGAGACTTGCTTCAAAAAACCCCTGGTGCAGGAGTGTCCAAAGCAAAACTATCAAATCTCCTATTAGATTTCAAGAAAGACATCATTAATGATGTCGCTACTCAACTGGACATCATGAAAGCACAAAGGAAGAAGGAGGAAGATGATCTTATGCTGGCAGAGTATTGTCCTCATTGCAAAGAAAAGAAGTTCAACTACTGATGTAAACCTGTTGCTAGCATGAACTCACAGCATGTGCCTACGGAGTTCAGAGCGATTGATGAAAATGGAGAAATTATCTATGTTAACCAACATAGGTCGTGGGCTCAAAAATTGGGTATTCCTCAAGACTCACTTCATAATTATAGTGGTAATAGTCAATGGCAACAGCAATAGGGTAGTCAAAACAATTGGCAGCAACCTAACCAAGGTTGGCAACAACCTAACCAACGGTTCTTAGAATTGGCAGCAGCATCAGCTAGCCTTGCCACCGCCTCTTGAATCACAAGCTCTAATGCCTCCTATAGCCAATACAACCCCTCCTAAACAACCACAATTGCCTGCACAACCCACACCCAATCCTAATAATGCAAAACCCTCAGCCCAACAACAAAGTTATTCCATCACCTTGAATGATATTCATTTATGATCTGAAACAACATTTGCATCACCTCAGTAGCCCATTATAACAAAAGTAGATGATACAAATACTAAATCCATTCAAGAACCTACCAACATCATTTCTCCTATAGCCAAGAAACCACCATTTCCTAGTAGGTTGACAAAACAAGTATTGCCGAACAAGAATCAAGTTGCATTAGACTTGCTTGATCAACTCAAGCAAATGACGGTGAAAATCCCTATGCTTGACACAATAAAAGAAGTTCATATATATTCAAAAGCTATCAAGGAAGGATGTGTTAAACTCCAAGAAGGAAAAAGAAAGATCCAAAGACTATCCATGTTCTTGGCCAGCTTTCTAATCTTATGCTTGATAACCCAAGGATACCCAAGTATGCAGATCTTGGAAGTCCAGTAGTCATCCTTACCATCCAAGGAATACAAGTACAGAATGTCTTAATAGATTTAGGAGCATCCATTAATGTAATGACTAAGGAAGTGATGTGCAAGCTAAACATTATTGGTCTTAGGCAAACTCCAACAATATTGCAACTAGCAGATAGTTCTACTATTGTTCCCGATGGTATGTTGGACGATGTCATTGTTACCTTACATTCATGGGATTACCCGATTGATTTTGTAGTACTTTCTCCAAAAATAGGTACTGGGGGATATCCTATCATCCTAGGATGACCATGGTTAGCAATAGTAGATGCCTATATTGCATGTCAATCAAGGAAAATGGCCATTTTAGATGGTATAAATACTAAAAACTTAACCCTATATTCTCCTGCTCAACCTCTGCTCCAAGATGACCAAGTTGTCTGGCCAAACATGGGGAATCCTGAAATGGACTTGGATTCTATTAAACAATTGATGATGATTTCAAGGGATTCATTTGTAAGCATTAAAGAAGAAGATGAGTTCATTTCCTCCATCATCTTGAATGAATATGAAACACAAATTGAGACATCTTCTACACATGATCGTGTTCTAGAAAGTATCTTGCCTTTTCCATCCCAATCTCATTATTTTGAGTCTGCACAACTACCACATTCACTCCTTCCACATGAAATAGATTCATCACCAATTTCTCACATCTCAATGGTTGAAAAAGTAGTCAAGATAGCAATTGCTCCAGGAAAAGAACTTAACTTAAGTAAATCCTTGTCTCAAGAACAACATCATGATGTCCTGCAACTGTTACAGAAACACCAAGATGCTTTTGCATGGGAATATATGGATATGAAAGGTTTGGACCCCACACTCTGTACTCATAGAATCTACATCAATCCTGAGTGCAAACCTATGAGACAACCTCAACGTAGGATAAACCCAGCATTAAGGGATATTGTCAAAAATGAGCTGCAAAAACTACTCAATGTTGGTTTCATATATCTTATTTCAGATAGCCAATGGGTTTCACCATTGGTTATTGTACCAAAAAAAGGAAAAAAATGGAAAGTTCGCATAGATTATAGAGAACTCAATGCGGCCACCAAAAAGGATCATTTTCCATTACCATTTGTCAATCAAGTTCTTGACAATCTTGTAGGGAAGAAGTACTTTTCATTCATAGATGGGTTCAGTGGCTATAACTAGATCCAGATAGCACCTGAGGATCAAGACAAAACTACATTCACATGTCCACGGGGGACATTTGCTTATTATTTCCTACCATTTGGTTTGTGTAATGCACCTGCAACCTTCCAAAGGGCTGTCATTAGTATTTTTTCTGATATATCTACAGACTATTTAGAAGTGTACATGGATGACTTCACTACATATGGGCAGACCTTTGAGGAAGCCAAAGAAAATTTGGATAAGGTCCTACAAATATGTAAAGACTATAACCTATCTTTAAACAGTGTAAAGTGCTTTATAATGATGCAAGAAGGAGTGGTGTTGGGACACTTTATTTCTCCCAAAGGGATTGAAGTGGATCCAGCAAAAATAGAGGTTATCCATACATTATCTGTACCAACCAAACTAAGGGAAGTCAAGAGTTTTCTAGGGCATGCAGGTCATTATCAGTGCTTTATCAAAGATTTTAGTCAAATTGTAGCTCCTATATATAAGTTGCTTCAAAAAGATACTGAGTTTGTATGGAATGATGATTGTACAAAAGCCTTCCTGTAGCTTAAAGAAGTCCTTTCGATAGCACTAGTTCTCCAAGGACCAAATTGGGAGTTGCCTTTCTACATACACACTGATGCTTTAGACCATGCCATTGGAGTCGTACTTGGTCAAAACTTAGATTCAATAGAACATGCAATATACTATATTGGCAAAAATCTTCAAGGAGCCGAATATAATTACACTGTAACAGAGAAAGAGCTGCTTGTTGTAATTTATGCTCTGAACAAGTTTAGACACTATGTTACAGGATATCAAATATTTGTGCACACAGATCAGTCTGCTATCAAATATCTAATGAACAAACTAGCAATCTCTGGACGATTGGCCCGATAGTTGTTGTTGATGCAAGAATTTGACATAACCAAGTAAGGAAAATGTTGTAGTTGATTTATTGTCTCATCTTCAGAGAGCTGATGATCCTACAATCATAGAAGATAGTTTTCCTGATGAACATCTCTTTCTTCTATCAGCACAAAATCCTTGGTATGTTGACATTGCCAACTATCTCACCACTGGAAGAACACCCCCACACTCCTCTTGCAAGGAAAAGCGGCTGTTGGCAGAAAAGAGTTTTAATTTCTCATGGATCTCAAGGTTCATGTTTTATACTGGGCCAGACTAGGTGACACGAAGGTGTTTCTGAGAAGATGAAACATATGATGTTCTTTGTGCTTGTCATGACGAGCCCTATGGTGGTCACTTTGCTAACAAATAGACTACATTAAAGATTTTGAATATAGGTTATTATTGGCTTACACTTCACAAGGAGGTGGCTAAGTATACAAAAAGATGTGACAAATGCCAAAGAATGAGTCACTTGACAAGGATGGATGAAATGCCCCTGTAGCCATAGATAGTAGTAGCACCATTTGACAAATGGAGAATTGACTTTGTTGGTCCCATTGAACCACCATCAGAAGGAAAAAGTTACATCCTGGTATGCACCGACTATGTTACTAAATGGGCAGAAGCGAAGTCTATGAAGCACCCTCGGTATAACAATGTTGCAAGGTTCCTGTATGAATTTATTTTCACTAGATATGGTGTTCTAAGAGATTGAAGTAAAATTAAGGGCCTCAATTTACATCTAATCTAATAGTTGCACTTATGGAGGAGTATAAAATTTGACATGGTAAATCTTCCCTATACCATCCACAAGCTAATGGACAAGTTGAAGTGACAAACAGGGAGTTGGAAAATATACTCACTAAAATAGTGTCCTTACATAAGAAGGATTGGGTAGCCCAACTTCCTGAAGCCTTATGGGCATATCGAATAGCATGGAAGTCTACTACTGGGTTCACCCCTTTTGAGCTCCTATATGAAAAAATGCTCTTATGCCCATTGAATTTGAACACAAGACTCTGCAGGCAGCCCTAGAACTAAATATCACTCTTCCTACAGCACAACAAGACCATATATTTCATCTCAATGAGCTAGATGAATGGCACAAGTCAGCTCTTCATAACACAGAGTTGATATAGAGTCAGAGGAAACAATGGCATGATAAATTTATCAAAGATAGAGAATTCTCAGTTGGTGATTGGGCACTACTATATGATGCATGCTATCAGCATCATCAAGGAAAATTAAGACCAGATGGCTTGGACCATATGAAATTGTTGAAATTTTTAGTAATGGAGTAGTTCAATTATCTACAATTGATCCAGTCAAATTTAAACTCCTGGTTAATGGACATCGTCTAAAGCTATATCATAAACCAGCCACCAGGGAGAAATTTCCTCAACAATTCAAAATAGCAGAAACATCTCTTCCTACAGCCTCTATGTCTGAGTCTTCCATCAGATGCTTATAGCCCCTTGAATTTATTTCAAGGTCTTCATAATAAAAATTTCACATTTTATGTAGAATTCATTTCTTTTCTATTTCATTCCATCTCACTTTCTTATCTTTCCATCATCACTCCATTCCATCATTTTTCTGTGGTACAGTATTCTTCTGAGCAAACTTCCTATCGCACTCCAAGTTAGGTGACGCTCAACTTCTCTTCATTTATTCATTTTATTATTTATTTAGAATAGCATAATTATTTTGATTTTTGGAATTCGCAATCTTTAAGACCTGGTGGGACCCAGTGGTGATAGGTTGGTGGGGGTGGGGAGGGGGGGGCGCGCGGGGTGAATCAAAGTCATAAATAAACCAAAATTAAGTGACTTGAAGCCATAAATAGAAATTTGAGGAAATCTTATGTTGGCACAAACAAGGTAGGTCATCTCGGGGATGAGTTGGCATCACTTCATACTTCCTTTGTATGTGTGAAAGTAAGTGTGGTCATTATTTTATGATTTCCTTAGCACATAACTTCTTATTAACACCCCCATTATGGTAATGACATCATGCAGTACTGAAGGAGATGTGATGTGATGTTTGAAAAGTGTGTTTTAAGACTATTGTTTTATTTTCAAACACCATTGTAGCCATTGTTGAAACCCTGTAGCAACCTCCACCCCCACGTTCAGTCATTTTCAATTCCTTTCAATAAAGTGGCAGTAGTTTTTTTTTTTTAAATGGGTGGAGAACCTCAACAACATGAACCAGCAGACCATAGAGTTTTGTTGGTGAGCCCTACATCATGCAATCTATTTCAACAATGAGGCTGGCTGGCATATTGTCTCAGTTTGAAGCAATTTGACCAGGAAATTGTACTTCATTTTCACAACACGTTGAGGGATGGGTATGCTACTGTGAAAGGAATTCACATAGAATTCATCGAAGAAGTGGTTGTAGAAGTCATTGGGTTACCCACAAATGGGGAACGATGGATGGAAGACATGGACGTGCTGATAGAAAAAGAACAATTCTCAGTGCATGGAGACCCTCAACTGGAGGAGAATAAAAAGCAAGGTACTTTGCAGTTGTCTCTCCCTCTACAATTTATCCAGCCTGCTGAATTCATTATAAGGTATTTTACTTGTGAAGGAAGACACTCTTATCTGCATGTTGTGCATTTTAAAATTTTAATTGGGTTACAACATGGTGATCACCTTGTGAACCTTCCAAGCTTTCTCTAAAATATTGTTAAAAGACAAGCTTCGTATGTCCAGCAAGGAAAAGCCCAGTCAGTGTCCCACCATTGTTTAATTAGGGCCATAGTTTAAAAGGAATTGACTAGGCATGAGAGGATTTTGTTAAATTAAAACCAATGGGACCTCAGAGTAGTGGGCCTAGAGGGCAAGGAATGGGGACATGTGAGAAGACTATTGTAGGAGTTAGGAAAGTGGTATATAAAACAGCTTCAAAAGCTTTGGCTTCTACATCCCAACCAAAAATTGTGAAAAGGAAAGTTCCTCCCACGAATGCCTCTACCTCCAAAAAGAGGAAGGCTCGCATAGCTACTGTAGAAGAAAGTTCAAAGGAGGTATCTCCCCTATCACACAAAATTGCACTTAATTCTAAAAAGGGGAAAGCTGTCGATAAGGGCAAGAAACTAATTTCTATCCCAATTTCTACTCCACGATGAGTCACCAGAATGTTTGGGGTAAATTTGAGAACTAAACCTCCTGTGCCACCTGTTGAGCCTCCTATAACACCTATTGATGTTGAAACTCTAGTACCTACACCTACACAGTCACTAGAGCACATAGAACCTACTCCTGAACATGATAGTGATCTTGAGGAAATTCCCCAAAGACTAGTTAGTCCTATCAATATTGGTAGTGATACAGATTCCTCGAAAAGAACAGTGTCTAGGTTTGAGCAACGAATGGAGGAAAATGATAATTTACCTTCAGAAGAATACGCGTCGACTACTCAGGAAATAGTTCAAGAAATTATAGAAACATTCCAAGTTAAATTAGCTATTGTGTCTTCCCTTGTAGCCGTTGTGCCACAAGAAAGAATTGACAGTCATGTTGCTCATCAACCACCTGAGGATGACAGCAATGTTGCTAGACCAAGTGTCAATCCTTCCACTAGTCACGATGACAATCATCTGGTTGTTTGGCGTCATTCGCCACCTAATATTTTCACTCCACTATCAGCCATCTTTAATGTTTATCAGCAATTTTAGTGGGAAAAAGAAAATTGGGATCTAGACAGGAAACAATTGCTCAAAACCATTAAAGAACAAGCATGGCAAATTGAAGACAAAGATAATGAAATTAAGGTCCTGCAGCAACATGTTACTAAGGTAACAGAGCTCATTCCAAAACTTCTAAGTTGTAGATTGTCGTCTCCTATTTATACATTATTTTTAAAAGAGCAAATGGTCAATTTTCAACTATCTAGGGTTATTTAGGGGTTGAATCCTTCCTTGAACACACCCTAAGAATTTTATGCAGCATTTAAATCAGTTCCAATGGCTCTCCAAAATCTTCTTTGTGAATTGTACGTCCATAATCTTGCAGTACCAGATAACAAAGATTGGAATTCACTGTTGTATGTGAGAGATGTGTAGTTTAGAGCCATTATGTCGTGGATGCAAAATGAAATCAATCAAGAAAGTCAGGTTGCTCCATACAAGGAAAAGGTAATGTTGGAACTGTTATACATTAGTACTGAGGTGCAAAATACTCGTAGAGTTTTCTGACTGGCTCTCCATTAACAATAACCCAAGCGGTACTGCTAAAATTCATCCCATTCAAGAATAGGCATTCCTAGATTGGGAACAGCATTGTTCTACCATTGCTCCTGAAGCCATAAGAGCTTCTACTCATAGGTGGATTCATTTATTAGAAGATCTAAAGACAAGGGAGTTACACTCACCTCAGAACTTGGAATTGGCCACTTACAGAATGCCTAGGTATGTGACAATGGCTAGGAATAAGAAAAGTTATTGGGTTCCTCTTCACTTTCAACCACCTATTCTGCTACATCCCATGCTTGGAAATTCTGAATCATTTTCTAATTACAACCTGAACCATGAGGAACAAAAATGGGAAAGATTGAAACAGAGCCATGGGTACTTCAACTATAGGGCTCACGAATCAAGAAAGAAGGTTCCCAGTGACCTCAGGATGTGGATGTGGATCAGGAACTTGTGAATGCTAAAGGGACCAGCATTAGGGTGGGGGGGGATAAATGATGGCACAAAACAATAGATGACTTTTTACCCTTTTTATGAACATTTGTCTATATCTTGTTGAAACTTATCATCTTTTAAGCCTAGTATTTTGAACCTTTTAATGTATAAAGTGTGAACTTGCAGCATGAAAATGATAGTTGATATTATGTTTAAAAAGGGTTCATTTTGTTAAGTCTTTCTTCATGTATGCTTAACATGGGTAGGTTTTCCTACAACCAAAAAGATTGCAGAACTGTTAGTGGAATAATTAATACTTTTCTTATAAATTAATAAATATGAATAGATGTTGTCAAAATTTTTGTATGTATCATTGATGTCTGCAGGAATCTAAGTCGGGTGAGAATCAACTGAATGACCATGAAAGGCTTGCGTTGAGGAAGCGTTGGTGTTAATGAGACTCAGCGGCAAAAACCAGAAGGGACCTATTTTCATGGATGATAAGTGGGACTTAGTAAAGAAAATGAGCGGGAAAGTAAGCATTGAAGTAGTTAGTTAAAAATGCATGGAGCTATTATGGATACCTGGATTCCTGGAGGATGGTTTAGTCAGAAAGAGGAGCAAATCTTGCATCCGTTGTGCTCTATATTTATGAGAATTCAAGGGAATAGTTAATGCTTTTGCATGTTGTAACAGACTATCCTTCATGAGGAAGTTAAAATTTAGGAATTTGTTATTCCTTCTCTTTAAATAAGACCATGTATGTATTTGAAAGGTCAAGAGAGAAGATAGGAGAATAATAGAAGGATAGATTGCTAGTTATCTAGTTTTTTTCAAATCTGTGTACCACTGCATGTTTGAATGAATATATGATTTTGTTGAGTTCTTACACTTTTATCTGAACTTATCTTTCCTTCATTCTTCTATGGGGGGCCACACAGAAGGTGGAGTTTATTTTAGTCATTAGGAGTAATTCAGTTTCAGAAGTTGTTTAGCTTCCTAAGTTAAGTGTAAAATTGTTGTTCCTACAGCCACTAGAAACTGAACCAGTTACTATTCCTGCAACAATAGGTGCATAGATGAATGATTAAGTAGTTAGGATCTCTTTCTAAGCATTTGTTAATTATCTTTTATATTGGTAAAATATATTTCCTTAGTAGTATTTGCATTCAAAGTAGTAGTGGCTTTTAGTGGAAATTAGAGCATATACTTTGCAGACATCATCTCAAGTTCACACTTCCGAATTGACATTTAATGGAGATCAGCATAGTACTTTGGTAGTGAAGGAGGTCTAATCTTGAAGCTAAAAAGGTATTATATTGGCTAGATAGTAGGTATGCAAAGACGGAGTGGCAAGAACTTGGACTAGAGGAAGTTGCCTTTGGAAGAGACTGTGTCAGTGTACAAGGAGAGGAGTCGCCTTGTGTAGTTTCCAAAATGCAGGTCTCTAACAAAGAAACATTTTGTGGAAAAAAATTTCGTATTGATGGTACACAGACTTTTCTAGGGACCTTCCTACAAGGAATCTTGAACCATTTCAGAGATGTAAAGAAGTACTTTGGAAAGCATGCCTGTCATTCAATTTGGTGAAATGAAAAGTCATGATGGTTCATCTGGAGATGCAGCGGCTTCCTTTTTGTGATTGAAGAATTCAAATGGCATTGACTATGGATTTTCACTAGGTACAAAATTTCTAATGCCTATCAAGTGAAGGAATAAAAGGGGGAAGTGGTCAAGATATAATAATGATAAACAATCCTTAAATACTTGTGGTGCAATGGAGAATGAAAGATAGATTGTGTTCATTTGGAGGCTTTTGGGAATGGAAGCATGATACATGAAGAATATTCATGAAGGTGAAGATCAATGGCAACTTCATCATTATGAATCAAAAGAATAGATTTCACTAGAGAAGCTAGCAGATTTGGGAGTTATGTACTGGCACTTGGAGTGTGATAGTTTCGATACCTATGAAGAGTTATAACGGATCCGTCAAGAGAGGGGCTACAATTACTCAGACATGATCACTCGCTTCCTTGATAAACTTCCAAACTATGAGGACATGCTCAAGATTTTCTTTGAGGAACACCTTCATCTAGACGAGGAGATAAGGCTAGCATTGAAAGATTGGAAGTAGGCCACCACAGAGAAGGAACAGTAGCAGTTTAAAGAGGAAAGGTAATGAAAGAACTTTGTACCACATTCACAGTGTGGATGTTCTTTTTGTTATTTAAATACTACATGATCACTCAATAGAAAATTGTCTTAAAGACATTGCCCATTTGAGAAGCCTCAAACTTGTGCGTGGGTCCCAGCTGGAGGAAAGAAGATGAAATTTTTGACCAAAAACATGTGACTCAAGATGGTGACATCAACATAATGTCAGCATGACCACGAGGTGCCAAAAAAGTTGAAGATTTTGATGGTCGCCATGTCACCACTAGAAAATGGGAGGTTTTCTAGAAATTGTCATGGAGACCTCTTGAAAAACCACAAATCTAGTGAGAAGTGTGGACCCAACTGAAAATTGAGGAGGATGAACCAGAATCTTCCAAGTGGTAGCATTTGAATGGACAAGGAAGGAGCTTGTCGAAAAAGGGCCAAATTTTGGTGGTCACCATGTTGCCACCAAAAAATAGGAGGTTTTCCAGCAAGCACTATGGTAACCTCCGAAAAAATCTAGAAATAGAGTGAAAATTTTTAAAGACTGTGTAGCCCGCCTGGGTACAGTTGGCCTATCATTGATTAACACGTGGCACTACTTGGGTGGTGATGGGAGATACAAGAGAAATTTAAAATAATGTCTTTTTCAATTCTAAGTGTTCAACCTAAGAATTTGGAAAAAAAAAATTAAATTAAATGATTTTGTATAGTTTACAATATAGAAATATTTTCAATTTCATCCATTTAGACTGACAATTCATGGTTGGGAGCCTAAAACTTCAAATGGCCACCACAGGGGCATTTTTTGTCTGAAATAGGCACTCCAATATACCATTTGAACCAAGAGGAAATGAATTTTCCTAATATGAGGTCATATTTTGCATAGATATTCACCAGTTCACTCTACAAGAAAATTTGTATTTTTCGGGGCATTCTCAGCAGAACGAGTAGATTTCATCATTAAGTATCAAAATCAGTTGTAGGGAAAATATTGAAGTTTTTTGAAGCCTAAATGAATTTTGAAAAGTTTTCTTGGCTTCTAGAGATCATTTTTTACTGATTTTTTACCTTTGCCTTGATTCCAAATTTGTCTGTCAAAAGCAATTATTGTTCTGCCAAGTATCAGAGATATGTTTATGCTTTTGGGAGGCAGAATGATGAAAAGATTTGATCTACCAGTTGCAAAGAGAGATTAGAGAGATGATTTGTCACTTCTAGGAGATTTTTGCCAAGTGGACACATGTCAGATGCACAACAGATCCAAGAATTCACTCTCCTCTATATCTTTCTCTTTCTCATTCTTTGTAGGGGTTCCAATTTTTTCACTATGAAATCAATGGGTTAGTTCCAGTTCTTGATATGTTCTCATGACTGTGATACCATTTCATTCAGCAATTTCTCTTGTAATGAACAGTGAGAAATGAGAATACAGATAATTCTGATCCATTAGATAGTTTTGCATTTCAATTTCATGCATCATATTGTATTTGTTTCAAAGAAATGAATGAAAAGGTAGCAGCAATTTAGTCTTCATTCTGATATCTTGCCTCTCATTTATGTTGTTTGTGGTCTTTTGTGTTTTGTAAACAAAGAGTATGAAACTCAATTACAATCTATTGATTGTATATGTTGATCTATTTTCCTAATGACTCAAGGAGTTATGTAAATGCTTGATTTATCATCATAGGATTGCAGATCTCATGAAGGGATAGGATGAGTATGAGGTTCACAAAGATGCAGATGTCTGTTCACAAGGTGAATAGATAGATTAGGAGGTCCTAATGTATGGCATATATCAATGACTTTCAGGGATGTGTGTTAGGGGTTTGTATGGCTACCCAATAGATAAGTCATTGATCATTTCTAAGGATTATAGGGTTATGTTGTTTATATCATGTTTTGTTGAAATCAACATCATTAATCAAATGTCTTTCCCTTTCATGTTGAAAAACTAAAATAGAATGCCCTCACTCATCTTATGAATTACATTTTCTTGCATTTACCTATTGCATATTTATGTTATTGCATGAGTTAATAGGAGAAAATAAGGGCTATGTCTGCTATTAATAGATTCATGAATATGTTTAGTACTAGTACCATATAAATTGAATCTGAGGTCCACCCGCCTAGGTTTTGCAGACCCTGAAGTAGAAGAAGGGTCTAGCCTTATAGTTGGCCCAGTGTCTAAAATGATATGTTAAAGATGGGAAGTAGCTATCCCTAGATGTATCTTGTTCTCATCGGGGTAATTTGAAACCTATAGTGTTTCAAAATACCAAATAAATGGCGACTCTATTGGGGAGATAAGATGGCAATACACCTTGTTAAAAGGACAAGAACCTCTGGTGTGAATTGAATATCTTAGTCCTATTTTCAGTATGGTTTTGCCCATCTGAGTCACCAACAAAATGGTTACTCTACTAGGGACTGTATTGAATCTGAATGGTAGACAAACCTTGAGAATTTGAAAAGGAGATTCAATACAATAGGACAAGTGCATGGAAAGAGTTGCAATAGTAAAATCTTTGATGTGTTTTCCAGTTTTCTTACTCAAAAATCATGCATCCCAGTGATGCTTTGTTCAGAACGGAAATAACTTCCAAGGTTGAATGCAAATTGTATTGCTACTAGTTTTTATTTTCAATTAATTCAGTCGGTTTTGGTTTTCAAGGTGCTATTGTAATTTTAGAGTCAAAATTGTTCAAAGATATTTTCTCTCTTCTAAGTGTTTAGGGATTTGCAAAGTTCCATAAGTTGAAATTTTTTGTTCAAATATGTGATGTTATAAATCATGTTTTTAAAATCTTTCTCACAATTGTGAGTGGAAAATCTCTAAAGGATCTTTGTGCCAGTTTAGATTGGTTATATATAAATGTTTTTAGGACCTTTCAACTAAATTGTGTAGATCTAAAAGTTATGATAAGTTGTAAGAAAGAAAAGAGAATATATGAATTCTTGACTGATACTTTTTGAAGTGTTTTGTTTGATCTGTTGTCATAAGAAATTTGAATGTTAAAATGAATCATAGCAATGTTTTCATTTTGTTCTCCTCAAGGAGATGGTGGCTCTACAAGGATTTGATCAGTGGTGTGAAGAACTGAAATCAGCACCTATGCCAATCTACAGATCAATGTTTTTAGCATCAACACTTGAGGTATTTTATTTTCATGATGTTGTTTTTGTCATGAAAGAAAGTGGTATACAAAAGTATTCTCTATCAAGTGGTAATTTCAGCACTGAGTAGGAGATTGGTTTGGTACATCTCAACATACTTTTTGAAAGATAGATTCATTAAGTGTTGTCATATTTTGAAGTATGTTCAGAGTTTGAATTGGTAGAAATAATTTCAGATCTATTGCAAGTAATGAATTTTGAAAGTAATTATGGTGAATGAGTTTTAAGTTTGTAAGAATGACAAATTTTTTCTCACCTAGTATGCAGCTCGTCTATAAGAATTCTAGATCTATTGCAAGTAATGAATTTTGAAAGTAATTATGGTGAATGAGTTTTAAGTTTGTAAGAATGACAAATTTCTTCTCACCTAGTATGCAGCTCGTCTATAAGAATTCTAGATCTATTTCTGCCAAGAGATATATGCCATTAAAATTCAATGGCATTCATGGTTTTCCAAACCCTATGCCATATAATTTCAAAAAGTATTTTCCTAAATTTGGTGGGAACCATGAAAATTTAGCCAGTCATCATGTTTAGATGTTCAATGATTTGATTGGTGATTTTGAGATTGCTCATGAAGATGTTCATATGAAATTATTTGCTCAAACTTTAGAAGGTAATGCTAGGGATTGGTTTTCCTTTCTACCACCATGTTCAATTTCATCTTGGGATGTATTACTTTCAGCCTTCATGAAGTTGTTCAGGGAAAGAGTAAGCATCTATGATTATTTTGACAAGTTCTTGAAAATCCAAATCAGGAATGATAAATTAGTTCCTGAATTTGATATCAGATTTGCAAAGGTTTTAAATGAGATTCCTAAAAGGTGTAAGCTAGATGATCAAGTGTGTTTAGTGGTTTATCTTGACACATTTGATAAAAATATGAGTTATCTATTAAGAGATAAAGAACCTAAGACTTTGCATTAGGTGTTCATGAAAACAATAAAGATTGGAAACAACATAAAGTATGAGTTAAATAGGATTCACTTCTCTAGGAACGTTTGCTAGAAAGATGATGTTCAAAGGAAGAATCAATTTCATAAAGAGTGTTTAATTTTAGATCAGCAAATAGGTACTACTAATGTTGTAAATAATTTTGTTGAAAATTCAGAATTAAAGACATGTGTAGCTGAAGACTCACTATTGCCAAAAGGATCTGAGTCTGTCCTTGATGATTTGAATGCATATGTTTATAGTATCACAATAGTAGATGATAGAGTTGATTCATTTGACAAAGTATACATACAAGATATAAATTCAGTTATTCATTCTTCCATTGATGATTTTCATTATCCTAAAAACATAATTGATCATGAAGTTGAAAGATGTTCATCTCAATATGAGGATGGAGAAGCTGGAAGTGATCTTTCGAGTGATGAAAGTGAAGTTGTTGATCTGGTATGTTATGAAGAAGCATCATGTGAAGATAATGATGAGAGTGGTTGCTTGAGTCAAGATGAGGACAGTGGTAGTATATGTTCATCTTCATGTGAATCTAATGCAAATTGGGAAGAAGAAAGCAATGACGAAAGTGAATACTCTTACGAAAGTAAAGGTATGAGTTCTTTTTATAAATCTAAAAATAAAGTTCCATTTCAGAGTTATGTAAATCAGCTGGAGGTTGAAAGTTGTGAAGAAGAATTGTCTACACAATATGAAGACCAAGATTATCTATAAGGACGGATTACCTAATTGTGTAGATGAATGTCTTGAAGACATATGTATTAGTAACCCATAGTATACAAATGATTATGAGGTTAATGCATTAGCACCTAAAGATGATTGGTTTGCAAGACATTTGAATCACCTTAATGAATACAATTAAAATAACATTGATTTATATTCTACATGCTTCATTGATGGATTGGATGGTGAGTCTTCATCTAGTTTTGATTTTTCTTCATATGCCAAGAGTCTCCATGAAGATGAAATGGGTAGTAAGTTTAAAGTGTATACTAATGCTTTATATGATGAAGATTTTGGTGATGATCAACCCATCTTTTGTAAAAATATTCACAAAGGAGCTTTGCATGGAGTTTTCAATCCACTTTTTGAAGAGCACATGAAATGTTCAAATTTAGTTGAGGATGAATTTGATTGTGACATATTGTCTTATTTTTGTAAGAGATTAGATTCTTCTTCTTCTAGACTAAATCAGCATGCACCTTGTACTAAGCTTTGTGATGAATACTCTAACCTGATGACTAATTAATTTTTTGATTTGAAACAACCATTTGAAGATTTTAGATTAGTTTTAGATGTTGACATCGATGACATGTGTGAGTACAAATCTAATTGCTCATGTGAATATTCTTGGGTTATGCATAAGGGTACACAATTTCAAGGTATGTGTGATCCCTTCTCCAAGTTGAGTATGAAGCTTTCATATTCAAAACTGATAGCATGCATGATTCATTTGATGAAGAGAAATTTTAGCTTGAGTCTAATATTTTTGAGCATGCTAATCAGTACTTTCATAATGAGCAAGTGGTTGAGAATGAATCTAGTTTTTGTATGCATTATGAAAGTGAAGATGTAGATTCAGTTTAGCCAAGTGAATTGATTCATAGTGCTAACCTAATTGGTGAGACTGATATGAATAATATTTCTAGCATATTTTATGCACATTTAGATGAAAATCAAATTTATGATAGAGGCAAAAGTTTTTGTTGAAGTTTGGTGGCCCAGGGTCATCGTTTGTACATAATAGGAGTACTTGTTTCTTGCTTTCAATAAAGTTGTTCGAGAGAAGATTTTGCTATCAAGTGTGTGGTTTGTTTCTCCTAGAGATCTAAATCCTTTCCATGCCCACAAGGGACCTACATCCTCAAATAGAGCCACTATTGGGACTCAAAATTGAAGCCCTAATTTTGAGTACCATTGAAAAAATCAAGCCCTTAAGCGCTTTTGGGTGCAAGTGTACCTGGTTGTACTTGTGAGGCCTAAGAGGTGTTTAGTTTTTCTATCACCTTGCATTTATTACATATTTATGTTCCATGAAGATAAATTGACATTCTAAGCCATTTCATGAAGTCCCATTTTGAACAATTTCCAAATCTGCATTTTTGCCCGTGTGTCAAATAGCAACAGGAAGCTATGTTTGCAATTAAATATCTTATACCCAGTAATGTTTAATGACTCACCACTTTGGGAGTGTTTAGTTTCCATACCATAGAACCTATGTCTCATATTTTGAGTCATTTCAAATCTGTTTGGCTAGGTTTTGAATCCCTCAAAGTTGGTCATTTACTGATTTCAAGCTGATGTGAATTGTTCAGAAATCTAGGAGGCCCTGTTTGACTTGTTATAACTTTGACCCAGTTGACTAAATTGAGAAAGTTCCTTTTTTATTGCATTTTAGAGGTCAAAAACTTGCTATGTTTCAATTTTAAGCTTATGAAAAATCCATTTGATCAGTTTTTTAACGCAATTCCAAATGTAACTTGTAACTTTTTACTGGTGTCAAGAAAGGCAGATTTATCAGTACCCTTGTTTGTGATGTCATATCTCAAAATCCCTAATAAGTGATATCAGATGGATTGTACCAACATGTTCTACTCTAAAAATACTTTAAGTGCACCAATTTTCAAATCTTAACGAATCCATCTATTCTTTTTCCCAGGTCCATTCCATTTGTAAAAAATCACTTTTCTAACATTGCCTCCAGTTTGCAAATTCAAGTACCCTACTTTGACCACTTGCCATTTGTGCCCAGTTATTCGTCATGAGCCCAAATCCCAGATTATGTTGTTCTCATGACAGTGAACCAACTCCCTAGTTTTAGTTCCCCCAAGTGTCAATCTGCACTATTCTCAGAGTCGATTCCAAACATGATTTATTGTTTTCAGACATGTTTTCTTGCAAGCAATTCTAAGAGGGCAACTTTGTCGATCAATATCTTTTGACAAATAATTCATCATGACACAAGATTTAATAGGATAAGAGTATGTAAAACAAAGAATCAATTTGTTTGATTTCAGAGCTCAGTCAGGTGTTTTTGTCAATTTTTAAGGGCAGTCAAAGGACCTTTTGGCACTAAATAGATAGTTTGCAGATTAATGATAAAATAAATTTTAAATGATTCTTCAGTGGTCAAATTTTTTTCAAATCAATATCAGATGTTCTATGGATTAGTTTGGCACTACAGTCATTTGAAAATGAAAAACAATTTAGCCGAACCTGCTTTGGGGCTCGACTAATCGCATCAGACTGATAAGATATTGGAAAATGAAGGTGTTCTAAAAGATGTTGATATTTGAATGCTTTAGTTGGAATATGCATAGCTCAATATGCAAATAGGATAGGTCAATTGGGATTCATTGCAAATTTTTTCCGACTTGCATAACTTCTATATCTAATGCCTTTAATCTCAGTAGAATTTCAACAAATGAGATAGAAAAAGAAATTGCGCAAGAAAGGAAATTAGGATCTAATACTATCAAGCAAATAATAGTGCCTATTGTTCAAAATATTTCCACTCCAGGTTTAATGCCTCACCAATGTTGGAAATTTTGAGAAACAAAAGACTAGTTTATGTGGGAGACTAAATTAATTAGAACCAGTGGGAGTCCATGCTCTCCCTTTTGAGGGTTGTGGTACCACATGATGGAGGAAAAATGAAGGCCAGAGATAATGGCCAATTGCTTAAGTATTTTATAAAGGATTATAATTGCATGCCAAAATTGGAGCTTACTCTAAATTGTCTACAAGTTAGTGAAGGAAGATATGCAATTTCTTAGAGAAGATTGGAAGGAGTCGATTGCCCCCTTATTGCTTCATTTCCATCTAACTTTCCAAGAGATTGGTTTTCTATTAAACAATACTTTGCAGCCAAAACACTTGTTGAATCACATGCCTTTGAAGTTGATGATTATCTTGGTTTTGGCATGGTGCCTTTGGTAGATTTATTTAACCATAAGGCAATAGCAAAGGATGTTCACTTTACATTTGAGTGCAACGTTGATGATTCTTATATTGATTCTCATGAAGGATCTTTGGTTGATGGAGAGCATAATGGTGATTCATCCAATAAATTTTTAGGCTTCATAATCTTGAAAGAATGTGATAATGCTAGTTTAGACTCGGACCTTAATGAAAATGGCATTGATGACAGGATACTTTCTTATCCTCAAACAAGGGAAACCAATTTTGGGGTTTTGGAATATCCCAGTGATTGACTTATCTAACCCAGATTATTGATGAAAACAAGCCCAGCAGTTCCTCCATAGAAGTAGACAAAGTAATACAGCTAGAAATCAAGGCTTCAGAGCAACTGTAACACGCCATGCTCTTCTCCTATGGTGGGAATGGCTTGAAAAAGCTAGGGTATTCCCCTATATCTGTGAAAAAAATCTAATCTTCATGTTGGTTCATATCATCTACCTACGTGTCATGATTTTGCATAGGTTATGGATAGTTTAAATTTTGGTGGTGGAGGTCAGAGTGGATGGCAATATTTTTCAGCAATATTGTGAAAGCCATCCATGGCTAAGATAGAAGAAGTCATTTGAAGGAAGCCCACGTCAAAGGTAGCAAGTATGTGAAGAGGGGGCAGTAGGAACTTGGACTGGAGGAAGCTGCCTTTGGAAGAGCCTAAGACAGTGTGCAAGGAGAGGAGCCGCCTTGTGTAGTTTCCAAAATGTAGGACTCTAGCGATGAAACATTCTATGGAAATTTTTTTCTTATTGTTGTTACACAAACTTTTCTAGGGAGCTTCTTACAAGGAATCCCAAACCATTTCAAATGTGTAGAGAAGTACTCTGGAAAGTATGCCTATCATGCAATTTGGTGAAATGAAAAGTCATGCCAATTCATCTGGAGATGCAGTGGCTCCCTTTTTTTGATTGAAGCATTCAAATGACATTGACTATGGATTTGTGCTAGGTACAAAATTTCTAGTGCCTATCAAGTGGAGGAATAAAAGGGGGAAGTGGTCAGGCTGTAATAACAATAAACAATCCTCGATTACTTGTGGTGTAGTGGAGAAAGAAAGATAGATTGTGTTTATTTGGAGGCTTTTGTGAATGGAAGCATGGTACATGAAGGATATTCATGAAGGTGAAGATCAATAGCAGCCCCATCACTATGAACCAAAAGAATACATTTCGCTAGAGAAGCTAGCAAATTTGGGAGTTCTGTACTAGCACTTGGAGGGTGATAGTTTCGATACCTATGAAGAGTTGTAATAGATCTGTCAAGAGAGGGGCTACAATTACTCAAACATGATCGCTTGCTTCCTTGATAAACTTCCAAACTATGAGGACAAGCTTAAGATTTTCTTTGAGGAACCCTTCATCTGGACGAGGAGATAAGGCTGGCATTGAAAGACTGGAAGTAGGCTGCCAGAGAGAAGGAACAGTGGTAGTTTAAAGAGGAAAGGTAATGAAAGAACTTTGTACCACATTCATAGTGTAGACATTCTTTTTTTTATTTAAATACTACATGATCACTCAATAGAAAACTATCTTAAAGACATTGCCCTTTTGAGAAGCCTCAAACTTGTGCTTGGGTCCTAGCTAGAGGAAAGAAGACCAAATTTTTTATCAAAAACATGCAATTGAAGATGATGACATCAGGATAATGTCAACATGACCAGGAGGTACTGGAAAAGTTGAAGATTCTGGTGGTCACCATGTCACCACCGAAAAGCAAGAGGTTTTCTAGCAAGCACCATGGTGACCTCCCAGAAAACCAAAAATCCAATGAGAGGTGTGGACCCAGCTAGCAGTTGAGGAGGATGAACCAGAATCTGTGAAGTGGCAGTGTTTGAATGGACAAGGAAGGAGCTCACCGAAAAAGGGTCAAATTCTGGTGGTCACCATGTTGGCACCAAAAAATGGAAAGTTTTCTAGCAAGCACCATGGCAACCTCCCAAAAAATCCAAAAAATTGGTGAAAAGTTGTAAAGGTTGTGGGACTCGCCTGATATAGTTGGCCTATCACTAATTGACACATGGCACTACTTGGGTGGTGATGGGAGATACAAGGGAAATTTAAAATAATGTCTTTTTCAATTTTAAGCGTTCAACCTCAGAATTTGGAAAAAAAAAAAATTAAAAATGATTCTCTATAGTTTACACTATAGAAATATTTTAAATTTTTCAATTTCATCCATTTAAACTGACAGTTCATGGTTGGGAGCCTGAAAATTGAAATGGTCACCACAGGGGCATTTTTGTCTGAAATAGGCACTCTAATATATTGTTGGAACCAAAAGGAAATGATTTTTCTAAATATGAGGTCAGATTTTGCATAGATATTCATCGGTTCACTCTATAAGCATATTTGTATTTTTCGAGGTATTCTCAGCAGAACGGGCAAATTTCATCATTAAGTATCAAAATTAGTTAGAGGGAAAATATTGAAGTTTTTTGAAGCCTAAATGAATTCTAAAAAGTTTTCTTTGCTTCTAGAGGTCATTTTTAACTGATTTTTTACATTTTCCTTGGTTCCAGATTTGGCATCAAAAGCAATTATTATTCCATCAAGTATCAAAGATATCTTTATGCTTTTGGGAGGCAGAATGATGAAAAGATTTGATTTACCAATTGCAGAGAGAGATTAGAGAGATGCTTTATCACTTCTAGGAGATATTTTCCAAGTGGACACATGTTAGATGCACAATAGATCCAGGAATTCACTCTCCTCTATATCTTTCTCTTTCTCATTCTTTGTAGGGATTCCAATTTTTTTAATGTGAAACCAATGGGTTGGTTCCAGATCTTGATATGTTTTCATGACTATGATACCATTGCCTTCATCAATTTCTCTTGTAATGAACAGCAAGAAATGAGAATACAGATAATTTTGATTTGTTAGATAGTTTTGCATTTCAATTTCATGCATCTTATTATATTTATTTCAAAGAAATGAAAGAGAAGGCAGCAGCAATTTAGTCTTAATTCTAATATCTTGTCTCCCATTCATGTTTTTTGTGGTATTTTGTGTTTGGTAAATGATGAGTATGAAACTCAATTGCAATTTTTTGATTGTATATGTTGATTTATTTTGCTTATGACTCAAGGAGTTATGTAAATGCTTGATTTATCATCATAGGATTGTAGATCTCATGAAGGGATAGGTCGAGTATGAGGTTCAGAAAGATGCAAATAGATAGATCAAGGTGAATAGATAGATCAAGAAGTCCTGATGTATGACATATATCAATGACTTTTAGGGATGTGTGTTAGGGGTTTGTATGGCTGCCCAATAGATAAGGCATTGATAATTTTGAAAGATCATAGGGTTATGTTGTTCATATCATGTTTTTCTAAAATCAATATCATTAATCAAATGTCTTTCCCTTTCATGTTGAAGAACTAAAATAGAATGCCCTCACTCAACTTATGAATTGCATTGTCTTTCATTTAGTTATTGCAGATTTATGTTAGTGCATGAGTCAATAGGAGAAAATAAGGGCTACATCTACTATTAATAGATTTAGGAATATGTTTAGCACTTGTACTATATAGACTGAATCTAAGGTCCACCCACCTAGGTTTTGTAGAGCCTGAAGCATAAGGATCTAGCCTTATAGTTGGCCTGGTGTCTGAAATGATATGTTAAGGATGGGAAGTAGATGCCCCTAGATGTATCTTGTTCTCATTAGGGTAATTTGAAACCTATAGAGTAGATGCCCCTAGATGTATCTTGTTCTCATTAGGGTAATTTGAAACCTATAGCATTTAAAAACACCAACACATGATTTTCATTTTTCATAGTTATTATCAAGTGGCTCCAACACAATAAGCTAGACTGCAACAACTTAGTAATGCATCTATGACTTAGTTGTTGATTTATTTAGGATTGTCAATATGGTATAATATTAACATTGTTATATTTTTTTGATAAATCCATGAAAATTCTCAGCACAACCACAAGGAATTGCGAGAACTAGCTCTGCTAGCACACTTGTGTATGTTGAAACCAAGACTACTGCAATTGTCGCACCAGTTAGTGCCCCTAGTTTTGCATCGCTGACTTGTGTTTGGACAGTGCATACTTCTCCAGAGGGATACAAGTATTATTATAATAGTGTGACATGTGAAAGCAAGGTATTAAGAAACATTTTTTTATTTAATCTTGTTAGCTTCACTTGAAACTTTTTGATTAATGTTAGACATTCACATTATGCAACTTGCTTAGTAGAGGCTACTCTTTTCAGTTTAAAATGTTATCTTTTGAAAAAAATATGATACAGTTTCTTATGGTTGAAAATTTTAATGTTATCTTGCAACCAGTAGTCATGCTTCAATTACCTATAATTCATTTTCTTATGACATTTTTATTTTTGATTGGCAGTGGGAGAAGCCAGATGAGCTAACAATATTTGAGAAACAAAAGAAACTGTCACAACCTCAGCCTTAGGCACAACTACAACAACCTCATCAATAGCAAAAACCTCAAATGTCGTAATCCCAACAACAACACAACCTCGGATGCAACAGTCCAATGCACAACAACAACCACAACTTCAACAAACCCAGCAACAATATCAACCTCAACTACAGCAACCTCAACAACTTGTTCAACCTTCATTATCAACTGTGAGTTTCCTTTTATATGATATTCCATGTGGACCATAATAGTAAAATTTAACAATAATTTGGTACTTAATATTTTCATATGACTTTACTCGGACCTTTTTTTTAACTAACAAAATAGAGTAACTAAGTTTTCAATAATGTGTAAAACCCCTTTAACCTCTCTGACATGGAATCTTACAAGTTGTCACCTCCAAAGAATGTGGGTGGAATTAGTTGGCCAATTTTCAAAGATAATTTCTTTTAACAATAGAAATATAATTCATGCCTATGGAACACTGTGCATGCCTATTTGTGCTCATTGATGTGGCTTCAAGGAAAACTTTTCTTCTTTTTATTTCTTTTGCCATGTTAGAGGTTTGTAAATTTCTTAACACTACTCGTCTTGATTTAATAATTGATATTGCAAGTTTCTACAATAGGGGGAGACATGGATAATGATTTGCAAAGGCAAAATATTTCCCAAATTTTGTGTACTATAGGAAGATTACTATACAAATGCACATATAACCATGATTTCTTTCTATACAAAATTGTTACTCATCTTCTTCTTTTTATTGTTATCTTAAGATTTTTCTCAACCCCTTGCCTTGCTTATTGATTTCTTTGTAGCTTTTTGATTTGGCAAGGTAATTTATAATTGCTTGAGATGGACACCCGTAACTATTGGAATTTGATTAACCTTTGGTTGATGTGGGTTATATTACTGAGTTGGCTAATGAATTTCTTCCTGACGTCGATGCCCTTAGATGTTTGACCACCCCTAGTAACTTCTATTGATGATTGGATTTGTATTGTGGTATAATGACTTGAAGGAATTGACATTATTGATCCTTTGCTTCTCTACCAGCATCGATGGATGTCTCCTGATACTATATATTACTAATTAGTTACGCTCCACAATTTTATGTCCCTAGATTGAGTTGAGGTCAGTTCCAAGTATGAATTCTTACTTCCAATGTTTGTTGGTAGGGATCAATTTTCTATTTCTTTTCTACTCCTCTATACTACCTTATTTCTCCAATGTGGCCTCAATGAGTAATACTTTGATGTTAATCTATAACTTTTTTATCTTTATCTATTGAGTGTCCAATTTTTTTATATTCTCTTATTAATAGATCTTTTATGTTCATCTCTCATTGTTTATATCTATTCTGCTACAATTATTGAAAGTCTTCAATCCTAATCCCTTTTGATGACTCTTTGATAATGAATTGAACATTGCAATGTGTAGATTTTGATTATTGAGCTTCAATTCTAGGTGTGTATATATATATATATATATTTGACGTTACCATTTCTTGACCAATAGAGTTATGTGCTTCCTCTATCCAGTGTTCATCATAAGATTCCTATGATTTCCTTTCAATCTCCATACATCATAGATAAATCTTATTCTCCTATCAGATGTAGCTTTTGAATGGGATTAATATTTCATGTGTGACTACCAACTCCTTCCTTGCCATCCATTGGCTATCTCCCCTTCAATGTATCCTTCCTATTATCCCTCACCTCCAATCTAAATCACTATACTAGAATTATATAGCCCATACCTGATGAAGGGCCATGATTGTTTGGTTTTTATTGTTAACATTATTTATAGTATTTCAATATGACCTCTATAAGTTATGTTTTGATTTTGAAATCACATAAATATATTTTAATGTGAATGTTTTTAGATATAATATTTTAAATATTTCTCTTGATATATAATATATATTAAAAATTAATTATTTATTATCATATTTTTCAATTTCATTTTATTATAATTATAATTTTATATTTATTATAATAATAATTTTATATTCTACCCCTTCATATTGGAGAAGGGCTTTGGGCCAGTTTCCCTTACGGGACTTGTGTGCCATGTACCTGCTTCACTGGCCCAAGGTATAGGTGTGGACTTTGCCTCAAAAAATTTCTCCCCTTCGTAGTGGAGAATGGTGTTGGGCTAGTTTCCATTACAAGACTTATGTGTCATGTACCTACTTCACTGGCCTGGGGTATAGGTGTGGAATTTCCCTTAAAAGTTTTAGTTGCCACTTGTAGGTGAGGTTGTTTGTGCCTTGAGGTTTACTTCCTTAAGGTCATAGGTTTGACTCCCCTTTGTAGTGGAGAATGGTTTTGGACCAATTTCCCTTATGGGACTTGTGTGCCACATACCTGCTCTGCTAGCCTAGGGTATAGGTGTGGACTTTGCCTCAAAAATTTAAAAAATATATTATTTAGATTTATAAGGGAGTGATGAGAGGAGCTTAGGAAGGTGAAGATGCAGGAATGCAACATCGATCAAGTTTAGGAGTAGAACAAGGATTAGGGTCTAGGTTGGGTGCACAGACTCTTCACAATGACTTTGCAAGTATTTTCTCCTCAACGCCCATTGTGGAACTGGCTGTGAATGTTTATGATGATTTCCAATTTCAAAGGTGCCATTTTTGGGAAATACATCTTTCCAAGGGGGATAAATCACTCTTTTGAGGGAGAGTAGTAGTTTAGCTTGCAAAACCCCTTTTTCTCAATCCTCACTTCCATGATCATCAAGCGAAAGGAAAAATTACAAGTTAACTAGAATGTAAGGATAAATCGATACCTTAGCAAGGACATTCAAAATTTGAAAAGGGGGAGTTGTCAAAACAAGATCCAAAATGCAATCCACAAAATTTGCAATTTGAAAAATCATTTCGGAAGGATGTAAAGATTTCAAAGTTTCCAAAAGTTTTTCCTTCCAAAGTTGATCAAAGGAATAGTGGTTTGTCCCACTCACATCAGGGTTGGAAGATTGGTTCTTATGGTAACAATAAGTGTCATCGCAATGAGAAACAACCTATTTTTGATATTTTTTGTGGAACCTTGCTTGGTTCTCTAGTCCACATCACATATTCTCATTTGAAGGCCACAATTAAAGTTTTGTGCTTGGGGAAGGGAAAAGACATTCCTCTATCAGCTAATTTACATGGCATAGATGGTTCAAAATCACAGTCAGATCTTGTTCTCATGACATTAGAAGGTTTGGCTTAGGCCCCACCTAGGGCTCCCTTCAAACCAAAAAAACCTCAACACGTGTGGTGAAAGAAGCAAGTCCTTGAAGTTGACCCACTTCAGTCTCCTGTGCAATCTTCAAATTGAATGATAATTACACTTGCAAGTCATTTGCTACAAAACTCGATTGGATTCCTTCAACAATCTACCTTGGTAGGTAAGTTTTCATCTGATCTATTGAATTATTCTAATGTGAGAGCATGGGCCTTTTCTTCTTGGTTAGGTCTTAAAGATATCTTTTATATTGACCTGGAATCTTAATATTTTGTATCTATATTTGATTCCAAGGTATCTAGGGATTTGGTTCACAAGCAAAAAAGTTGGTTTTGTTATGGGTCGAGTCTTTTCACTATGGTTTGGACTCCTAATTTCAAAACTTAGCTTGCTAATACTCATTTTATCCTTTCTATATCTCTTTCCTATTACTACCTCTTGAGTATCGGGACCCCCAAATTCTTGAAATTCTTTCTAATAAATTGGGAATCTTTCTTAAGCATGATTTTATTCCCTATGATTAGTCCACTCTTGAATGTTTGAGTTTGCTTGCATTTAGACATGGGGAAATCATTTTCCACACACATTTCCATCAAGTCTCAGTGGGGTCTATGGAATCAGCCTCTTAAAATTCAAGATGAGCAAATGGTTCAAAAATTTCAATTAAGATTAGGTCACTTCAATACTCAATGCCAGCATACAATTCAAGAAGTACAGGTAGTATGTTCAGATTATAGTACAGACCCCAAATTATGTTTGAACAAAGTTTTACCAAAAGATGATATGGCTCCTAAGAATTCACTACATGAGCATAATAGTTTGGTCATGCACAACTCTATAGGAATTAAGCTTTCTCTTTGTCTAAAATTTGTTATGAATTTCTTTCAAGGCTTTTCTACTAGACCAAAGGATTTTTATGCCTCTCTGCCAATAAAAATTCCTCTACACAACATGGACCTAACTGTATTGCAAATTAAACCATCAAAGATAGAGTCTTCATTGGTCCCAAATAAATCTAGGGATTTGGTTATCAAGAATCAGTATGCAGAATGGAAAACACATCAAATTGGAGACCAAATTGTTTCATCGATTGCTTCTAATATTATGTTTGAGATAGTAGAGGAAGAAGGATTCAATGTAGGCAATCAGATGACCTATGATCTTGATGGTTTGCTTACTAAATTTCAGTTTTTGAAAAGCTAGGTTGCCCCAAAGAAAGCTAACAACTGCAAGATTTTAGATCTTGAAGAGACTACATGCCAAGCTAATAAAATGGATCTATTATTGGATTCTTTCACTACTAATAATCCTTTAGGAGTTGAGGATTATATATATCAAAAATTAGTTGAAAGTTTAGCTTCTCAGCATGAGGAAATAAACTTGGGGGAGATTGAGGTTACCAGAGAACAATCTGAATCACATCCTCAAAATACCTTGAGCTCTTTTGATCATCATCAAAAAATTTCAATTGTTTAGTCTCCTTCTCAATGTTAGCATAATTTCAAGATGCCCAAATTAAGAGGTTGGCCTAAGGGATCAGAGACTAGATCTGAAATCACTTCAAGGATACAATTGTCATTGGATGATAAGTTTGTAGTTACCAAAAGAGTGATGAGGAGAACAAAGTGTTCTTGTTAGCAATGAAAATTAAATCATGGAATGTCAGAGGCATCAAAAGAAGTTAGATTCATCAATTAATTGTAAACATGAAAGTGGATATTATTATGCTACAAGAGACAAAATTATCACAAGACACATTTTTAAAAACCATAGCTAAATGGCCAAAGTGGTCTTTAGTACATTCCCCTAACAGTGGAGCTTTTGGTAGTCTTATTGTTTTATGGAATTTTTTAATAATTAAAGGATAGATAATACACCAACATTCAAATTTCCAAGTACTAAAGATGTCAGATTTTGATGTTTCTTTCATTTTGATAAATGTTTATGGTCCTACTTCTACTCATGACAAGCTTAAAATTTGGGATAAGCTATCTCAATTAATTCAAATGCAAAATTCTCATCAAGTTATTTTGGGAGGTGATTTTAACGTAATTCTAAATCATGAAGAGAAGGTTGGTGGCATTTGCCCTCCTCTTAAAACTATTCAGGATTTCTCGCAATTTGTGGAAAACAATGATCTCATGGATAATAAACCTCTTAATGGTAAATTTACATGGACGAATAGGAGGGTTGGTTTTGCACAAATTGCAATTCAATTGGACAAATTTTTCCTTTCTCATGAATGGAAATTAGGCAATTACCATATTCAATTAGAAATAGTGTCATTTCTAGATTTTGATCATTTTCCAATCTCCATTAATATTAGTAAACCAGTAATTGTCAATCAGAAACAGCATAAGTCTTTTTTTAAGTTTGAAAGAATGTGGCTGTGACATCCACATTTCCTTCCACTTGTAAAATAATGGTGGGTTAGTGCTCCCTTTGTCTCAGGTTCTAGGATGCACCAATTTTCTAGTAAATTAAAACATGTTAAGGTTCAAATCAAAAATTGGAACAAGCATGTTTTCAAGAATGTATTCAAACAGAAAGAGATAGTCAATTTGCAACTGGATGAAATCTATAATATCATCATTGAGAAAGGGATGCATAATGATACCTATGTAAAGCAAAAAATGTCTCTAGTAAGAGTGGGAAGAATTTCATAGTAGGGAGGAAGAATATTGATGACAGATGTCCAAAGAAGTATGGTTACAACAAGGAGACAAAAATACAAAATACTTTTATGCATCAACACAACAAAAATGAGCAGCTAAAAGAATCTTTCAAATCAAAGATTCAAATCGGGCAATATTTTATCTAATGCTCAGCAAATCAAAGATGAAGGTGTAAAGTTTTTTATGAACCTTCTAGCTCTAGAAAAATACCCAACTCCCCTTCCTTTGCAAGTGGATAATCTCCTTCAATATATCCCAATAATGGTGTCTCCTGATGAGAATATTAAACTTATGGCTCCTTTCACCCTTCAAGAACTTGAGAGCTAGAGTTCTCATTTCCTCCTAACAAAGCTCGAGGTCTAGATGGTTTTACTACACTCTTCTTTCAGATTTTTTTGGAATTTATAGGTTGGGTTTTAAATGCAGCTATTGAAGAATCTCAAAAAAACATATCTATGCTCAAGTACTTCAATTCTACAAATATTGCAATCATCCCAAAAATTAAGGAGCCCAAACCCTTTTCTAACTTTCGCCCAATCTCTCTTTGCAATTTGACATACAAGATTGTCACCAAAGTTATTTACTTATGCCTTCAACATATACTCCCACACATCATTTCCCCCGAATAAGGAGATTTTGTTCTAGGTAGAGAAATAATGGAGGGAGCAATGGTAGATCATGAAGTCCTCCATTCTATTAGCATTAATCAAACTTCCAATTTTTTAATCAAGTTACACATGTAGAAGGCTTATGATAGAGTATGCTAGACCTTTCTTTTTCAAGTTCTTCAAAAGATGTGTTTCTCAAAGTGTTGATGTAAGTGGATTAAAGCATGTATCTCAAGAGCTTGGTTTTCAATAATTATCAATGGATCAGAATCAAGTTTCTTCTCCTCTACACAAGGTGTTAGACAAGGAGATTCACTTTCTCTAGCTCTATTCATTATCATGGAAGAAGCATTTAGCAAAAGTATTAAGCATTATCATTTGATTGATAAGTGGAAAGGAGAGAAAATTGGGGGCACGTCAATATCAGTCATGCATTCTTTGTTAGCAGATAACACCTTACTTTTTGGAGTATCACAAATCTTAGAGGCTAAGAAGATTAAGAAAACTCTACAACTTTTTTTAGATGTCTCAGGGTAGAAAATTAATTCTCAAAAATCAAAGATCTTTTTATTCAATATTAATAGAGTCATCTTAGACAAGATAGTATGGATCTTAGGTTTCACTGAGGGATTTTTGTCATTTACTTATCTAGGCATTCCTTTTTTATGGGATCTAATAAGATAAGTTACTAGGAAAGTGTTCTCCAAAGAATTAAGAGCAAAGTGGTGTCTTAGAAAGCTAGATGGCTCTCTCTATCATGCAGAATTCTACTTATAAAATCAATACTCTCAGCAATTCCAAATTACTATTTGGCTATCCTACAAGCCCCCATGGTAGTCCTAATACAAATTTAGAAATTAATTAGAGGCTTCCTTTGGGTGGGAAACATGACAAATGAAAAGAAAATTCCACTTATATCTCTTAAAGATATGGCACATACTCCTACATTAGGGGGTGTTGAAGTGCATAACTTATCAAAGACGAATAAAGCTTTTGGGGGTAAATTGGTCTAGCAAATGTACAAAAGACCACAATCAACATGGTGTCAAATCATGCAATAGAAATACTTAGATACCATTGATCCTCACAGAATATTTTCCATGTTAAACCCCCCTAAGGGATCTATTATTTGGGATTTTATGGTTGCTTCTAGAGACATTGTCCTCAAGTACATTTCTTGGGAATTAAACTGTGGGGATAAGATTAAATTTTAGAGAGATTCTTGGAATAGACAACCCCCATTAATCACATTACCAAACACTCAAGAAATAACGATAGCCTTAGAATCAGCTTGGGGAAGTCTTGTTATTCACTTCATAGATGTAGTCTATCTCTATTCAAGGAAAGTAATATGGAAAGATCCAAATCAACTCCCTTTAGATAACCAAAACAAAGATCTCTTTCAAAATATACTTATGGAAAGAATAGCATTCGTATCCAAATATGAGGATTAATTAATGTGGATACTAGCAAGAAATGGTAAATATTCAATTAAAGAAGCTTACAAACTACTACAAAGAGTTGCATTGGAGAAAACTCCATCTCGAGCCTATATGTTCTATTTGAATAATGTGGTGTTACCAAAGGTAGGTTGTTTTGCATGGTTAGCAATTAAGCATAGGAACTTAACAAGTGATCAATTGGAAAGATTAAATACCGTTCTTCCATTCAAGTGTGTATTATGTGAGGATGAACATGAATCAGTTGACCATCTCTTTGCAAGGTGTAAATTTGTGTATCAGTGTTGAATGTTTGTTCTTCAAAAATTAAATTACCCCACCCCATTGCAGAATAATATTTGGGATATATTTCAAGCATGGCCTATCCTTTTTCCTGATGCATTCTTTGGGAGAATCTAAAAATGCACTCCAGCACTAGTACTTTGGGTAATTTGGTGGGAAAGAAATAAGAGGATATTCAGAAAAGAAATCTCAACCTTAGATAAGGTGATAAAGGGCATTGAAAAATCAATATCAAAGGTTAATAATGCCAATGTTATTAAATGTAAAATCAATTGACGTATTACTACATGGGGTGGAAGTATCATCCATGAATGGAAATCATTATTTATTCTATTAGGAGCCAGATTCAAGAGAAACCAAGCAAAAATTGATAGGTCATCAATACAATGGCAGCCTCCATAAATAGGATTTGTGAAGCTAAATTTTGATGGCCTTCTAGAGGAAACCTAGGAAAGTCGAGAATAGGTGCATGTATAAGATATTATAAAGGTTATGTGCATGCAATCTCAATGGCCCCCCCTACCACTAGGAATCAACAATATAGAAGAGGCTAAAGCTTTATTCTTAGGATTAATTCTTGCAAAGAAAGGGGAATACCAATGGGTCCAGATTGAAGGTGATTCCAAAGTCATAGTTAATGCATGTATTAAGAGACAAACTATTGGTTTTAGAATGATCTTTACATTCAAGTGTCAACACACTTAACCAATTCCACCATATATGCCAAATACATTGTGTATGCCGAGCAAGTGATAGTAGTTGCCAAGTCAAAATCTTAACAGGTGTTGAGTGACTTTAGGTGCTGATGAATTAATAGATGTCGAGAAAGATAGAGCGTAGTATGTGTCGAGTGATTTAGGAATACTCATGTGCCAAGCAACATAGATTATAACAGGTGTGGAGCAATACAGAAACATTCAAGTGCCAAGCATCAGCAATATAATATGTGCCAAGTAACACAGAATCAGCATAATAGTTTGTGCCTTCACAAACTAAGATGTAAATCATTTTTGGAGATGACTTAGAGAGATTTTGAAGGAGAAAAAGGATAAGGATGAATCATTTGCATTCCATATGCAATTTGCATGTAGCTAATCAGAAAAATGGAGAAGGCATGGAACCAATGAGAAAAATGCAAGGTATGAGTGGGAATTTTAGATTCAATGTGGATCATAGATCCATACCTAACCCTTAGTTTTCACAATCTTTAAAAGGGAGTTGAAAAATCCATTAGGAATGTGGATGAGAACAGTGTATGGGGAGATTATAGTGAAATTTTAGTGAGAAGAAGGAAAGACTTAGAGGAACAGAGCAGCAATTCCATATTCAATTGATTAGAGCAGCACAAGGGACAAGTAACACATACAAAGATCAAATCAAGCAAGGATGAGAACAAGAAGAGGATATCTAGTACCTGAACCTAGAAATTGAAGATTGCACTCTATCAGGTCAAATGTTCTAATACTTTCTCACCATTGTGTTAGATATTGAAATCCTATATTTATAGGTTAGCTTAATAGCTAGATAGGAGAACCTTTGAAGAAGGTGATTAAAATCCTATTTATTAGGTGGGTTTAATAACCTATTATAAATCCTTTAATAGGGTAAAAATTCATGTAAAGTGTTTGTAAATCCTATAACCAGGTCACTATTGACATAGTGTAAAGTCTTTAACAGGGCAGGCCTTTCATAGGGCAGACCATTAGAAGTGGTTGAACATATTGTTGCAGTAATTTTTGTGGGTGTCATCCCCACCCCAATTTTACCTTCTTATTCCTAGAGGGTTTCTAGGTTACTAAATCTCTTGTGTTATGTGTTGATGCATGCTTTTATTTCATGTTTTGCTTATATGTTTACATGCATGTACATTACTTTCAGTTATGTGTTAAAGAGGGTTTAAAAGGATAAAAACTAGCTACTTTTAATTCACCCCCACCCCCCTCCTCAGAAGTACTCTTCCCATTTGAATATTCCAACAATTGGTAGTAGAGCTCTAGTTCTCACAAGGAGAAGCCTAACAACTTGGAGAAAAAGGTCAGAAGATGGAAGTCTTCAAACTTGGGAAGATCATTGACAATCAAGTGATTGATGTGCATCTAGCTCTACACAAAGTAGAGGAAGCCAGAGAGGAACTAAGAAAATCCTTGAAAAGAAGAAAGGAGATAGCCAAAGCTAAAAATGACATACACTACAAGGAGATTGACACCACACAAGTGTTTGCCAATGCAGATTCCAAGGAATTTGATGTAGTAATAGCAGAATTGATGCAAAAAAATAGAGCACAAGCTAAAGAAATTAGATTACTCAAGCTTGAACAAGAATCACAAGCCATAATGCTTTGTGAAGTGACTAAACAAAAGAAAAGAGTTATTGAAGACAAGGCTATAATAGAAGATGACAAGAGAAATCTCACAAATAGGCTAGAAGAGAAGACAATTGAGTTTGAAAAGATCTCAAACATGCAGCTAGACACCTTAAGCTAGATTATGAATGCTCATCATGAGCTAAACATGAGCTAAACATGAAGGACATTAAGATCTCCACCTTGAAGATGCAGAATGAACAATTGTAGAATGAATTGAAGAGAGAAAAGGAGATAGTAGAAATCTATAACAAACCCAATGAGGCCATCAAGTACTTTGAACAATTACTGAAATCACCAAGGGCTAGTAATGATACTTTCGGACTTGGTTACACCAGTACCGAACAGGGAGAATCATCCAACGCTATAGCAATAAGGATCAACAAAGGTAAGAACACCAAACCCACTTATCATTTCTATAATAAAAAGGGGCATATTGCTAATGTTTGTAGGAGTAGAAAGAACAATCAACAAGACACATCCAAAAACAAAGGTTATTGTCACAGGTGTAACATGCATGGACATTCAACACAAGACTATAGAACCAAGATCATGAGGACACCAAGATTTGAAGTCACTGCTACAATTGCAAAAAGTATGGACATAGAGCTTGTTAGTGTAGATCAAAGCCTATGTGGACACCTAATTAGCCTACAAGGAGAAACAACAATGTACACTACTACAATTGGGATTACAATACTAAGAAAAGTTGTCACAACTGTCAGGAATATGGTCATGTTCCTCAGAACTGCATAAGAACACACTTCAAGGGAAATTACAGCAGGTGGTTAAGCCAAATCACATGTTTTAGTTGCTTGAAGATAGGACATGTCAGCAGGAATTGCCCAACAAAGGCCAAGGCACCCAAGCCAAAAGTCAACAAGGGTAAAGAAAAAGTTAAAGTGGAATACATCAGGGCAGAAATGAAAAAGACATGGCAAAGAAGAGATGGATCAAGTTCATCCAATAGAGAGATCACTTCACCCAAGAGGTCAAGTGATCACACTACATCTAATTAAGCACAAGATAGGTGCATGGGGCTAATATATATAAAGATGTATCACACATCAGCCCAAAAGAACAAAGAAGTGCTGCCAAGAAGAAATCTACATGAGAAAAGATGTCAAGTTAAAAATTAAAATGTGGAGCTTCAATGGATGTTGAGTTTCCTATAGATGTCAAGCTGATAGTTGATGCCGAGTGAAGTAGAAGTCTAGTTGAGGTTGAGTAAAAGAATTACAAAGGGAGCTGAGTTATATTGAAACCTTTAAGTGTCGAGTGTACAGCTGTAAGCACTATGCAATAAATGCTACATTTTGAACCTAATAAAGTTGAAAATCACTCATTTTCAAGCCATTCAAACACAAAGTGAAAACAAGAAGAGTGAAGAGGCAACCAAAGAGTGATTTTGTAGTGATTTGCACCAATCTCAACAATGATCCAACCCAAACTCTTCGATTTAAAGGTATTTCATCAAGTGCCGAGCTATGCAGCATTTGAAAGTTTGTTTAATATTAAACCCTAGTTCGGTCAAGATGGCATCTAGGTCTAAAACCACAAGGGGAAAGGATGATCATGAGATTCAACTTGTTAGCAATGAGGTTAAACAGGTCAAATTTAGGCTAATACCCAAAGTTGCCTATAAAAATGACCCAGTTGGTACTTTGTCAGTTATTTCGAACAAAGTGATAATGGTCCAAGATGTCAAGAAATGTTATAACTGTAAGATTGGAGCTATAGGTGACCTAGAAATTTTTAATGCCTTTGATAAGCTATGTGACAAAGGTATATTGAAGGATGAGTTTCAAATTATTGAAAAGAAGGGTTTAACTAAAGCCCTAGTTTTCCCCATTGTATTTAAGACTGAATGGATTTGTATAGTGTTGAGCCAAATTCATGATGGATCATTTTCATTAGAAATAGGGCTAGTGAAGATCACAAAGAAAATTGTTCATAGGGTTACTAGATTCCCAACCCTAGATCGGCCCAAGACCTTGAGAAGTGACAAAAATGAGGCCATAGAGAAAAACATTGGTGCCAAATAGAACAATAGGGGAATGACTATTGATACCATCACTAATCACCTACTTGATTTCACTATCAAAATCATATCTCACAAATTCTATCAACCAAGCAGATTGAATAGCTTGCCATGCATAGCAGTAGATGTTGCATACAAACTTGTAAAGAAGGACTACACTTATGATCTAGCAGAGCTCATGCTAAAAAAAATTAATGAAAATTTGGGAGCCATAAGGAAATCAAAAGGAGCTCAATGAAAATTTGGATCAATATTGGTCTACATATTTTTCTATGTCATGAAGGAATTTCCATCAGTTGGAAAGGTAAGATGGGATCCAAACAAGACAATTGTTACACAAGTCAATGAGTTGATTGAGCAAATGGGAGACAATTTTGATGCTCGGATGACAAGTTACTTTGAGGATTTCAAGAATTCCATGAAACAAAGGATGAGGATACTAGTATCACTGCTAGAGCAGCATGTAAATAACATTTTTTTCTTGGTTGACATAGATTATACCTACATCCAAGCCGTGATACCTAGAGTAAGATGGCTTAGACCACTTGGATATGAGCTTGATGTAGACCAAGCTTTAGTTGCAATCACTGCTTTACTTGTAGAAGAAATTGATAAGGATGCTCCTCATTTTGGCACTTATGATATTGTCAAATATAGGGTGATGACAGATTTGAAGATAGCATCTGCAGTGAAGAAGAAAGAAAATGGTAAGAAAAATAAAGAAGACATTTGGAGAAGATATTGAAGGTGAAGCAGGTGAAGAAGAAGTAGAAGAAGTAGAAGGTGACAGTGAGGAAGAAGGTGAGCAAGGGCAAGAGCTAGAGGAATTGACACAGGGCCTAGAAGAGGACAAAAAGGAAGGTGCTAAGGAAGAAGAAGTTGAGGAAGCACCCACTAAAGCCAAAGCCACCAAAAAGAAAGCCAAAACTCAGCCTACACCCTAGCCCAAGGAAAAGAAGGGGACAAAGCCCATTGAAGTCAAAGCAAAGAAGGCTACCACCAAGGTTGCAACTCAAAAAGAAAAAGATGAAGCCAAAGAAAAGAAGAAAGCTAGAATGCAGACTGGTGAAGAACCAAGGAAGAGAAGGAGATATGTTGCCCAGCCTGACTTGGATGATATCAACCAGTTTAAAGTGGTAAGTCATCCCACAAAGTATGTCATTGATAAGTTATGTGTAAATATTAGAAAAGCAAACTTGAATGGTTTAAAGACTATAAACTTTAATAAGCTTAATAAAGAAGAGCAAAATAAAATAGAGGAATCAGTGTATGCAATGATGGTTGAATACAAACACATACCTCTAGAGTAAGATAGTACAATACCCAAGGAGCTCTACAAGATAGTTGTAGATAAGTGACATTTTTGTCTACAAATGGAAAAGGAGATAAGAGAATCAACCCTAGCTACACTACTGTCAAACTTGACTAAAGGTCAAATAGCTAAGGCAAATAAAAGGGATAATAGCAAATTTTCTCCTAAAAATAGAGCATTTTGCATTCTCCAAAATAAGATAAAGGATGTTGTAAATAAACCCACAAAATTGTGGAAGTCAATTGATGATGTATTTGACAAAGTAGAGGCTAGCCCAAAGAGAAAAGAAGAAAAAGAGACAACAGAGAAAGTGGAGGAGAAGAAAGATGAAGAAAAGAAGAAAGGTCAAGAAGGAAGAGTAGAAAAGGAAGTAAAT
This sequence comes from Cupressus sempervirens, assembly GCA_028749045.1. Taxonomy (NCBI): domain Eukaryota; kingdom Viridiplantae; phylum Streptophyta; class Pinopsida; order Cupressales; family Cupressaceae; genus Cupressus; species Cupressus sempervirens. Next base: position 462,691,259 of record CM053793.1, read on the forward strand.
AAGGAGGAAGAAGAAGAGAATACAGCTAAGATGAATAGGAAGAACAAAGTGTGCAAGACACACAAATGCCACCTCCTAGCCCTCCTCATGCCACCATCACACCTGAAGAGACCATAAAAATAAAGGATGTTATTGACACTTTATGTCAAAACATCAATCCTTTAACTGCAGAGGATCTCTCAAAGATCTCTCACCAATCTACTCTATAGCCTCAGTTGTGTTCAAGCCCTATATTGGTGAGTGTACATGAATTACAAAGAGTAGTAGCAGCACCTCAAAGAGAAAAAGTGAAGCCTAAGGAACAACCTTTTACATACACTGCTACTAAAATCCTACTACTTCCACCACCATCTCCACCAAAAGTAGTAAGTGATGCACTTCAAATGCCGAGTGCAGCAATAGGGGAAGATACAAGAAAACAAGAATAGTCAACAAGTTCACCCCCAGCAACTGTCAGAGATAAAGGAAAATCAGAAGAAAGGAAGGAAGAGACAAGAGATGAGGAGCAAGCTCCAATATGGACATTGGTTGAATTACCAAAAACTGATACTCCCACTCACACTCTTTAGAAGCCGAGCACTGAAATGATATCAATGCAAGTTCAAACACTAGGCTCGAGCTCTAGAAAGGTAGCCAGGATACTTCACTATGGAGATCCTGAACTTGATGAAGAGATCATCATTCCCTCCTATGAATCCATCACCCTTACCATAGAAAAGATAAATGAAATACAAGGTGCACTGGATAAGAGAAAGAGATAAGAAGTATTGAGAAGAGAATACAAGTATAGGCAAGAATTGAATGAGATAACGACATCTTCATGGATGCCTTCAACTTGCAGTCACTAGATGAAACAAGGCCCATAGTAGAACAACTATTAGATATAGTTGATCAAGTGACTATTGAAGACCATGATACAAATGTAAAATTAATGGAATGATTAGAAAGAAAGTTTCAAGGAAAGGTTAATGAGAAGGTATCAAGTGGAATTGCACTTGAATAGGTAGAGTTGGCCAAGACAATAGATAAGGCCAAAATTGTTCTTGAAAACATTTTTTCATTGTATAGGAAGTTGTGTGACTTTTCAAATTTCACACAAGAAACCAATCAAAGAATAATGAGCTTGGAAACGAACTTGAAAATCTCTAGCATGCAATTACTTAGAGATCCAGCTCAGAGTGAGAAGCATTTTGCATAGATGCTTCACACACAAAGGGAAATAGTTGTATTAACAGTAGAGGAGGCAAACATAAAGGCAAAATTGATGTAAATTCAGTCCTCCGTAACCCCACACTTAGAGGTCCTCCACAAGGAGCAAGAATACGTAGAAATAGTCCTAAAGAAAGATCCAAATCTTTCTACCCTAGATGACTTGTACACCTTGCTGCAGAGACTGCCATCCAGCACAAGTCACTGGACATTACATTGGAGAATTGGGATGCAGCTCTAAAAACAATAATAGAGGTAAATAGTACATTTTTGGCTAAGTATGGTATTACTCCTTAGAACCCTTTGACATAAGTGTCAAAAAAGGGGGAGATATATACATTAGGGGGATATATGTATACATGGAGAGATATATGAAGATATATGGCGAATACCAAATTTAACTTTTGATAATTTTGATTACATTCATTCATTTTGAGAATAAAGTTGAAAGTTTGTAGGTAGCCAAAAAGGGACAAGAAATAAGACAAAGTGAGGGGGAGATGCAAAATTTTGACAAGCATGTGGAAGACAGATCTAAAATAGGGAATTCATATAGATCAGATACAATATACATGCATAGGGAATAGGAATAGGACAAAGAACAGAGAGAATCAGGTACATGACCACAGAATTTTAGTTTTAAGAATGGACTAGGCATAATCAACTCAGGGGGAGACATAAGATCAGTTCATTAATGCTTAGTAAAGTGTTTTTGACACTCATGTCAAAGGGGGAGATTGTTGGTTTTAGAATGATCTTGACATCTGAACATCAACACACTTAACCAATTCCACCATATATGTCGAGTACACTATGTATGTCAAGCAAGTGATAGTAGCTGCCGAGTCAGAATCTTAACAAGTGCCAAGTGACTTTAGGTGTCAAGCAAGATAGAGCATAGTATGTGCTAAGTGATTTAGGAATACTCATGTGCTGAGCAACATAGAGTATAATAGGTGCCGAGCAATACAAAAAAATTCTAGTGCCGAGCATTAGCAATATAATATGTGTCGAGTAACACAAAATCACCATAATAGGTTGTGCCCTCACAAAATAAGATGTAAACCATTTTTGGAGCTGACTTAGAGAGATTTAAAAGGAGAAAAAGGATAAGGATGAATCATTTGCATTCCCTATGTGATCTGCATGTAGCCAATCAAAAAAATAGAGAAGGCATGTAACCAATGAGAAAAATGCAAGGTATGAGCAGGAATTTGAGATTCGATGTGGATTGTAGATCCATACCTAACCCTTAGTTTTCAAAATCTTTAAAAGGGAGTCAAAAACTCCATTAGGAATTTGGATGAGAACAGTGTATGGGGAGATTATAGTGAAATTTTAGTGAGAAGAAGGAAAGATTTAGAGGAACAAAGCAGCAGTTCCATATTTAGTTGATCGGAGCAGCACAAGGGACAAGGAACACATACAGAGATTAGATCAAGAAATGATGAGAATAGGAAGAGTGGATCTAGTACTTAAACCCAGCAATTAGAGATTGCACTCTATCAAATCAAATGTTCTAATACTTTCTCACCATTGTGTTAGATGTTGAAATCCTATATTGATAAGTTAGCTTAACAACTAGATAGGAGAACCTTTGAAGAAGGTGATTAAAATCCTATTTATTAGGTGGGTTTGAAAACCTATTGTAAATCCTTTAACGAGGTGACACTTCATGTAAAGTATTTGTAAATCCTCTAACCAGGTCACTATTGACACAATGTAAAGCCTTTAACAAGGCAGGCCTTTCACAAGGCAGACCATCAAAAGTGGTTGAACATATTGCTGTAGTAATTTTTGTGAGTGTCATCCCCACCCTAGTTTTACCTTCTTATTCCTAGAGGGTTTCTAGGTTACCAAATCTCTTGTGTTATGTGTTGATGCATGCTTTTATTTCATGTTTTTCTTATATGTTTACTATGTTAACATGCATGTACATTACTTTCAGTTATGTGTTAAAGAGGGTTTAAAAGGATAAAAACTAGCTACTTTTGATTCCTCCCCCCGCCCTCTCAAAAGTACTCTTCCCATTTGAATATTTCAACAATTAGTATCAGAGCTCTAGTTTTCACAAGGAGAAGCCTAACAGCTTAGAGAAAAGGGTCAGAATATGGAAGTCTTCAAACTTGGGAAGATCATTGACAATCAAGTGATTGATGTGCATCTAACTCTACACAAAGTAGAGGAAGCTAGAGAGGAACTAAGAAAATCCTTGAAAAGAAGAAAGGAGATAGCCATAGCTAAAAATGACATACACTACAAGGAGATTGACACCACACAAGTTTTTTCCAATGGAGATTCCAAGAAATTTGATGCAGCAATAGCAAAATTGATGGAGAAAAATAGAGCACAAGCTGAAGAAATCAAATTACTCAAGCTTGAACAAGAATCACAAACCATAATGGTTTGTGAAGCGACTAAAAAAAAGAAAAGAGCTATTAAGGACAAGGCCATGATAGAAGATGACAAGAGAAATCTCACCAATAGGTTGGAAGAGAAGACAATTGAGTTTGAAAAGATCTCAAACATACAGCTAGACACCTTAAGCTAGATGATGAATGCTCATCATGAGCTAAACATGAAGGACATTGAGATCTCCACCTTGAAGATGTAGAATGAATAATTGTAGAATTAATTGAAGAGAGAAAAGGAGATAGTATAATGTTATAACAAACCCAATGAGGTCATCAAGTACTTTGAACAATTACTGAAATCACCAAGGGCTAGTAATGATACTTCGGGACTTGGTTATACCAGTACTAAATAGGGAGAATCATCCAAGGTTGTAGCAAAAAGGATAAAAAAAGGTAAGAACACCAAACCCACTTGTCATTTCTGTAATAAAAAGGGGCACACCCCTAATGTTTGCAGGAGTAGAAAGACCAATCAGCAGGACACATCCAAAAACAAAGGTTATTGTCACAAGTGTAACATGCAAGGACATTCAACACAAGAGTACAGAAGTAAGATCATGAGGACACCAAGATTTGAAGGTCACTGCTACAATTGCAAAAAGTATGGACATAGAGCTTTTGAGTGTAGATCAAAGCCTGTGTGGACACTTAATCAACCTGCAAGGAGAAACAACAATGTGCACCACTACAATTAGGATTACAATACTAGGAAAAGTTGTTACTAATATCAGGAATATGGTCATGTTTATCATAACTACATAAGAACACACTTCAAGGTAAATTACAACAAGTGGTTAAGACAAATCACATATTTAATTTGCTTGAAGACAGGACATGTCAACAGGAATTAAAAGACACTTGTTCTTTTCCAAGTGAAGCTTTAAATTTTATAGCTACAAGACACTTGTGTTTAAGGATGTAAATTTCTTTCCAACTTGATAGCCTCATAAACATAATAAAAATGATGATTCATCAACAAAAGTAAATCAATCGTCGTCAACATAAGAAAATAAATGAAAGCAGAACAAATTCCCCTAAGTCATTCAAGATTGAGTGTATTCATTTTAAGCACCAAGTCCAAATGTTTCATAGCAATTTTCTTTGTCCCTTAAGCATTCAAGATTGTATGAGCCTATTTTAAAACCAAATCAAAATATTTCATTGCATTCTTCTTTGATCCTTAAGCATTGAAGAGTGTATTTGCTATCTAACCATTCATCCCAATGAAAAGCACATCAATTCTTAAGGCACTCAAGATTGTATTTTATTACTCTACACATTCATTCCAATAAAAATATTGTCCATTCCTTAAGGTATTCAAGAGTGTGTTTGAACAAAATTCATTCCAATGAAACGTGTGTAAATTCCCTTAAAACATTTAAGAGTGTATGTGTAATATTACCTTAAATGAATTCAATAATTTTTTTGGATTTTGGTATTAGTTGCAACATACATTCCAAGGATGATTGATTAATTCATACAAGTTTATTTGTCATCTAAATACTACAAGTGATTAAAATCACTATAATCTGCCAAGTGATTAATATCACTTAAAATATTCCAAGTTTTGTCTCCTGCAATAAAAATTAGATTAGCACTCCCTGTATGTCAAATAATTAGTAAGTTAGGAATCAAAAACATAACTCAATCTACAAACAATCAGAGATGATAAAATACAGGCAGATGACACACAACAAAGATGACAAACTCAAGGATGACAGAACACAAACCAATACAGTATACTTTTTCACTTATACCTTGTAGTTGCAAATGATAGAACAGTATTGAAGATGCCAAAACTCAAAGATGTCAAACTATCATAAATGAAAAAATGTTGACAATATTAACTTTTCATTGCCCATAGTGTAGAAGACAAAATACTGATAGTGGGGGCAATAGTTAAATGAAATGATAGGCTTGTATCTGCCCACAACATAAATGATAGTTTACTGCTAAACTTCGGAGATAAAAGTTTAAGATTGTGCAAATATCAGATTGACCACAATGGAGATGACAAACCAAGTAAAATAGTGTAGACACCAATAAAAACTATAGAGATGTTAATAGGAAACGGAGATGACAGAATGGGTTTGGCTTACAATATGAATGGTTTTTAAAAGATGTCGTTGGTGGAGACGTTGATCCATGAAGACAACAAAGTATCTTCACAGATGACACTACATCCTAATGGAGATGATAGTGTGTATTTTTTATAGTGAACTATGAGTTTTTAACCAAATTTTAGATGTGGAAGAGGGACATGGGTCCCACTGGGTATGCCAAAATGTATATGTGAAAACCTTCTCTATGGAGAGCACACATAAACAATAAAACATTAGTAGCATGTGCATATAACAATAACAAAATCAAAATAACTACTAACTAACATTATGTTTTAATACTAATGTAATAGATAAACAAGAGTCCCCACACAACCTCAAAGTAGCTCAACAAGGGCACCCACAAGAGGCCTTGTTGTTGTGCTCAAGATGCAGGGATGTGGATGTGCTCTTCCAAACACAACTATGAATCCCAATGATATGAAAATGTAATAATGGATGTAAACCTATGCTAAATGATCAAGAATACCTCAAGAGATGGTTATGGAAACAACCATTCTTGAGAGAATTCAAAGAGATGAGTGATGGATGCAAGAAAGTAAACTAAATTATCAATGCAAGAATAAAATATAACAATTATCAAAGAATTAGCAATGAATGTATGAAAAATCTCTAAAAGCTCTAAATCTAAACTAGCATGATAATAATGAAAATGAGGGAGATGAAAAATGCTTGAGACAAGGGCTCTATTTATAGGTTGGAGAGAGGCCTTAAGGAGGTGGCATCTATGTGAAATCCACATAGGTGCCACAAGGAAGACACATGGGCTAAATGACAAGCCATGCAAAAAGTCAAAAAGAGTCTTTAAGGCTTTGAGTGGCTCAAGGTGTGCTCATACATGTGTGAGCAACCTTAGGGAAAGGAGTGGGGGGACAAGGATGTAAGAGTCCTTTTGGAGAAGTTAATGAAAGAGGGGCTCCTAAGGATTGAGTTGTTCACAAATGTGTGAGCAACCACTTAGAGGCTAAAAGGTGGTTAAAAGGGAGATTAAGATTAATAAAGTGGATTTAGCAAGTGGGTAGACTTAGAAGGATGAGAGTGATGGATATAGACTAGGTTTTAGATGAGATTAAGATTAATTTAAATAAGATTTAACTTAATCACAAGATTTAAGAATTTAATAAAGTGGAGGGACTTAAAAAAATTAGAATTTATTTAAAGGAGATTTTATGGAGCACTATGCATTAAATAAATTTAATGCATTAGAGGGGATGTATTTAAATTAAATTTAAATACATTAGGGAAATGAACCTATTTAATTAAATAAGTAAGAGACTATGAAAAATATAATTAATTAATTATAACATTAAAGGAAAAATTAAATAAATTAGTATAGTGTTTGGGATAATTTTAAGCATCTACATTTTGCCCCTATTTGATGTGATGTCGGAACCACATTATACTAAAGAAAAGAAAATATATGTTTCTCAAGATAGGTAGGAGTCCTAGGAGTTGTGTCATAGCGACGACAAGGGAAGAGGTTTCCCCCTCACCAAAATAGAGCAAAAAATAAATTTGGGCATTTTTTGTGAAAAGGACCCTGGAAGAAAAGAAAGGGTAGGAAAAAGGCATAGATGAACATTTTGCATGACTTGGGGATAAACATGGGTAGACATGGCCAAAGAAAAGTTATGGGTTAAAAAGGGGACCTCGGAGGGCCTATATAAGCCTCTCAAGGGCTTATGGAAGAGTAATTTGCACACCTAGAAAGCATAGAACTAGAGCAAAGGATGGATCCAATAGAGAGACTACAACTTGGAGAGTATGTCCAGGAACACCAAAGACTAGTCGACATGGGACCACCGATAAGTCAACTCTCCCAACTTGTCAAATTTTCAAATACACTTTTGACATGTACATTTATTACATGTGAAATAGGGAAAAAAATGGGGTCAGGATGGAGACAATAGTTATGTTCTCTATTATCTTTTTAGATGACAAATTAGGGCAAAAGTCTCTATGGAGATGACAGGATATGTCATGTCATCTCTAACAACAACAGGGTTCATCCTAATGTCTATGTAGATGATGAAAGGGGGAAAGAATAGGGTAGAGATGATGATCTCTATGTCATCATCTCCACATATGAAAATATAGCAACCATCGATGGAAAAATTGGCACATGTGCAGCTACCAGAGATGCCAGATTAGCATCTTCGTAGTTTGTCATCTCCACAAATCCACGTCTGCGTGGATTGGCATCTCTATTGATTTGGAAAAATTGACAGATTTGGGTGATGAGGATGATCATGGGGGAACAAAGCATGATTCCCTATGCTTAGATAAGCAAAAAGAGTAGGGAAAAAATGACAAACTGATTATTACATATCTATGTTGTAGATGGCGATTGTGACATTTTGATCATGGGAGCCCTATCCAATGATGATAGTGTTGGGAGAGAGACTAACAAAGGAAGAGTAGATAGAGTCATATGGTGAGAAAAACCACTATCAATAATCCATGTATCATTCTTACTCACATGAGAAATAAGTAACATCCAATCTAACTCATTATTTGATTCATCTTTTACAGCTATATAGACCATTTCATCGTTATCACTATTATCTAAATCTTTAGCCATAAAACAAGATTTCTTTCTTTTGTCTTTGTAGTCCTTGTAGCTCTTGAATTCTTTCTTACCTTTGAACTTATAATTTTTCTTTCTTTCTTTGCTTTCTCTATTTGGACACCTAGCAACAATGTGACCAACTTCTTCACATGAAAAATAGATTAGAGGAATCTTACCTTTGTACTTTCCTTTGCCTTTGGGATATTTCCTTGCAAGTAGAGCTTTAATGACTTCAAGATCATTGTCAAAACTTTCTTCCTCTTCACTTTCACATTTCTTAGCTTTTGATTTTCTTTTCTTCTTGAGTGAAAACTTGGCTTCAAATGAAGAATCAATACCTTTGGAACTAGGAAAATAATTATCATACTTATCCAATTCAAAAGCTATCAACCTTCCCACTAGAATATCCATATTTATCTTATTGCTTAGATCACATCTCATCTCTTGAATATAAGATACTCTAATTGCAGAGATAGGAAGAAGGGTTTTGAGTACTATACTTACAACTATTTTATCATCAATTTCTCCTCCATAGGCTTTGATTGCACTTGCACTTGCTTTGATTTGGTCAACATATTTTGCAATGTTCTCATCCTCTCTCATCTTCATCTAATCAAACTGACCTCTAAGACTTTCCACTTTGGCTATTTTGACATTATCATCACCTCCATAGATATCCTTTAGTTTGGTCCACATTTTATGAGTAGTAGAGTATTTTTAACTCCATCAAATTCAACATAGTTGAGAGTAGAAGCATTATCAATCATCATGATATTATGATTTTTCTTCTCAACAATCTCTTCAACTATCAATGTTCTAGTAGGAGCCTTGTATTGATTATCAAGATATTTCAAGCTTGAATCACTGATGGTTTCCAAATGCAACCTCATAAGTTATTACCATGCTGCAAAGTTGTTTCTATTCAACTTGGGAATCTCTCTTTTGTAAGACATCCTAATCTTTAGCTTAGGTCCTTGAAACCTTCTCTGTAAGCACCAAATGCTTTGATACCAATTGTTTGAAATATAAGAGAAGTAACTAAGAGAGGAGGGATGAATCAGTTACCAAAAAAAAAATATCAAATCCCTTAGATGTCAACACAATTTAAAACTTAAACTCTGGTAAACTATATTTTGTTGTAACTTGGCAAACACACAAGCACTCGATTAACACTAGCAGATGTTGTAACTCAGGAAATATAAAAAATCAATTTTTACTCAGCAATAACTGATCTTTAAGGTGTTAACAGTGATTAACCTTAATTACACTTAATTACATACATGTGAAAATAAATAGCATGAACACAAGTGACACCAAGATTTAACATGGAAACCCAATTTGGAAAAAACTGTCAATTGCAACTAGTTAGTGATTTTCACTCTTCTAAAGTGAGCCCTACTAGGAACCAACCCTGTTAAAGGTTAAAAAACACACTGTTAGTTATGACCCTATTAGAGGATTTAATCACCCTATTAGGAGTGGCCTTGTTAGAGGTCTTTAAAACCTTCAATCTAGAAATGTCACCTTGTTAAAGGATATACAAATAGTTGTTAAGCCAACTCTATTAGGAGATTTAGATCACTACTACAATGGTTAGAGAGAAACAATAAGAATGACCTAATTTCTTCTGCAACTCAATTGATGATTATAGATCTCAATTCTGGCTTCAATACTTGGTCCTTCTTGATCGAATGTATCTTTGTAGTTCCACAAGGATATTCTACTTATCCTTCAAATTTGCTTCCTCTCAACATTCTTCTTCTTCACATACATTATCCTTCACATCCCATAACTTGATATATATATATATATATATATATATATATATATCTTATACATTGTCAAGTCAGCTTGAATACAACTTACAATAAATAATATTTATCTTCTCAAACAGATAAAACCATTAAACAAATTTATTTAACTCAATAAGCCAAAACTAAAAAATCCTTCAATGGCCAACCTTACTCGGTAGACACTAGCTCAGAACCAATTTTCCTCCATTGACCAAGTGAGCTTGTTTAAGACTAGTTTTCAAACCAACTCTCTTTGTCTTCTAAATGAACTCATTAAATATTGTTTTCTGTGAATTCTCTTTGGTAATTGAGTGAGCTCGGTTGGCACTCATTACCTTCCAACTTTACCTTGTCTCCTGAGTTAACTCAATAGACACTGTCATTTGAACTTATCATACACAAAAATGCTCAGTAGTTATAGAATACTATCTTCATTGCCCTAGTGAGCTTGATAGACACTAACTAGTGAATGTACGAGTTTTTGTGTAACGTCAAAGACAATATAAAATTGACCAATTATTTTCAACATTTTTAATGAGAGACTTAATGAAGCCAAAACAAGGTATTCAATGTATGACTTGGAGCTCTATGCACTTGTCCAAGCCTTAAAAAATAGAGGCATTAATTATTACCCAAGGAGTTTGTTGTCTTGATGACATAACATAGGGCAGGAGAATCCCCAAAGGAGATGTCCTAGCCCCCAGCTAGATAACCACACAACAGAAACACAATAACAATGCAATATCTAATATCAAAATATAATAATTTATTCATAAAACAATTGTTACATGAAATGTGTTGGGGTATGAGGCCTTCCCAGTTATAGCCAAATACAATAGCAATTACAATAATAGTTCTAAAAGATCCCTCAAGATCCAATCCAAACACTAGCTAGTTCAAATCTGTAACATAACAACAATCTAGAAGAAACCACCAAGGAAATCTAAACTTGTGCTTGCAAGCCCCCAAGAAATCTCCTTGTTTTTCTAGCCATAGCCTTAGCTCTGCTTCAACTTTATCTGAGGTCCAAGTGTAAACTTCCTCACATTCGGTACTTTGTCCACACACTCACAACTTCATCACAATCCTATTGTAAACTGCCTCACATTCGGCACTCTATCCACACACTCATGACTACTCGCCCTTCAGCTATTCTCACACTCACTCCTCCTTTGAATGAATGAATCACTTCATCATGAATGAATAATAGACTCCACCAAAATCCGTACTTATACCAACAAAACCCACAAGTTGGCCCAGAATGCCAAAAACTAACATTAAATACTTGAAGAGCCACAAGTCAGCCTCCAACAGCAATTAAATGTCCAAAAATTGATGCCCAAGAAAAATCGCGATATCTCCTAGCTCTGATTGAATTAGAACTCATACTTCAAAATAAAGGTATAAATTTAGGTCCTCTACAACCCCTTAAAGGCACAAAGGTTTATTCATCAAGGATAAGTGTGCATCCATCCCTAAATTTAAGCACAAAAAACTGTCACACAAAACTGCCAAAAATTGATACTCCAGGAGAATTTCCATATCTCCCAACTTATGAGGAATTAAAACTTGTTCCTTTAATAAAAGATATTAATCTAGGACCTCTTTAATCCTTGAAAATTTCATCTTCTCATTCATTGAAAAAAATTAGTTACACATCCTGCAATAGGCACCCAGAAACCAGAAAAACATAGTTCCAACAACAAGGTAAAAACAGCTCAAACTTCAACTCAATCCATCCAATATCTACACAATCATGAGGAGAGTTTCCCTGATGTGTCTCCAACACATCCCTAACCATGAAAAGCATAAATCCACCAAAATTAAAGCTTGATTCTCATGCATCAGACTTCCCAGGTAAATAGAAAAGTATGTCCCATAATTTGATGCTCAAAGAAAGATCTGCAACCAACTTCATCTTTACCAAAGGCTTCCACTTCATCAAAGTCAATAGAAAAAAATTGAAAATCCACCATCTATGCTTCATCCAATAAAACATCAAAATCAAATACATATTAGCAACCCAATCAACATGCCCACACCCAAGAACAAATTGAACATAAGGCTTCATCAACAAACCCTCATCCACATCAACAACTAATGAATCCACACTAGCAGCAACAAACTCCACATTAGTAGCAATATGTAACTCATTAGAAACATATTCCAAACTCTCAACACCAACAACCTCATTTCTCACAACAAGATGCTCTACAATACACAACTCATCACCAATAGCAACTAGATCATCCATGACCAAGTGCTCTACAATTTCCATGTCAGATCCAATTGACTGATCATGAAAACTATTGTCTATCTCATCATCAACAAGCTTAGGAATATCTTTAGTAACAACCTCTAGCTACTCTGCAAGTTCTATATCAGACTTCACAAACTGATCAACAAAACCAACCTCTTCCACCTCGACCTTGTCATGTCATCTTCTCTCATGAACAAATCTCTTAACCAACCAAACAACTCTCTTCCGAATTGATAGACTCCAACTCCACAAACATCTTAAAAATGCCTTCCTCATCTTTTCCTTATCTCGATCAGTTGAACTAGTTTCAAACTGAGTAACCACATTCTTTGTTCGATCAGCCAAACTAGCTTGAAGCTAAGTAGACATCTCAAAAAACCTCCATTCTAGAACATCATAGAGATTTGTAATCATCTCAGTGTCCAATCCTCTTAGAGCAATCTCCCAAGATCTTTGTAAACCCTTTGCAAAAAATCCTTCCCACACTCCTTGTGACAATCTCAAATTCTTTGCAACTCACATCACAACCTACCACCTTGCATGAACAATCAAGAACTACATCAAAAGTCCAAGACCGTGGATCTACAATCCACAAACTCTCTATGATTATGCTTCAACAAGATTAATCTTCCATCTTTGCATCCATCAATCCCTCTATAAGCCCTCTACAATTGCAAGCCAAAACCATGATCTGCCACCTCGCAACCAAGAGATTTAGGACTCTAGAAAGAACAATACACCACCAAATCGAGATCTTCTCATATCTACTTCTCCAACCCAGGTCTTGGTGAAAAATTCCACAACTTTGGTGATATATATACACCCTTGGGAACAACCTTTTTTCTAATACCATATGACGCAATGTAGGGTAGGAGATGTCCGAGCCCCCAACTATATAACTACACTATGGAAACACAATAATACTGCAAGATCTGATACCAAAATATAATAATTTATACATAAAACAACTATTACATGCAATGTACCAAGATTTAATGCCTTCTTAATTACAACCAAATACAATAGGAATTACAATAATAGTTCTACAAGATCCCTCAAGATCCAATCCAAATACTAGCTAGTCCATATCTATAACATAACAACAATCTAGAAGAAACCACCAAGGAAATCTAACCTTGTGCTTGCAAGCCCCCAAGTAATCTCCTTATTTTCCAGTTGTAGCCCTAGCTCTACTCCAACTTTATCCAAGATCCAAGTGTAAACTGCCTCACATTTGGTGCTCTGTCCACACACTCAGGACTTCATCACAATCCTACTATAAACTACCTCACATTCAGTGCTCTATCCACAGACTGGAGAAACTTGCCCTTTAGCTGCTCCCACACTCACTCCTTTGAATGAATGAATGAATCAATCTATCATGAATGAATAATATAATCCACCACAACCCCTACTTATACCAATATAAGCCACAAGTCAGCCTCCAATAGCAATTAAATGTCCAAAAATCAATACTCGAGAAAAATTGTGATATCTCCTAGCTCTGATTGAATTAGAACTTGTGCTTCAAGCCGAAGGTATAACTTTAGGTCCTCTTCAATCCCTTAAAGATGAAAAGGCTGATTCATCAAGGATAAGTGTGCATCCATCCTAAAAGTTAAGCACAAAAAATTGTTGCACAAAACTGCCAAAAATTGATACTCCAAGAGAATTTCCAAATCTCCCAACAAATGAGGAATTAGAACTTGTGCCTTTAAAAAAAGATATTAATCTAGGCCCTCTTAAATACATTAAAATAAAATCCTCTCATTCATTGTGAAAAATTATTTACATGTCCTGCAACAAGCACCTAGAAACTAGAAAAACATAGTTCCAGCAGCAAGGTAAAAACAGCTCAAACTTCAACTCAATCCATCCATTCTCTATGCAATCATGAGGAAAGGTTCCACAATGTGTCTCCAACACATTTCTAATCATGAAAATCATAACTCCACCAAAATCAAAGCTCGATGCTCCTACATCACTTTACTAATAATCAAGCCTTAAGTTTTATCAATTCATAAGAGAAGCTTAGCTTGAGACACATAAAATGGATGGAATTCTTGTAGTCCTACACTTTTACTATCAAACACAAGAAGAGAAAAAACAACAAGGTGGAAAATGATTTGAGCATAAGGTTAATCACTATTGAAGAGGTCAAGTTGTAGAATGTTGGACTTGAAGGATTCAAGGACATGTATGATGGAGATACTAATATTTTAGAGGTATTCAAGGTATGTACTAATTTTGAAAATTATTTTCATAAGCAATTTTTTGAATATACATTCCAAAATAGGTTATTGTTTAAGGACAACATTTGTGCATCGCAAGGAGATCCATGAGGGAAAACCTTATTCAAGAAAATTACAATGGGAGTATAAGTGGGTGTTTTAGCCTTAACAAGACCCTAGACCTAGTGGAAAGATATTATTATTTGCCCAAGATGCAAAAAGATGTAAGATGGTATGTGGAGCAATGTGGCATATGTCAGAAGGCCAAGGGCACTTCATCCAATGCAAGACTTTACCAACTACTACCCATTCCTAATAGATCTTGGCAATGTATAAGCATGGATTTTATAGTGGGTTTCCCTAGGACAAATTTGGGACTAAATAGTGTGTTTGTGGTAGTTGATAGATTAATCAAGATGAGCCATTTTATTCCATGCAAAACAACACATGATGCTAGCCATATAGATAAACTATTCTTCAAAGAGGTGGTTAGAATTCATGGCCTACCAAGGAGTAATGTGGCTAACAGAGATGTCAAGTTTATGGGGCACTTTTGTAGACCCTATGGAAAAGATTGGATACAAAGCTAGCTCATAGTTCTACCTACCACCCCCAAATACATGGGTAGAAAGAGGTCATCAACAAGGTCCTTGGTAATCTCTTAAGGTTTCTTACCAAAGAATATGGGCAAAGTTGAGAGAAAGTCATACTTTAGGCAAAATTTGTCTATAATGATAGCAAAAATAGAACAACTAGATTGAGTCCTTTCCAAATAGTATGCAGGAAACATCCAAGGGGCATAATGGAGTTGAGAGACCTACTAGCACAAGACACCATCAGTGGGCATGTTGATGACTTTTTTCATTCTATGGAGATACATTATAAGAAGACCTAGATGGAAGCCAACTAGAAGGATGAAGGGAGGAGAGATTTATAGTTTTAGATAGGATATTTGGTCATGGTCTACTTTAAAAAGCTAGAATATAGAAGGGCATCCCAAGAAAGTTGCAGATGAAGAGGATTGGGCCATGCAAAGCACTAGAGAAGTATGGATCCAATGCCTACAAAGTGGATTTACCAAATGACATGTCTATCTCTCCCACTTTCAATGTGAAGGATTTGACACCATACATTAGTACAAGTTTTGATGAGGAGAAGTATCAGATAGAACTACATAAAGACATAACAGACCTACAAATACCTGAAAAGAAGCAACCACAAGTGGAGAAGATATTGGATTCTAGGGTGAAGAAGAGTATAAGAAACAAGGTTTATAAGGAACATCTTGTGAAATGGATGGGTACACCTAAAGTTGAGGCAACTTGGATCTTCGAGAGTGATTTCAAGAAGTATGGCATCATAAAGGAATTCATCTCTCCATAGGTATCTTGGGCTTCTTCATATAGGGGGAATATGGTGCAAGAGTACCTTAGGGTAGGGAATAACTCTATAAAAAAAAATTGGCTTGTAAATGGTCTAGCCAACCATTTGGTGAATAAGGAATAAGGATAAAATCCCATGGCATGTTTAGGAAATGTGGATAAGTAGGAGGTAGGGTTGAGTCATGATTTTAGCAATTAGGCCTTGATAAGCCTAGAAAGGCAAAAATTGCTCAATAGGGGAAAATATGGGAAAATACATTAGAATGGGGTAAGGAGTGATTTGAAATGGTCTTTAGGTATTCTTAGAACATTTTAGAAGGTTTGAAGTCAAACTGGACCACTCTAGAAGGCCAAGAAGCCATATTGCAAAAAGTTGTCAAATTGTTCATTGATAACTTTTCAATTTTTGTAAAATTACAATGGCAATTTTTGCACTTTTCTAGGAAAAGTAAAGATGGGTATTTGTAACTCAACCCAAGGGTCTGAGTAGTTATAGGAAATCTATATAATCCCTATCCAACTCATTGTGAGGGGTTGGTTATGCACTTGTATGGATAGTTCATTTGAGAAGGAGCAATTTCGCTGACATAAAACATGTTGTTGCAAGATTTCTTGAAAATTTTGATTGATGTGCTTACTATTTTGGATGGATTAAAGGCTTAGGATAATTTTAAGACTCTATAAAATATTTTTTTGGTCCTTAGTATTCATTATTTTAGGTTTACAAAATTATTTAGTTTCTTTCTTCCCGTTGTCCAAGTTTGAGTAATCAACACAAAAAATGGTTAAAGCTTCATTTCCCATGGTTGAAAACCTATGGCCTTTAGAAATCAAGTAGTTACCTCTATACACTATGTAAATGTTAATTTATGAGGTTGTGGGAGGTTATTTTCTATTTTTTCAAGCAAGCTAGTAGAAGCTTGGCAAGGCGCAAAGATGCTTGCAGTAGAGTTTTAACATGAAAAGTGGATTGGCATGTGCTAATCTTGAATGGGAAATCATGGAGTAGGGTTTTAAGTGTCCAAAAACTATAGTATAAGGTTTTAATAAAAGTATAGATGATTGATAAGTTGATTTTCTATCATTGCCCTTGAAACCCTCAAAATAGGGGTTTTCTAAAAATGTACTATATGGACACCATGGAGACCTACGACCTAGAAAATATTTGATTTTAGATCAATTGGAAACAAATTATAGTAGGCATTTATATGCCTTTTTAAGATATTTTTCAAGTCATTTTAGATTCCTTATTTTTAGGAGGGCTAATAGGGGCTCTTAGGGCTACAAGGATAAACAAAGCAATATTGAGTTGTGGGTGTGTGAAACATAGCAAAATGATGCAGAATGACATGAAATGTTTCAAGAACCTCAAGAGGGAGGTTCAAACTTGATTTTGAATTACTGGTAGAATTTGATGGAGTTTTGGTTTGCTAAGCCAAAAGGTGCACAATTTGGGTTTTGGGAGTTAGAAGAGTAAAACTCAAATTGATTGGAGTGTTTCTTGGTGAAAGGGGATTACGAGAGAGTCCTCTAGGTTAGGGTTAGAGAAGATACCCTAAGAAGGATAATAAGTAGGATTAGTAGAGAAAATAAGACTCTAAGTGAAGAAGGTCCCCATCACAAACCTTGGCCATCTTAGCATCCCATGTTGAATAAAATAAATTACATTTGACATGAAATAAGTTAGAATTAATAACTTTTGAAATAGACTTCTCTATACTTTATAACACCTCACTAATCTTGTTGAAATCCTTCTTGAAAATATTATTATTTATTTCCTACCAAATGGGCCACACCACCAAGGTTGGAATACATTTCTAAATGTAGTTGCATAGAGAGGAAGAGTAAAGAATAGGCCAAGATTGAAATAAATCCCACAATTTCGATGGTAAGGGCATATGGTACCCCAATTTGGATAGAACAAAAATCCAACATGCACATACAAACTTACAGTTTAAAAGGAGATTATTAACCAATTCTAATTCTTTATTACAAACAACACAAAGAAATGGACCAACCAAAGTAAGGTTGTTGAGTCTGTCACTAGTGACGATTCTATTTTCAAGGCTAACCAAGCAAAACAACCAGCTTTGGGTAGAACAACATTATTCTAACAAAAGGAAAAAGATCGATGAGTTTGTTTTAAAATGTGGATCTACTATAGAACTTTGTATCCCTCATTTATAAAGAAATTATGTCCCTTTTAGTAGGACACCAAACAAGTCAATCTGGCTTATTTGTCAAAAAGACTTTTCTATCTATCGAGATATTCTAAAGAGTATCTTTCTGATATTCATCAAGAGGTAAAAATGAATGATATTTCCCAATTACCTTTCCTAAAATTATTTCAACTGAATCACTATAATCCACTAGACTACTCCCCAATGAGTTGAAGTAACATTGATAATAGTATTATCCTATGTAGTACTAATAAGTGTAGGAAAACCATTCGAAGAATCTGCCCAAAAATTTACTTCATCTCCTTTATAAATTTCCCAAGAGATATAATTATGATTCAAAACCCTTAAGGGAAGCATGAAATCCCAAACAGTTGATCCCTTAGGAGGATCCAAAATAGTAAGGATTTTCTTTGGGTCCTTGTTATCCAAATATTTTTTATGCATTATCTTGTGCCAATTCTTATTAGGATTAGTATACATTTTCTAAACTAACTTTCCCCCAAAAGCCTTATTACACTATTGTCAGTTATTAATTCCAACACCCCTAATTTATGTAGATTGAGCCATGTCCTATAAAGAAACTAAGGGAATTTTCTAGTTTTATCATAAATATTGTCTTTCCAAAAAAAAATTTCTAATCAAATATTCAATATTCTTGATAATAAAAGTAGGAACCTTAAGGATTGCAACATAATAATTTGTAATGGCTAAGAGAATTGGTCCACCTCATAATAGGCGTGTGATAATCATGCCCAAGGCTTTACTTAGGAATAGTTTATTCAATCTAAGGATTACTTCCCCCACCATGAGGTACATTTAGTTTGTCAACCCAAGGTTGTATACTTGAAATGGTAGGCACAATATGTGCATTAGGTTTCTTAAGGAGTCATTATGCTTATGCAATAGGAAAGTAAAGTGCAAAGAAAGAACCTACACTAGCTCTATAGGAAAGTAACACACTTAACTCTTTACGAAAATGAATGCTGAAAATATAACTAAATGCTAACTTATATTTTAACTCAGACTATCTACTATAACTACTCTTGCAAATTTTGCAAGAACACTCACAAAGTATGATGCTATAGGAAGAAACTTACGAATTTTATCTGAAATACTAGAAGTAAATCTACACTACTCTAATCTAATCCACCTCCCAAGTGGCCCCCCTTGGTTTGCTTCTACTAATCTACTAACACATAATGTAAACCAATAATTACTTCATTATATTCCAAAACTCCTTACATAAGAACAATACATAAAACTATAAAACAACTTACTATGAGAGTCAATAGTGTTTTTCCATAAAAAATTCTCTAACACCAAAACTATCAATCCAATCCCTATAAATAGAGGATCGATACTTATTCTAAAACAGGAAAGAAAACAAATTGACTACAAATCCACTAAAGAAGAAGAAGGAAATATAATAGCTTGAGGTACGAGAAATAAATTTGGATAACCAATTCAACACAATAATAAATGCAAAGGGAATAAAGCAACACTTCATCCCTACATTCCTAGAATAATAGCTCCTCCTTTGTAGCAGTCACGTCTCCTGGTACCATTATGGTTCTTCCACCACGGCTGGACTTTAATGCTCCTCCTTGAATGTTGTCGACCATCTTCTAGCTTCTTCCCTAACAAATTAGTTATGATGCAGAAATATTTGCAAATAAGCATAATCAAATTAAATCCAAATATTAGAACACACATTCTGATGGTTATATCAAATACTACATTATATGTATAATATTGACAAAATATGACATAACTATCTACCCATGTGTTAATAGTTCTATCTGGACTTTATCATAAGTTCAACTAAGCATAAGTTCACAAATTTCTTGGTAGTATTAAAATAGAGCATTAAAATTAACATAAAATAGAGGTAATAATTAGCTTCATCATCTGCCCCATGGTAAGTTTAATGCTTGTCCTCAAGCATTGCATCTTCTATCCATTGATCAGAAGTCTCCAATCTCAGTCCTCCCTCACTTTCTACTCTTGAAGTTGTAGTAGAATCCTCTTGTTCTTTCCCAAACTTCCCTTCTATGATCCTCTTGCAACCTATCAAGTCATTCAGAGCTGATGTCATATAGGGGCCAAAGGAGCATGATCCATCTTTTGCTTCTGTTTTGCTAATTGGTCTTTTAAGTCTTTAATTTCCTCACCTTGGTCTATTATTATCTTTTTCATTTCCTTTTTCTCCTCTTTCCATAGCTCCTGGTTGTTGTTAACACATGTTTATTTTATAATTGAAAAAGAAACATTTGCAAGGTAATTAGGTCACTTTCTTCTTCCTAGTTATTTTTCTTCCTTTGTTCCCTCCATGACTCTTCCAAGAAATTTGTAAACCATGTTTGCTTGTAGGGAACTAGGGCAGTTTTTGAATAGGCTAATTGATGCGTTATTGGGGCTTTTTATTTTTCATGGCCTGGAGTATTTGGTTGGCTTGTTGGGGGATTATTTTGGCTTTCATTCATCTCAACCTTACATTCCTCATCAGGGTTTTGAGGAATGTCTGGAATTTCAAGTTGATTAAGGGAATCATCCGGGATGACTTGTACTAGGGATTTTTCATTAGATTATCTGAGAAGCAGACTGGATTTATATGGACACTTTAGGAGTTTTCCTCTTCATTCTAGAGCTTCTTCGCATAGGAATTTCTTCAAGCACCATGACCTTTTTCCTACTAACCCTTTTCGATGTCTCTGCTACATGCTACAACAGTGGCTGCTATAGGAACTGAGTTTGTTTTCTTTTGTTTTGAGGCTTTAGGGTTTTGTTTTTTTTTGCTATCAGAGGTGAGGTTTCTTCTTGTAACTTTTATTTTTTCTTTTCTCGAGCAAAAGTAGGTACATTTCTCTTTTAAGTGGGTAAAGGCACATTTTCTTGCACATTTTTGGTTTCTACATCTTGAGTGCTTTGCTCAGTAGTTGTGTCAATGGGGACTACATTTTCTTCATTAGGTTGTTCATTAGGGGTAATCTGAGGTTGTAGGCTTTTATGCTGGAAAAATTATGCCCATGACATGGGAGAGGCATCCCTAAGAGATCTCTCTATGAGCAATTTGATTAGGGCATGGTGAGTAACAGAGTTGTCCTTCCCTTTCTGGGTTTCCTTAGTAATAATGCATAACATATACAAAAATATGGAGACATCCACTGGAAAATTATACCTTACATAACTAAGCAACTTAAAATGATGTGCATGCAAGTATGAAAATGTTCCTTCATAGGTAAAATACCTAGTAATGTGTATGGCCAACTCATTGTACGGCGGTGGAAGAGACATTCTTTTGCAATCCTGGTTAGTTATATTCAATGGAGGGTCATTTGGTATGAAAAACTAGGCCCTAGCTGATCTAGCATTATGTGCATTGGGGTAGTGTTCTCCTATTGTTGGCATCCTAGTTACTTTTACTATCACACCTCTATGGTAACAACTGTTAATCCACATATTGTTTCTTTACCTTCCTCAAATGTACATATAAATTCAGTAGCTACTTCTTCATCAAACTCTATTAGTTTCAAGAAATATCCTAACTAGCCACATGCATTAAATCTTATTACTACTTCTACATCATAAAGTAAAACACTATGTTCCACTAGATCTCGTCACTGCAACTGTCCCCCCATTTGTGCTTACTAATTTCAACCTCTTCTCTATTTGCAATAATTACCTTCTTCCCTTGTGAGTTTCAAACGTTCTTCCTTTTTTTTGAAAACCATGGACCCTTTTCACATTCTTTTCTATGAATTTCCATCATGAAAAATATGTCATGGGCAATAATAATATGGTTTTAAAGGAAATAAATCATAGATATGTGAGAATTGCTTCAAATTTGTATTTGGGTCACATCTTAGTCTGACAATTAGGAATTATTTAGGAATAAGGGTACAACACTTAACACTTGCATACTATGGCAACTGGATTTTAATCAAACAAAGAGAGAGTACAGATTTGAGGATCTTTAATGAATAAATAGAAATGTCATTGGGAATTAGTAACCTTCCTTGCCTCCTACGAAACATGGACAAGTGTCCTCACTTGTCATACTTGGCACGAGGTACAGAACTGGCATAATATCATAACAATATATTTAATGCAGTAATAGATATATCCAACGAAATCTAGGTGCTAAAAATGAATAAAATTTGAAAGCCTATACCTACCAATTTGATCATTGCATGTGCCAGATAAAGGTGGCAAGAGTCGAAGGTCAACAACAACAGCATACATCAGCGAATTCATTGTGTTACTGAAAGCATTGTAAAATGATGACATGGAAGATGGATGGTAGGTAGAGAAAGAAATGAGATGGGTTGAAAAAGAAGAAATTAGAAAGTGAATGGAGAATTTAAATTTTATGTGGAAATAAAGTTTTTATTATGGGCATGCTCAAAGGAACTCTTATTGAAGAGCTACAGGCAGAAGGTCAGCACCTTCTACTACAGAAAGTGTTACCTATTGTGCATTTGAAACTGACTATTGAAGTTGTTGCAGGAAGTCTTCTTTTCTTTGGGCTTGTTTATACAAATTTAGCTGATGTCCATTGACTAATAACTTGAAGTGTACTAGATCAATTTTGGTTAATTGAACGGCTTCATTTGCAAAGACATAACTTATTTCATAGGGATCCAATCATCGTCTCTACAGCTTGCCTAGTATGTCTTTAAATTTGCAATCATAAAGCAATGCCCAATTGCCAATTTGAAATTGCTTGTTCTTAATGTGGGAGTCATACCATTGTTTCCTTTGCTTTTGTATGATTTATGTGCATTCCAAGGTAGACTTGCACATTTCATCCAAAGAATTAAGATGCAGTAGGCACTCTCTCTATGTTGTAGGAAGAACAATGTTTAACTCCAGTATTGTTCTTAAAGTTTTGTGTTCAAACTCAATGGGTAGCATTATTGTTTTTCCATACAACAATTCAAATGGTGTGAACCCTATGGTAGTCTTCCATGTTGTTCGGTATGCCCAAGCAACTTCTGGTAGTCTGTGCAAATAAACTATCTTTGTCAAGATGACTTCCATCTCCTGATTTGTAACTTTATTTGTCCATTGGTTTGAAGGTGATAGGGGCTTGATTTCCAATGTCTGATATTATATTCCTTCATGAGATGTAATTATATTGGAAGTGAATTGAGCACCCTAGTTAATAACAATTTCTTTGGGTATGTCATATCGAGCAAAGATTCCTTCATATAGAAATTTGGCAACTTTATGATCATGGGCATGCTTCATGGCTTCAACTTCAACTCATTTTGTTAGGTAGTCAGTGTATACAAGGTTATATGATTTCCCATTGAATGGAGGATCTATTGGACCGATGAAATCCATGCCCCATTTGTCAAATGGTGTTAACATCATTTGTGGATTGAGAGGCATTTCATCTATTTTTGTTGGTCGGCCCATCCTCTAACATTTATCACACTTCCATGTATAATTGGTTGCATCTTTATGAAGTGTAGGCCAATAGTAACCAGTTGTTAGAATCTTCAATGTTTTTCTTTTTGCTACAAAGTGCCCCCCACATGGTTCATTATGGCATACATCTAGAATGTCATATGTCTCATCTTCTCTCACACATCTCCTCATAACTTGATCAGGTCTAGTGCAAAATAATATGTTATCAATCCAAGAGAAATGGAAGCTTTTCTCTACAAGTAGCCTCTTTTCCTTATAAGAGAAATGTGTTGGCACTTTATTAGCTACAATGTAATTAGCAATGTCTATATACCATGGGGTTTGGACAGCAATATGAAATATATGCTCATCTGGGAATGTATCATCTATCAAAGTAGTATCTTCTTCATCGTGATGGATTCTAGATAGATAATCAGCTACCACATTTGCTTTCCTAGGTTTGCCAATGATTGTAATATCAAATTCTTGCAAAAGAAGTGGCCATCTTGTTAACCTGCCTATAATAGTAGGTTTGTTCATGAGATACTGATGCATGGTCAGTATGAACAAATATAGGATAACTAGTTATGGAATGCTAAAATTTGTTCAGAGCATAAATTACTATTAATAATTCTTTTTTAGTCACTGTATAGTTTAACTCTAGTCCATGAAGGCTCTTACTAATATAGTAGATTGCATTTTCAAGATGTTGAGATTTTTGTCCTAGGACTACACCTATGGCATAGTGAGAAGCATCTATATGTATTTGAAAGGGAAAAGTCCAATCAAGGCCCCTAAGTATTGGTGCAGTTGTCAACAATGACTTGAGCTCCTAGAAGGAGTCATCACATTCCTTTGCCAAGAAAATTTAGCCTCTTTGGTAAGCAAAGTATAAAGAGGGCTAGCTATTTGACTAATTTTTTTGATAAAACTCCTATAATAGCTAGTATGTCCTAGGAAGGATCTAACTTCTTTTTGCTTTGTAGGAGTAGGGAGTGTGAGAATTACCTCTACTTTGGCAAGGTCTACCTAGATTCTAGCTTCAAAGATAAAATGTCCTAATACCACACCTTCTTGCATCATCATAAAGTATTTCTCACTATTGAGAAATAGGTTGTGCTCTTCACATCGGATAGTACTTTCTTCAAGTTCCCCAAAGCTTCCTCAAATGTGACAATAAATGTAGTGAAGTCATCCATGTATATCTCCATGCAGTCATGTGATATGTTAGCAAAGATGTTGATTACAAATCTTTGGAAAGTAGCAGGTGCATTACATAAGCCAAATGGTAATACAAAATAGGCATAGGTACCCCAAGGACATGTAAATGTGGTCTTTTCTTGATCTTCTGGAGCAATACTTATTTGATTGTATCCATTATATCCATCTAGAAATGAGAAGTATTTCTTTTTAGCCAAAGTATCCAAAACCTGATCAATAAAGGGTAAAGGAAAGTGATCCTTCTTTATGGCATTATTTAATTCTCTATAGTCTACACATATCTACCACTTCCCTCCTTTCTTAGGTATAATAACTAATGGTGATACCCATTTTCTATCAAAGATTGGATAGATGAGTCCAAAATCCAACAACTTTTGTAACTCAATCTTAACTATTTCATGCAATATTGGATTTATTCTCCTCTGAGACTGATGGAGTGGCAAGCTTCCATCATTGATGTATATCCTATGGGTGCAGAGTTTAGGACTCAATCCTACCATATCCTTATAATCCCAACAAAAGGTTTTTTCATGTTGATTGAGGAGCTTGGTTAACAATTCCAATTGTGATATGGACAACTTGTTGTTTACATGGGGATTATGACCAAGAGAAAGTTCCACAATAGTTTTTAATTCTACCATTGACACTTCTAGTATTAGACTTGTAGTTACTTCACTTGGTAGTAATTGGTCAATTATCTCAAGGCTTGTTGGGTAGACACAGTCTTCATTGGTACATAGCTTTAAGAGAAAACTTTCAACAATATCTCTAGCCACTATACATTCATTGCTAAGAATGCTCTGTACTACATTGTCTTCTTCCTGCATTTTCAAAAAAGATTGCATGTGCAACATCATGAGCTAAGCTACAGAATTTAGTTCTTCCTCTTTATCCCCTAAATTTGGCCAAATATGTTCTCCCAAGTCTAGTTGGGGTTGGGCAGGTGGATATAGCTCTAGCTTCCTTATGGTTTGACCATTTGAAATTGTCATACTGCCTAATCTACAACTAATTTTAGCATCACTGGTGGCTAACCAGGGTCTTCTTAATATGATAGAATAGCTAGCAAGTTTTACTTTAGGTGATAAGATAAGAAAATTAGCAGGGTATTCCCATGAATCTAAAGTCACTATCAATGACAGTTGAATTATCTATAAGTTTTAACGTTGTGGGTTTTGTTCTTAATCCTTCCATACATAACCTATGCATTGTATCTTTACTTGTCACATTTATTGTTGCACCTAGATCAACTAAAGCATTTTTCACAGCCTATCCGTTTATGATCATATTAACTATTAGACTACCAGGATCTGAATACTTTGGTATCACTATCTTTCCTAACATGATATCTACTAGTTGCCCAACAACATGGACTATTTGAGGATCTTTCCTCTTCTGCCCTAGCTTCTTAAGGCATGCTTCCTTAATAGCCTTTTCCATAAAGAGGGACATCTTTGATAGCTTGGAATAGAGGAATTTGGATATGCATGTTTTTCAACTGCTCAACAATGTCAAATGTTTCTTCCTCTTGGGATATAGATTTCTCTTTATTTAGCCTATGTGTAAAGGGAGGATTCATGGTGGTATGGTCAGTTGTCCTGCTAGGTACATCAGTTGGTGGGTTGCTATTCGGCAATGTAGCTTCTAGAAGGGGTGTTGCAAGAGTGTCTGCAACTTCTGTGATAATAGGGTATTCTAGTGTAGGCAAAGTTGTACCCGATCTCAAATGGATATCATATACCTCAAGTGAATGAGTAGGGCATTGTTGGGTATCTATAGTATACATTTGCTACTGTTGTTGCTTGTTGTTTGGATTTGGTTGAGACTGAGCAGGAAATTGAGTAGGCTTAGGATTATATTATTTGTTGTAGGAGGTGGCATTATTGAAAGTTTTTGGACTGGAGGCAGTATTTGTGGGTTACCAAGATTTTGGTTAGGGCATTGTGGAGGCCCCCTCTATTGGTTATTTTGCTACCAATTTCCTTGCGATGGTTGTCATTGATTCTACTGATTCTACCAATGGTTAT
Source organism: Cupressus sempervirens (assembly GCA_028749045.1). Classification (NCBI taxonomy): domain Eukaryota; kingdom Viridiplantae; phylum Streptophyta; class Pinopsida; order Cupressales; family Cupressaceae; genus Cupressus; species Cupressus sempervirens. The sequence goes on from CM053793.1 coordinate 462,718,077, forward strand.
ATTGTTGGTTAGGCCACTGGTTATTTTGTTGATTTGGCCACTAGTTATTTTGCTAGCTTTGCCACTAGTTATTTTGGTGGTTTTGACAGAAAGGTCGGGAATACTGAGATAGATTTTGATAGCTAACTGACTATTGTAAGGATTTGAAAATTATAAAGGATCTTGAGGCATACCTTGTCTTGAAGCCCATGGTCAATGTTGAGCAACAAAGAACACTTGATCATTGTCCCATCTATCTTCATGTACTCCATTGGCAAATGTTGATTTTTCAGGTTGGCTACCAGTTTACATGCACAATCTTGCTTCTATTTGTGATAGTGAGGACAATACGTTGCCAATCATAATTCATCTTTTGCATGCTTCTTCTTTGCAGTCATTGTGTCAAGATGTGTAGCCACATTATTTATGATATCCTACTTAAAATCTAAGAGTAGATTAGATATCTCGAGCTTTGAAATACCCTAACTGATCCCTTTAATAGTTGTAGACCGGTATCCTATACCTTTCTTCACTATTGACCTTGAGTAGTTAGGATAGATTTTCTTGAGGTCATCCTAAGAGGATTGGTATACATCACCACCAGCCATTAGTTCTAGTGCTTTTAGACAATTATCATTCACCCATCTCAAGAAGACTAGTTTCTATGAATCCTTGGCCAGTATATGTTGGGGGTTCTTCTACAGTGTGTACAAGAAACATGAAACATAGTCTTCCAACGTTTCATCCTCCTTTTGTGATATTCTAAAAATGTCATCTCCTCTTAGATCATTCCCCTTACAATACTCTTTGTATTTCTCTAGAAACAAAGTTTGCATTTCATCCCAGGTACCTATTGTATTGGCTCCTAAGCCCATGAACCATCATAAGGCTGATTCTTTTAGTGTTGCTAGAAACAACTTGAGTTTGTGGGCATCAATGTTATAGTCAAAGCTACGACAAAGTATGTCAAACTCAAATAAGAAAGTATTAGGATCCTCAGTTACAAGGCCATAAAACTTTGGAAGAGCAGTTGCAGGTATATTTTTGAGATTAGCATTGGTTATGAGGCTCTAGAGAGGAAATGGAAAAGTAGGATGTGCCTTTACTAGAGGTATTTGATTATGGGGTTGCTGCTAAAAAGGAGTGTTGGCTGTGGAATTGTTAACAATAGGTGGATTTGGACTAGAACTATCAAGAAAGCTGGCCAAAATTTTAGCAAAAGGATGAAGATCGCTTGTGTCCAAAGGTTATGCTCTAGAGGAAGATCCTATAGGAAAATTAGGGCTTGTATCCTTAAAAGGCAACTCAACTTCTTCTTCAGTTTTGTCATTCAAATTAACAAACTCTCATGGAAGAAATTTGCCATATTCATCTCATTGTCTTCCTCTTCGATGCATGCAATTAAATTCTTCAAACTTATGAAGGAACTTTTAGGACTTCAAATCTCTAAAAACTTAACTAAAAAAAACTATGACCCAAAAAGATGTTCCTAGCTTGACACCATCCCCAGCAACAGCACCAAAAAATAGTCTGCTTCATAATAGGTGTATGATAATCATGCCCAAGGCCTTACTTAGGATTAATTTATTCAATCTAAGGATTACTTCCCCCACCATGAGGTACATTTAATTTGTCAACCCAAGGATGTATACTTGAAATGGTCAGCACAATATGTGCACTAGGTTTCTTAAGGAGTCATTATGCTTATGTTGCAGGAAAGTAAAGTGCAAACAAAGAACCTACACTAGTGCTACAGGAAAGTAACACACTTAACTCTTTACTGAAATGAATGTTGAAAATACAACTAAACGCTAACTTATATTTCAACTCAAACCATCCACTATAACTGCTCTTGCAAATGTTGTAGGAACACTCACAAAGTATGATGCTACAGGAAGAAACTTACAACTTCTACCTGAAATATTGGAAATGTTGGAAGTAAATCTACACTACTCTAATCTAATCCACCTCCCAAGTGGCCCCCCTTGGTTGGCTTCTACTAATCTACTAAAATAGAATGTAAACCAATAATTACTTCATTATACTCCAAAACTCCTTACATAAGAACAATACATAAAACTATAAAACAACTCACTATGAGAGTCAACAATGTTTTTCCATAAAATTTTCTCTAACACCAAAATTATCAATTCAATCCCTATAAATAGAGGATTGATACTATTGGTGTAAATTGGTACTTTACTATTTACACTTACTTAAGTTTACTTAGGTTAATGCATTAGTTAATTACTTTGCATTATTTTTATTATTTTTATGAGACACTTAGGATTTTGTGCCACCTTGTGATTTGTCATGTTGACAACACAGGAGTTTGCACCTTTATTTGAGCACATGGTGTCTACAACACTGTTTTGCGTGTTCCACTCTTCTAGGCTTATCCTCTCATCACCGCACTTACTTCCGTGCTTAATGGAGGATAATCCATATCTGGTGGACATGTGCTTGGTTGTGTGACACTTCATGGTGCTAACTTCTATGCATTCTAGAAGTTCTCCTGTAGCCTTTATAATCAGGCACTCCTAGTGTATTATCATCACATTCTGAACAGAGCAATGTATTCGGACATACTCTGATTAATTGATCATATCCTTCTTTGGTCTACTGTGTGCTTGTGTTTGAGTTCTTGGTTCTTGGGTGAATTTTTCCCTTAAGCAAATTCTTACATGGTATTAGAGCTTGGAGTCTTTCTCTTCACAAGTCGTTCGAGACCTCTTGCTTCATCACCTCAGCCCAAATCCGGAGTGTTGCAGAAATTGGGAGCGTCCAACATCAAATCTGACCTCTCCATTGCGTCCGGAACACTGAACCGATGAAAATCGACTATAAGCACACCTATTTTGGCCCATAGTCGATCGTGAGGCAAAAAAAAATTTTGCAAATCGAAACTCGGAAGCCCCGATTTGCGGTATGGGTATGGTCATTTTCGCAGATTTATGAATTTATCTTTCGATCTGCATTTATTTTCTCTCTAATTTCCATCTTTTTCTCGTCAGCATTTTCGAAAAGAAAAAAATTTGCCCTTCGGGCACATGACAGGGAAAATTTTTTAACAGACCCGGGCTGTCAACCCCCAGATCTGCCCATTTGGAAATTTTTTTATTTGGTCGCAGGCGATATTCGTCATTTTAAATCGCGCAAGGGTGGATCATCAAATCTAAAGTGAGACGACCAAATCCGGCTAACCCCAATCAGGCTAGCCTTTTTCCATCACTGTCAGCCACTTCAACAGAAACTTCACACGCTCTTTGCTTCAACGCTAGCGGAGGTTTCCTTTTCTCAAGCGCTTCTAGCGCACCCACTATCAATGTGGGATTTTTGTTATACAAAAATCCCGCTGACAGCGAACAGGTGTATTCTCTAGCGCCCAGTCTCTGTCGAGGCGATCAGTATTCCGGCCGCTCGTTTCTCAGCCTGCAGCGTTCAGATCCGGCAAATACAGTTTAATTCTCTGGCCCCCGATTGCGTGAAGAATCTCGGCGTCGCTCTATTCCCGCCCGCGATCTGCTAAGATTCCCGACAACCATTGCAGCATTTCTCGGCGTCAATTCTCCTTCCACGGCGCCACTGTTTCCTCTGCACCCACCCGCAGACTTGGTTTTTCGGTCGCGGTTTAACGTTTCGGGTGCAGACAGCAGATACCGCCCGCAGACTTGGTTCCAGGCATGCTGTAAACGGTTTCGCCGAGGGTTTGATCTTCAATTTTCTGGCATCAAACTTTTCGCCGTCCGCAGGATTTTAGATTCCCGCCCGCGGCCAGTTCGGCATCCACGAAGGATACCCCGCGCCACGCGGCGCCCAAACAATCGCCAGATCAAATAGTCAGCATTTTGAAACATCCTCCAATCCGAAATTGCCACATTGCCACGTGGGCAGTCAAATCTGCATTTGCCACGTCAGCGTACGAAATTGCCATGCGTCAGTACGGACTGACAACTCAAACTGACATGTCAGCACAGAGCGCTTTTTCTTGCTGACGTCGTCATTTCACTGGGCTAAATTTGACACTCGTCTGAACGTCACTGCAGGGCATTTTACAACTGCGTTGACGGTTGTTTGACCATCAAATTTAACTTCGCAGTTTCTCCTTCAGACCCCTCTCCAGATTGCTTTTTAGTTTGGTAACCTAACTTTGAGAGCTCCTAACTCGGGCATCCGACCTCCGATTCAGGTGCAATTTTTTTTGAAATCAGGTAGAATTTCTTGAATTTTCCATAGGTAGTGTTATTTTCTGGTTTTGGTGCACAGATTTTGCAAAATTTGCATTTTTTGGCGACTATACCTACATAATCCTGCCTTTTGCAACTTCAGAAGCTCCGTACGGGCATCTCAGGTCACTTTTTCAGGTTCTATTTTTTTTGAAAGTGCGTATTTTTTCGTCTACTTTCTAGATATGAAGTTAGATTCTAAGGTTGTGTGGACAAATTTCTCACTTTCAGAATTAGGCCTTCTTTGGCATTATAAACTTTCCTTCTTTTTCAGTAAACTAAAGTGCTTAAGTGACAGATTTCAGCCTCATAAGGTAGTTGTAAAAGCCAAATTAGACAGTCCACTTTGGTCATTTTTGACAAGTGGCTCATTGTAAACGCACTACTTATCAAGTGCCAAAAGCATCTTTTTTGGGGGGGTCTTTTGATTGAGTGAATAGGGGGGGGGGGTGTACAGTGTTTTTTTTGTGTCTCTATTTTGTGCTCTTTCATTTCTGCATCATGGGTTTTAAATGTGCTCCTCTAACTTCACACAACTATTCTACTTGGAAAGATATTGCATGGAGTAGATTAATGGAAAAAGGATATAGTTTATATGTTGATGGTACAATCACTAAACCTATTGATGCTAAAGAACTCATTGATTGGACAAATCTAGATCGACAAGCTTTAGGTGTTATCAGGAGTTGTGTACATAGCGATCTTCTCTTCCACATTAAAAATTGTTCAGAATCTAAAGAAGCTTGGGACAAACTTGAACAATTGTATGGTAAAGTGGATGAAGAAAAGGGATTTCAGATTGAGGATGATCTACTTCTCTTAGATCCTAAGAATTATGACATAATTCAAGATTATATCATTAAAGTCAATGAGTATAGGGCACTTCTTAAAGATTGTGGAAATCCCATGAAGGATGAAAGGTTGATACATCACATCCTGAAAAAGCTACCTCAAGAGTACACCAACTTTGTTTTGAGTTTTAATACTCACAAGTTAACCATGGGATCTGCTTACCAGAAGCCTTCCTTTGATGGATTTGCAGACATGTTGATTGTTGAACAATCTCACTTGGTGGATTTTGGTCTTCTCAAGTCATCTAAGACCAAAGCCTTAGTAGCTCGTGATGATCAAAACTCTAGTCAAGGGGGAAAAAGCAACAACAAAAAGAAGCAGTGGAAGCAGAAAACACAATCTGAGACACAACATGATTCCTCTCAACAAGGCGGTTCTTCTTCAAATAAGAAGGGAAGTAATGACAAGAAGGACAAACTCTTTTGTGCATACTGTAAAAAACCAAATCATGATGAGCATCATTGCAAAACAAAAAGAATCGATGAGATAGAAAATCTACTCAAGAAGAACAGAATTCAAGTGCCAAGTACTTCCAAGGATTCTACTCCTAACTCTTCAAAGGGTAAAGGTCAAGCACTTATGGCAAACACAACTTCTTCTTCGAAATGGATACTTGACTCAGGTGCCTCTTACTACATGGGTTCTTCAAAGCAAGATTTTTCTTCCTTGAAGTAGTCACAGGTACCACACATCTTCGTGGGAGATGATGCAAAAATGGAATTTGAAGGGAAAGGACATGTTGAAATGGAAGATGGGAAGTTCAAAGATGTTCTCTATGTTCCAAATCTAAGTTCCAATCTACTTTCAGTTTACCAAATCACTCACCTTGGAGATGGTCATAAGGTTGAGTTCCTTCCCGATTCAGTGATGGTGCAAAGTCTAAAAGATGATTCATTGGTAGCAGTTGGGAAAGTCAATGATGACAGGAGACTCTATTCCTTCTCCCATTTTGTGCCTAAGAGTTCTTCTCAAGCCTTGTTAAGTCACTCACATTCACACATCAACTTATGGCATGAGCGGTTTGGTCACCTTGACTTCCGCTCTCTTCAGCAACTTCGCTCAAAACACATGGTTAAAGGTCTACCCAACATCAACTTTTCTAAGGGGGAGTGTTCATCTTGTTTAGTGGATATGCATCTCAAGGAGAAGTATGATAAAGGGAAGTCTTCTCGAGCTCCAGTTGTTCTTCAGCTAGTTCACATGGTATTAGCAGGACCGTTTGCAGTGACTTCGGTCAGCCAAGGCCGCTACATACTCGCATTTGTTGATGACTTTTCAAGATTCACTTGGGTCTTCTTCCTTCATCATAAGAATGAAGTGGTTCATAAGCATCAAGACTTCAAGACTCATGTTGAACACAAGTCAAGGAAAGCCATCAAAGTATTAAGGGTGGACAATGAGAACAAATATGTTGATAGGAGACTTAAGAACTTTTGTAAAATTGAGGGGATTGATCTTCAGAACTCACCAGCATTTAGTCCACACAAGACAGATGTTGCAGCTATGAGGATTAGGACTCTCAAGACCATGGCAAGTTTCATGATAAAGGCCAAGTCTCTTGATCCTACACTTGAAGTTGAAGCCATTAGCAGTGCAACTCACATACTTAACAGATCTCCTCATCCAGCCTTAGATGGCAAGACTCCTTTTGAGGTTTGGTGCGGCAGAAAACCAGTTGTGAGTCACCTTAGAGTCTTCAGTTGTCTAGCATGGGCAAACCTTTCTTCCAGGAGTTACAAGACACATACACCTAGGCCTTGTACCTTTATTGGTTATGAAGACAATGTAAAGGCTTACAGACTTCTTGATCCTGAGACACATGAGATTTTTGTGGAGAAGGATGTTCACTTTGAGGAAAGTTCTCCGAGCTTGTCCTCTACTCCTCTTCACACTTCATACACAGTGGAAACTAATCGTGACACAAGCGATAGTGCTTCAACAGGTTCTGATATGTGGGGTTCTGTCGACAGTTGCAGTGAGAGGTCACATCAGTCCAATCTACGTGCTTATATTGCCACAGTGAAAGGTCCATCTCAGCATGGTACATCTAGTCTTCCAGCTCTAGCTTCATTTGACTTGGGAGACAAACTTGAGGACACACATCTTCTCATTGATGATGATACTTCTACAGTTGTTGCGAGGGCTCACTCTGACCCTCATGTCCATTCTCTACATGATCAATCTACACAGGTTGGCGTGATTGTGGATCCTTATGAATAGCAATTAGTGGAGGACTCTTTGTCAGTAGAGGAGACAAATGGTTTCATGGAACAGGTTCAACAGACATCCTTGACAGATCTGCATTCATTCTTTTCAGCACCGTTGGATGGGGTGAACTTCAGCATTAGTATAGGGATACTTGGGCAGGTTTCAGGGCCACCACACATCTTCAGGATTGTACCTTGGGCATTGTTTCTTCCTAAGGGGAGGAAAATTTTGCATTCTTGGACCTGCTTCTTCATCGGAGGAGCCTTCACCTGTTGGCATTCTTCTTTTGGGGGGGGAGTCTCTTCTGTCTCTCTTCCTTCTTTCATTCTCTTTTGTATATATTGGATGTATGTCGTAATGGGGGGGTCTTGATTACTCCATCCATCGATGCATCCATCTTTATCTCTCTTTTGGGGGAGGGTTTTTCCCATGAGGTTTTCCCTCTTTCCCCGCTTTATGGGAGATTTGCATTTTCATTATGTATATGGGTACCTAACATGGCCTAGTAGTCGGGACCCATTCTGCATCTTCATCCTAGCTCGTAAGCTTAAGCGCATTCCCCTAACTTGCACTTAAGGGGGGGTGCTGGTGTAAATTGGTACTTTACTATTTACACTTACTTAAGTTTACTTAGGTTAATGCATTAGTTAATTACTTTGCATTATTTTTATTATTTTTATGAGACACTTAGGATTTTGTGCCACCTTGTGATTTGTCATGTTGACAACACAGGAGTCTGCACCTTTATTTGAGCACATGGTGTCTACAACACTATTTTGCATGTTCCACTCTTCTAGGCTTATCCTCTCATCACCGCACTTACTTCCGTGCTTAATGGAGGATAATCCATATCTGGTGGACATGTGCTTGGTTGTGTGACACTTCATGGTGTTAACTTCTATGCATTCTAGAAGTTCTCCTATAGCCTTTATAATCAAGCACTCCTAGTGTATTATCATCACATTCTGAACAGAGCAATGTATTTAGACATACTCTGATTAATTGATCATATCCTTCTTTGGTCTACTGTGTGCTTGTGTTTGAGTTCTTGGTTCTTGGGTGAATTTTGCCCTTAAGCAAATTCTTACATTCATTATATTCCAAAACTCCTTACATAAGAACAATACATAAAACTATAAAACAACTCACTATGAGAGTCAACAATGTTTTTCCATAAAATTTTCTCTAACACCAAAATTATCAATTCAATCCCTATAAATAGAGGATTGATACTTATTCTAAAATAGGAAAGAAAACAAGCTGACTACAAATCAGCCAAAGAAGAAGAAGGAAATATAACAGCTCGTGGTACAAGCAATAAAGTTTGGATAACCAATTTAGCACAATAATAAATGCAAAGGGAATTAGCAACACTTCATCCCTGCATTCTTGGAATAATAGGTCCTCTTTTGTAGCCATGCCTCTTGGTAACGTTATGGTTCTTCCACCGTAGCTGGACTTTAACACTCCTCCTTGAATGTTATCGACCATCTTCCAGCTTCTTCCCTAACAAGTTAATTATGATGTAAAAATATTTGCAAATAAGTATAGTCAAATTAAATCCAAATATTAGAACACACATTCCAATGGTTATATGAAATACTGCATTATATGTATAATATTGGCAAAATATGACATAACTATCTACCCATGGGTTAACGGTTCTATCTGGGCTTTACCATAAGTTCAATAAGCATAAGTTCACAAATGTCTTGGCAGTATTAAAATTAACATAAATTAAAGGCAATAATTAGCCTCATCAAGAGCGACCTTAATTAATAATATCTTACCTGCAAGAGAATGCCATCTAGCTTGCCAACCAACAATCTAAGATTTAATACAACTTATAATAGATCTCCAATAGCATATATTGTTAGCACCCATGAAATAAGGAAGACCAAGATATGTAGATGGTAAATGATGGGAAGCCTTGAATATTCATGATCCTATCATGTACATCTTTATCTACATCGAACAAAAACATCTTTGACTTTTAACTATTAATGTTTTGACTTTAGTTATAATTATTTCTAAAACTTGGATAATATTCTTTTTTGCACCAAAAGGTGTATAGCCTATATAGAATACTAATATAAGTGGAAAAGACAAGATTAAATACCAATAGTTTTTCAAAATCCCTAAACCTAACTATCTAAAATATTATTAGTTCCTATTTTTAGATTTCAAATCCATACTACTTTAGATTAATAACCAATACTATTCCCCATACAGTGTTGTCAATTATCATTCACATCACCCCTACTTGAAACTTGGCTAATTCTTTAAGCTTCGTTCAACAAATCAATAACATAAAAATTGTCACTAATCAAGTCGAGAACACACAAAGTACAAAAACTAGGATTTTTTATAACATGAACATGTTAGAAAAGTAAAATAGAGAATATATCATGAATATGATTCACCATAGGAATTCCCAAAATCGCACAATGTATGAATAAGCATTTTGAATGAACTTTAAGTCTCTTGTTTCAATAGCAAGATTGATGTTGTCATAAATAGAAACAATCACATGATCAAATTGTAGCACGGGCCTTGAAAAAGATCCCCCATAAAGCCCATGCCATTATAAATTGTAACTTTGAAAGGCTTTAAGTGGCTATAAGAAAACCAAAACTCCATAAGTGGCTATAGGCTAGTCAAGAATATAATAATTAAATTAATTAAACAAAAATATTTATAATATGTTATAATAAATTTAAATAAAAAATTGAATTTTTCTATAATTGCTTACCAATTATTTACATAATTTAAAAATAAAAACTTAACAAAAAATAGTTTTTATTTCTATAAATTTGAAACAAGAGACATAATACATCAAAGTTCTTGGCAGAAGTGAGCATATTGTAAAGTGGAATGAAGTAGAGAAGAAGATAGAGAAGGGGGGGAAGAAAGAGAAATATAAATAGTGTTTGAGAGAGAGGGGTTGGAGATAAATAATTCGAGATAGGAGACAAATATAGTGAAAACATTCTAGGTAGAGAATGATTGTAATACTTTAATCAGAAAGAAGCAACACCTTGACATCAATAGACAAATATTTTGCCATGTGTAGCCCAATAATGGATCCAATGAAACTTGTGAGTCTATATTTACATTTTGACAATTGAAAGTAAATTTTAAGATACACTCGAACACTTTTCATATTCTAGTCTAGTTTGGCATTGACTAGATCCAAAGGTTGGGAGTTCAAGTCTAAACCCAATTTTATGTCACACAAAAGTGATTAATTTATTGTTGTAAAATTCTAATTTACCTATAGGCCCAAGTGACTCTCTTTTAGCTATCTGTATCTCATTAGTTATTTCATCAATGCTTTTATTAAATAGAAGGGATTATTATTAAATTAAAATTATGTTTAGCCAACCCTTACAAAAAAAGGTTTTGGTAGGAGTTATAAATATATGAATTTTGAAATTTTGAATTTGAGAGAGTTGAGTTTATGATTGTTGGGATGTTTAAAACTTGTGCACTTTAAATATGTGCATGCCTGAATGACATAAATAAGTTGATAGAATGAATGCATGATAATGTGTAAGCATATAATTTGGATAAGAGGTAAGTCTATTAAAAAATATATAATGAGTAAGTATATAGTATGAATTAACATTAGTTTTATTAAAAGTATCTTATATATATATATATATATATATATATATATATATATATATATATATATATATATATATATATATATATATATATATAAGGAAGCTAAAAGTTATCTAGACCTTTGATCTTTATCCTCTTACAATCCCTTTCTCACTATTTACCACCAATCTCTACATCGTGTTTGTCAATTTTTCCATATCCTCTAACTCTGACTCTCTCATGTCCCATATAATTACTCTCTCTCTCTCTCTCTTATCTTGTCTCTCCTCACCTTCTTACTTACCATATATTTATCTATTATATGCCCTAATTATCCTCCTTCTTGAGTTCTATCTTATCTCTCCCCCCTCCCCTCCTTTTTTGCCTCATCTCTTCCCTTCTCACAATCTATGCCATCTCCCTCTTGCTATTTACATTATATCCCTCATAAATCATCACCATTTTTTAGTATTCTTATTTATACTTATCCTCCTCATAAATCTCTATCCCATCTTTCTCTTTCTACCCTTTCTCTAGATCTTCCTCATATCTACCCCATCCCTAGTTTCTTATTTTTTCTCTTCCTCATCTTAATCCCCTTTCCTTTCTCCCCTTACCAAATTTTTAGTATCTATTCTCCCTCATTAACCCCTTTCTCTCTTATCATTTTCTTTATTTTCCCCATCTATCCCTCTCTCACTTCTTCCTTTATCTCTTCTCATCTCTCTCTAATGAACCTATATACACAAAAACCTAACTTGTTGGGAGCACGCATAAACAAGCAAACATTAGTAGCCTGTGCATATCAAAGATTTAAATAAGATTGGAAAACTACTAATTCTACTTGAGTTTTAAAACTATGCAACCAAAATGTTAGAGTACTCATGCAACCTAAAAGAAGCTCGACAAGGGGCACCCATGAGAGGCCTTGGTGTGCTTTAGATTGGAGGGATGTGGATGTGCTCTCCCAAAACACAACTATTGAATCCCTTGATTGATAAATGCTATGAGTGAATCTAGACTAAATGAATGGAGAATACCTTCAAAAAATGGCTATGAGTGAGCCAATCTCAAAGGATTCCATGGATGTGAATGTGGATGAAATGCAATGGAGAAAGAAATCTAACAATATCATACTACCATGAATCTAACACAAAATCTAGAAATCTAACTAATGCAGACAACTACCAAAGATTAGCTTTAAGCATAAAATCTCTAAGAACTCAAAAGCTAAACTAACATGATAACAATGCAAATGAGGGAGATGGAGAAATGCTTGAGACAAGGGCTCTATTTATAGGTTTGAGAGAGGCCTTGGGGAGGTGGCATCTATGTGGAATCTACATAGGTGCCACAAGGGAGACACATGGGTTAAAGGACAAAGCCATACAAAAGTTAAAGATAGCCTTTATGATTGAGAGGCTCAAGGTTTGCTCACACGTGTGAGCAACCTTGGGGGAACGAGTGGGGGACAAAGGTGTAAGAGGTGTAAATGAAGTGGAAGCTTTATTGGATCATGATCTTCTCACACATGTGAGCAAACACTTAGGAGCTAAAAGGTGTTTAGGATAATAAAGTGGGATTAAGTAGTGGGTAGGCTTAGAAGGATGAGAGTGATGGGTGTAGACTAGGTTTTAGGATGGGATTAGGATTAAATTAAATAGGATTTAACTTAATCACAGGATTAAAGAATTTAATAAAGTGGAGGGGATTAAATAAATTAGAATTTATTTTAAAGGGGATTTATGGAGCAATATGCATTAAATGAATTTAATATATTAGAGAGGAAGTATTTAAATTAAATTTAAATACATTAGAAAAAGAACCTATTTAATTAAATAAATTTAATTAAATAAGTAGAAGAATATGGAAAATTTAATTAATTAATTATAATATCACAAAAAATATTAAATAAATTAATATAGCATTTGGGATGATTTTAAGTGTCTACATTTTGCCCCTCTTTGATGGGATGTCGGAATGACATTATATCAAAGAAAAGAAAATATAGGTTGCCCCAAAGAAGATAGGAGTCCTATGAATCATATTGTAGCGACGACAGGGGAGGGGGGTGCCCCCTTGAGGAAATAGGGTGAAGAAGGAATATATTTTGCCCCATTTTCTTGAAAATAGACACAGGAAGGAAAAGGGAAGGAAAAAGGCTTAAAAGAAGGCCTTGCATGACTTGTTGGTAAGATCGGAATGAAGCGAGGTGAATTGGATAATGATTAATATAAATGCAGCTTAACTACATGAATGCATGGGATTTAGTTGTGTTCATATGGGAGAGCACACCCTAGTTTGATATTGCAAGAGGAGTTATGCATCAAATGCTATAGAAGCTTAGATGATAAGATTCCTTTGCATGAACTAGACTCTCACAAAATAGAGACTTTAGGAACATAAATGTAGGTTTCATAGTCATGATGGAACAAATGACATACATGCACTAAAGAGGTCTAGGCACACCCAAATTCTTTTTAGGGATCTTGGTGGAAAATGTGCTAACCCATTGCCCCCAGTGAGCAATGCATAACCATAACTTGAAACTAACATAGATGTGCTAAAGAATCATAAAAATAGATCATATTGCAAAATGTCATGTGTAATCCGATTAAGTCATTCAAATGATACCAAGATATTGAAGATCGAGGCACACTTGGGGAGACTACCAGTGATACACAAAGATAAAATCAACAAAAGACCTTATGACCAAGTAATCATTCAGTCCACAGTTCTTGCGATGAATTTTATCTAGATAGTGAGTTTGTTAAGCTTGGGTAGGAAGGATGCATCCTGTAAGGAAAAAATTGATCATTTGATTAAATTGTATTGAAATATTTGTGATTATTTGCTAGCAATTGTGTGAAAGGAACAAGGTTCTCAAATAATTTAGTCTCGATGTGAATTTATAAGTTTGTTTGCAATCACTATTTTGATAAGCTTAGTTTGATGGGTTAAAGCTCAGTGTCATGAGATTAGATGATGAATAGAAGAATTTGGACAAGATATGATAAGATAACGGATGAATTGAATTGGAATGGAAGGGGAATGTGAGAGAGCAAGTGATAAATGTTCACTAAAGGAAAGTTTGTTTAATGGAAGACTAGAAATTTGATGAAGGTATATGCAAATAGATGGAAACAATAAAGGAATTGATTATGGAAATTGATTTGTATGAAATGATTAGATTAGAGGAGAAATGAATTGATTGAATTGATGAAAAGGACAAGATTGGGACCATTGACAAGGGAGATCCAAGAAATGGTAAATGGATGAAATGAAAGGTGAAAGGATATGAGGGACCAAAGGATATGGTATCGAACAATGGGGAGCCAAGGACCATGTTTCAAAGGAGTTCATATGCCCCATACCAAGGATAGTAAAATGGAAGGAAATATGGTGTTAAAGGATGCATGAACATGGGCAGTTGGTATGAAGGCTATTGTATGGAGGAAGGGGAGGCATGTGCATCTTTGAAAGCATGTATGAACATTATATTGTTGTGCCTCTAGTATTGATAACGAGCATAGGCATGAAAGTGGAAGGAGTATGGGATATGGGAGGGAGGGTCTAAAATAGGGATAATGATATGAAGAGTATGGATGAAATGCAGGACATGAAGTGGATAAAATGGATGAGATAACCAAGACCAAGGACATATGAAAGGAGGATGGAAGTATGTAGTTCTATGGATGGAAGATAGAGGAAAGGAAAATGCCAAGGACTATGGGATACAAGATATGGATATGATGTCAAGATCAAATATATGAAAGGATTACAGAAGTAGATAGGATAATGTGTAGATAATGTGCAAGGTATATGGAAAGTGGGCATGAATGGATGAAAGGAATAGGATAGTCAAGATCAAAGATGGACAAGGATGATGAATGGTAGATAGGAATATGGAAGATATACAAGGAAATGTGGTATGGATGAAGCTTGCCCCTAGTGTACAGTGCAAGTGGAAGAGGATAAGTGAATGGAAGGATAAGTGGAATTGGAAGACACTAAATACAAATGGAGGACTCAAGCATCTAGATATATGGATGGTATCCCTTGATATTTATTTCTCTTTCTTTGTTATTTTCAAGGAATTTTTACTATTTTCTCATAGATGTTGGTAGGATGGTGAAAAGAAGGATGAAATGGATTGGAAAATGAAAGTCAAGGACTTATGAAAAAGTTTAGATTAAGGGGGTGGAATGGTTGATGGATTCTAGATTGGAAGACCTATGAATGAGTGGATGGAGGAGGTGGAAAGATCGTCATTGACACACACCTTGAAGGGTGATGGAAAGGAGGAAATCTCAGAGGATATGTAGGAGAAAGTTTGAATTTTGGGATATAGGGACCCAAAATGGATGAAAGAGATGACGGATTTAGGATGGTGGATTTGACTACATAAGGACCCAAACTGGGTTTGGAAAATGAAAGTTTTGAGGATTTATGGATGAAGGAAGCTTTTAGATTAGCAAAATTGGATGCCATTTTGAAGTTTTCTTTGAGATCCATTGCTTCATTAAGTATCTTTGGAATCCACATGATTTTTTGCGTTTTTTATTTTGTGCCTTTGTGGCTTTTTGATTTTTTCTTTCCTTTGGATCACATTTTTCTTTTCTTGAACATGTCATTTAGAGGGGACATGTTGATCCTTAGATTTTTGCCGATTTTTGGCTTTATTCACTTTATTTGTGGCATCCAATGTGCTTCCATTGGCCATGGTATGGGTGTATGAAGATAAATGATATGGAGAGACGACGAATGAAATTATGGAGGCTGAACATTGGAATAAATTCAAGGATGTGTGCCCTTGTTGATCTTTAATAGGTATATGAGGGGATGAAGTGGAAAATATGGATATAATGGATGGACATATGTAAGGACTCAAAATGGATGGAAGGGATGAAGGGTTTGGATTTGGAATGTAAGGACTCAAAATGGATATAAATGAGGAAGGAAGCAGATTATGGATATAAGGTCCCAAAATGGATTTGGAATATGGATGATGGGAACATTTAGGTTTGGATGGAGGAATTTTAGGTTTGGAAGGAGTGGAATGTGTACCAACATCTTGATACATTATTTCTTCAATTGGATACTTATCATTTTCAATACCAGATGCGAGTCCATGTGTATGAGGTTCATGGGTGAATTGGATAGGTACGATAAGGTCTTGTGGAGGATTAGGATCATGAGGGGGATTATGAGGGATAATAAGATCTTGAGATGGATTGGGATCATGAAATGCAAATGAAGGGGTACTTTGATCTTGACATATAATAGGATTATGTGATGGAATGAGTGGATCATGAGATGGAATAGAATTGTATAATGGAGTGGAGGGAATGGAACTGTGAGATGGAGTGATTAGCTTTTGACATGGAGGAGTATCAGTGGATGGAGTGGAAGGAACCTCTTCATGAAGCAGAGGATCTATGGATGCTAACTCTTGAGATGGAATAGAATTATTAATGTGTGTGGTACATGGAATGTCTTGATCTTGATTAGGAAGGGGATCATGAGATGGACTAACAGGGATAAATGGATCTTGAGGGATAAGGGAATAATGGGATGGAGAAATGCTCAGATCTAGAGGAGAAGAGGAATCTGTAATGGCATGCTTTGGAGGAAGGTCTGGAGATGGAATTGGGTGTATGGCTTTGGATGGTTGGATCACTTTATTTTATTTTTTATACTTAGACAAGTTTTCTAGTGAGATAAACCTATTACAAGGCAGCGATGATGTTGATTTTGGAGGATTAGGATTGTGTGGAGGTGGAGGTATGAGTAGGGGATTGGGATGATGGTTTTGGTCATTAAGCTCAAACTATGGGGAATTACATGGAGGGTTTGGGTTGGATGGGACATGAGGATTATGGTCTTTGAAACATGGGGGAAGAGGACATATGTCATGGAAGGTGGACTTTTTATTTTGATTTGCTAGGCTTAAGATAGAATTCTTTAGTTCCTCAATTTATTTGGAAATGACATTTCTATTTGAGGAATTATGTGGGCTATGACTAGAGTGATGTGTGGTTGAAGGATAATGAGGTGGATTTCCCTTGTCAAAGGTAGAAGAATAAACAATATGAGATGGATTAGGATTGGACATACAACTTTGAGGATTGATTTGATATGGGGTTTGTGCCGGAGGTGTGACTCCATATTGCCTTTGAAGGTCCCCAATCATTTGGTTAAACCAATTTTTATCCATGGAACTTATATGAGAGATGATGGATGAAATATGACCTTAGGATTAGGAGTAATTTTGGTTTTTGTGTTTGATTTGATTTGATTTGATTTGATATTGGATGAAGGTTTGATATAACTTTGATGTAAATAAATGGTATTGCAAACAAATGAATGTTGGATTTGAATTAAAGTCCAAGGTTTATGACAATGCATCTATGTACAAAGTAGAGGATTTTATGACAAATTGAATTAGAAGAAGATGTGAATATATGAAATCAGAAAGATTGATTTTGTATTGAAGATGTAAATGGATTGAATTAGGAATTGATTAGAAAGGAATGAATTTGACAAGGGATTGGATTAAGAATCATGAGGATGAATCATTGAATGAGGGAATTGGATCTTGATGTGGATTATGAACTATGATTAGGATGATGATTAGGGATTTGATTGAATGAATAAGAAAATGAGGAAATGGTTAAGAGGATTGAGATTGATTAAGATTTTGAGGAATGATTTCATGATTAAGATAAGAGATGTATGATGGTGGTAAATTTGATGGATAGAAGAAGTGATGTGAAAAACTAGAGATTCTTTTGTTTTTTTATTATTATTAGAAAAATAGGTTTTACAGGGATCCTGAAACCCAAAAGATAATACATATCAAAAGGCTGATAATAAGCAACAAAAGCCCAGCCATGGTCCATACATATCAAAAGGCTGATAATAAGCACAAAAGCCTAGCCATAGTACTACGACCAACCAAAATGCTAGAACAATGAATAGGCAAAAAGTCAAAAACCAAAAACTACAAAAACTAGACAGACCAAAAGACAGGAAATGAAAAACCTTTGTTACCCCTCTGTCTTTCTTTCTAGCTCTTGCATCATTTTTTCCACTTCATAGGCCTTCTGGATCTCCTCAGCCATATGCTCCTACTTCTTTTGACCCGTCTGATCAAAGTTGTTGAAGGTAATGTCCATAGTCATGTCCTCATCCATCCTATCTTTGGCTCTGTCCTTTTCCTCATTATCCTCCAGGAAGCCCCTTGCTTTCAGCTTTATGGCAAGAGAAGAGATATTTTCATTAAGAGAAGTTAGTATTGAAATCATCTGGTTTGCCAAATTATGATTGTAATTTTCTAGATTTTGAATTCTTTTTTCCACCAAGCTGAGGCCATCCCCCTGATCTATCAAATTTCCATTTTCTAACTTCTTCCCTTGGTTTTCCAACTGACCTACTCTTTCGTTGACCTCCTCCAGTTCATGGTAGAGCCATTTAATTGACCTAAAATTGTCTATCATACTATTTCTAGCGTTATTTATCAAATTCATGCCAATTTCCCTTGAATTATCAATAATAGCCACCAGGGTCGGATCAATAAGTTCCTCCATTTGGAGCTTTCCCTCTTTACCTTCAAGGATTTGAGAGTTTATGGTTTCTCTCACTATTCCCATTTTCGATGTTCTAACATTAAAATTTTTCCAAGCAACGCACCTATCCTTTATAACCGCCTCTCCATTCTCATGATCTGTCTTCTCCTTGTCGTGTTCCTGAGCAAGGGAAATTGGGGAAAGAGGAATGGTTGTGATCTCTGGCCTAGGATTCATTTTCCCCACTGGGGGAATGTCCTCCTCCTTAGACCTCCTCTATTTTTAAGCTACCAACTCCTCCCTCTTAACATCCTCCTTCTCCTTTCTCTTTGTTAGTATCCATCTCATCCCCTTCCTCATTATACTCCTCATCTTCTTGTCCAGCAATTTTAAACCCTATCCCCCTGGGACTTTTCTTACTTGGGGTTTTAGTTGACGAAGGTGATTTCTTCTCAAAAGCCTTAGCCTTCTTTCTAGATGAAGGGTTTGCATCTTCATCCTTCAAACTTATACTCTGAACATCATCTGTGTTAGACAAGAAGTTTGAACTCCCTATCTCCTTGGATGCTGCAACTGCCTGGTTGGGGGATTTGCTTCAAGATTGAGCCTTGAAATGCTCATAAATTAAAAGTAACAAACCCTCATGGAGGGCTAAATTTGAAGTAGGCTTTTTCTTGGGCATGTAGAAATGTTCTTATGCATACAAATATATAAATAGAAAGGAAAAGAGACCTTAATCCCATAATGAAAATGATTTAGTAGAAAAAAATGGCGTGTCCTAACTCTATCAAATCTCGTGTCTAAAGATATATACTCAATAATAGCCCTCAAAACATACCTCCATAGTTTCTTTATCAAATCCATCTCGTAGTATGTTTCGCTCTTGACTAGTTCCTTCTTTTCTTCTGTATTTTTTGAAAAATCTTTCACAGCATTCACAGACACCTTCTTATCTCTATAAAACTTTAGTCCTTCATCCAAAATTTCAATTATATCATCAATGATGTCCATAGTCACCTAATACGAGACCCCATCGACTTTAACCCTTCCATCTTTCCATGAATTTACCATAAGGTCAGTAATTGTCAGGTTATAACCACAGAGCTTGGCTATATAATTGGAAATTCCTCCCTTTTCCAACTTCTTCCACACTTTATTTCTTTGCTTCCATTTTTCAACCTCGCCTACTGGTTCTTTCCTGCTTCTTTCCCTCACCATCTCTATAATCTCAGCACTAATTATTCTCATAAACTCCTTCCTCTGAAACCCTTTCTCAACCCTCTAAATACTCTGATGGAAACCGCTTTGATTTTTGTTGCTTTGTCTTTCAATACCACTAAAATGGTATATACAAAAATTGACCCATAAAATGTGTAGATTTGACACCGATAACATATCCACCTATTCCATTCGTATTTACCATTATTACACTTCCTTACACCCATATTCACATTAATATCCATAATTATCTTTGGATTTCTCGTGTACCTCCCTAGATTTTTTTCCAATTTTGTTAGGCTTTTCGCTCCTAGCAGAATATTCCCATCGATATTCCAAATCATCACCATGTCATTCTTTACTACCTCGTTGGCTAACCAATCAACCACTGAGTTTGCCTCCTAATATTCATCACTGATGTGGATGTTGTTAGATTTACCAAATGTTAAGTAGATTTCTTCAATGATGTTAGCTATTGTCCACGATGGTTGGATATCCCCTTTAATACATCCAATGATGTTATTTGAATCCCCCTCCAACCATAGTTTTTTGACTCCCTTATCCAAAGCTAATTTCACTATGTGTAGAGTTGTACTGGCTTTGGCATAATGGTTTGTCTAATGTCCCAGTGGGTAAGATAAAGCAACAATCCCTTCACCATAGCAGTTTCTTATAATACCTCTACATCTTGAGGGACCAAGATTCCCTTTTTCCACACCATCAAAGTTTTCTTTATGCCATCCCTCAGGTGGAAGCTTCCATTTCACTTCCTATCTTTTAGAGCTCTTGAGCTTTTCATTCTTCTTTTTCTTACCCCCATCTTCAATGTCTCCCCCTTTCTAATTTGGTAATTTTCCTTCATATGTCTATTGATTTTATCTACCAGGACATAAGTCAGTTCCTCCCTATCTCTAAATATCCTATTGTTTCTTTCCTTCCAAAATCCCCAATAGAAGTGAGACAAAGACTAGGTGCTTAAATCCTACAAGTTTGAGCCTTTATACATGTTATTCCATTGACAAAAGAAATCCAGCATAGTACCTAGTTTTCACCAACTAACTCCAAAATTCTTAGTAATAAGATCCCAAACTTCCTTGGAAAAGGACAATGGATAAACATATGATTAACTGACTCCTCTTGTTGTTTACACAAAATACATCTATTTGGGATATAGTGGCCTCTTTTCTTCAAGTTTTCCAAAGCAAGAATTTTATCTTGTAAAGCCAACCAAAAAAACATATTAATCTTTAGAGTAAGGCCAGGAACCCAGGCCCTAGCTCAAGGAGGTTTCTCCTTCAAGCTCTAGAGAGAATTATATCCTAAAGCAACTGAGTAACAACCATTAGGATTATCTTCTTATATTAGTTCATCACTTTTATTATTAGGAATCATTGAGTTCAACATTAAAATTATTGATTTGAGATCATTCAAGATAGAAGACAAGTCTCTCCATCCTTGATTAGTTTTGTAGTCCCTAACTTTTAATCCAAATTGCCTGATACAAACATTTTCCCAGTTCCCATAAATAGGATTATTAATTAGAGGGTCCTGAATCAACTAGTTATCATGCCAGAAGAGAATGTCATCACCATTACTCACTTTCCACTTAGTCTTAGCTTTGGCCAAATTTCTTACCTAAGGATACCATTCCAAATGACTGAACCATTTGGTATGTCATCATTATTAAGCAATAACTTTAGTGAAGGCCTTCTAATATACTTCTCCACTAAAACATCTCTCCATTTCCCCTTACTATTGAAAATGCACCATATCTATTTGGCTAGGAGAGCCTTATTGAGAGGTTTTACTTTCCTTATACCAAGACCACCGTAGCACTTAGGGAGGCAAACATTATCCCAAGCCACTAGAGGATAACTTTTACATTCCTTTAGACCAGACCACAAAAAATCTCTCTGTATCTTTTCCATTTTGTTAGCAAATTTGACCAGTATCCCAAAGAGGCTCAAGGCATACATCGAAGATTTTGAAAAGTGGACTTAACCAAAAGACATTTACTTGCTTGGCTTAGTGTGGCTCCTTTCCACCCAACCAACTTCTTGCTAAACCTGTCAATAATCCCATTCCAGAAGGAATTAGGAGGCTTAGTTCTCATTAGGAGACCAAGATAGCTTGAGGGTAGCTTACCAATCCCACACCCAAGAATCCTAGCTATCTTCGTTTGTCTCTGAACAAGAGTATTGATAAAGAAGACAGAGCTCTTCTCCCAGTTAATTAGTTGGCCTAATCCTCTAATATAAACATCCAAAAGATCCTTCATCACTTTAGCCTTCTTAATAGAAGATTCCCCTCCCATAATAGTGTCATCCACAAACTGTTGATGAGAAAAGGAAACATTCCCAGAGGAGGGCCTAATCCCTCTTAGTCTCCCTTCCTATCTTTTCTTCTCAATCAACCTACCAATACACTCAATCATAATAATGAATAGAATAGGAGAGAGAGGGTCATTATCTTAAACCTCTCAAAGCTTTGAAGAAATCAAAAGGAGCCCCATTGACCATAATGGCTAGCAAAGAAGTAGAAATAAGTTGAGAAATAAGCTTGTGAACATGTTGATCAAAGCTAAAAGCCTAGAGGACAGAATCAAGGAAAGTCCAATCTACCCTATCATAGGCCTTTGAAAGGTCCAGCTTGAGTAGCAACCATTCCCTTTGACCTACTTCAAGGGAGTGAATAACTTTATGAACCATCATGATAGAGTCCAAAATCTGTCTACGAGGGACAAAACTAGTCTATTGCTGAGAAATGATCAAAGGAAGAATCTTTAGAATTTTGATACTTAACACCTTCGAAATGATCTTGTAAATAGAGTTACAGAGACTAATAGGCCTAAATTGCTCCATAGAATAAGCCCCTGGAACTTTGGGAATTAAAACCAAGAAAGTAGAATTAATTCCTTTAAGAAGACTTCTAGCCCCAAAAAATTCCTAAACAACCTTAACCACATCTTCCATAACCACCTCCCAATAAACCTTAAAAAAGAAAGTAGGAAAGCCATCTAGCCCAGGGGCTTTATTAGCTAATAATGAAAACAAGGCTTGTTTCACCTCTTAAGCTTTAAGAATTGCCCTCGACATTTTATTGTGATGAGGTTGGATAATCTAAGGGAGATAAGAAACAATTTCATTCTAATCCACCACTGATAACAAGGGATCCCAAGAAAGAAGAGAAGAGAAAAAAGAAACAACTTTAGCAAAAATCAAAGTATCCTGGCCCTTTTTAATTCTTGATATCCTATTATTAGCTTTGTGCTTAAGAGTGGAAAGGTGAAAAAACCTAGTGTTCTCATCACCCTCTTTAAACCAGTTAATCCTTGATCTCTACCTCCAAAAATTCTCTCCTTTACTTATAATGTTATGCAAATCAGTTAAAATAGACATCTCAATATTCCTATATTGTTCATTATAACCATCCTATTGAATTAAATTGTGAATTGAATAAAGCCTATATGAGATCTCCTCTTTCTCCTAAAAGATATGGCCAAAATCTATCTTATTCCAGATTTTGATCATCCACTTCACATTACTCAGCTTCTTAGCAACTCTAAACATATCAGTTCCTTCCACTTCCATACTCCACCAATTTGATATCTTGTTCAATAGATCTGGATGAGAGATCTACATCTTTTCAAATAAAAAAGGATAAATCCTCCTGGGCTCGAGAGAAATAATTGAGAGAGAAATGGGGGAGTGATCCAATCCCACTCTAGGGAGAAGAGACAGCCTACAAAAGAAAAAATTCAACCAATCTAGAGAAATGAGAGCTCTATCCAATCTAATATAAATACACTCACTCCTAATTCTTTTATTGGACCAAGTGTAGACTCCACCCTCGAGATCAATAACTAAAAGAGCCAAGCTATTTATGAAATTAGAAAGGTCCAACTTACTTTCTAGCTCTGGAGCTAAACCTCCTAATTTTTACACATCAGTGAGAGGAGTGTTGAAGTCCCCCATAATAATGCCTTTATTAAGATTACTGTTATGAACTAAAGCCCCAAGCTTAGTCCAATAATGCTTCCTTCCCCTTTTAGTATTTGGGGCATAAACATTTGAAAGAAACCAAGTATCATTGGTATTCATACGAAACACTTTACATAAAAGAGTATTACCTTCATTATACAAGGGAGTAACCTTAAACTGTTCATTATTAAAAATAGTAAGCAAACCTCCCAATGCCATCTTAAAATCTGTGACCTCACCAGCCATAATATTAATGAAAGAGATCTTATATAGAGCCTCCTTCTTCATTTTTGTCTCTTGAATCAACATTATATCAGGTCTTTGATCTCTTATCATATTCCTGAGAACTTCCTATTTATAAAAATCATTTAGTCTCCTAATATTCTAAGATATTATCTTCATCTTTGACTAGTAAAACACTCCAAGATGGTTTGTTCGCTCCCATCCACCAAATTCCTTTTGGCCTCCTCTTGCAGGACTTGGTTTGCACTCTTCTTTCCTGGTGCCTTTAGTTTGACTTCCACATCTGGTTTACCACAGCTCTTGGTCTGTGTAAGTGAAACCGGGGAGGGATCCCTACTATTCTTCTTTTTAGTCTTGACATGACTACCTTTTTTTTCCTCCATCCATTCATCTATCCTTACCTTCTTACCATGAGAAGAAAAATTCACCATAGTCCCAAATCTCTCTTCCAAATCACAAGAGACAAACTAGTCCTTTCGAGTAGCTGAAGAGATCTCCATGATTCCCTGCTAATTTTGAATACCATTCCCAGACTCCATTATCTCTTGATTTTCCCACACCATCTCCACTTCCTTATTCAAAACCTTTTCCCCCTTTCTCTCCATATGAGGTGGTAACTTGTTGAGATCCTGCATCTAAAAATCATTATGGATCTAATCCTTATGGATTGTAGCTGTTGAATTCTCCTTGTTCAAACCTACATCACCCCTGGTAAGCCACTTTCCTGAGGTCCATCCATCTCTAAATTAACTGTGGAATCCTTCTTAATGTTCTAGGAACTAGCCTTCTTTACTGGGATATCCTCCTCTTTGGCCTTAGAAAACCCAGGAGTCTTAACTAGGATTTCCACCTCTGTGATCTTGGAGCCAGGAAAAACTGGTCCATCCATCTCTAAATTTTTTGGGATATCCTTCTTAATGATGTGGGAAATAGCCTGCTTTGCTAGGATACCCACCTCTTTGTCTTAAGAAGATCTAGGACTCCTACTTAGGGCTTCCACCTCTGAGATCGTAGGCCTAGACAGAACTGGATCCTCTTTGTCTTTGAAAGATCCAGGAATCCTAACGGGAACTTCTACCTCTATGATCTTAGGCCCAGACAAAACTGGAGCCCCATCCTTATTAACCTCTGATCCATTTTGTTCTGGATTATTCCCTCCTTTAATAGGGGCTTCCACAACTATCTCCTGAATCTTTTGACCATCCTTAAGATTCGTCTTTTTCTCCTTTCTAGATTTGGAAAATGTAGTTTTCCTTCCCTTTTCAGTAGTTTCCTTAGGACATTGATTTTCCTTATGACATGATTTCAAATAATAAAAACAAGTGAAAGGAACACTTTCATAGACCAACTTCTAAATATGCATTCCAAGCTTAGAATGAAAGCACACAACCTCTAACATATCATCCCCTTCATGAACTCCAATACAAATCTGAGCATACATTAGTCTTCTTTTGGAAGTTGTTATCAAGTCTATTGATAGAAGTTCACCAAATGAGTTTGCTATTCCCACAAACACATCCTCATTCTAAAACTCCAGAGGCAACTCTAGAAGTCTAACCCAGACTAGAGCTTGCATAAAAAAATCATCATTCAAGTCTAGCTTTGAAGTCCACTTCTGAAGAACCAGGGTTGAGCAGCCTAAAATCCATGGTCCTTCACACAAAATGCTTAAAAAATCCTTGCTGCATGAAAAATCAAAAGATAGTAAACCTTTCGCTATCGCCATTACAGTGACCTGTCCCTTGAGCTTCCATTTTTTTTGTGTGTATGATCTAACAATATCTATATTTAGCCTTTGTCCAATGAACTTACCCACCAGAGTAGAAGCCATCGCAACAATGCTATGATCTACTAGTTCATCCGGAATAGTAATCGCACAAGAACCCTTCTCTAAACTAGAGAGTAGTTTGACTGGTGGAAAAGAAGACTTACCAATAGGTTTAACTCCAAAAAGAGATGACCATTTTGCCGAAGGTATCCCAAACCTATCTGCCTTGGATGACAAAAAATAATTGTTCGGACCTTTGCCCTTGTCAAGTGGGTCCTCATCTCCATTCTCTGTCACATCTTCGATCTTTGCAGTCCCCTAATTCCCTGCTTACCTTCCCTACAATTCATGCTTTTGATCTCGTCCTCCCAGAGGATTCCCATTGAGGATAGGTTTTGAATTTTGAACTACCAAACTTCCGCGTCCTCTCCCCTATCCACTATATGATATTTTTTGATTTTTTGAAACATAACATGCAAAGCATACAATGAAATATATACAAGAAAATTTTAGATGGTGCATGCCCCCTTCAAATGGGGAGGTTTTTTGAACACTTAGCATGTCAAACACACCAACAATCCTATAAGGTTTTGGCTAGGATATACAAGCTTAGTTAGGGGTGTCCTCGATATACACAAGGTACGTGAGGCCAAATCTATAGATGAAAGAAACTAATGCCATACAACCAAGAGGAGACAATAACCCAAATCTCCACCTTCCCTTCCTAAAGGTATAAAGTTCTTTGGAGCTTAGCCAAGAGTGACAAACAATTTCTTCCAAGAGAGGTGTCTTTCGATTCACCTCCTGATATTTATACTCCACTAGAATGCTAGAGTTGAGGTCATCCCAAGGGGTGATGAAATTCCCAAGTAGGCCTCCTAAAAAATACAAACAAGACCACTTATTTCTTGTCCACTCAAGATCACCTGAAGGTGTGAGAGGAGAGAATATGTAAGTGGCCTCGAGGTTTAAAAGACACTTGTTCTTTCCTAGTAAAGCTTAGATTTTCTATCTACTTTGAAGACACTCATGTTTAAGAATGCATTGTTCTTTCCAACTTGGTAGCATCGTCAATACTAAAAAAAGCGAAGATTCGTCAACCTAAAGTAAATCGATCATGTTCAACATAAGCAAAATGTTGAAAATAAACCAATTCCCTTAAGTCATTCTTGAGTGAATTCATTATAAGCACCAAATCCAAATATTTTATAGCAAGCTTCTTTGACCTTAGGCATTCAAGAATGTATTTTTTATCTAAACATTCATTCCAATGAAAGCATGTCAATTTCCTTAAGGCACTCAAGATTGGGTTTGATTACTCTACACATGCATTCTAATGAAAAATTGTTCATTCATTAAGGCATTCAAGAGTTTGTTTGAGCATCATTCATTCCAAAGAAATGTGTGTAAGTTTCCTTAAATCATTCAAGAGTGTGTAATGTCTTACCTTAATGCATTCAAGAGTGTGTTTGGCTTTTCGATATTAGTTGCAACATGCATTCCAAGGAAAATAATTAATTCATACAAGTTCATTCATCATTTAAATCCTATAA
Source organism: Cupressus sempervirens (assembly GCA_028749045.1). NCBI lineage: Eukaryota > Viridiplantae > Streptophyta > Pinopsida > Cupressales > Cupressaceae > Cupressus > Cupressus sempervirens. Next base: position 462,745,281 of record CM053793.1, read on the forward strand.
GTGATTAAAATCACTACAAATTCCCAAGTGATTAAAATCACTATAAAGTCCCCAAGTGATTAAAATCACTAAAAATTTTCAAGTGACCAAAATCACTAAAAAATCCAAAAGTTTGTTTCCTACAGTGAAAACTTGATTAGAATCCCTGTCAATCAATCGAACAATGAGTTAAGCATTAAAAAATATGAGTAAAACTATCAAATTGCGGAGATGACATACACCAAGTGCAGAAGACATAACTATGCAAATGTCAAAAAATGTAGACGACCAAAACTTCACAAATGTCGAAACATGCAGATGACAGAATTAAGAGATGTACAGTTTCTTTTTACTCAGTTGACAGTTGCAGACAATAGAATAGGGTCACAGACATTAAATAATGCAGACGATAAAACACCAAGTTTGGAGACAACATCCAACAAATATTATAGATTTTCGACCACCCACAATGGAGATGACAGACAAGGCAAATTGTAGAGATGACAACTTACAAATATCACTGGTTTTTGGCCACCCATAGCACAGACGACAAATCAAGAAAAATATCGAAGATGACAATATAAACTATGGAGCTGACAAGGTGGAACGAAGATGACAAAATAGTTGTGGTTTGCAGAATGAAACATTTTTTTTGAATTGATAGGCGGAGACACTAAAACATGGAGACGTTGATCTGTGGAGATGATGAAGCATCTTCAAAGACGACATTGCGTCCTAACGAAGATGATAGTGCATAGTTTCTATGAAAAATTCTAAGTTTTTGATCGATTTTGAATATGGAAAAGGGATGTGGGTCCCACTAGGCATGCCAAAATGTATACATGAAAACCTAACCTGTCAGGAGCATGCATAAACAAGCAAACATTAGTAGCATGTGCATATCAAAGATTCAAATAAGATTGGAAAACTATTAATACTACTTGAATTTTTAAACCATGCAACCAAAATATTAAAGTCCTCATGCAAACTCAAAGCAACTCAATAAGGGGCACTCATGAGAGGCCTTGTTGGTGTGCTTTAGATTAGAGGGATGTGGATGTGCTCTCCCAAAACACAACTATTGAATCTCTTGATTGATAAATGATATGAGTGAATCTAGACTAAATGAAGGGAGAATACCTTCAAGAAATGGCTATGAGTAAGCTAATCTCAAAGGATTCCATAGATGTGAATGTGGATGAAATGCAATGAAGAAAGAAATCTAACAATATTATACTACCATGAATCTAATGCAAAATTTAGAAATCTAAGTAATGCAAACAACTACCAAAGGTTAGCTCTAAGCATAAAATCTCTAAGAACTCAAAAGCTAGACTAGCATGATAACAATGCAAATGAGGGAGATGGAGAAATGCTTAAGACAAGGGCTCTATTTATAGGTTCAAGAGAGGCCTTAGGGAGGTGGCATCTATGTGGCATCCACATAGGTGCCACAAGGGAGACACATGGGTTAAAGGATAAAGCCATGCAAAAGTCAAAAATAGCCTTTATGATTGAGAGGCTCAAGGTTTGCTCACACATGTGTGAGCAACCTTGGGGGAAGGAGTGGGAGACAAAGGTGTAAGAGCTGTAAATGAAGTGGAAGCTTTATTGGATCATGAGCTTCTCACATGTGTGAGCAAACACTTAGGAGCTAAAAGGTGTTTAGAATAATAAAGTGGGATTAAGTAGTGGTAGGCTTAGGAGGATGAGAGTGATGGGTGTAGACTAGGTTTTAGGATGGGATTATGATTAAATTAAATAGGATTTAGTTTAGTCACAGGATTAAAGAGTTTAATAAAGTGGAGGGGATTAAATAAATTAGAATTTATTTAAAAGGAGATTTATGGAGCACTATGCATTAAATAAATTTTTAAAGGGGAAGTATTTAAATTAAATTTAAATACATTAGAAAATGAACATATTTAATTAAATAAATTTAATTAAATAAGTAGAAGAATATGACAAATATAATTAATTAATTATAATGTCATAGAAAATATTAAATAAATTAATATAGCGTTTGGGAGGATTTTAAGTGTCTACAAAAACTAAATTAAATCCTAGAATTGCACAAATTTTAAAATAAAAATCTATACACAAATTTTAAAATAACTTAATCAAAAAGTAAATTGTATACTTTGAATGTGATTTTTTTAAAAATGAAGACGATTTTTTTTTTACTATACTTAAAATAATATGCCATTAAAAAATATATTTGTATATTAAAAAATCATCAAAATAAAAAGATTCAATTCAAATAGAAAAATAAAAATAACATTCACATTAAAATATCTATGTCATATTTTGACCTATCACAACTAATTTAGATTGTGATCATTTAAATATAAAAAAATAACATTTTATAAGCTTCATGTATAAAGATAAATTTATGTATAATAAAGGTCATTCAAAAAATATTGATCTACTTGCTAAAATTAAATAATTGTATGGCTGATTAGGTTATTTTTTTCCTAAATTTATGGTGTGGGAGTGGAGAAGAGCACAATTCTTTGATATATTTTGTGTAGAAATGGAAATCTAAATGTGAAAATAGACTATTTTAGAAATAATGTTGAGAGACTAGATGCGTGAATGTGGAACGTACAAATGCCCCAACTTTTATACTATGAATAAATTGAAAAATATTTTATAGGTCTTTTGATTTTAAAATTTAAATGTTATAAACAACTTTATCTATTAATTTATAAGTTTTGAAATACAAACAACTTTCAATTTATAAAACTAAACACCATAAAATAACTGACTTAATAAGAACTTAAATTTTAAAAAGAAACTTTAATTTGTAAAACTTATCAACAATATAAATTAGATTAAAGTTATTTGTTATATTCTTTAAATAACAAGATGAAACTATACGTATACAATTTAATGATAGATATCTTATCAATTGAAAAAGTGGGTTCCCACCGAATTTAAATTATCCCTGCTTATAATTGTTATTATTAAATTGTAAGATTAAACATAGTTTTTAATGTTTTAATCTGGCATATAAATGTAATTTGAAAAAAAGAAGACATAATTGATTAATAGAACAAGAGATGAAGTTCCTACCCAAATATTTGAACTTGTAGAAGTGAAATTAAAAAAGTGGGTTTCCACCTAATTTAAATTGTAAGATCAAACATAGTTTTTACTATTTTAATCCGGTGTATGAATGTAATTTGAAAAGAAGAAGACAAAATTGATTAATAGAACAAGAGACAAAGTTCAAAAGTTTTGATAAGAAGGCTATAGTTAGAGTTTTCAAGGCAGGAGACCTTGTTCTCAAGTGGGATGTAGATAGAGCTAAACCAGATAGAAACTCCAAGTTTGATGCTATGTGGAGTGACCTATGTGTTATCACTAGTTGTAAGGAGGCCAATGCTTTTCAGTTTTCTAGGCCTAATGGTGATATTCTGCCAATTCCAGTTAATGGAATTCACCTTAAACCTTGCTTCTAAAGAAGGTTGAGGTTTCTATATATAATAAAGTTGTTTTCTTGTTTTCAATAAGTGCATGGGCACATGCTATTTCTTTGCAAAATAGTAAAATTTTTAAGTTTTGCAGTTGTAGGGGTTTCATTTTTGTTGCATAACAGGGTTTATTTTGTGACTCTACCTCAATAAATTGCTCAAGGCCACTTGTCCATGCTTAGCAAACAAGCATCCCCTCTGAGTCACAAGAAATGTTAACCATTTTTAGCCCCCCTTCCTAAAACTCCAAATGTTGCCACCTTTTTAAGGGCCCAGGATGATAGTCATGTCTATGTTCTTTGGTTCATTCATTTATTACCATGTAGGCATATTAGGGATACATAAAACTTTGACTCTTCCTTTATATCCCTAAGTCTTTTCATGCTTCGCATCAAATGAATTTTTTTGAGTTGCAATGATGTGATTCTTCCTTCACTGCCCTGTCACTCCAATTCAAGACTTAACTGTCCTAGGGGCTGTGAAGATGTGAAATGGTCAAGTTCACCGTCAGTGTGACTTTGCGGCTATTAGTGCTAGTGCTCAGATTTAGGTCGCGAAGTAGCCACTAGCTATGGATCACATGATCATTGGCAACATTAGGCTTAAGAGGATTTAAGTTGTGATAGCGCGAAAGCTAACCAGAATAGTCGATCTTAGTGTTTTCACATCATCACGAGTGGTCAAGGATAACCTAGAGTCAAAGTGGAAAGGTTGCAAAATCCATTAATCACGTTATTTTAGATGTTTGGAGCAAACTGGAATTAAGGAGGCAAAACTAAGAAGCCATTTTTCACACCATTACAAAGTTTATTGCTGAGTTAAGACCTCAAGTCATGATGGTGCGATGGTGGTCAATCAGAGGGTTATCACTATGTTGTGGTCTAAAGAGCATTATGATTTTTCAAGCCGTGAAGTTACAAAGGGTATCGAACAGTCAAGAAAATGTGGTCTTCACACTGTCGCAAGAGTATGGGCTACAATCAAATCTTAAGTCTCAAGAAATGATAGCAATAGTAAAGTTTCAAGGGTCACAACATCGTATGAAGTCAAAGGTAACCTAGAGTTAAGCCTGAAAAGTTATGAAATGCTTTGTTTGCTCATTCGCAAGTTTATGGCTACAGTTAAGAGAAATTGTCACAAAGCTGCAAAATAGTGATGGTGGTCAGCCTAAACTATGTTCACAACATCACACGACTTAAACATGCTTGATGTTTTGCCATTACGAAGGGGCAACAAAGGTAAAATGGATGACCTTGCATCATCATAGGGACAAGAATTGTTAGATCCAAACTGTTGTGAAGTTGTGAGAAGGCCAATTTTATGATGTTTTCAAGATCACAATGTTCAGAAGGGTAAACTGATAAAGAGTTGCAAAGCAACAATAAGGCATAAAATGGGGAGGTCAAAATTTCGTAGGACCAAGTAGTTAATGAAGAAGATAAGTTGTGAAGCTGTGAACAGATGTAGGTGCAACTCAATAGGATAGTTAGAATGTTGGGTGGGGTGGTGAAATGTTTCAAGGGTATGAGGCTATGTGGCAAATTGAATGGTTAAATTTAGTTGACTTGCTGATATGGTTGATCTAGTATGTCGTGAATGTAATCCATGAAACAATTAGAAAGATTAAGGGGAAATGATTTGCTTGCCTACAACCATTTTTTAATGTCCTCAATGTCATTGCACTCCATGCTTCTTAAATGCATAATATGATCTATTTTGCTTTGATTTGATCTCTTGCGACTGAGTGCACTCTTTCCCTTGTTCTTTTTGTCATTTCTTATAGGCAGTTGCACTTCATCAATAGATTTTCTTCTCATTCTCAGTTATTGCTCTCACCTGCAATCCAATCCCATGGACATGGGAGTTTAAACTCAAGGTTGTATCTAGGTTATGCTTTCATCCTATAAAGGCAAGTTTTGTTGTTGTTCAAATCTCTCTTTTTCTGGTCTTCTGCAAATATTCTCTGTAAATGTTCTTGCCTTTTATTCAATAGAAATCACTACTATCATATCCATTCTCAACCAGTTAAATTTGTGTAGCCTGATTATACATCATTTTTCTAGATGTATTTTGGCAATTGTAATACCATATGATGATGTTCATTTTGGTTAACTAATTCGTTAAGTGAATTTGTTGTATTCCTTATCTGGCTATGTTATCTTCTTGACTTCTCTACAATGTTAAGATTGAAAGAATATAGATAGAAGTATGTCTTGTGAAGTCTACTAGATTATAGTGTAGTTATTAGGATGAAGTAGATCAACATATTATTTGGTGTATCACCCCTCTAGATTATAATAGGTAGTTTTATTTTCATGCATTTCCTTCTCCCTTTTCCTCTTGAGAAATAATTAGGTGCATCCTGATAGTAAGGAAATTGGCCTTCTCTGGAGACTCAATCTCACAGTTCAAGTCCCACAGCTTGGAGATTGTTTCCATGTTACATGAGGTCACTTAAGGGTCATACCTTAAGCAAGGGTGCATATTTTTGTATCAACATTACCTTTGAGGTAGTTTTGGCTATCATGATTTCTTGCTTGGGATTATTTGATTATTTGTGTGTGGATTGCATATTATCTCTCTTGCACAGTGGGAGTGGGAGCCTGATTAGGTGACCAAGCGTTTGGGAGGTAGTGTCTTCTTGCCATTTCGGTCCCCCTTACATTGCTAGTTGTTGGATGGTCATTGATATAGTGGTACCATTATCATTCTTATTCTTATCTTGGAGACTTCTATTCGTTTGAGGTATCTATGTATCATACATTTTGAGATCCATCCAGATATTGTATTGTATATTGATGTACTTATATCTATTTTCACAAACCCTATGACATGTGCAGTGGATGTTATTCATTATATGTGCTTTCATATTATTAGTTGTACTTATGCATTTGCTTATGTGATAATGTCTCTGTTATTTCTATATGATCAAGAGACTTTGGACTTGAGACTTAAACTAATTAATACAAAACTTTTTAATGCAACTCAACATGAAGGAACCCTTGAGGAATGAAAATTATTTTTGCAATTTACTTATGTGTACTTGATGGGTATGTATATATTGCTTTTATATTATTGTTACTTTGATGTTGTTTAGACTTATTATAAAAAAAAAAAGTTCATTAAACATTGTAACATGTTAGTTTTGTTTCTCCTAGGTTCCTGAGAGGGGTGTTACATAGAGCTTAGAGTAGATCTCTTAAGTTTCCAATGTTAGGCAAGGAAACTCATTAGGGATCTTGAAACTCATCTATGGAGACTAGAATGTAGAAGTGTAAAAGAATGTAGGGGCAACACCAACACACAACCACATAATGCCTACCAAAACTAGCAACACTACTGCACAATTTTTCCCCTACACCCACCCTTTCCTCATTTTGTTCCATGCCCTTTGATTAGCAACAACAATCTCCCTTCTTTTTGGGACTTCTACATTTAGGTTTCTTCGACCCACCTTTATGCAAATCAGGGTTGGGATTGCGATTATATGCCCTACCAAAGATTCTAACTTGGGACTTGTAGATTTGCTATTAGGATCTGGTGATGAAGAGTTTGTACAAGAATTTGTGTTCTAATTAGTGGTAGACATAATCTCTACACCTCATTGCTCTATATTGTGAATACCCCCCATTGAATAGGTCCAGAGTTTGATCCTCTTCAACACCTTCTCCTTCTTTAATAGGTGAAATTGTGAGATTAGTTTATGGAATGATCGATGGGCATATATTGTAAAGTAGAAAGACAAACTTATTCCAATTCTAATTTCAAGAACCAAATGTAGAAAATGAATCTTCCTACTCATCTTCTAGGTGAACCAAATGCTTGACATTGTATTCTAGAAACTATTTTCCAAATTTGCAAACCCTTGATTTCCAATATTCTAATATTGTAGAATTCTAGCATTCTACAATTCCAACAACCAAATGAACCCTAATTACCTTGATCAAAACAATTCCTCTAAACTATGAACATGTTAATATAATGTTAAAAACATAAATTGAAAAACAAACTTGATAATAAGCTTCTAATATGAAGCTTTAGAAAAAACTTTATAATTGCGAGGACAAAAGACATTAAAGAAATATACGCTTTTAAAACTCTATTATAATTTTATTTGATATCATTAACGAAAGTGAAATGAGAATAAAGGGCACTTTATTTGCCCACAATTTTGCTAAGGAAATGTTGTTATTAGGTAAGGGTCCACTTCCTACCTGAGGGCAATTCAAAGTGGTAAACCAAGCTAAAACCCCCACTTTCTATCGTCCAACCGAATATTGTTGCCACATAAAAAGGAATGCACATCTACACCCCTGATTAGACAATAAATATGGCTTTGATAGGTATTGAGATCAAGCCGCTATCAAGGAATGTCTCTTAATTCCTGATATGCCATATTAAATGGTCCATCAAATGTGGAAAACCAAAACATTTATAGAAAAAATCATAAAAAATAAAAGATTCAAGTTGTTAACTTACTCCGTTTAAAAAATGAGGAAGAAAATAATTTGACATGGTAGCCATGCTAGCGGGTGGCATGACGCATGTCTTATGTAGCACTAGTTCTACAGGTGACTATGAATCCCTCCCTCAACCACATTAGAAATGTTAGACATAAGTAAAACATACAAGTACAACATACACATGCAAGTATGGGGTAACCATATAATTGCATATAAATAGCACATCTAACTATTATCACGAGATAAATGAAATCAATGTATGAACATACATGTATCATCATAGAAATAATCTTGAACACATGAAATAACTAAGTAACTCATCACATAAATCAACTAGGTATGAAATAACATTTGATCGAATTCGGTAACCAAGTATCTATAGTCATAAAACTGACCTAAAAGAATTTGACAAAATAACATGAAAAGTAAACTAGGGGTAGGCATTACAATAATAGTAACAAAATTGAACTCTGCAACTCAAATTCTTTCTCTATCCTCTTATTGTGCCAATGTCGTGCCAAATACCTTCTCAAATCTCAATACCAAATTTTCAAACTTGCAACACGCTGATCCCTTTGATCGCATACACACATTTACCAACTATGCATATCACTTGCACAATTCGCAAATCCACAACATTTGCATACTTCATTGCAAGGAAAATAACTTTTCTTTATACCATATCCTCAAAATAATTTGTTGAGTCAGCTTTAAGGCTTTCCCAATTAATTATAATAGGACCTTGTTAAGATATTACAATTCATTACTTCTTTTCACAATTACAAAACACTATTGACTCACAATAAATACAATTTCTCACACGTGCAACCTGTGACCTCATGTAGTCACTGACATCATCATCAGACTGTCTACTGTCACTGTCTAACTTTGCTCATCATGATTCTATCCTTGTTAAGAGATACAATCCAAACATAAAAAACTACTTCTCATGTACTCTATTTGCATGTTGTCCTCTGTAACTTTTGAATAACTTTCGCATGTCTTTGACTTTTTGCATGTGCATTTGTTTACGACATCAGGACACAATGTAGAACATATCCTCAACTATGCTTGATCTTATCTTCGATACATAATTTGTATGACTTGATTTATTGTCTAGTACCCTACTAATCTATACTAAAATAATAGTATGTTGACATCAATGACAAACACAATCATGAATGCAACATTTGAATCATGCTAACAATCTCTCTACTATCACAGGTAGGTAGGAAGGTGGCAATCTCGGTCAAAAGGAAAAGAGGAGGGGATAAGGAAGATGAGAGGGCTCCTGGCAAGGGAAAGGAGAGTATTTCTGAAGCTTAGGGAGAAAGGAAGGAGGAAGAAGGCTCGGTGAAAACTATGGTTTCTCTGGACAAAAAGGGAAGAAAAATTGTATGGAGGAATTTCCATGCTAGTATAGTGAAGATAGGGCTTGTAAGAGAACATATTAAGATGAAGGTGCTCGAGGGAAGGGATGGAAAAATCCAGCTAGAAGAGCTTATTGATCCAAGCTTGGTGATTCTTAGTGACAATGCACAGGAGATGAGTATGAACTTCCTAAACAATGCTAGAAACAACCTCGTAGACAATTTTAGGTTCATAAAATGGATATTTCATGAAATTGAGGAAATTAAGTTCAGATTGCAGGGACATGATAGGCCAAAAGGGGTGGGAGAGAATGTCAAAATTGACAAACTAGAGGCTAGGGTTTCAGAGATTGAAAAAAGGGTGGAAAGGATGGAGACTACACTTTGCAGCTTGGCTAATCAGAGCCTTAACATTATTAAAGGTCTAAATGATAACATCATTTAGTTACACAAGATGATGGAGGAAAATAAAAAGGGTAAGGAGGATAAGGACATAGAGGGAACTAGGGTGACTGAGGAGGAGGAGTCTTTGTAGGAGGAGAGCTCGACTAGAAAGAGTAGGGTGGAAAAGAGAGAGGGATGAGTTGGCTTCTGAGGATGATAGTCACTTGAAGACCAATGAGGCTGAGGTCAAGGAAGAGATGTAGTTAAAGAAACATGAGCTGGCTAAAGATCTTGTTCCCTGACCGCACTTCCTGGTTTTTGCTTGTTCCCTGGCTTTTGGCCTTTTTGGATTTTTCTTTCATTTGATTGGTTGGGTCAGGCCTGTTATTTTATTTGTTGCTTAATAGCTAGGCTTGAACTATTAGTTTTTTTATCTTGTTAACTAGTGGGTTTTAGGAACCCCTATAAAAAACCTGTTTTACTTAATAAAAAACAATCTCTCTATTGTTCTAGCAATGCTTAGGACACTCCCCTAGAGGAATACCATCAACATTCATATGAGCTAACCATTGGGTCAAGGAGAAACCCAATGAAATCATAAAAGAAATAAACTTGAACTTGAAGTTCTTAAAACTTACATTTCTACACACTTAGGGGAAATTATTGGTTACAAAGACATGATTGTGACATTGCCATGACAATTACTATGATGTTTATAAAACAATCATGGCATTTTTATAGTTATGGTGACTACACAAATGATTTGGTGGTTTAACCTGTACCAATTTAGACATGGTTAGTTTTGGACTTAATTGTGTAAGATTTGTTCTGTACCAATGTTTTAGGTCACATTGCTTAATCCATCATCAAGATAGTAGTGAGTTGGATGATCTAATGTTGAAATTTCTTATGCCTATTTTCATGGACAATGCAAATTTAATGTCTTTACCTAGTTAGAACTACCAATTTTGTCAATATGGGAAAAGTGAAAGAGTTTGAGGTGCAAACAAATTAGGAACACAAAACTATGCAACATAGGATGTTAACTCCATAAAAAAGATAACTTTTAATCATAATCAAATTACAAAAATTAACCTCTGCATAATACAAACATAGACACATAGATCTAAAAATTTAGAGTGCGTGAGAAGAATTTATCTCAACTTCTATATAAATGCATATCACATATATATTAACAATTATCTTTGAGATATCTTCATTAGAATAAATAAATAAAATGGTGTAAAAGTGGACATAGTTGGTTAGATATTTTAGATTCATCCTAATAGATGTAGAAAGCCCTATTGATTATTATTTGGTCATAATTAATCGATTCTATATAGAATTTAACTTATATAATCATCTATGAGGGTTTGTTTGGTTCCTAGAATTAGAACATAATTGGCATTTACATAAACTAGATTTTCCAAATTCTGCATTTGTGTCCAAAATGACAAAATATAATTGGAATACTAGAATTCTATTTTTACCTCAAATCCTAAATACTAGTCTTCCATCTAGATTCCTAAAACTGAAAAATGAATTCCAATTCCACTTTTTTGAGGATTGGAAAAAATTGCATTGTATTGATTTTTTAAATTTAACATTGACTACATTCTATTGTTTGTCTCATTTTGACAAAATACATCCACCCACATAGAGCCTAGTCTCTAATGTCAAGCAAGGCAACTCATTAGGGATTTTTTGACTCATCTATGGAGACCAGAATGCAGAGGTGTAAAAGAATGCAGGGGCAACACTAACACACAACCACATAGTCCTCGCCAAAACTAGCAACACTTCTGCACAATTTTCCCCTTGCACCCACCTTTTCCTCATTTTTTTCCATGCCCTTTGATTGGCAACAACAAACTCCCTTCTTTTTGGGACTTCTACATTTGGGTTTCTTCGACCCACCTTTATGCAAATCGGGGTTGAGATTGCGATTATCTATCCTACTCAAGATTCTAACTTAGGACTTGTAGATTTGCTGTCGTGATCTAGTGATGAAGAGTTTGTACAAGCATTTGTGTTCTAATTAGTGGGAGACATAATCTATGCACCTAATTGCTCTGTATTGTGAATGCCCCCCATTGAATAGGTCCAGAGTCTGATCCTCTTCAACACCTTCTCCTTCTTTAATAGGTGAAGTTGTGAGATATAGTTTATGGAAGGATTGAAATGGGCATATTTTGTAATGTAGAAAGACAAACTTATTCCAATTCCAATTTCAAGAACCAAATGTAGAAAATGAATCTTCATACTCATCTTTTAGGTGAACCAAATGCTTGACGTTATATTTTAGATTTTCAAACACTTACTTTCCAAAATTCCAGTATTGTAGAATTCTAACATTCTACAATTCCAATAGCCAAATGAACCCTAACTACCTTACCATAACAATTCCTCCACACTATGGACATGCTAATATAATCTTAAAAACATAAATTGAAAAACAAACTTGATAATAAGCTTCTAATATGAAGCTTTAGAAAAAAGAAATATGCACTTTTTCAACTCTATTATAAATTTATTTTATTTGATATCATTAAAGAAATTGAAATGAGAATAAAAGGCACTTTATTTCCCCACAGTTTTGCCAGGGAAATGTTGTTATCAGGTAAGAGCCCACTTCTACCCGAGGGCAATTTAAAGCGGTAAACCAAGCTAAAACCCCTACTTTCTACCGTCCAACCGAATCTTGTTGCCGCATAAAAAGGAATGCACGCGTACGCCCCTCATTGGATAATAAATATGGCTTAGATAGGTGTTGAGGTCAAGCCGCTGTCGAGGCCTGTCTCTTAATTCCCAATATCCCATATTAAATGGTGCGTCAAATGCAGAAAACCAAAACATTTACAGAAAAAATCATAAAAAAGAAAAGATGCAGGTTGTTAACTTACTCCGTTTTAAAAATGAGGAAGAAAATAATATGACATGGTAGCCATGCTAGCGGGCAGCATGACACACGTCTTATGCGGCACCAGTTCTGCATCATCGTACGCGCATAGATCATTTCTCAACTTCCACGTATAAAAATTGATCGATTATCGCCATACCCATCATGTATTGCAATGGCTATCATGGACATGGGCATGATGCTCCAGTTAGTCTAGTCTAGTCCTACCCTGAGAGGAAGGCAGAGGAGGAAGCAGCAGCAGCTGTGGAGGAGATTAGGTACAAGAGAAGAATTAATTAAATATGGAAATTTGATCGTCCCTCAGTAGCTATGTGTGTCTCAATTTGGTACAATCTGCAACAAATGGAGTATAGATGAATATGCTTGGACTAGCTGGCGATGCTTCTTTGACCTGGTTATTTTTTTTTTACGGCATGAAAGAGTAGGGTTTCACTTTTTTTTCTTTGACTGTTTTGATCATGGCAAACGAAGCTGCTGTGGAAATAGGAGTAAATGTGGCCTCAGCAAGTCGGAGTTTTGGCCTTGAGATGGACGACAATGTGCAGGTTTTGCAGTTGAATGGCCGCTTGAATGAGCAGGTTCAGCAATTGCAGCAGAGTATTCAGTACAGCCAGCAGGTTCCTTTGCAGAATCGGGTTAGTATGGGGCGGGATGAGAAGCATTTGCTGCGGAATCAACAAAATGCGCTGCAGAGCCTGCACGTTGAGGAGTTGCAGCAGAATCAGCTGAGCTTTGATCATAATTCGCAGATTCAGCGAAATGTTCTTCAAAATCAGCAGAGCACCGAGGGAAATGCTCGTATTCAACATAATGCGCATGGTTTAGGGAAGCAGAATCATAACGAGGCTGTGCAGGTGGGACATATTGCGCAAATTTCGTCACCTTCCGCTTCTTCTCCTTCGGTGCAGCAGCGCTTGGGCAGTGGTGGTGTGCATGAGAATGGAAGGGAGAACATGGAGGCTCGTTCGCAGGATTTCCATCGTGATATGAGGGACCTGGAGGATCTGCTCTCGAAGCTGAATCCTATGGCCAAGGAGTTCGTTCCGCCTTCGCTTGTCAGCCATGCTTCTGCCTTTTCTGTTGTCAATGCTTTTATGTATGACAATCCTAACACTAACTTCATCAACGGCACAACCAGCGCCTTTATCATTAATAACAATAACACTAGAAGGGTAGGGCATGGAAAAGACATTCCGCGTCTCTGTTCAAGTCTTTGTTACTCTAGCTTTTATTTTTCGCAGTCCATAATTACTTCAGAGCACAGCTTTTTAAATAAGACCTTAGCAAATTTCAGATGATCTAAAAATATAGGCTTTCTATTTGACGGCTTTGCATCTGATTGTGCGTCAGAGAAAAAATAATAATAATGGGAAAAACAGAATGAACAGCAGAACAAGCATAGCTCAGAGAGAAGACAGCATTAGAAGAACAGTATATGTCTCAGATATTGATCAACAGGTAAGTGTGCAGATTTTGTGATCATTTATGGTCTGTACAAGGGAGTTGATTGTATGCTTATCAATTCTATTAGTTTGTGACTTTCGCTTGTATGGGTAAAAGGTTACGTTTTTGGCCAATTTAACGCATGAGACGAGCTTGCACGAGCAGACGACAGGGTTTCTTTTCATTCCTTGTCTAAATATTGTTCAAATTTTGTACACCTGGGGTTTTTACCTCACGGCCAAGCTGGGGAGTTATCCAAATTTTACAAATCCAGCTCATTCTTCGGAACAATACGCCTGCAGTGGAAAATGATCTGAATGTTTTCATATCCATACGATAAACTGAAACATTTGGAGTACTAAAATTTTGACTTCTTTGTTTGGTGCAATTATTTTTATGGCATGTATGCACAAGTTGCTCTGAAGCATATTCTTTTCAGTTTGTACTCTAGAAAATTAACATACTCCGCATATATATCCATGAAGGGAAAAATATTTTGTATCAACCAGGAAGGATTGCAAATTTCGGTCTTTTCCCCCCTCGAAGTATATAATAAATTGTTTTAAACGAGCACAATTGATATATGGAAAATTTTATCTTCTCCCATGTTTTTCCAACTTAAGCAGTCCAAAATAAGGATAGAAGTAGAGCTAAGAAACTTATCTACTACCCAGTTACAAAAGCTATGGCTATTATAGCAAAAAAATTGCCAAATTAAAAAACCCACTGCGATTTAGTATTTCTTCTAGTGTGCATATAAAACATTTACTGGTCCTCTCTAACCTCAGTCAGCGTATATTTTCTGTGCTTATTGTCATAAATCATAATTCTAGTAGAATAATAATGGAAGTCAATTGAATTATCTAAGTTTTATAGGCTATATATATGCTTTGGGATGTGTGCTTGAATTTTTTCGACTGTCATTTTTTTTCACCGAGTGTTTTTGGCTGAAGCTTTTTGACTCTTGTTTTTTGGTTTAAAACTTTAGGTGATTTATTCTAAATTTGCTTTTCTTCTTGCTGAAATAAGAGAGAGAGCTTCTATTTTTGTCTTCCTCAGCTATAAAGGAAGTCACTTAAATCAGGTTGGCAGCCTCAAGAGGTGCCTTATAGTTCAGAAATTGTAACATCAAGACAAGATAGGTGTAAATGATTATATATGAATGCGATCGACTTGGTAAATGGAACTTTAACATAAACGCACTTTGTGTTCCTGAAAAGGCACACTTTTGGTATTCTTATTTTTGTCTGCAGGATTTTAAAGACATTGTTTTGGATGATTATAAAATATTTTGAAAATGAATATGTAGCAGATTATTCCAGTTAAATAATTTTTTAAAATTTTCTAAAAATTTGCCACTGTGACATTTGAGCATGTGGGTAGCAGCAAAAATCTTAACAATCTATGTTTGCTTTTCTTCAAACGATTCAGGTAACTGAAGAACAACTGGCAGCACTGTTTATCAATTGTGGGCAGGTGACCTTTCGCGGTTCATTTCTTATTCATCGTTTGCCTTTGTGTTGCACTCTTCATGAAACATTGCAATCAATGAGCATTCCTAAGGCTGGAATCTGTTTTTGTCGAAGGTTGTTGATTGCCGTGTGTGTGGCGATCCGAATTCTGTTCTCCGTTTTGCTTTTGTAGAATTCACTTGTGAGGGTAAGTCTTCATTTGGGACTAAAATGATAAATTGGTTCAGCAGGGCCTTTCTTGTGTAATTGTAAATTGAAAGAGTGTTTTGCTTCTCGTAAAATTGTAAATTGAAAGAGAGTTTTACTTCTCTGTGTAATTGTAAATTGAAAGAGAGTTTTCTGCATGATTTTTAATCTGTAGAGGATGCAAGAGCAGCTTTGAGTCTTGCTGGGACCATGCTGGGATATTACCCTGTCAGGGTCCTACCTTCAAAAACTGCAATTGCCCCAGTAAACCCAACATTTCTTCCCAGAGTGAGTCTGATCTAACTCATTTACAGATTGTGTTTCACTGTCCTAGCATTGCCTCCAGGAGTAAGATTAATAAATTGCATAATAATGCTATTATTTCAATTGTAGCAGTCATTGTGACTACTATTTGCTCTGTTATAGAAGCCTCTAATCGTTTTGACAATCATGATTCAGTCAGAAGA
Organism: Cupressus sempervirens; assembly: GCA_028749045.1. NCBI lineage: Eukaryota > Viridiplantae > Streptophyta > Pinopsida > Cupressales > Cupressaceae > Cupressus > Cupressus sempervirens. The sequence continues at coordinate 462,761,441 of CM053793.1, forward strand.
TGAGCGGGAGATGTGTGCACGGACAATCTATTGTACAAACATTGATAAGAAGGTGGCGGACTACAAATCCCTTCTATTAATTAAAGCTTGGTCTGCAATTGCATAGCTTTTGTAGTTGAAATATATGTTTTATATTCCAGTATGAGTTGGGTTGAAGTATGTTGAGCTTGCATATGCAATGATCTACTCGGGAATAGGAAGTGTTATTGTGTGCCTTTGCCAAATTGTAGGTTTCTCAAGCAGATGTGAAACTTTTCTTTGAGTCACTTTGTGGTGAGGTGGGTGCCTCTTCTCTCTGCTTAACTCATGTATCCCTTCTTGTGCTTATTTCTGGAGATTGAGATGAAAGGATAGTGGATTGAAATATTTCATCAAAATATATTCAGGTTTCTCGTTTGAGACTACTAGGAGATTATCATCATTCCACTCGTATAGCGTTTGTAGAGTTTATAATGGTAAGTCGCTTATGTACTAATGAAATCCCTCTCATTTTGTTCTGTTTTTTTGTTCACATTGTTAGTTGTATTTTGCCCCATTTCTTAAATATTTGATTATGTTGCTCTAATTATTGATGTTTCTTAAGGTTTTGATTTTTAGCCTTTTGGCATACATGCGCATTTCTATTTGAGAACTGATTTAATAGTCTGTTGATGCAATGCCATGGGGAAATGAATGATACAGCATTTCAATTCGAGAGCTGGTTGCTAATCCTTTGAAAATGATATGGTTGGCCAGTGATCAGAATGACAGACACATGCATTTTACTTTCATAACAATAAGCTATTTGCAAGTATTAAGTTAGCTTTTTCAATTTAGGGTTAATTAATTTTTAAATGCACGAATTCTTTGGAGAGAGAAACACACAGAGGTGCAGAGTCTTCAAGTGTTCTTGATTTGTCAATGTTTATTGAAGAATCTTTTAATGTTAAATTACAGTCTCTCAAGTCTTCTTTTCTTTACTTTTTGGGAAATCAAAAACTTTGGTCTGCTCATGTTAGAAGTTGGAAGGATCCCTGGTTTCATTCTTGTCCTGTTTTGGTTCATCCCCTATGCATTAATGTTTTTCATTGTGAGATTATTTGTGTTTAACTAAATTCTGTTATGGCATGCATCTTTTGTTTGATTGTTTTGTTCAAAGAAATTCCATCAAATAGTGGCCTTATACATGAGATTTGGAGAGATAGAAATAGGTAGTTAAAATGGCTTGATTAGGTCTCATGTTGGATCACAATGGTTGAGTCAAGATATGTTATAGAGCACTTATGCATTAGTGTTACATTAATTGTGTCTATCTGCATGGTTGTAACTTCCAGCAGTAGAAACATATTGGTCTCCTAGTTCACAAGTTACAAAAATTATTTTATCAATATAATTGCATGTATATGTTGATATGTAATGCCGAGAAGCTTGAATTAATGGTTTCTTAATTGACAAGCTGAGAAAATTATTTTATCAATATAATTATATGTACATTTTGATATGGAAGGAGGAAAAGTTTTATTAAGGTGGTTGTGTGCGTAGTTTAATAACTTGGACTTGTCAAAAACTTATTTTGTCTTGGGCTAAGAACCTGGAAAAAAAAAATTCATAAAAAAAACTTAAATAATGTTTGGGATGCACAAGAATGATTTATTTTCATTACTGATAATTGGGGACAAAAAACAGCAAAATGCAGTCTGAATACAATAGTCTGACCAAGTTGGTCATTTACAAATGGCACCAATCAGGCGTCTAAAGTCTCAAAACAATATTACATAACATCATCTGACAAACTAAACAGTAACAGATTTAATGTAACAGGTTATAGTTTTCTTATGCAGAATAAAAAAGACATATAATATAGATTCTTATTCATGATCAAATCATCCTTCTTTGTGTCCTGAGCTTTTTCATCCTATCCTGTCACTTTCTCTTTGCCTTTTCCATTATCCTCTTTCAGTTTGGTTCTGTTTACCAGTTAGGGTAAAGTGATTTAACACATACAATAGATAACAAGGAACGTAACACAGTATGAATAATGCAATATCAGAGAACTGCCAACTTCTGCATTAATGCCAGATAAGCTTATATACAAGTATTCAGAATCCACAAGACACTCATTACCCCATACAATGATGATCTATTTCATCTGAGAGAGTGCAAATATAGGTCCAAAGGGGTGCAAGGTGAACCAATGCTACCCATAAGGACCTCAATTACACTAACAAACATAATGACACTTAATAACATTATTATTTCCCGACAATATAACAACCCCCCCCCCCCCCCCCCCCCCCAAAAGAAAGAAGCCCTCATCTCTGATGACGTACAACAAAATGGAATGATGCTGACCCAACAACTATACAAGATAATTAAGGTCGAGGAGGTTGAGAATACATCCGTAAGGATGTAGGCTCGGTGGTGGTGTGATTGCCAGGCGAGCTCGCAACTCGTACATCTGCTGTGTCCTTAGTTGCAAGTCTTGATCAGCTACCAATTTCAGCTCCATAGTGTGCTTCACCATCATCGCTTCTTCCAAGATCTTCTCCTTGACATTCATAGTCTCTGTGGAGCTGGTTGGATGAGACTCCAACATAGCCCTCTCTACCCTTGACTCCTCCAATTGTGCTAATAATGCATCCCTCTCGAGCTGCCCTGCCTCCAACTAAGTCCTCATGGCTATCCTCTTTGCCACCCATGCCTCCTGCTTGCTAGCCATATCTATCTTGAGATGAGCCAACTCTCCTAAACTGCCTCCAATTGGGTAGTCAACTCCTCCTGAGCTGGCGCAACTGCGACCAGTGCAGCCTCATGAGTGGAAGATATGTGCTCTGTCCACCTGAGTGGAAGATAACCCTCTTGGAAGGCTTGCTCGTTCTTCGGATTAGAGCATCCACTTAACTCTCTCTAGGAGATCTCAATCCTCTGACATAGTTAGGGACTCAGTAGTTGACCATCCCTCAGACTCATAACATGCTGTGATTGCCTCTACACATTTCCCATGGATAGAAGCCGACAACCTCTCTTACTCTTGGGCCACACCCTCCTGAGCTTGTCATTGAGTAGAGGCTACCACTCTCCTAGCTCCTGTGACCACCTCTTGCAGGTATTGCTCCAAGCCACTATCCCCAAGCTCCCTCAGATGCTTATGTGCAAGGCCATGCTCCAAAATCTCTATCAACTATCCGATAGGCACAATGTCTCTTTGGGGAATCCTTTTGCGCTAACTCTACCAAAGTGTCTCACTCCCAGGAATGCTCGAAGTCTATTTGCTCGAACTCCATTGACCTGACTTACAAGTTATCCCCATCGAGATCTACTACCTCATGAGAAGGAGGTAATGCTTGTCATTGAGATGTAAGGGTGGTCTCAAATGGCACCATCAATGTCATGTTATACTCATTGAGCCAAGAATTTATTGCTGCTGCATTGGCTGTTGGCATAGCACCGTTTCTTAACATCTATAACTCTCGTTGCGATTCACCCAATGATTCTACTCTTTCCATCTCTATCAATGTTACCTTCATCTCCGTCTGTGGCTTTTTCGCCTCTCCCACAGGCATCTCCACACTCTGTAACTCTCTGCTAGGCATCGCTCCACTAGGAAACTCCGTAGTCATGGACTCTGCTATAGTCTCCACTACCTCCTTTGCTACTGGAGGTCCCTCGACCAACTCCATTGCAGGTGGTGTAACTCCCTGCACTACTATTGGTGCCATAATCACAAGTGTGCTCATTTGGCTGATCGTAGGAGTAAGCGTCATGGTCACCAAACTCATTGTCGTCAGTGCAGTTAAATGTGGTGTCTTTGATAGAAGAGGTCGAGGGAATAGTACTAGTGTAGTAATTGTTGTCGCAACAGCCGTAGAATCTATGGCCTTGCCCTCCACCACTTGGCTACCACCATCTCCAAAGTTGGCAAAAGTCTTCGAGGTAGCCTCTCTGCTATTGTCTACATCCTTGGACTTCGGACTCCAAAACTATCTAGCATCTCCTCTTTTGTCCTGCCGGTGCAATCCTTGTATCTTTATGCCTCCAATACATATGAGCGGCTCGCCAAGTGCCAAGGTGCCTTCAAGCTTCACCCCTAGTTGCTTGCGTGGCCTCCAGATTGTGTGGGAACATTGTGGAAAAGAAGTCTCTAACATTGTGTGGGAACAATTTTGATAATAGCCCACCTTGGGTTGAACATAATAAGATTTTATCTTAGGACATGTTAGGGGCCCAAGGAATGGCTTTTAATAATGATTTGCTTACACTTCAAAATTTCTAATCAAGGATTCTTCTTTTATTTTATGATTTAAAAAGAAAAATAACGAACAACCCTTTTTATCATTCCGTAGAATGAAAAATAAATATCAAGCTTCTTGCCCTAGATTGAAATAAGCTAGTTATTATTCCGTCTACTTTGCCCCAGAGCTTTCTTATCCTGATGATGGTTCACAGAGTATGATCTGAAACATTGATGTAAAAAAGAACATACAATCATTTCAAGAAACAACTATGCTCAATACTACGAATTGTGGAAACTTGCATTTACATCTAAACAAGTAAAATAAATGGCGACATTCTTAAGCCTACACTCTTTAAAAAAAATTAATTATAGACACCATTACCATATTAGGGTTGATTTCTATAGCCTTTAAGGAGAGAATACTTACCTCCCTTTGTTTGGGTGTTGAGGTTTCCTTCTCTTTGACCTTAGATGACCCCTAGACGATTTCTTCCAACTCCGACCTCGAAGCAAGCCTTCTCTAGAACTTTTTCCTTGGATTGTAGGGTTTCTTTAAATCTCTTGCTGTGTTGGCCTTCATTAGGGCTTTTAAAACCTTCATCTTGCTGAGGCCTTTTCCCTTACTTCAATAATTGAAGGACTAACATCCATACAAGATATTTGGGAGGTAGGCCAAATGGACAAAGAGAAATCGTGCCATGGCTAGGGTTACAATTATTGATAGGCACAACACATGCAAAATAAGAAAACCACACCACAAACCACAAAATTCACCTACGTGGAAGAAGGTAAGAATGAACACAAAACAAGGGAAAGAGAAATCCTTATGGTGGACAAGGCTTCAAAAACCTTGCGAAGAGTCTTGTGAAGCTGACTGTCGTTGCTGGCTGCTTCTGGTTATCTCACCAATGGGATGAGCTTTAAGGTGTCAAAAGTCTTTGCTTTTTTGTGTGATCACATTGCGGAAATAGTGCTACGAATTTTTGAAGAATGATTTCAAATTTTAGAAAATGGAAAAGTCTCTTTTGGTCATAGCAACATTATCTCTTAGGGATCTATGATCAAAATAGACTTTGCCCCACAAAAAGTTGATCAATATAGATATCTTAAAATCTCTCAAGAAAACCTAATGCTTCCAAGGTTAATCTATGAAAAAACCATTCCACCCTATCTTATGCTTTTTCAAAATTGAGGAGAATTGCCACATCCTGACCTTGTTCATTGCATAACCTCACAACATGTTAAGAGGTTCTCTAATATGTATCTACTTTGGATAAAATTAGTTTGAGTTCCATTCTAAAGGTAGGTAGTATGTCAACTAAGCTTTGCAGCATGATCTTAGCCAAGATTTTGTAAGAAACATAAGTACGGTTATAGGTCTCCAGTGCTTTTTTAGGATTTGTCACCTTCCTTTGGCATCGCTTTGATAATACCTTTGTTAATGTTATTGCTTAACGAGCCTCTATCTATGGCCTCTCTATAAATCTAAAGCAGGTCATCATTAATTCATTCAAATTTTATTGTATAAAATCCAATTGGCAGACCATCAACCTTGGGAGATTGACTGTTGGACAACGACTTGATAGTCCAAACTCTTTTTCCAAACATATTTGCATCTTCCCTTCTTTTCACTTTTGGGATGACATTTTAGCATATTTCTCTAGCTGTAGTGTTGGGGCTAGTTTTCTCATTTCAGGTAAAGAGATTTTTACAGAATTTGCAGTATTGGTCTTCAATTTCTTCTGGGTCATTAATACTTTTGTCTTCAGACAAGATATTTCCCACATTCTCTCTTAACCTTCTTTCTTTAATGAATTTAAAAATGAATTTTGATCTTATATCTCCATAACTTAGCCAGTTTTATATATATCTAACCATTAATCCTTATGCTTTTGTAGCTTGAAGCTTCCTGAGTGAGTTCTTGTCAAGGATTAAATTATGGTATTGCTGTTAGGATATAATTGTGTAGTTTTTTAGTTGAACTCATTGACCCATGTTTCATGAGTAGTGATTCACACGAATCCATCTCTCATGAGAATAAATGGAACACTTAGCACTCATTGGATCTAGGTGATGCTCACAGAGGTGAAGCACTGGGACTTCCCGAGAGGTCACCCATCCTAGTTTTACTCCAGCTTGAGCGCACATAACTACATAGTTTTCTTCATGGTTAAACCTGCTCTTCTTGCAACCCCATTTGCAAAACTTTCACCAAGTGTTGTGCCTTATGAATCGTTCTTTAAAAAGCCCCTTAAGCTCATCAATTGATAAGTAGGAGATATTTTCCACAACAAGTCAAATTGTGATATTGCTATGAACATTTAACTATGTAGTTTTTGAGTCAAACTCATTGACCCATGTTTCATGAGTAGTGATTCACATGAATTCATCTCTTATGAGAATAAATGGAACACTTAGCACTCATTGATCTAGGCGATGCTCACAGAGGTGAAGCACTAGAACTTTTTGGGAGGTCACCCATCCCAGTACTACTCTAGCTTGAGCGCACTTAACTACGGAGTTTTCTCCATGGTTAAACCTGCTCTGCTTGCAATCGCATTTGCAAAACCTTCACCAAGTGTTGTGCCTTATGAACCATTAATTAGAAAGCCCCTTAAGCTCATCAATTGATAAGTAGGAGATATTTTCCACAACAAGTCAAATTCTGCTATTGCTATTAGGATTTAACTATGTAGTTTTTGAGTCAAACTCACTGATCCATGTTTAAATTGTAACTAATTTCCATGCTCTTTGGATCAATCTGGAGAACAGAGAACAGTGTGAGAAGTTGCTATGGGACATAGATGTAGATTTTCTGTTGTCCATTGCCTTCTTGTTGGCTGTAGTTTGGGAAATAATTTTCTGGCTGTTAATGTTGGTTTCCCAGATCTTAATGGCTGACTTACCCTTAAGATACTAGATGTTGATTCCCCTAAGGGTAAAAATGGAATCAACACAGTCATCATACTTGAGTAAACAAGTATTTAGTATCAATTTGTCATCTTTTATGTATTTCGGGAGAATCTCATTAGACATCATGATTTTGACCTTAATGGGATGATAATCAGAAAGGGTGGTTGGAACTTGGGACCACTCTAACCTTGGAGCCATCATCAATTTGGCCAAAGTTGAAGAAATCTTTGGTGTCATAGAATCTACCAAGCCTACAATAGATTCTTCTATTCCCTTTTTTGGAGTTGCACCAAGTATGTCATATGTTCTTATTCTCTATTCTCAACCCTTTCGAGGGATCAAATAGGTTAAGTTTTTTTTCGTTATAAACCAAAAATATTTTTCATCAATCTTTCCACCCCATATCAATTCCTCCATATTTGTCCTCATTATTTTTAATCATATTTAAGTTTCCCCCTCCTATCTATTGGAGTTCTTGGAGATTGCTCTTCCATTTCCAAAGGTTTATCCTGTCCGTATGATCATTAGGTGCATAAATGAAATAATTTTCAAATTTCTTATTATCCTTTTCAATGCCGATCCACACAGTTCTATAGCCAGCATAATTGGTACACTGTTAGAAAGGATAATACTGCTCCTCCTTTAAGTCTATCATGTTTAGTGTAGAAATGGTAGGATTCTTTTTAAATAAACTTCAGATTGGTGTCCAAAGTAAAATAGGCAGCCTCCACATCTTTCAGAAGGACATCATTTTTGTGTTTTTCAAGATTCAAGTATCTTTCCCTACAATTCACTTTCTATTTGGGGACTCAAGTCTCCTTATATTCCAAGAAGAGTAACTAAGGAACAATAAATGCTATTAGGAGGAAGTGTCCATATTGCTCCTAAATTTGTCAAAGTATTTAGGAATGTTATCTTCTACTTCATTTCTCTTGGAGCAAGGTTGTCTCATTTCCTAACTTCTCATTTTTGTCTTGCTTTTAGTAATTTTTTTTCAGCCATTCCCTCCTGCAATGGCTTTTGTTCTAAGTTGTCAGTTCGCATTTGGTTCCAAGTTCGAAGTTCAATAACCGGTTCGCAAGTTTGTCAAATTTTTTGGAAAGGAGTAAAAAATTTATAAAGTATATATATATATATATATATATATATATATATATATATATATATATATATATACGAAGCATGAGTAAAAATTAGAATGTAGCATAGTAGCATAAACACATATAAACAACAAAAACTTTAAAACACCACAAACAATAAAACTTGTAATTATAGTGATCATACCATCATATAGTAACATAGTTAATCAACTGCAACATCAAATATTCAAAACATTAAAAATATCAAGTTCAAGTATCATTGTTTCATGTTCATTGTTTAACTAATGGAATGAAAATCTATTAATATTCTAAGTTCTTCAATCTTCATCTTCTTCTTCTTCGTCATCTTCTTCTTCTCTGACATTACTTGCGCTACGACCAATGGGATCAGCAGCAAAAGCAACAATGGTATTGACATCAAAGTCATCAAAATCATCAATTGTAAGCCAAGTAGTGGAAGCATCCAAGTCCGCAATCTCTGCACCTACATTCCACTTCTTTCTCTTCCCTCCTTTGTATTCTCGAGTCTTGTGCGAAAGAAGGCGCAAGTTGTTATGCACAAATACTAGGTTCTTTGCTTTTTTTGATTGCAACCTATTGCGCTTCACTGAGTGGATGAAAGAATAGGTGCTTCAATTTCTTTTTGATGCATAAGAACTATCAACTTATGAAGACAACATAGGGTAAGCAATTAAAAAAGAATTAATTCAATCTTATAAAAATTTTAAAATCACTTTCTAGTCATGATTCTTTTGAAGATAAAGTGAGCTAATTTTTTTAAAATAAAACTTGTGATATAACTTTGATTGTAAGGGGCTACAATTGTTGCAATCTTTGGCCATGGAGGTACCACCAACCTAAGTCACAGGGTTCGTCGAATTTTCGACTTGAGGTTCAGAATTTGGCAAACCCATAAAAATGGAAAAAAATCCTCTAAATTTGTCATTAAATTCGTATAGAGTTATTTTTTGGATTTCTGAAGCAGAAAAACTTATTAAATAATGCCCTTTGTTTGCTGAAAATGCATCCAATCATATTTGAAGCTTGGCTAGGGAAAAAATGCATTGGGAATAAGATTGTTTGAATATCCAGTCGTGTCTGAAGCTCGCATTGCGTTTGTTTGCTCCGGCCTCCTGTCGTTCACCTCTTCCTCGCTGTGCGCATCATTTACTCTCCATTTAGAAAACCTTTGCGTACACTTTCAGTCGCCCGTGCTTCCATTTCCGCCGACAGACGTTTTCTTCAGTGATGAGCATTTTTTATTTATTTGTTTAGGTTTGAACGTTTATTAATAAGGCTATAAATTTATAATAATAATAATAATTGTTATTTTTAATATTAGGTTTCAATGTGTTATAAGATTATAACAATAAATGCTATTTTTATTATTGTAAATATTTGTATCACTATGTAGTTATCGTCGGGAAACATTTATATTTAATGTATATTTATTTATTTAGTATTAGTGAAATGTTAATATTTTGTATGTATTATATTTATTTATGATTATTAATATATTAATTATTACAATATTAATTATTATTATTATTTTAATTTTGTAATATTAACAATTTTATTTTATTAGTAAAGATTAAATAGAATGATTATTGTTTTTTATTATAATTTTGTTTATTAGCAAAGGAAAGTAAAAAAATCCTAAGTTGCCGATTCGGGTTTGGGGACAGGTTCAGGTTCGAGGTTCGGTTCGTGGGTTCGGGCAATTTTTTTTTTCCCCATTTGGGTTCGTGGGTGGGTTCGTTAGTATATATATATATATATGCAAAAAAAATATAAACTCATATAGTTGTAAAAGTAAAACTAAGTCATTCCATAGTATGAATATATCAATGTTACTTGATTATTGATCAATGCCAAATGTCAAAGATAAACATTAAATACTCACTCATTAATCTATGCTAATGTTGTAAATAAAATCATACATTGAATTACTAAAATGCAAAATGGAATTTCAAAACATAGACTACTTCATCAGATTGATAGATAATAAATTATGACTTAATAAAGTTTGAAACTGTGAAACATAGTGATAAATCATAAATGACTCAATGAGTCAATGACAAATGTTTAAACATAGTTTATCAAAGATGCAAATGCCCTTCAAGGGTCAAATGGGTCATCAAAATATGAGGGATCAATGGCTTCATCCTCATCTATGTCATTGACATTTTCCACATCATTGGAACCCAAACCGGTTCCACTAGCCCCAGATGCAGCCACATCCTCCTCCTCGTCTAGCAAGGCAATTGTAGATATATCTTGGACAGTCATATCCAAGGTAGAAGTCTCAGGTAGTACATCCCACAACTTCTTTGGTCCCTTCTTATATCCTGGATCCTTGCATGATAAGAGGCGCTAGTTGTTGTGAATAAATACCAAGTCCTCTGCTTTCTTCGAACCCAACCGGTTACGCTTCACTGAGTGGATAAAGGAGTATGTACTCCAATTCCGCTCAGTAGCAGAAGAGCTTGCAACCTAGAGAGACAACCAACAAATTTTTAAAAATTATCTAAGTAATTTTACAATACAATAGGAATTTAAGAGTGCTAATTCGACAAGCTAAGTGGCCATAAGAAAAGGAAAAAAAACTTAAATACATACTTGTGACAAGATCTTAATGGCAAGAGGTTGGAGGTACATGTAACTTTCCCCATGTAAGTACCACCATCCAATGGCATCCAATTTACTTTGGACATTGATTGCATCAGGCTCTACATTTTTGCTTGAGACAAAATCAACAAACTCTCTCCTAACATTTGATGCCACATTAGGATCACTAAAGAGCCTGTTAAGTGCCGTTTTATACCCAGCAACAACTTGAGGATCTCTATATGGTGCCACTCTACCAGGAATAGCAAGTATCTCACTGCTATAATAGCTAGGAGAAAGTGCATATGCCAAGAGGTGTAAAGGTGTAGTCATCTTGTTCCAACGATGTAGAACAATTTTCTCCACCTTAGTGTACAAGGTATCAGGATCCTGCTCTCTCCTCTGAATGACCTGGGATGTCAAATGATGTACATGTAAGTTATCTTGATGTAGTGTTAATAACTTAATTAAAATAAAAAATCAAAATCTCTCAATAAACAAGGATGAAGTATTGTATAAAAATTTAAACTTACTGATTTCATTCTTTCTAGCATAGTGTCCATGGCATCATATATGTTCCCCAAACAAGGCTCATCCGTGTCGGCATACCGAAGCATAGAGATGATGGGCTCAGTGAGTTCTAATGCATATTCCACCCTATTCCAAAAATTATCACTCAAGATCAAATCCTTTACAGTTTTGGCCTTTTCTGTATCAGCTTGCTTCCATCCACCCCATTTGTTGCTAATAACCATTTGACTCAATGCCTCTTTCACCCTGACAAGTCGTCTAAGGACGATTGTGTGTGAAGCAAACCTTGTTTCAGCAACCTATTACCATGTTAATTCAAATTGTAAGTTAATATGATAAGTTGATAACACAAAAATTTAAGAATATGTATTAAATTTTGTAAAGTATGACACAAAAATTAATATGATAAATGAAGCTAAATAAAGTTTAAAATTTACCTTCAATAATTCCAAGTAGGAGAAAGTTTTGAAAATTGCTTGTGACATATGGTGGTTTGTCACAAACATTTGGATCTGCTCACCCTCCTCATACACATTTTTCATCGATTCAATTTGGCTGCCCATTGTTTTCATCACCAAGTTCAAGGTGTGGACAGTGCATGGTGTCCAAAAGATATGCTCATATCGTGTTTCTACCAAAGCACCTGCAGCCTTACAAACTTTAGCATTCTCTGTTATTACTTGGACAACATTGTCAACTCCCACGGACTCTATGAATTCAATGAGAAGTTGGGCAATAAAATTTGCATCCTTTACTTGCCCTTCACAATCAACCGCCTTCAAAAACATTGCCCCCTTGGGGCAAACAGCAATCACATTTATTAATGGACGGTTTTTGCAATCTTTCCATCCATCAGAGACAATGCTCACCCCCATTTGGATCCAAGAATCTCTTATTGATTTGAGGAGGTTTTCTACATTCTTTCTCTCCTTATGCAATATGGTGGTTCTCAACTTTTCATATCCAGGGGATTGGTAACCATGAGGTGCATCATTTATTGCTTTCACCATCTCTCTCCAATAAGGGGATCTCACTAGATTGAATGAAACACCATTTGTAATGAGGCAACGCCCAACCTTTATGTCAGCAATTTCTCTCTTGTCATTTTCAAATGCCGTATCTAATGGGCCTCTCTTGGATACGGCCTCTCTTGCGGGATGCGGGTGTTTCTATTTCATCTTCATCCATAGATGGGGTAGGTAGGAAGGGATATGGTTTACTAATTGTTTGAGAGGGTGGTGTTGGTGGTATTTGCTTTGACTTATCTTTTTTTGCCTTTGACACTAACCTATCAGCCTCTTCTTGTTCTTTTAACATGCCTGCTATTTGAGGAGCCGACAACCCTTTTTTACCTCACTCTGGGGGCCCCTCACACATGGAAATCCCTTGACCTGGTGGACCTATCAAATGATGTTTAACCCGAAAATAGGAGCTTCTATATTGGTTTTGGCAAAAATTGCATTTCCATATATACCCTCCCCCACCAACACATTGCTCAATTCTTGTTGTATACTTCCACAAAGGAGAGCCTTTATCAATTTTAAATCTTTGGGATCCCACCCCACCCACTGAACCCTGACTACTTATTCTTGAATTCTTGCAATCTATAAAAACAAATTAAAAAAAATATTTCAAAACTTATACAAAACTTGAAAAAAATTTAGAACAATAAATATAAAAAATTTAAAAAACTAAAAACAAACTATGAAAAAAGCAAAAGGAAGGATCAAATGCATACCTGGAACACTCAGCACTGATTATTTGAAGGATTTGAGACTCCACAAACAATCTCTACAACCTTCTCTTTAAACTTGCAAAATGGCCACACCAAAATGAGAGAGCAAAATGACAAAGCAAATGAGAGATTAGATGAATGAAATGCATCTAATAGGCCTTACTTTAGGGTTTGGCAAAAAAAAAATGAAAAAAACATAATTTTAATGCTTTTTTGGGCCACTTTTTGGCCCCACCTGCCGCGGGTCTGCTCGGGTCCGCAACGGGTCCGCATTTTGGCCTACGGGTCCTCTCAGGTCCACGACCCGGGCTCGAATCTGGACCTGAATGAATCCGGACCCGAACCCGAGCTCCAGGGTGCGAATCCGGTAACATAGAAAAAATCATATCATACTTTACAATCGTCTTCACAAAGTTATAGACCCTCTCATAACTAGGAATCAAGATCATATTATTTATATATATTTTTAAAAATTATATAAGGCAAATTTATTGTTGATTTTTTTTCCATATTTTTTGCCTTGCCAAACTTCAGCCGAACTTCATAGTTGTCGAACTCGAATTTGAATTTGAACCTTGTAACTTAGCCACCAACCATGAGCATCCTTGTTGAACCGTTGACGAAGAGTAGTGTTACTTAGACCTCTAGCATTGACAAACTCTATGACTCATCCATGATTACATCTCTCATATCATCATCAGGAAATAGTCTTTTAAATGCTACCTTGTACACGTCAGACACTTCCATATCTCTATATGGTGACAACTTTCTTGGTAGACTACAATACTGTGAGCTGTAGTATTTGGGGGTCAAGGCATAGGCAAGGAAATGTAGTGGGGTGATCATTTTGTTCCATTTGTCAAAAATAATTTTTTGCACTTGTTTGAAAAAGGTCTCTTGCGGATCTTGCTCCTTCTCATTTATAACTTGCTTGATCTTCTTAAGCATTGAGTCTATGCCATCGTAGAATCTCTCCAAGGAAAGGCCTATCCATGTCAGTGTACCTAAGCATGCTCATAATAGGCTCAGTGATCTTAAGGAGATATTCCACACGTTCGTACCATGACTCAACCAATAGCCTATCCTTTATTTTGTTTGCCCTATTAGTGTTCATTTGCTTCCATACACCCCAATTGTGGCTGATTACCATACTTTGAAGTGCATCTTTCACTTGCACAAGTCGTCTCAAGATGATTATATGTGATGCAAAATGGGTCTCAGCAACTTGTGACACAAATTAGAGAAAAAATCAACTATTAGATACATATTTTAGAAATGTATATACATTGCACAAGTAAAGTATGAAAAGTCAGAAATTGTCAAATATTAAAAACTGAATTACTAACTTGAGTTCAAGTTCATTTACCTTCAATAGCTCCAGTTTTAAGTGGTTTTTGAAAAGAGATTGAGTCATGTGGTGGTTTGTGACTAACATTTGGATGCCCTCAGCCTCTTCATACATTGTTTTGATCCACTCAATCTGGTTCCCAATCTTTTGTAGCATAAGATTGAGTGAATGGACTGCACAAGGTGTCCAAAAGATATGTTGATATCGCGATTCAACCAACAAACCAGCTGCTCTACAATTCTTTGTGTCGTTCATTATAACTTGGACAACGTTTCTTGCACTCACTTGTTCAATGGCCTCAATTGGGATATGAACAATAAATGGCCCATCTTTTTACTTGGCACTCACAATCCACCGCTTTCAGAAACATTGCCCCTTCAGGGGACACCGCAAGGACATTGATCAAGGGACGGTTCTTGGAATCCTTCCCACCCATCTCAAACAATTGTCACCCTTGTCTCAACCCATGAGTCCCTTATGGGCTTCAATTCATCTTCAATCCACTGGACCTCTTGATCCAACAAGGTGGTGCACACTTTTTCATACCCGGGGCCACAATGCCGTCTTGGAGCTTCATTGGCACCCCTCAACATGTCCTTCCAAAATGGAGAGCGGACAACATTAAAGGACAACCCATTTACATACAGGCATCTTCCCACCTTAATGTCAGCAATTTCCCGACTCTTATTTTGGAAAATAGTTTCCAGTGGCTCCTTTCTTTTGTGTACAAGGGGGACAAGTTCAGTGTCAGTGTTTGCTTTGGTACTAATAAAGGGGTGGTCTTGTACTATAACATTTGGGGGGGATTGCATTCCCTTTGCTCTTTTACTTTTACTTTTATTGCTACTGAGTTCTGTTGCCCCGCGTCCTCCTCTCTCTTCTGCTGCCTCATGCTCTTCAATTTATTTTAACACAGTTTCATTTGGTATAGGGGCACCTTTTTTGCCAGGGCATTTGTTGACTCCTCTTCCAGTGTATCCACATAAATGACCCACCACACTATAATAAGAACTATTTCTTTCTACACCACAACCCCGACATCTCCAACGGAATGCACCACCTCCTGGAAGGGGTTTTATAATGTCTACGTAACTTTCATAGAGGAGAATCAGAATTGGGTTCTATTCTTTGTTCGATATTGCCTCTTGATGAAGAGGTAGATGTCATTCCTTTCCCTATGGCAAGAAATTAGATACATGTTCATAATTTATATGCAAGAAAATGACAAATTCTGAAAAATGGAAAAGAACATATGAAGATTGAAAGAGAAATGGAAAAATTAAAAAACTAGAACAAAAACAATAGCAAATGGAATAATATCTTACCTTTTCCAGCCATTGCAAGCTTGCAAATGTGTATGAATGATGCATTGACACTTGAAGAACAACAACAAAGCAATCTTCAAACTTCTTGCACAATCGGATGCGTGCTCAAAAACTTATTTGCTTTTCTAAATAACCTGTTTGGAACCATAAAATGACAATGAGAGGCCACCAAAAGCAATTCATAACAACTTTTAGCGTTGTGGATGCCAAAAAACATTTAATTTTTGCCTAAAAAACACTTCCTATCCATCTGTGGGGCCTAGTTCGTTGTGGGTTCGAACTTTTTGGTGTTGGTTCACTCAGGTTTGATCCCAGTTTGAACCTGATCGAACCCGCAAGGCAAAAACAATACCTTGGTCGAACCAAGTCTGAAAGGACCAGAACTGCGAACTGATTCAAACTTTTCCTGGTGCGGAGTGGGGAAGGGTTGGAGGCGAAGTATGAATCTGTATTTGAAAACCTAGTTGGGAACTCTTTATTTTTCAAGAATCTATCCCCCTTGCAGGCTCCCCTAGTTTGGATACATCTTTATTGTCAAGGCTGTACCAAAATCACTTAAAAGAAGGTCTTTGTTATTCAGCCCAGGTGTAGCAGAGAAAATGGAGTAATCAGCATTTTATATTCTTTAGGTTTTGAATATTGCTAACATTATTAATCCCAACTGCACTATATCCACTTGCGACTTCTAATTGTAGGACCTTTTCTATGACCAATCCATGCTCATTTTCATATTCATGCATGGACACAGGCAAGGAGTCCAAGGAGTGGGAGGATTTGTTACCTGATGCAGCTTCATTGTTCCATCAAGTTCTTGTTTGCACTTCCTATTGTAGGACAAAACCATAATCATTAGCGTGATCGCATTTGAACATAGGCAAGGATTGCAAAGAACATGCCCAAGTTGCATCTTGAGTCCCTAATTCTTTAATAATATTTCTGTTTGTGGGGGATAAAACCTTGAAAGACAACAGGTTTTAATCACATTAAATTTCCAATATTAGCAAGTGTATATTCTTTGCCATCTTTTTTAAGAGAACAAGCTGTAAAAATATCTGTTTCTGTAATTGAGGGACAAGACTGATGAGACTGGCCTTTTGCATACTTTTGTCTAGAGCTATAGAGGATTTAATTCTGTTTATTGTTTTTTGAAATTAAGGAGTTTTGATTCCATGTTGAAGGATGCAAGGCAAGCACCTCATGAATCAAACAACAAAACAAGGGCAGACTCCAGAAGGAGAGCAGAAAGCAAAGAATTACCACATTCTCAAAAAGAAAAGATACCAATATTAACTGCAATGAATACAATGTGGTGCTTTTATAGAAAACATGTCGTCAAACTAGAGAAAAAAGCTATAAAGCTTAAGATATGTGAACTAGTGCTAGAGGTGTATGGTATGCAAACTAGAGCTGCAAAGCTCAACTATATCGAACTGAACTAAATTGGGCTCAACTAAAGCTCAACTAAGTGAACTTTAGCTACGCATGTATGTGCAAACACGTGCTCAACGCAATAAAACTATGAATGGAGCAACATAACTGAATGCTCAACACCCCCCCATTAAGTGAAACTTAGGGAGAAAAGGAAACTGTAAGCATGAAATGCATAAATGGGTCCTAGTAACAAAAGTCTTGATTAGGTATCCATTTACAATGAAAGCTTTCAAAGTGGAGAATAAGGAGAAAATCATGTGGGAGAAAAATCTTCTCCAAAAGTGAGAGATGCACTGCATAAAAGAAACATGAAATGCAAAAGGGAGGAATAAGAAACCCACCAAAAATGTCCCACAAAAGAATAGGAACATGAAAAACATCCTTGAAGTACAAATAAGTTGTAGACAATTGTCAAATGATAACTACTATAGTGTTGAGCAATAACTACTATAGTGCTAAATGAAGAACTTCAAAAAAGATGATTGGGATCAAGATTGAGAAAAATCTGCACAAGTGCTCCCAATGGTACTACTTGAACAATGAATAGATAGAAAACAAACTCAACTACCCATTAGTCAAAGATACAAATTGCACAGGAATTTGCATTAGTGACCCCAACAAGACTACTCAACCATGCAAGAGAAATCTGCTAGTAAAAAATATAGATGCCAATGATCTACAGAATTGATCAACTGAGGATAAGTCGTCTCTGTAAAACTAGAATGCAAGAGTTTCTATATGGTAAAGCTTTTATCTCATCGAAATAAAACTGCTGCATTTGACTAGGTCAAAGTAACAAATATTGGCTATGGAGCTCACTCCAAATTGAAATTAAGAAAGCATTGACTTAAATAGTAGAAACTCCCCACAATGACTTGACAGGTCCATTGACATTGTGTCACCATGTAGTGCATGAAGGAGAATCTTAATGTGTTTAAGAAAGTTCTTGCATTTGAAAAAAGGGTATGCATATAATGCACACACACACATGAGACAACCATCCCTAGGATTCTAGGTCATCGTACAAGGACTTTCGCTGTACAAAGGTGTGAATGCAAAACATAAGGCTCTACACTACCCTCTTGGCACTTTATAATACAATGCATGTACAAAATAAGGCACAATAGAATGTGCAAAATCCCCAAAACCATACATAAGGGTGGCACTTTATCTTAGAGAGTCTACAAACAAAGAAGTGCATGTAAAAGATAGTCAAAATACCCATGTAGGGCAAAGTGCTAGAGATACATACAAAATAGAGAATAGCCCAAGTGAAGTCATCCGATACAAACAAAAGGTTTTCAAGAGCCAAAACAACCAAGTTATCATCCATGATGTAAAAATACAAAAAAATGAATAAGATATGCCTGGTGAAAAATTTGGAAAAGTGCATGGATAGATGTGAAGAGCTCAAAGAGGCCTAATGCCACAAGAAGCAGAGGTAATGGCAAAAAGATACCAACTCAAGAGCAAAATTATCACCTCTGACTTTAATAGGCTATGAACTATACCAACAACAAAATCTCTAAGAAAATACCAACATCATTGTATGGCCCTCTGAAGAATCTTTCCAAAAATATCTTGTTTGTACAATTTCAAGGTGGTATGCTCAAGGTATTGCTAAAAACCAACTGTATTTCATTTAGGGGTTGGAAGGCTTGAAAGGTTTACAAGATTGGAAAATTTTCGAAAATAGAAACTTTTTGAATACAGGAAGTTTCAAAATTTAGAACTTTATGAAAATAGAGTTTTTGGAAATTGATTTTTTTTGCAAAAGGAAACTTTCCAAAATAGAAAGTTTCTCAAAATGAAAAATTTCCAATTTTTTTTATATGCATGTTTTGCTGCAAAAACTAATAAAATTGCCTCCATCCAAATCCACACAAGGTGGATTTGGAGACCCTGCAACATCCTTAACAAAAGAAACTCTCAAAGCTTGAGAAAAGGTTTGCTGAATCCACACTTTGATACCATGCTGAAGTTATGAAACATAAGCACCACTAGATGGGGACTTGAATAAGATCTTATCTATAGTGGGAGGGATAGGGAAAGGTCTTTGGCTAGGTCCATCCTTGAGATTTTCTATAGAGAAAATGATGGAGGAGGCTCCATGGGTTCTTGCAAAGCACAGTTAGTGAGGGCTTGGAATGCATTGAGGTCCTAGATAGGGGGATCTAGAGGAGTTATCTCTTGGATCAACATACAACCTAGCCTTGACATCAGCCCAAGTTAATCCTCAAGAAACCATTGAGGATTTGGATATGTGTTGGATTTAGCAATACTACATCCGACCAATTTTTCACCTACCGAAGAAGGATTAAGAGTCATCTCATTTTCAAGGTTACACTAGATTTATTTACAATAATTGGACAACTTTTCCTTAGATGTTCATCTCCTCTACGCAATAAGCACACATTATTACCACGAAGGATTTCAATGCTGCATGAGAAGATTTTTCCACCTAGATTAATAACAATTAACTAAAGCATATCTATTCTTGGAGCAAATAGCATCCATTTGTAGAAGTGTAGCCTTAGTTCTAATCTCATAACACTATTGATTGGAGAGAGCATGTGTTACAAATAAGCCCACAAACTGAGCACTACATGTTTAACAGTAACTCATCTTGAGTATGATAGGATGATGATTTCTTCATTTATAGCCTCTAGAGACTAATTAACAACACAAAACATGCATTTATGTATTAACCAATATTGCTTGGCAGAAACCTTTTCTTGCATAACATGGTCTTTGAAGTAAACAATACGAAGGCCCTTCTAGACCATTTTAAAGGAGACTTGTATTTGCAACTTTTTGCCCCAAACAAAATTAGTCCATTCATCTATTTATTTTCTCATTGGAATTTTGCTTGTATCAACAACAAAGAAAATTGCAATATTCTTTAAACTACATTCCTCTTTGTGCAAAGCAAGAGATATTTCAGTGATAGGAATGATGCTAATCCTCGAAAGACCAAAGGAATGGTTTCCTTCTCACAACCCGAATCTCGATTGTCTCTTACCTTGGAGCATTGGAGAGAAACTTTGTAGCAGGAGAGAGTTCTTGCCACTTTTCTACCAAAATTTTATGGTAAGAAGGTTTGGGATTATTAATAGGCTCATTATTATTTGTTGCACCTTAATGGGCATTGTGAGGTTCTGCAGGTGCATTGGTACTTGCCTCCATTAATTATCCAAAGTAATAACGGTCCTTTCCAATAGGGCTGAAAAAAGTGTAAAGAGAGAAACCAACTTAACAAGGGAAAAATGACAAGAAGCATCGAGAGACAAGCATGAAAAATGGGGAAAATTGCAAGTGAAAGGGGAGGGCATTTAGAGGGATACAATATGCAGATCGCCATGAAGGAGGGCAGGGCACATGCCTCTACCCTGCAGACCACCTCGAATTCTTGCTTGTAGACTACCTTCAAACCTTCACTTTCCACCATCTTGCTCTAGTTGGTAGAGGGTTTGAGACTCTGAAGGCTTTTTGGTGCCTTGCCTTTGAGTCACACAACTTCCTTGGTCTTCAATGCCTCGCCTTAGGCATTTCCTTTTAAATTCCCCTCCTCTGCTATATATTTTCTTCTGCATTTTCCTCTTCTCGTGCATTAGACACATAAATAAGCTTAAATAGCGCATGATACATAAAAAATGAATCTGCAACTCTTTGATTTTAGTAGCATAACTTGAAATCATGATTGACATGGAAAACTATAAGTATAAATGGATTTTGATTACTTGGGATTTAACCGGGATACTAAAAACTACGTAACAAAGGAGGGTAATAACCGTAGTATTTGGTATTTAATGCCAAATAAAGAGTAAACTTCCTTTTCCATTGGGGGTGTAACTGAAATGGATTTTATGTTTTACTATTTTGAAATCAGTCTATGAGTGTGTTTTGTTGTACATGCCTCCTTGCAAATGGGGACTCCTTTTTCTTAGCTTTGTATTAGCTTAGCCATCTTTAGATTTGCAACATTTCTTTGAGTTTCTTAGTTTCCTAGTTCTGGGTGAGTCAAGTTAGGAGTTCCTAGGTTGTTGCTTGAAATGCAAAATTTTTCCGAGGATTGAATCTCTATTGTAAAATCTGGTTTCAAAGAAGATTTTCTTTAGAAAAGTCATTGCCTCTAGGTCAACTTTCCCCTTCAATCCTTGCATAAGTTGAGGTGATGATCAGGAGATGAAAATCCATGGCTCCTCAAAGTCCTGATAAAAATAAGGAATACCAAAGTGAGACTGGAAAAGTCCATAATTGGAGAAGTAAAGTCCAAAGTTTTAATGATAAAATCCTTGTCTAAGGGCAAAGTCTGACCTATTAGTCTCTCTTCATGTGAAATTTCTGAACTTCTGAAGTGAATTTGTCCTTGAGAAGATGAAATTTCTGTCATAGAGGAAGCAAGTGAGTTTTAAAATCCAGAATTGAAAATGCAAGGAGAAAATGGAAAAATTTAAAATGGAAAGCAAAAAACCTGTGTTTTGAATAGGTGCCAACATGATTTTTGTGGTTGAGTTTTTTCGTAGGACTTGGCTTGCAAGTAATTTGGTTTGTAGATTTATTCATGGATTTGGTGAAAGTTTCAAGAGTTTGCATGTGCGTGGTGGTTCATCTAATATAAACACAAGAAATTGACAATTACCAGATTATCTGTATCGATTAGTTTAGAATCTAGATGCATAGTGGAAATATTGGGGATAATTCTATAGTTAAACATGAGTACTTGACACCAACATTACCCTGAGTTTCTTAGACGGGGGACAGGTTTCCAAGACGGATTTTTTGTTGTTGCCATTTTAGGGTACAGAGGAGGGTATGGCAGAGGGGATGGCTATAGAAAAGATAGGGAAAATTTAAATTAAATAAGGAAACTTAAAATATTCATATGTAAACATGGATAATGCATGCTTATATACATTATGGAACCTTTACACATAATGTTCACGTAAATAGTTTAATTGGCGAGTTCACATGAGAGTTGCAGTAAAACGTATAATCAAAACTCAAACATTAATACTATGGGACAGCTAGGGGACACAATTCCAAGTTTCTGTGACATCTCTGTTCCGGAAACGGTTCAAACTATGCAGGGGACAAGTTCAGGGTAACACTGTTTTCAAACACAATATTCTTTTGATGCTGGTTTTGACTGATAAACTTGATTCATTCAAATATTTTGTAATAGGCAGCCTAGTTTGGACCGATATGTTTTTTATTTTTACAATGTTTTTGGTTTGTGCTAGATATGGATTTATCAAATCATAACAAAACCACAGTACAGATACAGATAACAGCATATACTAATTGAAGGAAATCATATAACTCAGAAATGATGCAAGACTCTTCTATAGGCTTTTGAAAACAAACTAACATTCATTTACTTAAGTCATTTCCAACTAATGCATTTACAAATAGTTTAAACATTAACATCATATTTTATTATTATTGTTCAATCATTCATTACAATGAAATGGCATACCATTCATAGCTGCACTTTATCAGAATGCTGAACTTTAAATGCGTTAATGGCAATATAGCTCCTCCAAACCCTTGATGTCTCACCCAAGGAAGATTCTAGACCAAGTATGATTCCCTTCAAGCATGTACGACACCCTCTGGAAGTCTGCAGACCTGTACGGCCTCCTGCTGATGATTACAGATTTGTATGACTCCCTTGCTAGTGTTTGCAACCCTGTATGACACTCGTATGAATGTGTTTTAGACTGTTGATGTGAGTTATGTTATACTGCAACATGCAGAATTGATTGCTTAGTATTCTAGGATGAAGCACCAAATCTCCAACTCTCTCTTGAATAAGGATGCTCATATGCTAAACAAGGTATACAGATTGTATGATCAAATGAGGCAACCTCAAGGTTCCTTCTTAATCGTGGAATCCTCAGTTATAATGATGTGATATGCTGGTTATCACTAAGGGCCAGTTTGTTTGCTGGAATAGGAATAGGAAATGTTTTCTCCGTTTGGTACCCCAAATCGGAATAGGGAATAGGCAAACATATTCCAATTTTGCCGCTAAAATGAGCATATGTCCATTCCAAAAAATAGTTGTTATTGGAATGGGCCATTCCTATTCCCAATCTGATTTTTTTTAAATTTTTTTTTTTTGGTTAAATTTTTTTTTAATTTTTAATTTTTTTTTTTGATTTTTTTTTTCCGATTTTTTTTTTTTTGATTTTTTAAATTTTTAAAACATTTTTTTTTATTATATCTATTTTTAAAAATACAAAACTTCACCTTATTCCTATTCTGTTTTTTTACAACCAAACAAGGGAGTAACATATTCCCAATCAAATACCAGATTAACCAAACAAGAATGGGATTGCTCTTTTCCATTCCCATTCCACATTTCCATTCCTATTCTAATTTTCTATTCCTATGGCAACAAACAAATGGGCCCTAAGGAACTTATGCTATTCATTCAATGGATACCAACTTGATTTTAACAGCTTTTTCAATTACTTCCAAAAAAAATTAACTGCAAACTCTAAGAATGTAAGACAATGTTGATGACAGGCTGAGCCTCTAACCAATCTTTGTTTTGCATTATCAACTAGGCATAGGAGTGTGCTATCTTCTAAGGATGTAAGAATGATTTTGCATTGTCAATATTGATCCTAATACCCTATGAAGGCACAATTTACATGAACATCTCCAATTGAAGTTAAACACTTGCAATTTAGGCCTAGACTAACCTTCCACTATTACTTACAATCAGCAAGTACCAAAAGGTATGGACGGTAGCTTCGCCACTATGCACCATTCAACAATATCTTCCATCCTGCTACTTCTACTTCTATTCAACATGAAATAAACTCTAATCTAAGTAATGGATGTGAAGAACCATTCAATACTCTAAAATGATCATATATCTCCACCTTGCAAGCACAACAATGAATAGAGAACAATGTTGGTAGTACTTTGGCAACAATTCTCCAACATAAATCCCCTTACAAATGATGTGAGCAAGCCTTTATATAGGGGCTCAGTTACAATGAATGGCTGCAAATATTAAATGCACACCCAGTTACAATCAAGCACCACCATTTGGGCAATATAAAAATTACATTCCCTTCATGGGCCAATATGAAAATAGAATAGGTATAGCCACTAGATAAGATTTATCAACAAGTGGGTCAATGAAAAAATTACAATATTTTGTGGGCCAATGAGAAGAGAGGTTAGGCAGAAGCTTTTAGAAGAAGCCTCTATTTAATGGACCAACAAGATGATGCCAATTGTATTTACACCAAGCCATCTTTAAGAATATTCTTTCCTTTATCCTTTTCTCTCTTGACAAATTCAATGAATCTAGACACAATATGATGAAATAAACACTTGATGCATTCTCAATGGTTGAGTATATCACTGTCACCATATCACGCTTTAACCTAGAAGGAAAACTGCAACTTGAAAATAATTGTGAAATTTTATGTGATAATTTCAACATATCAAGTTAGGAAGACTTAGAAAATCATCACAAACTTGCTATTTTAAATTTCCAATAACAATATTTAATTGAGTAATGCAAATTGAAAGCTCATCTCCCATCTTCAAATTGATTTGCAACCAATAATAATCAGTGTCACTAAGGAAAATGTTGTTTTTCTTATTTAAAAATGATGCTAATTATTTAAATTTGACGATTCCTTGAATATATCAGTTTGAATTGGCACCTTTTGGCCGAAATTAATTGATAGTTTTGCAAAATCATCACAGACTTGCTATTTTTAATTTCAATAACAATATTTGAATGAATAATGCAAATTGAAAGCTCATCTCCCATCTTCAAATTGATTTACAACCAATAATAATCATCATCATTAAACAAATGTTATTTTTCTTATTTAAAAATGATGCTAAATAATTTGAATTTGATGATTCCTTGAATATATTAGTTTCAATGCCCTTTTTGGCTGAAGCAAATTCAAGGGTTTTAAATAACTCATTCAACGCATAGCCTTTAACAATCTCAAGTTGATTGGAAAATACTTAATTTATTGTCATTTATGATTAATTTTCTATTAATTTTAATTGCCCATTTGTTAAAATCGACGACATTTGGATGAATTCAATGCCACAATGAATGAGTTAGTTAATTCATATTTAAAATCAATCCATATTTTGCAAAATCAAGGTAAATTTAATCTTATCTCAATTTAAAACCCATTTCATTTTGCAAAGTCGAGATAAATTTAATCTCATCTCAATTTAAAACCCATTCTCATTTTGGAAAATCGGTGTAAATTTAATCTCATCTCAATTAAAAAATGATATTCATTTTTCAAAGTCAAGATAAATTTAATGTCATCTCACTTTAAAACCCATTTTCATTTTTGTAAAATCGAGGTAAATTGGGTCTTGTCTTAATTTGAAATTAATTTCCATCCCAATTAATGCCATTAAAATTGATCTCCCCTTTGATTCCTTCATCAAACTAGACTTGATTCCTTCCTTTTGCATTCTCTTCCTTTATCCAACTTGGGACGAAGGGGTGCTTCTTATAACCCCAATCTATGACAAAGGGATGCTTCCTCTACCCCCAATTTGAGACCAAGAGTTGCTTCCTCTACCACCTACTTGAAATGAAGGGGTGCTTCCTCTCCCATCTATTTGAGATGAAGAGATGCTTCCTCTTATTCATATTTAGGTGCTTCCCCTACCTCTACTTGAGACAAAGAGGTGCTTGGTCTCGCATCTACTTGAGACGAAGAGGTTCTTCCTCTTATTCATATTTAGGCAAATTTACACATCCTTGACTGAAAACTTTACTTTAATTTCTCACTTGCATACTTAGCCAATTTTTCCAATTTTCAAATTTTTATGGCACCTAGCAAAACATTGCCATTTTTCCAAATTTTCACTCTTTGGTCAATTTTTTTTTTCAAATTCTCAAGCTTTTCATGGTTGACCAAATCTTGCCATTTTTGCTCAAATTTCACATTTGATGTTTTAAGAAGACTTTCTAAACCCTAGATTGTTGCCCAATTTTCTCTACTACCTAAGCCTACTAGCGAAAAGAGGGTTTCCCCATTTCCAATGGGACGACGTAGTGGAAACCCCACAACACAAACTTGCTCATCCCTCTACCAGCTTGATACGACTCAACATGCTTCTAAACAATCCCTTGGTGTGGTCAACAAGCAGAAATTGATAGGCAACTATAACACTTCAAAAACAACCTTCAATAACTCAAATCCATCCCTTCTTATGATTGTAACATATTTAATCAGAAATGAACAACGAAATGATGCAATCAGATTTACCTTAATACAAGTGCCAAGTGAGCCTCTAGATTGTATCTTTCAACAACACAGAGATTGTTTTTTATGAGGTATTCCATCCTCACTTTTACAATATTTCATTATTCATAAAATAATAGTTACAAATGGAGAAATAGTCTCCTTATACAGAGAATATCTGAGAATGAAATAGAAACTTTCTAGAAAGCTAACATAAAAGTTTCATGTTATCTGAAAGCTAAATACTAACTAAGATGACCATTAAAGAAACATTACAATATTTTAATACCCTCCCTTAATGGTTATCGTCAACTACCTTGGAGAAGATTGTACATGTCTTGTCGTCATATATTCTTAAAAAACATTCTGCTGTTGCTGAGACCCTCCCTGGTTCTGCAGAATGTTAATGGCCAAGAGTAGTCAAAATCCATCCTAGAAAAGATGGGAAAAGGTTGTCCTCATCTTTAGAATGCTTGGCAACATGAGAGAATAACCTGCCATTGAGATGAGTCTGTCACTGAGCTGAGTCTGCCACTCCCCTCCCAAAATCTACGAAACTTCAGACCAAAAATCATCACAAAATGTTCAACTTGATGTTGGATAACAAAGATGTCCATTCTTGTAGCAAGATACACACAGCAAGAACAATTGTCATGATTTTGGGAAAATCTCGGTAAGCCCTCCAAAACTTTGGAGATGAGAACAACGCCCCAAAAGAGATCACGATTTTTAGGGGAAAAATTGCCAAACCCAAGATTACAAATCATCTTTTTTTCCTTATGAAAAATGGTAAAAACCCACAAAGGAATCCTCCACACCTTTGTAAATTACAAAGCCCAAAAACAAATTTTAAAGATAAAAAAACAAAACATAATTTTTCGAGGACAAATAATTATTATACTCTTCCTAAATTTTTAATGGAAAAAATGATGAAAACCCACCACTAAAATTAATTTTCAAGACGATTATAAACCCACCATTAAATTTTTTGAAGGATTTTTTTTATAAATCACCTCATAGAAACCTTCTTGCAGTAAAACACTAGACTTTGTGTGGTAAAACAGCACATGCAACTCACAAAATGAACATGCAAGTATATGCAAAAATATGTAGACTTTCTCACAAACCAAGAAATCACATTACTAGAACCCTTGACCAAGCTTGTGATTTAAAAAAAAAAAATACAAATCCACCAATGAATAAAAATGGCTAAAATATTTATGAGAAATTTTTATTAAAAAATGACAAATATTTATGGTATAAATTCTAGGACAAAAAGGGCCACAGATTTTCCTCTGTAAAAATTCATTAGTTCTCAAGGAAACACCCACCCCGATAATTGTACAATATTTCATTAGTCATAAAATACTAATAGTAATTAGAAGTGGATACTGATTGAGGCTTAATTCCAAATGCATGCACAACATAATGATTATAGGTCAGCTTATATGCAACTAATTATGATTGCATAAACGATCAATACTACAATGATATTTTCTATTTCTGATATATGGGAATTATATGCAATGATTGAGGGAAATCTGAGTACCTTGTACTGTTTTCTGTATCTGATTTTGGATTAAGAATATGCAACTTATAGATGCCTTCTCTGATATATCCTTCAGTGTATTCTCTGAATAATGCTTATAGGGCTATGTCTTGTATGACAATAATAATATGCTCTGAGATGCAATTTCTGATTATATCTTTATATGCTTGCACAACATGGATGTCATAGGCAATATGCTTTATTACAGAGCGATCCTTACATGATGACAATTTATAAGTTTTCTTCCCATCCTCCTTCCAATGATTTGAATATCATGTTTATATATTAAAGAGGCTGTGTCCTAAAGACGTGTCTTATGGTTGCATCACTTCATTACCAAGACTAACTGGTGCTTCCTTATGTCAATTACTCATCCTCATTGGTCCATTGTTACTAATCTACGCCTTTATAACTTTTAACAAATGATCTAATTATTGTATGACATAAACTGTCCTTATTAAACAGTCACTGGATCATAATAATGATATGCCATCGGTATTTCAGACACTGTCTCGTAGCAGCTGCCTCCTTAGCAATCAATGTCTCCTCATATCATAATAATATTTTTGGTTAAGGTAGCAGAATTGGTCACGCATATTCCTCTACCACCTAACATAGATTAGTCATCTCATATTAACTATCTATGATAGGGGTTGACTCTTTCTTCTCATTGTTTGCAACCATCTAATATTGAGAATTCAGGGCTCTATAGTCCAAATTGACATTCCTTATAATATATGTATTCTGAATAAATGGTGGAAGTGAATTTTATTCAACATGTCCTCATGAAGTTGTTGACCTTTATGATCAAGAAATGTTGGTATGTTGTAACCTTCTTGCCGTCAATAGCATCTATCCATTGTCCCGCTTATATTAAAGTCGCTGTCTTCATCTGAGTGTTGTTCTTTCCTTGCCATTGGTAGATGCTTATTCATGATCATCTCAATGCTCTTTACATCGCTATTGCTATCGGTTACTACTACTGCTATCAGTTACTACCGTCATTTATAATGGCGATCATAAGTGGTGATTTCGTTCTCTATGAGTGCTTACTGTCTAGCCTTTTATGGATAATGTGTATTTACCATCTTGCCAATTACTGAGGTGACACATTACTAATCTTTTAGTCCTGATTATTTGTTTATGTTTGACAGCTGTCACTAATGATTTGTTCAATACGATAATAAATGATGAATTCTTATAAGTTTTGATCTTATCATTTTTAGGCTCTGAATTGGGGGTATTATACTATGAGACCCCACAACATCAGAGTCAGAGTAGAGTTGTTTAAATTGCAAGTTCGCTAAACAAAGTTTGTAGAGACCATTAAGGACATTATTTGTGTAGACACTAATGATCATAATTTGATAAATAACACGTAGTTATCAATGTTAGAGATAGTCATGGTCCCATTGATAGGCTGACTACTGTTGTTCATGAGGCAACAATAGGTGTAATGGTGAGGGATCAGGCAGGCTACTTTTTTCATGAGGAAGGAGCTTTACAAGTTGTTTGGTTGTAGAGTGGTGATGGCAATGTGGATGTTTGGCGGATTTTGTGGGATAGTGATTTTTTTTGGATGGCGTTAAGTCCTTTGAGAGCATTTTGGTGGAAGATATCAAGATGGAGATCATCTATCTCAAATTTAGTATTTAAACACATTAACTTAATAGCTACTTTCTAATTGTTTTGTTGTTGGATCCAGGTATATTATTCTATGTTGATTGCAGGAGGTAAATTTTAGAACCTTATCAAGGTGATATTTATCTAATCTTCTTTGACTCTTGGACACGTGGGCATGGTATACCAACAAGCTAGAAGTCTGCCTAGAGGTTTTCCATAGGGTGTTGGTTTGAATACTTTTGACTTGGTTGTGATTTGTTGGTAAGTTTTGGATTGTTTGCATTTGTCGGTGTTTGCTTGCTTGATTGATCAATAGTCAATGTTGAATGTGTAATCTATGTTTGGGAACAATTGGCTTGAATGTAAGTGGTCCTAAAAGTTGAAAGTTTTCTTTTCAATGTTTCACAAAAACGTTCATAGTTATTCTAGATGCAAAACAATGATACTAATGAATTTCTAACATCAATTGAAAACAAGCCCTGTTTTTAAACTATACTCAGCATGGAACAAAAAATGCCATGATAATTGATGAAGCTTATTTTTGTGCATCTTGTAAACTGATGAAGAATGAATTCAATGTATACCCTACTAATTGTTGGAAAATGTGTTTTTTTGTATTTTTGATTCTTTTTCTGATTGTGATATGTTGTATGTTTGTGAAAAAGTGACTATTTTTACGAGAGAATAATAAAATCAAGGAAAACAAGTTAACAACACTAAATTTTTCTTTTCTCTCCTAGTATTGGATGCAATCTTGATGGACAAACATGTGAAAATAAGTGAAGTTGATAAACAATTAATCTCAGTTTTCTTTCCTTGCTTTTTTGCAATTCAATCAACGCTATAACAGCTTGACATTAGAAATGAGAGTCCTGAGTTTTCAATGCAATTGTTGATGAAAGTGTTTGTTTTGTTTGCTTGCCTTTGTTTTGTTTTTGTCATATTAATTGTTAGTTTGAAAGAAAATCAATTTGGTGGTTTTAATGCTTGTTTGAATGGTTTGATGAAATGTTCACCCTTATTTTCTTTGTTTTGCTTTTGTTTTTGTTTTGAGAGAATAAAACAGAGACACAGAAAGTGTGTGTTTCAAGATTCAGTCACCATGTTTGATGCATACATAGACTATATTACTTGAAAGGGAGTAGAGCATTACATTTGCATTTAAACCACATATATCATCACTGCAAAATCAGCATTAAACTGAAATTAGATTGCAGTACGAATTTTAGATATGAAATAGTCTCTATTCATGAATAGAATGCTAAGAAATGATCAACACCAAAGTTTGGGGACTTAGGTTTGTTGATCTGAGTTTTGTTCCACTACAACATACATAATCAAATATCAATCCTCTTTTGATATTATTAGAATATTATAATGTTTCTTCAATGGGTCATCGTAGTTAATCTTTAGTTTATTAGGTAGTTTTACTTTCGTCTTTAGTTCACAATTGTTTGTTTTAGAAACATTGCCTTTGTAAATCTTTGTAAGGAGTTTTTATCTCCTCTATTTAATAACAACATCATCGATTTACCATAACAGGGTATCAGAGCTGGTAAATGAGATTTCATAAAATTTGGAATTCAAGCCTCTTTTGATCTGGAATATTTTTCCAGAAATTTGTTTTTTGATTTCTTGAAATAGAAATTGTCGGAGGTAATTTTATGAAAATTTTGTAGTTTGACTTTAGAGATTTTTGCTGAAAATTGTGAGTTTGGTCAAATAGTTTTGATTGAGTGATTTTTTGGTTTGAGCAAATATCTCTGATATTTGAGGGTTGCATGTACTTGCATGTGGTGTTTTACAACACAAAGTCTTGTGATTTTCTGCGTGAAGGTTTCTTTGATGGGTTTTCATAAATTTTTTTCCCTCAGAGCTTTTTTTTAATGGTTTTTCATATTTTTTGCCTTAAAAATTATGTACTAAGTTTTATAATTTACCCGTAATTTTTTTGGTGCAGGGGCTCCCCAAACAAAGAAAGGAAACCATTTTAAAGACATCCTGTGGTGTCTACATAATGCAAACATCATTTTTGATGCAAATGTAATTGGTCAATAGAGAATGAGTCAATAAGCCCCAACGTTGTAAGGCGGCGTCCTATATTGCATAGTATAAGCCACCATGGCCAAATGACCATGTGGGTCAGTAGGAGTCTAGGTGAAGGTTGATTGTAGGTGTCTAAGTCCTAATAGGACCCTACGAGTTAATAAAGTCATTAGTTTAAGCACATAAACCATCAAGTGTAAAAAGTGCAACTTTTTGACAACATTTTGAAAAGTTTTCAATGCAAAAAATGCAACTTTTGAGCAACTTTCTTCCCAACAGCTAGGATGTCTGGAAAACTGTTCGAACTTATTGGAAAAGGCATAAAATGCCGTGTAAGATCAATTTGGAGGGTTGTTGTAACTTGTGTAATGTTTTGGCATTCTGAAGCTATAAGAACTTTGAAGTTTTCGTGCAAATTCTCTGTTCTTTGGAATGGCACATGTTTGTCCAGATTCATCGTGGTCTGAAACCTATTAGACATGTTAGTATAGACTCTTACTTTTCTTCTGCATCAAGTTTGAGGCTTAGATTTGATCCATGGAAGGAGAAATCTGAGTTTTTGTCGGAACAGTCCAAAAACTCTCATTTATCTAGTGTCTGGAATGTAAATGGCCACAACTGACAATTCCACCATTGGATTTATACAACCCTTTAGTGAAAAACTGTTACAACTTATTGGGGAAGGCATAAAATGCTCTGTAAGATCAATTTTGAGGGTTGTTGAAGTTTGTGTAATGTTTTGGCATTATGAACCAATAAGAACTTTGAAGTTTTCCTGCAAATTCTCTGTTCTTTGGAATGGCACATGTTTGTACGGATTCATAGTGATCTGAAACCTATTAGACATGTTAGTATAGACTCTTAGCCTTCTTCTGCATCAAGTTTGCGGCTTATATTTGATCTGTGGAATGAGAAATCTGAGTGTTTGTCAGAACAGTCCAAAAACCCTGATCTACCGAAGGTTTGGAAAAATGGTCACAACTGACAATTCGACCGTTGGATTTTTACAGCCTTCGGGGAAGTGTTAGTTGAGGGCATGTACTTAAAGATTCTTGAAGAAATTTGCAGGTTCCCTTTAGGAGGAGACAAAAAAAACTTTGCCTAGGCGGGCAACTCCATGTGGCTGCCTGTGAGGAATGAAGCAAATGCGATAGGAGAAAGGGATAGGGATGGAATCAAGCCATAAAATTAGAGATTTGGGAGTTTAATAACCTAATTGTCTTGGATGAACCATTGGTTTGATTGGGTGATACCATTTGAGCACACTTGCTTTGGAAACTAGGCCTAATTGGCACAATTAGGTCTGTCAGCACAGTGATACTTAGGACCTCTGCACTTATGTTCATGGTGAGTCATTTTGGGGTTTGATGTAACTTTATAATGGGCATTTGAAAGTGCGTCAAGTTTAAGAGTTATTTGGGAAAAAGAGTGTAATGTCCTCTTTTCTAGGACATCAGAAAAATTAATAGGCCAACCCAATTTATATTACTATTGTCTACTGGAGACTTAATGCAGAATTATTAAAGTCAATTTAATATTAAAAAAGGGTTTAATACAAGATAGATTGGCAAAAGGACAAGGACAAGACTAAGGAAGCTGAAGAGTCACAGGTTGGGTCCTTAAAAGATGAAGGGGGAGTTTATTTCACACATGCTTGGATTAGGATTTTGTTTTCTGTTTTTCCTTGAGGAAGTGGAAGCTTGGCTTCCACTTTCATGATCTTCAGGACAAGCACCTTCAAAATCTTCTTGTGAATTGGATGCAAACCCGGTTCAGCCTTGTGGTGGATTTGGTACAAAATTAACATCGTGCATACAGGTTCTTTCTTGGTGTTTCCAATCTCACTGTAATTCTGTGTTTAAGATTGTATTTTAGATATCTGGTTATTGTGTTGCTGATGTATAATGCAATAATGTATTGCTGAATATTACAATAGAATGGAATTTTTGAGGTTTTCTATGTGACTAATTGTTGTTTACTTGCTGGTCAAAAAGTTTATTGCATAAGTAATTTGGTTGTATTCTAAAATCTGTTTATGAGAAAATTTGGTAGAATATCCATTCGGGATGCTTTGCTGGTCATGTTATTGTATTGCTGAATATTATACTACAACAGAAAATTTCGAGGTTTTCTATGTGACCAATTGTTGTTTACTTGCTGGTCAAATCTGAAGGTTTATTGCATAAGCAATTTGGTTGTATTCTAAAATCTGTTCATGAGAAAATTTGGTAGAATATCCATTGAGGATACTACTGTGGTAACAGAGTATCGAACCTGTCATATTGTTGAGGACAAGCACCTTCAAACACTTCTTGTGAATCAGATGCAAACCTGATTCAGCCTTGTGGTGGAATCAAGACAAAGTTCACATTGCGCATACAAGTTCTTTCTTGGTGTTTCCAGTCTGACTGTAATACTGGTTTAAGATTGGATTTTAGATATCTAGTTATTTTATTGGTGATGTATAATGCAATAACATATTCTAAAGAATTTATGTGAGCTTTGTTGGTCATGTTATTGTATTGCTAAATATTATAATAGAATAGAAATTTCTGAGGTTTTCTATGTCACTAATTGTTGTTTACTTGCTAGTCAAATCTGAAGATTTATTGCATAAGCAATCTGGTTGTATTCTAAAATCTGTTTGTAGAATATCTATTTGGGATACTATTGTGGTATCAGAGCATCGGACTTGTCATCTTGTTGGGTATAGTTAGAGGTTTGATCAAAATATAGTTGCAGAAATACAGAGAGTAATGGGTATTTGTAGGAAATAGAACTTGGTTTAATGTGGTATATGCAATAATGATTGCCAGAAGTCAAAAAGAAAGTGCACAGAATAGTAATTCTTTGTGTGGGCCTGAGTAATCTATTGGTTGAGGATAATAATTGGGGCATGAAATATGTGCATCACCACCTTAAAGTTGGTGATTGGTTTATTTGTGGGGCAATAGTTTAAAATCTGGAAATTATTTCTAGTATCGTGTGATAGCAGTTATTTCAAGAAGATTGTTCCAGCTTCGGCATAGTACACGTTCCTAAAGGCAAGTGGAGCAAATGTTTCATTAGAGAAATAGTTGGAAGGAGCTCCCAGAAAGTATACGAAATAATACTAGTTGCATTGGAGACTGAAGAATATATATTCCAACAGAATTTCAATAATTGATGAAGGAAATATTAGCTAAGCAAATAAAATATTATGGAGCCTTGCACGAAGTAATTAAAGTTCAAAACAAATATTTGGTGGAGAAAAATAAGCTTCGACCATAGCATTTGTTCTAATATATTAGCGCATACCATATTCGTTGCGGCAAATAATATTGGACTTAGTTTTTGTAAACTCTTTATATTGTTGTGTCCAAAATCCAATCTGTAAGATGAGGAAAATTCGTCGTGAAGTGCTTCTGGAAAGACATTTGGAGGCGTTTTGGATATTGACATGATATATTCTTCAACATTTTATATTCAAAAATTTATTGCAATGGTGGGTAGTAGAGTTTTGATAGAGTTAAGTAGTGCGAATCGAGAGTTGTGAAGACTCTCTCTAGAATTGATGATTCTGCAACTATGGGGATGATATGAGTATGACAACATAGAAGTGATATTTGCATGACTTCTGAGGCGGCATATACAAAAAAGAATCAAGGTCTTATTGTGATTTGGTGCAGAAATGACATTTACTCCAATCTTTTGCCAAGAATAAATAAACGAGAGCCTTCCTTAGTGATTGAACTTGTGTGTAGTAGGACAAACACTGGTTCAAGTTTTTCGTGAGTCCACAATAGGGGAGTTATGATACAAAAAAGTAATGTCTGTAGTAGAGTAAGGGGCATACTATCTATTATTGGTGTAAAGTGCCTGGGCAAGATTCTATACAGTTGTAGAGATTATTATTGTGAACTATTGTTGGACTATTATAAGCATTGGTGGTAATAAAAAATATTTCCAGGCTAATGAAGTGCCACTTTATTAATTTGCACAAGGTCCTTCTTAAATATTTCGAAGATACATAGTTGAAATACTTAATTGGATCATTAGTGGAAGACAATAAAGAAACAAAAAAGATAGAGGATTTTTGCAAAGGCAGAGTTACCTTGGAGGAAAATACTTTGAGGTTGCTTGCATGGTAGTAAACACACTTGAGAATATTTGCAATATTTAGCACTGGATAATTGACTTAGCGCCTATATCAAATGTAACACTCTTGTAAACTGACTAATACCAAATGAAACAACCCTCTAGATTTTTGGCAATGACAATTACTTGGAAGATCTTGCGAAAGGATATAATTTCCTTGTCAATCATGTACACCTTGGTCTTCAATGCGAGTTCCATATAGTGTCGTATCTTCAGAGGCTACGAAGAATCTTGTGGTCGATAGTTTTCACGACAAGAATAATCCAAATTTTCGAAACATATTCTTTCTTTTTTTGATGGAGGTTGTAATTACCGTGAATTTGCAATCATGTTTGAGCTTTGGGAGCGCTATGAGGGGCATTTGACTGCCGATAGATGAGCTTTTAATTGTTCTTATGTTTGTTGTGAATCTTTTGAGGCAACGTGGTTTGATGTATACCAAATTATTATTGTTCGACGTGTTATGTGCAAAGGTAAGCCTTGAATGTTCTTGGCGGGGCCGAAATTTTATGAGGGGGATTAAATTTGGAGTCAAACATTCTAAAACTCAAGGCATTTAAAAAACTTTGTCAGGAGGAGATGTTTTTGCGTAGTTTATTTGCTCCATCATGTCCTCACAACTGCTGGAAATATATTATAAGGTTGAGCAATTAATCTTCATAGATGCAGTCATAAAAGAGGAAGTGTTCTTTCTATATTAAGTATTGATGTTTGAGATTATTATTTTCATCTCAGTGCTTTGATGGATTTAGATTTAAAACATTGTGGGTTGTAATTCTATTGAGATTGAAGATTGGGAAATGGTTACTAGTGGTGAGGATATGAACAAATTAGAGGCTCTTTTTCTTGGTAAAAATCAGAAGAGGGAACAAACTCAATTGCAGATAAAAATATCTGAAAAAACAATTGAAGCTGTGGCATCTAGAAATGATTTGGCCAAAGTACTTTATGAAATAGGTAGTGAACATAGTCTCATCACCTTGATTAAATTGGAAGGATGTTTAAACATGGTCAAGCAATCACTTTCTGATTTATTGTAGATCGCCCTTGTTCCCATAGTGACTGCATTGAATCCAAACAATTGGCTGAAGCATTGAAACAATGAGATAGGTTTGTTGGTTACTTCTTGTTTGATGGAGGGTACAATGATTTTAGCACCTCACGAGCCTTACAAAGAGGATATAATGAAGGAGGTACTCAAGTTAATGGTTGATAGTTTTCAAAATCTTGGGGACATCAACAGTTGTCATTTCTCAAGAAGAATTTGCCATACGAAAAACTTTTGTTGAAATCAGATTGTGTAATCTTATTCTTGACATGGGATTGAATAGCTTAATACACACCATGTTCCAGTATTTTTTGGTCACAATTAGGGAAGAACACAATAAAGATGTTATTGCAGCTATGAAGACCATTATGGTTATGGCAATTAGTGAGAGTGTTATTCATTGTCAGCCTCTTGTGCATAAGTTATTAGCAATTTCAGAACAAGATCAAGATGCTTCTAAAGCTGCTTATAAACTAGTCAACAAAGTGCTTAGACACTGTGAACGAAAAATTATGGAGTTCAAGAAACAATGGGCTGAAAAAGAAATAAACTCATAAAAAATACAGGTTAAACATACAACCTTGCATATATCTCTTACCAGGCATGATGAAAGCACGAGGGTCAATGGTTCCCAATCAGCCAAGGGGGATAATGTGGAGGAAGAACCAATCGGCAAAGGTGAGGTATATTTAGAACTTTTTATTGGTGCTTTGCAGATCCATATTGGCAAGGAGAGAGAGTCCTTTAAGGATACCATAGACGATCGTAATGCTGTCCCATTTGTGTTACATGGAGAGTGCATGACACCAACCATAGAAGCAATTAAGCATGATAATGATTTTGCTCTAGCAATTGGTAACAAATCAGAAAAATTGATCTGTGACAGCCCTTACCCCTTAGATGAATTTGAACTAAAGCCTTTATT
The DNA here is from genome assembly GCA_028749045.1 of Cupressus sempervirens. Lineage (NCBI taxonomy): Eukaryota > Viridiplantae > Streptophyta > Pinopsida > Cupressales > Cupressaceae > Cupressus > Cupressus sempervirens. Next base: position 462,799,232 of record CM053793.1, read on the forward strand.
ATTGCAAGATTTGAAGGAAAAATTGTTGGTTATAAAGGAGAGGGTTGTACAAGTTTTAACAAGGGCAGATGAGTCTCATGAATACATTGAAGACCATATATTGAAAACTTAAATGGAAGAGAGGCAAACAGGGAATCCGTGTGGGATCATGATACTCAATTGCACACAATCAAAGAAGCTTTTGAAAGGTTGAAATCAGATTATTTTACAACCATAGTTACACTGACCTAGGGGACAATAGAACGAGGGGACAAGTTTCCAGAACAAGGGGACAAAGGGTTCTGAATTTGGGGACGATGGCAGGGGACGAGCAAGGGTTGTATATACTATAGATATGGTGCTTAAAATTGCTAGCTATGAAAATATGTATTGCAATATAAGATATAAAGATGTAAAAGAGTAAATACTTGATCATTAGATTGAATTAGAACATTGAGCATTGAGCATAAATAGTTGAATCAACAAATAGTCAACATTGGGATGACCTCCCATCCTGGACGAAGGTGGTGGAATCTGGTGGCACCACTAGGGACGGGAGAATGGAGTCCCCAAGTCCTCAGTGCGTTCTTGTCTTCGGGACATGAGGCAAAAGGGGGGGGGGCGTGTCCCTATGTTACTATGTTTTCAACTATTTTGGGATAAGGATCTCGCTCTCAAGTTTGCTAAAGATAAGGAAAAAGAGGTAGACGAGCTTTGTCTTTAGCTAAGTATGACACATCATTCTTTATATCAAACTGAAAATGATAATTCTATAACATCCACTTGCATAGATGATGGACATGATTATAGAACCAAGGATATCATACACATTGTAGAAGGGATAAATACCCTTGGTTAGAATGAAGGTGAACATGGCATCCCCACTTCACCTTATCTATATGAGGCTCATTATGTTGCAGAAAACTTTAAGAACCAGCAAGAAGTAAACCATGAGGACTCTGATTTTTACAACAGGAGTTATGTTGGTGGCAGGTGCACAATATCACGAGGTAGAAGAGGAACCGAGTTATTTTACTTCAAAAACTATGTGTGATGGTGATTATTTTATTAATGGAGATGGTGATTTGAGCGATAATACTTATGGTGGTGTTGAAAATACAAAATTGTCCTTAATGTATATTGATAGTTTCTACTGACTATCTAAAGACATATCACCAAGTCTTCATGAGATGATAGCTATTTATTTGCTAGCTGGTGATTTTATCTTTATGCATACTCCAGTTGTCAGCGGTTCCTACGTTTAGTCTATTATTATTTTTTCAGATTTGGTTCAACCTCTAGAAGTTAGCGAGTTGCAAGTTGATTCGTGGAGATATCTCATCTTGAGGCACACACCTTATGGGATGGTTATCCTTCCAGTATAGGGGCATAGTGACAGTAACACCATCTCCTGTATTGCTGGCCTGGTTTATAAAAACAATCCGTGGTGGACATATGAGTCAAACTTCATTCACTTTTGTGGTTTTGGTTGGGTGATCTATTTGTTCAGTTGGCTGATCTTGGATGATAGGTTGCTAGACACCTATTACTTCTCCCAAGATTGTGTTGATAGGATGGTTTGGGATCCAGGTGTTGACCAGATGTATGTGTGGTATTTTGAGGATTCTGTTGTGATACTACACAATTTTAAGATTTGATGCAGTTATAATTAGAGTCGCACACACATTGGCACTTCATAGATTGACATGGGATCTAGGGATCATAGTGATAGACGAGTTTCATTCTTATTTTTGATACTACAACATGGCATGTGTTTAACTTTAGAGTTACTAGTATGGGCCACAAAGATGCTAGTAGATGGATTTGGGACCCTGGTATTGGTTTATGGACACATGATTGCTTGAGAGCAAGCGATCTCGAGGAGGGAGGATTCTAATGTCCCCTTATCTAGGATATTAGAAAAATTAATAGGCCAACCCAATTTATATTAATATATACTATTGAAGACTTAATTTAGAGTTACTAAAGTCAATTTATTATTAAAAAGGTTGTTAATAATAGACGAATTGGCAAAAGGACAAGGACAAGACTAAGGAATCTGAAGAGTCATAGGTTGGGTTCTTAAACGATGGAGGAGTTCATTTTACACATGCTTGGATTTGGATTTCCTTGAGGAAGTGGAAGCTTGGCTTTCAGTTTCATGATCTTGAGGACAAGCGCTTTCGGGCTCTTGTGAATTATACGCAAGCCCGGTTCAACCTTGTGGTGGATTCGAGATGAAGTTCACATCGCAGATACAGTTTCTTTCTTTGTGTTTACAATCCTACTGTAATTAATTCTAGACTAGAATTCAATAATGAATAATAAATATCTTGACAAGCAAATACATTATAAATTATAATAATATAACATATTAAACTAAATTGAAATTATATATTAATATATTATATACCACTAAAGACATATAAACGATAATGATACTAATAAATAAATAAAATTCTATAATAATAGAAATTGGAAATAGAGATAATTGTTATGAAAAGATAAGACCTTCCGATATGCCTTTTTATCTACAACCATTCAATAATTCCAGATATCTAAATGGGCATCATCAAGTCCATTGAACTGATCGTTTTACTTTGGGAATTCTGAAGGCAGTTATTGAATAAACTAGAACAATATGGAGAAATGAGGAGAAGCATTCGGACGGGAGACAATTATCTGAATATCACTGATAGCAGCAGCAGAGGATTCAGGCAACACATTATATTATCCAATGCAGAGATATTGAGAGGACATAATCTGGACGTAGCATCAAAACTACTATGGAAAGCTGAAGACCAAGCGACTACTCATCCAAGCAGAAGTACACTTTATAGAACCAAACTGTGATGGGGATATAAAACAAAGAAGAGATAATCTAAGAAATAATCACAATTATATATAAGACAGGAGCTAGCTTTAGAAAGAACACACCTGATATATACCGGAAAATTTATATCTGCACAAATATAGATTAATATTCCAGTCTCCTGTAATTATCAGATGTTTGGGAATGAGAAATTGGAGGCAGAGATACAGAACTATTAAATAATTTTATGGAGGAATCAAATAAAGAACCAACACAACATTTATATTAGGAGGAAAAAGAAAATACAACACGTATTGATTCAGATCCTTATCAGATATACATCACAGGTAATCTAGGGATTTTCAGAGCATTGAATTCAACCTTTATGAAGAGACAGTATAAGGCCAGAAAAAGAAGATAAAAGATGGTAGTCCAGAGATTGTACATCACAGAACAGGAACTAAAGAATATACAGATACTAGATATTAAACTAGAAAAGCGGATTCCATTATCACTTCTTGTGAAAAGCAACATGAATCATAACATATTGTCCAGATCAGGATAGAGACGGGCTTATGGGGAAGCCAAGGGTGGTAACTCCATGAAAATACAATGAGAATCACTTAAACTGCTTAAAAGGATGCATGTGGATTGAATACAACCATCAACTATCTCAGCAAACTCATATTATGAAGTCTGTAGTGGCATATGTGAGAAGCTCAGTAATGAGGAATGGATTGACTGATTTGATATGATTACTGGATAGAAAGTTGTTATGAGGCAATCATGGATTACAAGGACACAATGGATGTTGTAACAAATTTCTGTGTTTGGACACATATAAAGTATGGTCATCATCTAAGGCCATATTGATGGAAGCTAGTCAGGAGTGATAGGAACTTGATAATTAAGGGAACACAATTATTTGGAAATTGAATTAGCATATATCTTGTGAGAAAGATCAGTAAGTTTGAGGAAGGAATAATTAGTAATTATGCATCATAAGAACCACTAGTGAGAAGATGTGATTAGTATTGAGGAATATGAAAGGACGTGGCTTTCCCATTATGAAGACATAAATAAGAGGGAGACTCATTTACTGGAGAGATGGATAAGAAAGAATCAAGATGAAGTAAGGCACAAAATTTCCATTATGTCAAGATACATTCAGCAGATTGATAATAATCAGCAAGAAAATACACTTGTATAAGGAAGGTACACATAATATGAATCAGAGTTTGATGAAAGACAACAGGGGATTTCTGTATGATGATAATCAAGTGAAGAGAGCAGTGGATTTGATTACCAAACTTCAGAGAAGGAGAGACAAGTTAACCAAAACTTTACAACTGACTAGTTCCGCTCCTGACTCGGGAGGGTGATTGCATGGGTCCCATAGACTACTTTAGTCTCGTGGACGTCATTAAAATCTATCATATCATATCATATCATCAGACTTATGTAAAGAAAGAATTCAATCAATTGTCCTAATATTTCAAACCAACAAATTAGGGGACATTACAGTACTACTGTGTTTAAGCTTGGATTTTAGATATGTGGTTATTGTATTGCTAATATTATAATATGACAGAAATTTCTATGGCCTTCTATGCGAGTAATTGGTGTTTACTTGCTATTCAAATTTGAAAGTTTATTGTATAAACAATTTGGTTGTATTCTAAAATCTGTTTATGAGAAAATTTGGTATAATATCCATTAATACTGCAAACAGTCTGTCAAGGGCTACTAGCAATTAGGACTGTTATAAAGCATCTCATCAAGAGGAAGTTGGAAAATCAAGAATCACTGGTTGGAATATGTTGTTTGGGTCACCCATAGTCCATGTACAAACTGATTTCATCCCATCCTTTTGGTTGTGTTAGTTGGCATACTTGTGTGGTTGTAACCTTGAGAAGAGTCATGGTGTAGTGAGTCTTGTTATGGATCCTGTCACACAAATGTTTTTTGCGACCAAAACCATTAAAATGGAAGTCTAAACCCTCTATTCAGTAGGAAGAAATACCTTGGTTGTCAAAGTAGAGTGGGTGTGGGTTAGGAACACCTTGTGACCATTAGGCTTTGCATCATTTTTCCTCAAGAATCATCTAATTTGGATTTTACCTTTTTTTCCTCAAAAATGAAGTTTTTATTCTGTGATCCATGTCTCAGATTTTGTTGTCTAGTTTTGATCCATTTTTCAACTCAAAACTCATGTCTGATTTTTTCGATGTTTCTCCTAAAAAATTGTGGCTTTTTGCAGTTTATTTTGGGGCATCATGCTCATGTGCAAAGATTGGGGGTTTGCCGATTTGTCCTCAAAATTGTGCTAGTTGTTCTTAGTGTTTGTCTTTGTCTTTAGGGAAGAGTAGCTCCATTATCCAACATTAAGTTGGATGTTTTGTGATGATTTCTGGTTAGATCTTTTGCTGATTCTTGAAGGGTTAATGACAGACTCATCTCAGTGATAGACTCAGTGGTACGCTCGTCTCTTTTTGTAGAGTATTCTGAAGGAGGCATCCTTCTATGTTCTTTTTTGCATAGATTTTGGCTTCTTGGTCATTAGCATTTTCCAAATGAGGGAGGGTCTAGGTAGTAGCAGACTGTTTTGCAGAATTTGTGACCAAGAGACTAGAGTTAGATGATGACCATTAATAGAAGGTTTTAGAATATTACAATATTTTCAATTGTCATCTTAGTTAATCTTTAGTCAATTAGGTAGTTTTTTTTTAATCTTTAGTTCACGATTGTTTCTTTTAGAAACATTGTCTTTGTAAATCTATATAAGGAGTTTTCATCTCCTTTGTTTAATAACAACATCAGTTTACCATAGCAGATATAAGGTCATTTCTCATGTTAAGCTAACAAAGTAAGATCATGAAATGACTTCAATTTTCTGAAGAAGTTTGGATTGGTCGCAAAACTAGGACGAGTCATCTCAAAATCTTTGGCTCTTTAGTCTACATATGGATTCCATATACCCAGCTCTCCAAGTTGGATTCCAAGAGTCAAAAGCTTATGTTCACAGGGTACATTGACAACCATAAGGTTTAACAATTGATAGATGTAGACTCTGATTGTCTTTTCTTTAGTAGGGATGTTGTCTTTGATGAAGCACGTGGATCTTTTCACCCTTCCTCATTTGTGCAATATTCTAAGGATCAAACTCTGAAGGCTTTTGATTTGGGTGTCCGTTTTTCGATAGGTCTACTAGATGGGAGGGATGATGCTAGTTCTGAGTTTGAAGATGCTCAACTCGAGTTTCGTTCAGATGATGGTAATCTTCCATGTGTTGAACCTGTTCCAGATCTAGCACCAGTTCTAGCTCCGACATCCGATGTTGGTTCTTCTACTCTCTGGCCTAAATGGTGGGCTAAGACTATTGTTGATTTGCATAGTAATGAGCTCATTGAGGGTAAATCATCCAGAAACAAGAGCAACACCAATATTTAGTTAATTTAACTCTCATGGCCAACATTCATAGTGTTTATGAGCTTCAAACATATTCAGAGGCTAAAGGGATACCTGAGTGGGAAAAGGCTATGGAAGACGGATATCAGAGTCTTCGGAAGAATCACACTTCGGTCCTTTTTGATCTACCTTTAGGGAAGAAGCCCATTAGCTGCAAATGGGTGTATAAGGTGAAATACAAAGCTGACGAAACCCTTGACAAGCACAAAGCTTGTCTCGTTGCTAGGGGGTTCTCACAGAAGGAAGGCATTGACTATGAGGAGACTTTTGCTCCTACAACCAAGATGAGTACCATTTTGGCTTGTCCTTGCCTTAGCCACCCAGTTAGGTTGGAAAGTTCATCAGATGGATGCTAAGAGTGCTTTCCTCAACGATGAGTTGAAGGAAGAAGTCTATATGAATTGGCCTCCAGGGTTCAAGGTTGCTGGCCAAGAACACAAGGTGTGTAGATTGGTAAAAGCACTCCATGGCTTGAAATAGGGTCCTCGAGCTTGGTGCATCAAGATTGATAAGTGAAAGAGATGTCCATCTGATCCTAATTTGTTTGTTAAAGAGATTGGTAATGAGATTTTGCTAGTTGTTGTCTATGCTGATGACCTGATCATTACTGGCAACTCAGAACAGTTGATTGGTGAGCTCAAACAAAGTTTGTGCAACTCATTTGATATGATAGATTGGGGACTTCTCCATTATTGTTTAGGTGTTGAGGTTTGGTAGATAGAGAGCAGTATCTTCATTTCCCAGTCTAAGTATGCTCTAAGTCTTTTGGATAAGTTTTGAATGCAGGATTGCAAACTTTCCTTCACACCTATGGATAAAGGGCTGAAGTTGTCAGCTAAGTCCGACTCACTTGTAGTAGATGAATCATTGTCCAGGCAACTAGTGGGTAGTCTTATCTGTCTTACTGCCACTAGATCTAACCTTAGTTTTGTAGTGAGCTACATTTTACGCTTCATGATAGCTCCAAGGCTGATTGTTGGGTAGCAGTGAAGCGTGTGCTGTGTTATGTGAAGGACACATTTGATTTTGGACTCTTGTACACTCAGAGTAAAGAACTTAGACTTTTTGGTTGCACAAATTCAAATTGGGTAGGTTTAGTTGATCACAAAAAATCATCTGGGTATGTGTTCAGTTTGGGATCTGGTGCAGTTACATGGACTAGTAAGAAGCAACAGGTTGTGGCTCACTCCTTGACAGAAGCAGAGTACCATGGAGCTGTTAAAGCAGCTTGTGAGGCAATTTGGCTTCGATGGATGCTTGTGGATATGCATTTATCTCAAGTAGGTCTGACTCCTTTGTTTTGTAATAGTCAGGGGGTTCTCAAACTTACCAAGAATCCAGTCTTCCATCAAAAAACCAAGCATATGAAAACTCATTGTCACTTCATTTGGCAGCTTGTTGAAGATGGATCCATTCAGTTGTTGTATGTTACAATAGGGATCAAACAATAAATATCCTCACCAAATCCCTTAGTCCAAAAAGTTTGTAAACTTCAGGGGCTCTAATTGTGTTGTTGATAGATTAAGCATTAAGGGAGGATATTAACATAATGTGTTATTATTTATTTAATGCTCAATGATGTATTCAATTTTAATTATAGGTGATAAGATCGTCTCTAATCTTAGCTCCAGTTTCTTTTTAGGAACTTGCTTATTTTGTAAATATTGTTAACTTATTTATTGAGCATCTTTGCTTATTGTTAATACATCAAATAATTTACCAATTGCTTGTGTAACAGGTAACCTCTTAGGAAGGGCGATTTCAATTTGCCTTATTAAATCAATACTTAATCAAAACCTTCATCAAAACCCACAAATGAGTAGCCAAAATGTGGTGCCCAACTATAAGGAAGACAATGAATCCATCCTAGAATGGTACTCGTCACTCTCACTGAGTTTTTAGTAGAACTATGGTTTTCAGCATTTCTGAAAATGTAGACCAACAAACTGAAAAGACACCAAATCATTGCAATCGAACAACACTCTAAGAAAGCTCAACACAACAAATAATCAAAATCCATAGTAGAAAACTTTATAAATCCTCTGAAACATCCCTACTTAAATTTCTAGATTATGCATATAGAAAAATGACATAAAGAAATTGAAATTTCCTTGCTTAATTGTTTAATACAATAAATTTGCAGCTATATAAATAATTTTCTTCAGTATTATATTCAATATGTCAATGCAATCCTTAACAACAAAATTACAACTTTGCATATTCATGAACATAGTTCACATCTTCGTTTGTAATTATTGGTTGACTGAAGATCATAGACGCTTAGCTCCTCCTAGATTGATAGTGACGATTCAAATGTAGCACCTTAGAATTGGCGCATTTACTAATAGCTCACTCGGTCAGTTTATATACCTAAAGGCTAAGCTATTTGTACATGCCATCATCTTCAGTAGCTTATTAGCCACAAAATTATTGGTGAGTAGAATCGTCCATTTGTTGTAATCAACATCTGGCCTGGTAAATTTGATGATGCCAAGGCACATGGAGTAGGACTAAGGGTGATTGATAGTAAGGTCTGCTCCTTGCGGTGTAGTCCTTATGTCAGGTGTGCCCCATGAATGGGAATACAAACACTTGGAAGTGGCACCAATCTCCTCCAGCAAGAAGCAGGACACGCTTGTGTTATTAACCGTCTCTATTGTTTTTGGTAGTGATTGCGATTCCTCTTGATAGTTGTGTGAATCTCCTTCCTTTGTTTATAAACCCTTGCAAGTGATTAGAGTGAGTTGGGAATCAATGGCTAGACCCATTGCTTAGACCTATGTGCTCAATGGCATTCCTCAAATCATCCAAGCATGGAAACATTCAAATGATCTTACTCCTTAAATAACCAAATACAAATCTTTTTAAAACATCTAGGCTTTAGGAGAAAACCGACCTAGAGTCGGCCATTGGAAAGGACGAAAATACAAAATTCTTATTTATTTAATTAATAAACGTATTATAATATTTAATACAATTATTGATATTAATCAAATAAATTAGTGTTTATATAACACTTTAGTTGAGAATGCAAATTGCCAAATTGATTGTTTTTGGTTGGGATATGATATCCTCAACATCTTTAAACCCAATTAATCAAACCAAGAAAAATTGTGAGTAAAATTATCATTGATGTCAATATTGAAGATACTCTAGAAATTTGGATACGATGAAAAAAATCTGCAGATACTCTAATCTGAAAATGCAGATTGGATTAGTGATGGAGAGCAAACATATACTTTGATCCTTAACTGTTTTGCTTAGAGACAAATTTACTTTGATTGATAAAGTTTCAGGTGACAGGCATAGGTCGATCTGTATATTATCTGTTTCTTTGTTTTCAGATTATACCTTTCTATTTATAGGTATCTGAAAATACTTTGTGGTTGTTGAAATCTTGCCCAGAAATCTGTTCTTAATCAGTTCAATATGAACTTGCTGTGGTAATGGACCTATTTTTGAAGTTTTGTGTTCTGATTGACATTGAATGAATGCATCGGGTTGGTTTCCAGAATGACACTGAATAAATACTCATCAGTCGAGTTTGGTTTTGGAATGATACTGAATGAATACTTTGGTTTGCATATATTGGATTCTGTTGGATCGGTTCAAATTCTGGTTATGCAGTTAAAACTGTTGCTAACTGTCTTTAGAATAGTTTGCAAACATTGTTTACGTCTGCCTCCTCGAAAGTATTCTTCAGCACTGAAGAGTTTGTTTTCTATAGTTGATAATAATGTTGTTGCAACCTTCAACCAATTCCTTTGTGGTTATAACCAAAAACTATCCAAACAGTTATCAACTGCTTTTGAAATTATACAACTGATGGGGAAAGCGAATTCTATTTATTTGTTGCTGAGGTTGGATGAAGAGACTGCAGCAAGTATGGTTGATGCAAAGCATTTCTGATACAAAGCAAAAAAAGTAAAACAGAAAATGTAAAAAGGACCACTGTGTTTTGTCATGTACAGGCAACTGGGCTTATAAATATGGGCGTGTGTTCTTTTAAAGTGAGTGGATGAGTATTGCTGGTGCAGATCATAAGCCAGATGGAGAGTGTGCCGACATGCAATAGAGATGTAATGTCCAAGTCAATTGAAAAAGATTGTAGTTCTATGAAGGTGCAAGTGAGGATCTGTATTAAAAGGTTTAAAAAACTTGTTAAGTGTGATATATCTTTGGATGGATTAATTATGTTTGTGTGGACATCACAGTAAATGGAGGATAGCAGTATATATTAAAGAGCTATTTTTTTGATGTAAGAGAGCATTAATAATGTTTATTGAAAAAGAACTGTGATTTGTATATTCTTAAAGTTAGCACTTTTTGAATAGTGAGTGAGTTCTCAGATAAGGAAGAGTTGGTGCTCTTATGCTAGGGGTTTGGCGACTCTGTAAAGTTGGAGCCCCTAAACATTGTATTCAAGTTTTTTGGGATGCTGGATTAGGACAGTCAATCCTAACAGCATTTCTCACTGTGGTTTTTCCCATTCTGGATTTTCCACGTATTTCTTGTACATTGGCTTCTTTGCGTGTTTGCATTCCTTTTCTCCTTTCGGTTTCAAATTTTGCTAAGTTTGTCAAATTATTAATTTGTTAAGAATCATAAATTGATAGCTTCTATTGATTCACCCCCCCACTCTTAGTAGAAGAATTGCATTTTACAAAAACCACTGCAGAACTGAAGCTAAGCATACCAACCAGTGATGGTGAATGTTTCACCACCAAAACCAACAACCAAGAAGAGGGGTTTTGCCCTTAACCAGCAAAAAAGTTGGCAGATTCTGTGGGGGTTATATTGCGGTAGGGATGAATCCACCATTTTCTGACTATATAACTATTGACTAATGTAACCAATGGGTAGACCGATTATTTCACGATGAAAAACACTTATTTGGGTGCTTTAGAGAGTAGGGTTTTCAAACCTATATTTCTAAACTTGTCATATTTTGATGCTCTCAACCCTCCATTCCTGCTATTAACTTGTCACATCCTGGGCTGACTCACCTAGACCTATCTATCTCCTTTGTTACAACCCCAGCGGGCCAACCTATTCCTTCGAGTGGCCTATCTATAGCACCTACTATACAAAAGGCCCTACCTATATGCTTCAGCCTCCCCTATAGATGGTAGAGAACGCTTTGTTGGTTCCCAAAACCCCAGATTGGAATCCTACGAGTCTTGTCAACTCGATGTTGGGATATCCAACCGGTTATGGCCAACTTGATGAAACTTAACGTTGTAATCCGAGTTCCCTGAGCTTAGTTCCTTGAGCTTCTAGCTCTGCAAGGCCAAGGTGGGTATATTTGATCCTGAACAAATCACTCAAGTCTAAGATACTTATAGCAGATCGATTAGAATGCGAATGAAAGTTTCCCAAATGGCAAGGAATATAGTAAACTTTTAAACTTGCAAATTATGAATTGAGAATAATAAATGAATATTATCAAATGAATATATTAATTCTTCAAAGGAAAGATATGAAATAATTGCCAGCATATGGATTATGAATTATGAATAATATAAAGACTAGTGCCGAAATTAAAAGGGCGATAGAATTAGTATTATAAGTTTAAAACATACAACTTTATAAAGTTCTATTCACATCAACTATAAATAATTTAATAATCAAGATGCGATAGATCAAATATATGGACACAATTTTAAAATAGTCTGGAATGTATTTTAACTCCTGTTGTTGGGAGACAAACCAGACATAGATATAGAAACAATTAAATATTTCATTATATCTATGATGATCGATTTTAAAATGCTATAATTGATCTCATCCACTTATCAATCATAAAAATTTATTATAGAATTTAAAAATAATTATAAAGGACGAAACTCTATAATATTTCCAACTTTAAAGCTTAAAATAAATATTTATGCTTACAAAATATGCCGGAAACATAAGTGCACTAGAGACAGTCCTTACGGATGATCCAGCCAATGTAGTTTGACTCTAGAATCGCATAAAAATTTATTCAATAATCCAACATCCATGAGCTTAGTTCAAAAATTCCATTTCTTTACCAATGAGAAAATAATATGTCAATAGTGTGTATGGTATAAACTATAAAGTATGCAAACTTTTTGAGGAATATGTATGAATTGTCCCTTGTATGAATTGTCCCTTGTATTTATATGTATGAATATTACATTTTGTATTTATAAATGACGAAAAGTTCTCATAACCGATTCTGAAGCATCACATCGCTTCAGGCTTCTTAATCTAACTACATGTTTGTAGTTTACATCATGACTACTTCAGCATGTAATTGGAAATGGGAACAGTTTTGTCTCACTCTCTTTTGAGGTTACACTTAGTTGTTGTTTAGATAAAAAATAACGAGTCAGGCTAACTATTTCTCATCGTTATCCAACTTTAGGAGATAGAATCTCTATGTCAAAGCCACACTGCTTCCTTGCTGTCATGCACCCACAAACCTGTGACAAGTATAGGATGTTATTAGATTTAAACTATTAATAATGAATGATAATAAACAACATAATTTCCCCACTAAGGAAGCCTTGTGAAAGATAGGCATTGAAATCTCCATTATCGTGTGTGTGATCCCATGGAATCACAGATCCATGTATATGCCAGAAACTCTTGAAAGTGCCTTGATTCTCCTCATCAATAATTCTTGGACCTGCGATAAGAATGGAGCACCTTCATGTGATTGAGATGGTATTAGAGCCAAACTCCTTTGTTGATTTGAAGCGGCGATGACAATAATATAAGTTCATAGTGCTAGTAACACATGCACAAAAAGAATACCGTCTTGCAATTTTTCCACAACTTCAAACATCATATTGTTCAATCTTTCTTTCCATATTGTTATGATTCTTGTATATATCACAGCATCTATATACCTGGCAATCACATTTCAATGCTCTTTCCAACACTTGCAGCAATGAAACTATGGCCATTGTGTAAGGTATTTGTGCTCTGGACATCTCAGATGTTTGCTGCTTTTGATTTCAACATCATCAAAATTTCTTTACTCAGCGTATACACTGTTATTTGTCTTTTCCTTGTTGAGATTCCATTTTGAAAGAAATTCTCATCCCAAATAGTAGATATGCTGGAAACACCATCAGTTTCAGTTTCTCATCTCTACTTGGTTGAAGGTGTAGCATGCTCATGCAAACAAATTCTCAGACCTTTGAACACTTAATTTGGTGAAGAATTTTGACATTTCTTCCACATCTATGTTTGGGGCATATTGATAATGTTTTTTCTTTCTCTTGTGGTAGCCTTAAGTTTAATTTGAGATACTGATAGGCCTAGTGGCTCTGCAATCAAACTGTTGGATCTGGAACCATTTTACTTCCTGCACTTTGAAACAATTCTGAACAATTTTTACATATGAATGTTTCTTCAATCTTTGAGACATCAGCAGCATCTTTCACCACTGAACATTCTTAGGTCATAATGAATAAGACCGAGATTATGTAGTAGGTGATACTTGTTAGCAAGACCATGCTTGTTTACTAACTTTAGAAGTTTGTCTTCTTCAAAATACTGATTGAAATATTCTTTGCCACTGCAGAGCCAAGATTTTCAACCATAAAATAGCACCTAGCAATCATAGCATTCAGAATTATGTGATAGTTTTTAACTCCCTTACAGGTAGTTCCCTTTTTTATTCTACAAGATCTAAAGAGCAAATGTTTCAAACTGGCCTTGCTGTGCCGCGATCTGCTGAATCAATTGTCTCAAAGATGCAGCCTTTTTGTTCCTCTAGCCATTCCTCTTCATCCTCTCCTATATTGCAGCTTTGATGCCCTTTATGCCTGTTGGAAACCACCAAACAGTTCTGAGTTTACAACTCCAGATCTGAGGTGTTATGAACTTATAGAGGGTCTGTTTTTACTTTCAGATTGATTGTATTTGCATTTTGAAGAATTAGACTTGATTCTTTGTGCCAAAATCAGGACTTGTGTTTATGTTTGAGCAAATAATATGCTCATTGCCATGAATGAAGTATGCATGTTAATTGGTCACCTTTACATGAGCTGGGCATAAATTTTAACTGAACTGGATGCGTGCCAAAGCATAGGGTGGAAATAAAGTGCAGATAAGGTGTCAGTAAGAAAGGCAAAGTGGAAATCATATGTGTGAATAAGGAAAAGGCACAAGGAGGCATGATCGAATTTCAAGGCTAAGAGGACACATGCAATGTGTTGGTAAGAATAATACTTGTTGAAACATGGAGAAGATTCGTCATGATTGGCAAATTTTTATGTAATCTGGAGAAATAACTACAAAGGAATTACTGTGTGTGATTATCATTAGTGAATTCAAAGAAGTTGGTAAATCTCAGCATCATCACGGGCTATCTAAGATTGTGGATTTAGTAAGATTTTCACAAGCAGGTGGCTCCTAAAATATAGTTTATTTTTTGATTTAGCAATGGGTACAACTAGTAATGTTTCACAAATGGAGGCTCCAAAATTTTGCAAAAATTTGAGCTCCATCACGCTCATTCCAGCAGCATCACCTTAGATTGTCAAATCTAGTGCACACAAATGAGAGCTCAAACTTGTATTTACAAGAAGGGGGAAGAATTAGCACAACATACATTTGAATTTGAATCCACTCCCCTCTAATATTAGTCTTAAAACAATATAATATTAACCTTTCATGGCATCTCTTTTGAGCTGACAAAAAAAACTCTTCAATTGTGAAAGTCCATCTCCCATCTTTGCATCACCTTTATTTGAGATATAATTATTTTTTAAAAACTTCATTCACCTCTTAGTCTTGGTGTGACTATTTGAGGTCTAGAAAACATTTAAATCGACCTTCCATAGGCACAGGAATAGGGTTGTATACCTTCAGAGGTAATAGGTACTAATGAATAAAGACAAAACAAGATTTTGAACACTGAAATTGTAAAAGAACTCAGAAGCGACTTATGTATTCATTAATCATTGAATGCAAGATTACATTTCCAATGCACAACATATCCTTTCAGATAAATAGGATTCATACTTATAGTACCCAAGGGGGTGTGAGGTGAACCATTGCACCCATATAACTTCACTTAGTTACACCAAACCATCTCACTACCCAATTTCCTGATGACATCATCTCCCCCAAAAAGAAAGTTGTCTCCGAACAACAAGATACAAAATGTCTGAAATAGAAAACACAGAGTAAGGATGATGTTTTACATTCATACATCAAAGAAAAGAATTAAGATAAAGTAGAGGTGGCGTCATTGGAACTAAGCTGGAGGGCTCAGCCTCGTTCGAAGCTAGTACACCTACTGTCTACAGACATGCAAATCTGCTCGTAGCTTTGAGTTCTCCTCCACTGCCCCTTTCAACACAACAACATGTTTTACTTCAGCCTCCTGCTCACATGATACTTAGGCCTCCGCTTACCATGCCTTTGTGACAGACTTCTTTTGTGCAAGCTCAACCAACTGTGTCTCTGTTGCAATCTTATCTTGTGTGGCTGCATCTAATTGAGCCTTCAATGCCTCCCATTCCTTTGCCCAATCTTCACGTTCCTTCGTCCATTTTGCCTACTGGATGGTAAGCTGGGTAGCAATCTCCTCCCGAGATCTCTCTACAACTAACCTATCTACCTCTGCACGCCGTTGAGCATAGTAAGTGTCCTTATACACTTGTACTATCTCATACGTTGTCCTCTCAATGCGGCTTCTCGTTCCCACCAAATCCTCCTCAACTGTCCATCCTGCCATCATCTCTGGCATCTCAATTGTGGGCCATCCTTGTGCTTCGAAGAAAGTATGAAATGTTGAGGGGCATCCTGTCTGCATATACGCCTAAACCTTCTTCAACTCCCTTGTCTTAGACTGCACCCTGGCTACAATCTGTCAGCCTTGTTCAAGCACATCAGTAAGATTATCAATATATGAGAAAACTTCTATATCATCTGACTTGTATGAGGTCTCCTCTACTTGCTCTGACTCCTCTGCGGTTTGTATCATAGCTTCTCTAGAGGGACATCCTCTGGCTACATTGTGTGTTACAACTGCCTTCTCTTTCCCTTCTTTCATATCACCCAATGTCAGAACGACTACCTCTTCTGGTTAGTACTGTCCATCGCCATCACCCGGGGATGGGAACCCTCCTGCATGGGAGACTGAATAGAGGGGCCAAATGTCATAGGGGTGAGTTGAAATTGTTGCCTCAAGTATTCGCTAGCATGGCTCATTACCTGACATAGCTCGGCAGAATGCTCTCCAATCAGGGCAGCTAAGTGTGCATTATCAATGGTCACGATGACATCAGGGTCAATTCGCTCAAGTTGGATTTGCGGTTCATGTGATGTGGTGCCTTTGATTTTGGATCTCCATCTCTTGTGTAACATATGTAGATGCTCCTCCTACCAACACTATGCCATCTAAAACTACATCCGCCTGAATTGTAGGCATCTGACCCTCCTGCTCTAGAACTACCACCACAACTTCTCCAATAGTCTCCGTCTTTGTTGTCACTGGGGGAACTGTCTCGATTGTCAACATCATCTCAGCCTTGGCTACTATGGAAACTCTCTCCGTGATTATAGTTGGTGGTGTCATACTCAGTGGTGCTCGATTTTGGCCAAACGTAGGGATGGGAAGTGTGCTCGTAGTAGGCACCAAGTGTGTTGAAGAAGATAACATAGAGGGTACAAATAATGATCGAGGCACCGACACGGTCTTTGTCTCCTCCTCAGGCTAGGTGTTGTCCTCCTTTGAGGCACTCTCACTCTTTGTGGTATCCTATCGTCCACTATCGGTGTCTTCATTTCTATCTTGTTTAACCCTCTTCCGATCAGTCAACTTTTGACCTCCTGGGGTATCCAAATGCCTCCATCTAATAATGGAGGGCTCACCAAGTGTCAACGGTCCCCCTATAATCTCCTTGGGCAACTTATTGTTCGGTATCTGGCTTACTATAGCATCAAGAAGCAAGCCAATAACATAATCAAGCTCTAGACAAGTGAATGGGTCTCGCCCATTGTCATATCGTTTAAAAAGGGTGCGGACCAAATCCAAATTTGTGTCGATTTTCAGTGCTTGAACGTGGTCACTATAAAAGATCCCTTTTCGATCTCGTTCATAGACACAATACTGGAAGAGGTGGCCAGACACAAAATGTATTCATTTATGGATGGTTTTTTTTGGTTATAACTAGATTTTGATTGCAGAGGTCAAATTGAAAACGACATTCATAGTAGAAGATGGAGTCAATGCGTATAACCAGATGCCCTTTGGACCATGTAACATGCCAACAACCTTCTAGAGAATAATTCTCCATATCTTTGATAAAATGTCCATGGGGAACTTCTGAGCATTCCTGGGCGATTGGTCTATTTTTAGCAAGCAAGACACATACTTAGTGGCACTAGGGAAGTGTATGGAAAGGTGTCGGTGGGTTAGGCCAATGCTTAACCAGAAGAAGTGCAAATTAATGGTCCCCTAGGGTAAGTTATTGGGGCACATAATGTGTAAGACGAGACTAAGACCAATCTAGATATGTTACGTGTGATAGTTGAGATGGAGGCTTCAACCGAAGTGAGTAGAGTCAAATCGTTCCTTGGGCATATTGGCTATTATAGGTGATTCATAAAGAATTTCACCCAAGTTTCCTTTCCTCTCGATAGATTGACAAGAAAAGGGGAACCCTATGTTTGGGGTACAGAGCAGGAGACTTATTTTAAAGAGTTAAAGACCCAATTGCTAGGGGCAGCGATCCTGGCATACACAATGCCTAAACTGGGATAAAGAATTTTACATACATATAGATGTGTCAAAATTCGCAATAGGTGCAAATCTTGCACAAATAGGTGATCATGTCTTGGATCATCTTGTCTATTTTGCAAGCCGACTGTTGTACAGGGCCAAGAAAAATTACAACATAACAGAGCGGGAAGCCCTAGGGATGGTATATGTAGTTTAAAAGTTCGCACACTATCTGTTGGTCATACCGCACATTCTATGTGGACCACCAAGCATTAATATGCCTGGTGAACAAACCTATTATACAAGGCCGGGTAAGCAAATGGTTGGTACTGTTATAGGAGTTTACTTTCACCATTGTCGTAAGACCAGGGAAGAGCCATGTTATCGCAGACCAACTTTCTTGAATCAAGTTAGGGGAGCCATGCGAAGTTATCAATGATGAATTTCTTGATGTACATCTATTTCATATTGCCATCCTTCTGGAGTGGTATAAAAGTATTGGGGAATAGTTGTCGACTTCACAGTTTTTGAGAGAGATGTTGCTAGGAGAGCAACAAAAGCTTGTGCTGAAAAGAACATTTCAATTGATCAATGGAATCCTATATAAAATGTGCCCATACCAGGTATTACGAAGGAGCATAATGGAAGAGGAGGTGCACAGTGTCTTGCGAGAAGCACATGAAGGTCTGGTAGGATGATATATGGGACTAGTTATGATGACACAAAAAGTCCTAGTAGGACTATGGTGGCCTACACTATACAATGATGCTAGGGAATGGGTAATGAACTGCGACACTTGTGAGCGAGCTGGAAAACCTTGAAATGAGATTTATGCCACTAAATCTCTCACAAGCCCGATACCTGTTTAAATGATGGGGCTTGGACTTTGTTGGACCACTCAAGGTGAGCAAGACTTGGAGATGTCAATATGTGGTGGGAGCAACAGAGTACCTCACCAAATGGGTGGATGCACGGGTATTACCAAACAACTTGGCCATAAGTACACCAAAGTTTATTTACGAGTAAATCATCACATGGTATGACATCCCTATCCAATTGATTAGTGATTGGGGAGGTCGCTTTGCCAATCATGTCATTCGAGTGCTTACAACCGAGTTTAATATCTTTCACTCCCTCTTGAGTCTGTACTACCCGAGAACTAATGGCTAGGTGGGGCCAACAAATAAGATCCTTGTATCTATGATTTACAAGTCATGTACGGTAGAGAAGGTCGATTAGGAGAAGTTGCTGTCAGCATTATGGGCCTACTGCATGATGTACAAGGTGACAACCGTACATATGCCATTCCAATTGATGTTCAGGCAAGAAGCTATGGTACCGACAAATTTTATGGTCCCGAGTCTCCAAATAGCAATTGAGAATAGACTTGGTTATATGGAGAGCCTTTGGGAAAGTTTATAGAGATTGAACAAGTTGGATGAGCAAAGACTGATGGCGCGATGGGAAGCAAAAGTGGCACAAACTTGCCGTAAAGCATGGCACAATAAACATTTGAAGTGGAGAAGGTTTTAATTGGGATGGTGCTTAGGTATAATGGCCGCAACGAAATTAAGCTTGGTAAGTTCAAAGTGAAATGGTTGGGACCATATAGAATAAGGGAAGTTGGTGATAATGAGTCGATCAAGTTGTGGACTCTCGATGGATGAGAGATTGTAGACCTAGTTAATGGTTCAAAGCTGAAGATTTACCATCATCGACACGAAGACCCTAGTAGGGCGAATGCCTTAGACTTAGGACTAGAAAAACATAAAAATAAATAAATAATAATAATAAAAATAGAATAAAATAAAGTTGCAAGTAAATGAATGAAGGCCGTACGACATGTATGGGAAACATCGTACGACAATCCTGGGAAAACACACGCAAAACCACTGTACGGTAGCAATGGAGAAGTCAACTTAAACTGTTGTACAATCGTCGAAACAGAGAGGAAAGTTATAACATGCAAAGCAACACCATACGATATGAGTGGGAAAGTGAATCCACTTTATTGTCGGTGCGGTATCGTATGACATATAATAAAAGATTACCATGCCATAGAAAGTGCCATGAGAGGACATAAATGTTTATCATACGCCGGTAGAGAAGGAACATAAGTGGTCGTACGACAATTTTGAAGCAATAGGAAGTGCAACCATTATACGACATACTGGGAAGACAAATAAAGGCATTGTGCGGCTGCTAAGGGGAAGAGGAAAGCATTATGGTCCATAATAACACCGTACGACAATCCCATAAGACAATCATAATATCACATGGTGCGCTAAGGGAAACAATAACATACAAATGTATGGCACCACAAAATGCTAAAGGCAACCATACCATATTGTATGGTCACGAGGGAATCGAGTGGGTGTGGTGTACGATCATATGGATTTTTGCATCGCACTAAGACATTTTGTATGGTGATGCACATAAGGTTTGGATGCATGAAAGGAAGAAGTCAGTTCATATTCTAACTAATAGAGGTAATACTGACACAACATAGAGGCACGCATGCACAGGTTCCCTTACGATAATTATTCACCCACAGTGGCTACCATTGTCCCATGGTTCGCAATTGTATTTCGAGCGAATTGGAGTTGTACGAGGTGAGAAGAGAGGCAAGAGAGGATAGGAATTCGATCCAAATGTTGGAGAAGGAAAGAAAGCCCTAATCGTTTTTTCCATCCTATACAATAGAAAGCAAAAACTGTTATGGAGTCTGTTGGCAAGAGGCGTTAAAAAGTACAGTTGTAGGCGGGCGATTCAGGGAGCCAAAGTATGAATTCAATTAAGCACACTCAAACTTTGTCCTCCGTTGTGAGAGTTGTAGGAGGAAAGAAACAAAAAGTGAAACCAAAGATGGCATCAACAAATGCTTCAAAAGATCTTGTGACGGCTCAAATAGTCACTTTTGAAGGTCTAAACGACCTTGATTGCAGGAAGTGGTGGTTTGATTGTCTCGACACTCCGGATAATTGGTTGATCAAAGATCACTTGCGAAGAGCTCACATTCATTGGGTGATATAGATGTCAATCTTCTGCATCAAAGAATTCGAAGACTCCTTAAGGAAGATGATAGAG
Source organism: Cupressus sempervirens (assembly GCA_028749045.1). NCBI lineage: Eukaryota > Viridiplantae > Streptophyta > Pinopsida > Cupressales > Cupressaceae > Cupressus > Cupressus sempervirens. The sequence continues at coordinate 462,820,288 of CM053793.1, forward strand.
GCATTTGGCACAGTTTCTAGACGAAGCTCAGTTACATATCTACACCATAGGGTAGTAATCTCCTTCACCCTAGTAGAGTTTTGTAGGGTATTCAAGTTGCCAAAGAAGGGACATAAGATCAAGTTAAAGCCTCAGAAGATGCCACAAGAGAAAAAGGATTTTTATATTAACATGATTTTCGGGAGGATCTTACAAATGCAGAGAAGGTGTCTCTTTGTATCTCGTCATACCACAGAGTGCTTAAGAAAAATTTTACTGTGAGGGGCATTGGAGGTGTTTGATGGATCTAGTCAAAAGTTGATTGATAGGCTCTAGCCGTGCCTTTGACATCCCTTTTCCATAGGATAACCCTCATGAACAATTTGATGACAAGTAGGATATATGATTGGGCTGCATTGCTGGCCGAGAGCATGTATGAGTTTATGATGCTCCAACATTGTTACATCCCAAATTTTGACCTAATTTTAAATTTATTCATAGCTGTTAGACTGAACGGATTTTTCTTTCATAATCATGTTAAGTAGATAGTTATTTATATCTGTTTTATCAACTATTTAATGAAGATGGTTGTTATCCATTATTTGTCATGTGATGTATAGTAGTTGCTTGATTTTGGAATTATGGTTAATAATTAAATTCTTTAAATGTTAATATGAAAATTAATATGGAACTTGTTATTATTGTGGAAATATTGCACGGGTGATTGCAAGAGAAGATGGAGGGGGAAGCATTGCTAAATGTGATCAACGGAATGAGATACTAGCTTAGTCCAATCATCAGGTTGACAGGTATGACCTTAAATTACCTGTTAAGGACCTAGCGACATGAACTTAAGGATACAATTGAAGGACCCGCATGAGCTATTAAGTAAACATTTTAAAACATAAAATAATTTAATTAAAATATAATATGTACCTCAAAGGATTTTGATTGATCTTTCCACCACATAATTATAAAAAATACCTATGTACGTACACAGATATAAGAATAAAGTGACACCATAATATTATTATTTCTATTATAATAGTATGATGTCACCTCATAATTATATCTACGTGCATGGAGATAGATATAAACCATAATTATTTTCGATTAATAACCTTTAAATCTTTTTTCATCTTTATTTCATTCTTTTTGCTAGAAAATCGAATGACACATGGCATATTTAATTGGCGTCCAAGAGCCAAGACTCTTTTTCTTATGTTACGGCTTCTTGGAAGCCAAAGAGTCATTTAACCTTTAATATTATCATGAGGTCGAGAGAGACAGAGGATATACAAATCATATTTCCAATTTCCTTTCTCATTTCTGACTTCCATCTACCACCCGATACCTCTGCTAATACCATCCGAAATCTTTGCATCTATAACATTGCCAATCTTTTTTCTGCCTTGTATTAATCTTCTTGCTGAAGACGTGATATATTTTACATTGGATTTTTCGCCTGAAGATCATTTCAAGGAAGAGTTGAATCATAGTGTCTAGCTAGACTCCTATCTTTCGAGATTATATCAAGTTATGTGGTCAATCATGTTCCAAGCATTGCAATATATTTCTTTATTAGTTGTTACTGAAATTCGATTACCATAGCAATAAATTGTAGTTATATTCATCATAAGTATCATTGGTTAGTTCCTCTTTAAGAAAGAGTTATTTATGATGTTATGAAATCATGATTTAAATGTCACTGGAAATCATAATCAAATGATATTTCTACGAGTCTTAAAGAACATATTCTTTCAAATCACATATTGTGATAAGTTGGAAACATATAATGTTCATGAATTAGTTGAGAATCAATGGATAGAGCCGATTGCTCTAAGATTCTGAGCACCTAGGACTCAACGACTATATAGCCATGGAAAGGGTAAAGAGGTGAGATGGAATCTGCAATGACATTGAAATAAAGTCAGATATGATACAATAAATCTAAATAATTTTATTTAATAGCTAATGCTTGTCCATATTGTTGTTCCCTTGTCAAGTCAATCTGTGGTAATCAGGTCATTGAACCCATCAGAAAACCTTGGCCAAGGTCATAAAATACATGTTTGCCATCTATGATTACTAGATGTCAATGGAGCTAGTTATTCAAACATGTCCGTATATAACTATGCAGACATTCTAAACACCATAATGCTCAGGTGGTTGGACTAAAAGTATCCCAAGCTTGATCTTGGGGTAGGGAGGGCCTTTCTAATTCAATAGATTGTGTGGGGATAAGTATGGTTCGAGGTTGGGAGGTTAAGCCTAAGTCAATGCTTATTCTTTTACCGAAAGTCGAGGCTTGCACAACCAACTAAAGACTCACTGGATATTACTTGTATGTTCTTTTCATGTTAAGCATTTACATTACTTGTATGTAGGGAAAGATAGTAAATCGTTATTCCAATTATTTTAGTTGATCGTTGTTACCGTTATTTTCAGTTAATCGTTATTATAGTTATTATAGTTGATCATTGATATAGTTATTTCAGTTAATCATTAATATAGTTATTTCAGTTGATCAATTGTTATAGTTATTTTTAGTTAATCGTTATTCCAGTTATTATAGTTGATCATTGATACAGTTATTCTAGTTAATCGTTTTTATAACTATTTTAGTTAATCGTTGGTAGTTAAAAACAATTAATGGCCTATGAAAAGGAATTCAGTTGGGGAAACTCATTATCAATTGTCTTTATTTTGCTATGAAAAACCGTTTATTACAAACGTAAAATGTTTTACATGTTGCATTATGCTATCAGCTTGCTTCTTGATGTTATAGTGAGCCAGATATCAAATGATAAGCTGCCCAAGGAGATTAGAGGGGGACTTTTGGCACCTGGTGAGCCCTCCATTATGAGATGGAGGCATTTGGATACCCCGGGCGGCTAGAAGTTGAATGGTTAGAAGAGGGTTAACAAGATACACATGGAGACAGATAGTGGACGACACAGTACCACAGAGAGTGAGTGTCGCGGAGGAGGATAGCACCCAGCCTGAGGAGGAGACAAAGATCGTGTCAACACCTTGATCATTATTTGCATCCTCTGTGTTATCTTCTTTGACACAGTTGGTGCCTACTACGAGCACACTTACCATCTCTACGTTTTGCTAGAGTCGAGCACCAGTGATTATGACACCACTAGCTATAACCACAGAGAGTGTTTCCATAGTAGCTGAGGTTGAGATGACGGTAACAATGGAGACAGTTCCCCCAGTGGCAATAGAGACAGTTCCCCTAATGACAACAGAGACATAGACTATTGGAGAAGAAGCTGTGGTGGTATTTCTCGAGCAGGAGAGTGAGATGCCTATAGGTTAGGTGGATGTAGTTTTAGATGACATAGTGCCGGTAAGAGGAGCATCTCTAGATGTTGCTCAGGAGATAGAGATCCAAGAGATTGAAGGAAGCACATCGTTGGAGCCATAGATCCGACTTGAGGGGATTGACCCTAATGTCATGGTGACCATTGATGATGCACTCTTAGAAGCCTCGATTGGAGAGCATTTCGCCGAGTTGAATTAGGTAATGAGTCATGCTAGCAAATACCCGAGGCAACGGTTTTAGCTCACCCCTATGACATTTGGACCCTCTATTCAGTCTCCCATGGGGGAGGGTTCCCATCCGCAGGAGATGACAGTGGATAGTATTGCATGAGAGAGGTAGTCGTACTAACATTGGGTGATATGGAAGAAGGGAAGGAGAAGGTAGCTGTGGCAGACAATGTAGCCGGATGATGTCCCTCTAGAGAAGCTATGATACAGACCGTAGAGGAGCTAGAGCATGTAGAGGAGACCTCATACAACTCAAATGATATAGAAGTTTTCTTGTATATTGATTCTCTTATTGATGTGGTCGAGCAAGGTTGACAGATTGCAGCCAAGGCGCACTCTAAGACAAGGGAGTTGAAGAAGTTTTAGGCATATATGCGGACAAGATGATCCTCAAACTTTTCGTACTTGCTTTGAAGCACGAGGTTGGCCCACGATTGAGACGCCAGAGATGATGGCGGAATAGACTGTTGAGGAGGATTCGGAGGGAGCTAGGAGTTGCATTGAGAGGATCAACACGAGATATTGCTAGTGTATAAGGACACTTACTATGCTCAGCAATGTGCAGAAGCATATAGGATAGTTGTAGAGAGATTTTTTGAGGAGATTGCTACCCGAGAGATCTCAGGAGGAGATTGCTACCCAGCTCACGACCTAGCAGTCAGAATGACAAAGGAATTAAAGATTGGGCAAAGGAATAGGACGCATTGAAGGCTTAGTTGTATGCAGCCACACAGGATAAGATTGTGGCAGAGGCACAGTTTGCTGAGCTCACATAGGCGAAGTCTATCACAGAGGCACGATTAGCAAAAGCCTGAGTATCATGTGAGCAGAAAGAAGCTGAAGTAAAAGATGTTATGTTGAAAGGGGCAGTGGAGGAGAATTCAAAGCTACAAGCAGATTTGCACGTCCGCACACAACAGGTGTACCAGCTTCAAATGAGTTTGAACCCTCCAGCTTAGTTCCAAGGACGCCACCTCTACTTTATCTTAATTCTTTTCTTTGATGTATGAATGTAAAACATCATCCCTATTTTGTGTTTTTTGTTCGGGACATTTTGAATCTTGCCATTCGGAGAGGACTTTCTTTGTGGGGGGGATGATGTTATCGGGAAATTGGGTTGTTAGATAATTTTGCATAACCGAGGGAAGCTATCTAGGTGGGATGGTTTGCCTCGCACCCCTTCGGATACTATATATATGAATCCTCTTTATCTGAAAGGATATGTTGTGCATTGGAAATGTAATCTTGCATTCAATGATCAATGAATACATAAGTTGCTTTTGAGCTCTTTTACAATTCCTATGTTCAATCTTGTTTTGTCTTTATGCATTAGTAGCTATTACCTCAGAGGGTAAACAAGGGGAACACTTTATCCTTTCACTTAAGTCATATTGACTTTATAAAAAGTACTCAAGTGAAATAAAGAAAACATTATTCTAATTTTTGCCAACCTGAAAACTCACCAAGTGATTAAAACTGAAAATCATTTTGCTCTGAACTGGGAGGAGACAAAAACCAAGAACAAATGCTAAAATTAGTACTTACTAAAATAGCCATATGCTAAAAATAGAAACTACGCTGGAAATACTGAAAACATTTGCTAGAGCTGTCCACAGGGCGTTGATTCCCTTAACTACATCCACTTACCCTATGTGAACTCTGGAATAGGCTAGTGAATATCTCAATATGACTAGATGCAAGAAGGGGACATCACAGTTGGATTTTTCTTTCTGCCGTATAGAAAATGGTAATTGCAAAGAAATGAATTAAACTATAATCTAATCTAATATAAAATAAATCTAATATATATCTAACTAATCAATATCTGAAAGCTTACAAGCAAATTTTGGAATTCCAAACATTTGCTAGAGCTGTCCACAGGGCATTGAGTCCCCTAACTACATCTACTTAGCCTATGGGAACTGAGGAGTAGGCTAATGAAAATTGATTAGACGCAAGAAGGGGACATCACAGTTGAAAATAATTTTCTGCTGTTTTGGAAATGGCAAGAAGGGGACATCACAGTTGAAAATAATTTTCTGCTGTTTTGGAAATGGTAATTGCAAAGAAATATATTAATTTATCATCTACTTCAATAAAAAATAAAAGTTAAGTAATATATATCTAACAACTAACCAAAATCTGAAGCTTACAAGCAAATGTTGGAATTCCAAAGCCTATTCAAATTACCATACTCTACTCTGAACTATTGCAACAAAAAAACTATTCTAAAACAAAGTAAATGAAAACCTCCCACTTGGGATTTGATACTATGCAAGATATGATGTTGATAGTTGTTGGTGAAATTTTCCTTAGGGAGCTAGATTGATATATATCTGTCTCCCTATGCATTCTCTTCTCTGATGGAATCAAAGCGTAAAATATGGTATACCTAATATAGTTAAGGGACAGTGCAAATGAAAGCTGCGCTTAAGACAGAGGGCCTAGAAAAAGTATAGAATGTAAACTGACAGATTTGATTGATTTAAGTATTTTTGGAGGCTATATAACTGTGCTAGATAAGCTAATGTTCTAGAAGACTACCAGAACTTAGAATTGTTGTATGGCTTCACAAAATAGACTATATCTGCTGCTGTTCACCAATTTTGGACTGCAAAAACAATTTCTTTTCTGAAGAAATACCAAAATACCCTTCTAAAATATCTTGCCAAGCTATAAATATAACGTGATCCATAATTAGCTATGGTAATTAAGACTTTTCCTATTCTGAGTGCATCCAAAAGCAAATTGAATTAGAGTTTTGGAGCCAAATTTAGTTGAAAAATGGTGCATGCAAAAGAACCATGTTAGCAAAAATAAAAGGCAAGATTTCTGGTTTTGCCAATGAAATAATCACCAGGGCAATTGCAGAACAGCTTGGGTGGTTCTTTAACCAACAAAAGGGCCACTTGCCAATAATCAATTATCAAACAGAAAACAAGTTTTGCTATTATTACCTCTATATTTTTTAATAAATTATTCAACATTTTCACCACACTGTAGCTGTATTCTCATTGATAAAATCTGCTGGATTACATCCAATGGATAATAACATGCTCTTTTTCTGAAATAGCATGTAAGCTACACACAAATAACCCACTACAACATGCAAATAATATAGAAACAATTCCCTATTTCTTATCTGATATTTTCTGTTGATCCAATCCACAAATCAACTTGGCAAAAGAAAAGATAACACTATCACATGCCTCAATTTGTAGCACAACAGAGGGCCCAAATGTTTACAGCCATGATTTGTCTTTCTCAGAATAACAAATTCAATTCAAGATTACACCACAATATTTGTGTCCCACTTTGGTCATCATAGCATTCTCTTAAAAGTCAACTTGCAACTCCTCAGAATGATTCGTTATAAAATCTGAATTGATTAAATGGAGTGTCATAACATCAATAGAAATCCTTGCTCCACATCTTGAGATGCTAAAATTAAATAATGTAAACAATAATGTATTATTGGGGCTATTTTCCAAATCAGGCCCTGCCCCCACCTGCATACTTTAAAATAATTTTTGAGCCTAAAAAGAAAGAAGGAACGGACTCATGGGTCCACACACAGTGAATTAATGATAAAGGGACATCAGATTTTCAGAGGCGACAAAGCATGTATGCTTGGCAAATGTTCAATAAACTCACATTATAAGGTATGTCACATCCCTCTTGATTACTCGTACTTTTGATGCTTTGGTTATGATGATGCCCTAAATGGTATTTGGTTTCCATAAAATAATGATCTTCTATTGAACTGATGCCCTGTTGGAAACAGTCATTTTGATTCAAAATGATGCCCTAGATGCTTAGTTGCCGATTCGGGCTTAGTTGCCGATTCGGGTTTGGGGCCGGATTTAGGTTCAAGATTCCAATAAGTGGAATTCGTGATTTTTCCCCCCTTTATGATTTGTAAGGACGTGTGTGTGTGTTTGTGTATGGATTTGTGTGTACTTATTCCAAGTCTGGCCTCCAGGTCCTTGGGGATTCATGTGGATTCACAATGGATTTGTTCTGCATTCTGCCGGGTCTACGTGGATTCGTACATGGTTTGGTTTGACCTCGTGGGTTCATCCGAATTGGTAGACAAATCCACTGCGGGTTCGTCCGGATTTGTGGATGAATCCATAGGGTCAAATCCAAGCCTTGTGTGAATCTGGACCCAGTACAGACTTGGATCCGGTTCGAGTCCCGAATGCACGAATCCGGTAACTAAGCCTAGATGGTAACTGCTTTTATCTCCTATTTTCATGGTGCATTAGGTCAAATATTACATGTGGAATGACAAGATGATTTCATTCTTATCAGAAAGTAATGTAATTGTTTATGTTGTACTTATGCTTACATAACAATGTTGTAACATCTTTATTTCAGACTGACTACTCTTGTTCTAGACAAATGGATGTAAGAACTCCTCGATCCCCTAGAAAAGGGGGGTGCAATATGGTTACAATCTATGGCTGTGCCTGGATTACTAACTACTGACTAGAATTGGACTAGTGCAATCTAGATGGCATAGGTCTCTATTAGGACTTGGAGGAGGGGGGGATGTCTATTGATATCTCTTAGTCGTTTTGATGATAGTCTTGGAATTGTATAGATTTAGTGTCTCCGACTTGCACCATGTTCGACCATCCTTTGTTCAGTACTCTAGGTGTTAAGTGCCAACCTTTCATTAGAATATTTTGTTAAATCTTACCAAATGATTATAGATAGATAGATATATAGATATTTGTAGTGTGTGTATACATATATACCATGTATAAAACTATGTACAATGGTACATAATTATATCTATGGTACATAATTTTATACATTGTATATATACACATATATATATGGACAAGATACCATGGTACATAATTAACTACATATATGTAAATGCATATTTCTATGTTTTAGATTAAGGTAAAAACAAGTTTTGAAGGGACCTGAAACCCCTAACAACAGTAAAAAAGATGTTCAAACATAGCATAACCAGGAAACAAGATCCCAAGACCAAAAAACAGACACAAAATCAGGTTTTACAGGGACCTGAAACGACAGAATGTAACCAGAAAACGCAACCAGGTTTTACAAGGACCTCGAACCTACAAGTTTTACAAAGCTATCAAAAAGAAAACTAAAACCAAAAACAGAAAAAACCAGACCACTACTGCAGCTCCTTGATCATCTTTGCAGCCTCCTTCCCCACTTCAGCTGTACTAAGAGTGGTATCAGCAGGGGAAAAGCCACTACCAGCAGTAACTTCAGCAGCCTTCTTCCGTGAGCTCAATCTGGTCCTTTTACTTGGTCCTCCAGGAGACATAATATCCTCATTAGTCTTCTTCCCCAAACTTGCCGCAGCTGCACACAAACTAGAAGTCATTTGTTCTATATTATTGCGACTTTCCTTGATCATATGCCGAAGACCTTGTTCATATTCCTTCAATTTTTTAGGTATATTTCCCACTTGGGTTTCCAGTAGCACAAGTTTGGCCTGGTCATTCTCCTGATCCTTCTGCGCTTTACCCAATTTTTTCTTTAGTTTTATAATCTCATTGTAAGTCCAAGAATCTCCGTGGAGAGAGGAGTCGGCTTTAATCTTTGCAGTATTAAGGAAGGAGAGTGAAATCCCCAAACTCGGATCATCCTCCTCCTTCTCCCTAGGGATCTCCATGCCCTTCTCTTCCTCTTTTCCTAAATCTTTCTCCCTACCCATCTCCTCCACATTTTCCTCTCCAAATCTCTGGGTTTCTCCACCCTAGTTTTCTTCATTACCAATGTTCTCTGACCCTTCATTTTTATCCAGACTTCCCTCCACATCATTCTTCCTGGTCTCATTTTTACTGCCAGGATAACCCTCTAAATTAGAACTAATATCCCCCATCTCCGTGTCTTCCTCTATCTCCACATTTTTATCTTCATCTTTATTAGAGGAATCAGTAATATCCTCAACATTTTTTTGGGGAGTATCCTTAATCGCTAATTTCTTCTTCACGCTCTATCCTTCATCCCTTTTGCTCTTTCTAGATTGGGATTCACTCGCTGACCCCCTTTTCTTCTTTGAAATAGGGGAAACAATAATCGCCTTTATCTTGCAGTAATTCTCAATTAAGAGAATGAGGCCTTCATGAAAGACAGGGCGAGAGTCTTTCTTCCTATGGGGCTGGAGGCTTTGTAATAACAAAAAACCTCAGGTAGAAAGGAAAAGAAATCCTATCTTTATACCATAAATGGTTTAGGAAAACAAAATGGAACTTGTGGACTCTTTTGGATCTTCCATCTAAAATAAAATATTCACAAAGACAAGATAACACATCCCTCCATATTACTTTTATCTGGTTAAGCCCATGAAAGTCCCCATTCTTCTCCAACTTTTGCTCTTCCTCCTCAATTTTCTGAAACTTTTTGAAGGCGGCATTAGAGATGGTCGTTTCCTTGCTGTATTTCAGTCTATCCTTCGGGAGACCAGTCACTTCAGCAATGAAGTCCTCTGTGAGATGAACCGTGACACCATGCAAAGTTACCCTTTCCTCGAACCAATTCTTAAAGAAAACATCAGTAACATGCGGTTTGAAACAATGCAATTGCTCCAGGTAAGGAGTCACATTTCCTTTCTCAAGAATTTGTTAGACAATGGCTTTATCCTTCCTATTATTGCAATTTTTGGGCTCTTGTTTCCTTGGCTCTCCCCCCATTTTCAAACAATGTGTGTCTCTGAGAACGAACAGAGTAGCTAATCCCAAAAAAAGAGACAAAATGAAGCAAGCCAAAATACTCGCAAAAGTTAACAAGGATTTCATTAATCTTCCTTCGTGCCACGCCCAGATAATAATAGCAATGAAGTACATCCTAGGGATTGTAACACACCCCTCCGTGACCCTCTTTTAGTTATCATTAAATTACTGATCTTGGAGAATCTTTCCCTCCATCGCATATGTACCATCATACTTAATGAACGATTTTAAATCCACGTTTTTTCTGAGATCATTGTGCCACCTCAGCGTACTATCCCCTTGCACAGCTCTGCTGGCAAGCCAATCGGCAATGACGTTACCTTCCCAGTAAGAATGGGAAAAGGTGACCTTTTTGAAATTAGCCATTAGAGCTTTAATTTCCATTATACTATCCTCTATAGTCCATGTACTTGGGGTTTTGTCATTGAGCATATTTATAATGTTTAGGGAATCACCTTCCATCCAAAGGTACTTGCTTCCAGTTTCCACAGCCAGTCTCATGGTGTAAAGGGTAGCAGTGGCTTCAGCTTTATGGCTGGTTGATATGCCAATAGGAATTGCAATAGCATCAATAGTGTTACGTGTATGATCCCTTATAATTCCTCTACACCCTGCTTTTCCAGGGTTGCCCTTAGCAGCCCCATCAAAATTCCCCTTAATCCATCCCCTCGGAGGAGCCTTCCATTTTACACTTGATCTTTGATCCTCCACCTTCTTTTTAGGTCCTGTATTATGCATAGGATTGTCAATCAAGAAACCATTAGAAACAATTTTCTGAGATTTGAAATTTTCCTTTATTGCTCTGATGATGTTATGACCTAGAACCCATTCAGGCATTTCTTTCACTCTAAAAATTCTATTACTTATTTCTTTCCAGATTCCCCACCACAAGTGAGGAAGGGTGATTTTCCATAGATATTCCACATTACTATCCTTAGTTGGGCAGGTCCAGCTCTGAAAACAGTGCTCAATTTTATTATGATGAACCCAAGCAATATTCTAGAAGATGAAGATGTAGCTCGACACATTTTCGCTATAATTGCAGTTAAGACTATCCCAGCTATTATTGGCCCAATAATTTTCCACATGAATACCATATAACTGCTTGCATTGTTCAATGTAGGTCTTGTCCTCAAAATCTTCTATCAGCGGATGGTCCAAAATTCGGGAATCTTCCCAGAACCGGATCTTCTGCCCATTTCCAGCTTTCCATGAGCACCCTTCACTTAAGATATTCTTTGCACCTTGCACAACCCCCCAAATAGCAGAAGGGGAAATAACATTGGGATACGAAAAGAAATCAGAAAGAGAAGGGGCATTATACAAATATTTATGTTTCCATATAGAGCTCCACTCCTTATCATCAAGGTACACTCTCCATCCTTGCTTAGCAAGAAGAGCCTTGTTCATACTTCGGGTAGTCCTTAATCCCAAGCCTCCATCTCTAATCGGTTTACAAATATGGTCCCAAGCAATCAGAGCCATTCTCTTCTTCTCCTCAGTACCAGACCAAAGAAAGTTCCTTTGGATTTTGTCAAGGGAATCAGCATATTTAGTGGGAATTTTGAAAAGGCTCAAAGCATAAGTAGGTATACTTTGAAGGAAAGCTTTCAGAAGAGTGACTTTACCAACTTGGCTCAACAGGTTTCCCTTCCATCCAGCAAGTTTCTTAGAAAACTTTTTGATAATATCTTTCCAGAGGGAATCAGGGGCATTATGCCCCAAGGGGAGGCCCAAATAAGTAGAAGGAAAGGATCCTATGGAGCATCCCAGGATTTTAGCAATTTTGGTTTGTCTAGACACTGGGGTATTCACAAAGAACAAAGAACTTTTATTCCAGTTAATCAGCATGCATATTTCTATGTTTTTATATATATATATATGTATGTATGGACAAGGTACCATGGTACATAATTAACTATATGTTATTAAAATTAACATTATTGAATGACATAAATGTTATGAACACTCACTGCTGAACTCTCAGCATCTTGGAAACATTGAGAAACCAATAACTCCTATTAAATTCTATAACCCTCTGTAGCGATTAAAAGTGTAGTAGATATGCTTGATGCCCATTTCATCAACCATGATGAATGAGTGGTGAGATTATAGAGCCAACTTATCAGAACATTGTGCAAATTGTAGAGCCAACTTATCAGAACATTGTGCAAGATTGTAGAGCCAACTTATTGGAACATTGTAATTTAAAGCTGTTGGAAAGCTATGTCTAGGGTAGGATTTCACTCTTAGCTTCATTGTATCAAGTGTAATCTAAGTCACTAGATTTGTCGAATTTCATCCATGAAGTTTGAATTTCAGCGAATTTTTAGCCTTTCCGAACTTCATCCGAGTTTTATGATATTTAATATAATATTGTTATTAATAATAATATCCGTTTATTTTATAATAATATTGAGTTTTTAGCAATGTCAAACTATTTTGACACTTTTTGTGGATACATTGCTTTTATAATTTTATTTTATTTTATATAAGTTAAATTTAATGTTGATATTTTATCTGAATTTTTACCCTTGCCAAATTTCATCCGAATTTTATGATTTATGAGCTCGAATTCAAATTTGAACCTTGTGAGTTAGAGTGTAATTATACTCGAGTAATCTGTGTCTTGATTCTTCAACTCATTTTTTGGACCTATACTGAGTTTGACTCCCCAAATTGGGTTTGTCACAGTCCAGATGCATTGAACTACCTGCTACCTTTCTGCGGAACTAAAAAAGTGATCTTGAAATATTGTTCAGATTTCTTTCGACTTGTAATAGTTGAACAGTGAACTTTTAAAGAAATAAATGGCGACAGCCCTAAAGAAAACCCTTACAATGGTACAAATTGCTTAAAGAATCTCCAACGTCCTCTAAAACCTATGTGGAGCTTTAGTTTTTCTTTTGACTTTGAGTACTAGTTGAACATTAAACTTCTGAAGAAAAAAATGCCCACAGCTATAAAAAAAACCTTTATAATGGTACAAATTCCCTATAGATTCTCCAAAGCCCTTTAAAACCTTTGAAAAGCTATGTCTACAGTAGGATTTTACCCTTAGCTTCATTTGGACAAGTCTAATTTGACTTGATTAATCTCAGTCTCGATTCATCTCCTCAGTTTTTATACCCATACTAAGTTTGATTTTCCAATAATTGCTAGTTAAACTGAAGCCACACGAGGGATGCACGCTTGCAGGTGAATTAGATCACTATTTTCTCAAACAACAAAACATTAGACATCCAATGTAAGGACTTGGTACAGTACTTTACTATATCAGTGCTGGATTTGCTCAATCAACCCAGAATCATTGACATTCAACTACATTAAAGCATCCAATTACTTTGGTGTCCAACAGGTAAATGCTATTCCTACATACATCTTAAAACGCAATTGGATGATTTAAAATCTATCAGAATCTAGGGTTCAGATTCAGAACTACCATACCCAGTATTTATTGTGCATGTTTACTTTTTGTTGTGACATTGTTGATCTTTTAGAAATCTAAAGAGTCAAAACAGATGGGTTTCGCTGAAGAGTTAGGTGCCTGAAAAATGCATTGAATTTATTACAAGGTAAATTAGTTTTTATTTTGGTCAATGAAGTTTTACCTTAGCGATATTCCTACCAATAGATCTCTCTGATAACATCAATTGGAACTTGTCGAAGATATATCACGAAGCTTGAATAAATGGTGAATAATTATGTATCTATAATTAGTTTGTTGAATGTGTTGGGTATAATTTTATTTTCACCTCTTGGTTTCTTGGTTTATTTTATCTATTAAAATATGCAAGACAAAAACAGTTATTAGGGTATAGAAAGTTAACTTGGACACCTGGGGATCATTATATTCACCATTTGAGATTACTAACAAGTTTAACTAGCGGTCCTTTATTGGACAGGCTGAGAGTGCAATTGCTGCCTTGAATTGCAGTGGTGCTATTTTGGGGTCTCTACCCATAAGGTATGATACGTGCTCAAGCAAACCAACGTTAAGACAGTTTACTTTTGAAGAAGTTACACTAGTTTTCTGCTATTCTAATGCTGTTTTGGTTTTGTGTACAGGGTAAGTCCATCAAAGACACCAGTGAGGCCTCGGACTTCCCGTTCACCAATGGTTTGAAGCTCGCTATCCAAATCCTAAACTATATTTCTAAGGATGCATTTGAGCAAAGCTGTGCTTGTGTTATCACACTTCAATGCATAGGGAGCCATGCCTCAGATTTTAAAGATGGATGTTATATGTATTTAATCATTGTACAGGAAACACGGAAATATCTATGAGATGAAAACTGGGGTTTCTTTCAAAAAGTCTTTACACATCTGATGCACATAATATTTATCTTCTTAAATAGTCCTGTGAAATTTTGAGTGTGCTATGGAAGATGAAATCCTTGAGAAAATTGTAGGTTTCTCTTGAACGATATAAATCAGTCATTTTAGATATCATGTTGACGTCTTGTTCCACTTGACTTTACTGAAAAATTGGTCATCTCAACCAATTGTGATTTAGGTATATGGCAATTTCCAAAAAGAGCTTGGTTTATAATAATGGATTACCATCCAGGAGGCCTTTGGATTGTACAATTTGTTCAATAAACAACATTTTATATCATGATCTATCATACAGACCTGGTAACGTTTCATGTTTACAGTTCTCTGACATGTCAATTGAACTTTTTTAATTTACAGATACATTTGTTAGGAGTGCTTCTTCGATACTAACTTTTTTTGGGTGAAATTTCATAGTTTGATTTCAAATTTTCAAATTTTAGATTCGAAGTATCGTTTATGATGGCCTGCCATTAATTTTTTTTTAACTGCCCACGAGGTCATTCGAACTAGAGAAGAATTTTAATTGCTATGAAAGGTTTGTTGGTCTGATTGTGAACTAAGAAAGCTTGAATAGAATCAAACAAAGTGAAATATTTGAGGATGTATTATTATCTTGGCCCCAATTATGGGAGATGTGGGAGGACGAAATTCTTGTCAGACCAATCTGATGCATTAAATGCATGTATTCAGTTGAAGAAGAATGCCTCATTATTTCAGTGTAGGTATAATTTTGCAAAAGGTATTTGTATTGCCTATATGATAAAATACAGCAAAAACATATTCATTAGACCAGTGACTAATTATTGAACAGCCCTTCTGTAGGGAAGCAGCTTATGTTATAGGTCATTACCATGGATTCTTTGTACTTGGAATTTGATTTATTTGGACATCGCATTTTCCAAGCATCTAAATGAAAGTTTAATATTTCGATTCATTTGAACATGAGGCGTCAATTAGATTGTTTTAATTCCATCACTGCAAGGCTAGTGTGGCTTATGCTAGCTACTCTGGTTCAGTATCTGTAGTTGTTGGTGACCTTTTCTCTACAGTAGAGTTTTTGTTATTAGTCAATCTTACACTGTGGAATCCATTGCCACGTGCTTATTATGATTAGGCATGGTTTGGTGAATGGTTCCTGTGCCGCATTTCTATTTTATTTGTTTTAGACGGTAGGCATTAGGTAGTCCCCCTTACAAAGTGCATTGTAGGGTAACTTTGACGGACACCCTTGCCTGTTATATGAAACTTTTACGACGGTATGATTATTTTGAACGCCATTTATTCAATGTTTGAAAAAATATAAATAGTTAAAACAACATATATTTGATGAATAATTTTATATAATTATTTCTATATTTGAATACTTCATCGAATTTCTGTAGTGATTTGGGAAAAATTAACTTTAAATCTCTAATATGAAGTAGTGCAAACAATTTAGCAAGCATATTATTATGCATTATAATATTTTTTATAAGAATAATGAACACTTAAACATGTCAATACACTATAAAATGTTAATAATCCAATATAAAGCTTTATACCTATTATAGCAAGTTTCTATTAAAATAATTTAAGACAATCTTGTTATGAAAGTGTTACAAAAATTAAATTGACCTAATTTTCTAAATATCTAATTAATTAAGTTTTGTTAATTTATATTAAACAATTGTTCTGAATATTTATTCTTAAAAAACTTTTTTTTTTCAAAAAGTAGAAGCAATTTATTTGAATAAGGTATTAAATCAATTTGATTGGAAAGGTCTTAGTTATAATTTTGATGATATATTTTAGGCGCCCTTGATGTTAAATTAATGTATATAAAATTATCATCACCATTATTATTTGTTGAGGATAGTTTATGAAAATTTTATTTTTTTGTTAAGAATAGTTTATGAAAATTTCATTAAAATTGTATTAGATATTCTCTATGAAGATTAATACAAATTAATGATACCAATGATTCGTATCCAGGGTATCTATATCAGTTATTATTACCTTTAAGCATTATATAGACAACCATTGACTCATTGTCTTTTTTTTCTCGGTAATAAGATACTTTTTTATTAATAATTTAAAAAGAAAGTACAATGCATAAGCTCTCCAGAAAAGATATCGAGGTTCCTTTGGAATGATTATAAAAAACTTAAAAACATTCCCACCTAACAGGTTGACACCTAATTGCTTGTCAGGAATGCTTTTACAATGCACTATGAACAAGCAACCAACCAATTGAACTAACAATCTGATCTGCAAAAGCTCGAAATTGTAACTAAAAGATTTGGTAACCAGGAATAAGGCTCCATTTGAGTTCCAAATTTGTCCTTTCTTGTCATTCCCGAGCCTAGGCTTCTAAGATGCAAAACTTCCACTTGATTTGATGATGACATTGCTGCAAAAACCCCCATGGTGCTATCCTCTGTACAATAACCACTAGTAAGAAAACAAGATTTCATCATCTGGGCGGTACTGCATCCACCCATTATAATTCATTGTGCCAAAAGAATCATCATGCTTAATGTAACCAACAACAAAAAACATACATGAGACTATCTCTGTAGATTTCAACCAACAATTTTATACGCCTCCATCTAAAATTCTATTTACATTATGTTTTTGTTCTTCCTCTTTAACAATTGCACATTCAAAACACAAGCGAATCCCAAGAGCACACAACCTTACACATTTCACTTCGAAGATTTTCATGGTTGTTCCTCTTTGAGCACAGGGGGAATAAAACCATGAATTCTCTCATCCATCAATGCATTGATTTCCCATTCAGGGCATTTCTCATCTTCCCTCTACCTATGAGGGTTTTGGGCTCGAGCTTGCAAGCTTCTAACCATGTCTTCTTCGTCCTCACGACTCTAATAAACCCAGTTTTGCATGGCCTTCACATCAATTACATGCATCATACTAACATTTTGAACATATACCACCCTATCCTTGCTTGTTTGAATTGTACATGCCTTTGGCCTTCCGTAAACCACCATCAAGGGAACAAAATTTGTTCCTTCATCTTGTTCAATCCCCAAATCCTGCTCACTAATCCACCATCCCACTTTTGGAGTAAAGAAATGAAGAATTTTTTCCATTCCAATCCTAGACTTGCTTGAAACCAATTACGTCATTACAAACCCAACCCTTGCCTTTTGCTCTCCAAACTAGAGACCCCAAGCCATAATCATGGAGTAGACATCCACGTTTGTGCAATACCTGTTGCTAACCTCAAGAAACATTTCACCACCACCCTTTTCACAACTTGTGAAAGGAATTCATGCTTGAATGTGAACATACTAGACAGTCTCTGTTTTGTGGCTCAACCATAAAAGGGATGTTGTTGTTCACTAACAATATTGAGAAGGAAGTTTTCATGTGTTGTTTTTCATAACTAGCGCCACCCACCTCTATCTTGAGGAACGAACAACTTGAAAAACAAGATAATGGAGAAAAGAGTTGTGGTAGCCTCATTATGAAATGTTAAAACAACATGTCAGCTCATTAAATGCACACCTTGCTAAAGCATACTCATCGTCCCTTGGTGGATACATTTATGTTTGTGTTTAAAGACAAATGAAATCTATTTGATTGTTTGTGAAGGGCGACCAACTTCAAACACCCATTGACATTTAATCTAAAGATTGCCAGGTCAATAAAAAGGCTACACACTGTTCAACTAGTTAATTGTAGAAAGCCCATCCCTTGCAGGTAGAACAACTTTTGTGAATCTTCAATCACCACTTTAGTATACTCAAATTCTGAGCCCAATTGGACATTCGATTCACTTCCTAATTGCATTGTCTTCGAATGTGTGTCACTTTAAAGTCCTCCACAGTGGCTAATTCTTGTATGATGTTAAGAATGTAGTTTTGGAGGTGCCAAACATCTAGTGAGCCTTTTATAATTGCGTTGATTATGATGAGGGAATCCCCTTCTACATGTGGCTTATGTACACCAAGTTTCTTGGAAGTCGTGATGGCTAAAAGGGTTGCTTCTGCTTTTGCCACATTATTTATACCATCCCTTAACATTTCTCCTTTAAGTGCAATTACGTATTCAAAGGCATTTCCAATAATAAATCCTGCACCTGAAGGTTATGAGTTTTCCTTCAAGGCCCCATCAAAGTTGCATTCCCACGATCCCCTACAAGTTTTTTCCCAAACTACATCCTTCTTAGGACTCGTAACATAAGTAAGATTAACCTTATCGAGCCCATTCATAGGATCAACTTATTGTTTCATTACATCATAGAGAATAAAATTTTTAAACACACTTCTTCAATTCCATGAGCCCACAACATTATTTTTGGTCTCAACCTGATCTACAGGAAATCTTGCTAATGGAGGTTGAATATCTAGATTGGCCACGTGATCCCAACTAAAGGCATTTGGCTACTTAGGTTCCACATTCTTCTCCTTGATCTTATCTTCAATGATGCAGTTATGTCCAACACCCGCTCCAAAGCCTTTGATTTTTCTTGATTCACCATCCTCCTATAAGCATGAAAGAAGTGGGAAAATTTGATGTCAGATTTATACAACAACATAGCACCTTGCCGAGCTAAAACCATGAACTTGTCTTTTGGTATTATCACCATTATTATTTCAGGTGTCATAAATACATTTTTGTAAAAGTACAACATGCCAATCTATTTAGAAAAAAAACTAAAAAACTTCATTACAACTGTATCCGATATTTTCTATGAAGATCAATACAAAATAATGATCCCAATGATTTGTATCTAAGATATCTAAATCGACTACTATAAGCTTTTCAGTGTTATATAGACAACCATTGGCTCAATGTTTTATTACATCATAGAGAATACAAAATTTAAACAAACTTCCTCAATCCCATGAACCCACAATACTATTTTTGGTCTCAACCTTATCTATAGGAAATCTTCCCAATAGAGGTTATATATCTAGATTGGCCATGTGATCGCAATTAGGGGCATCTAGATGCTTAGGTTCCACATTCTTCTCCTTGATCTTATCTTCAGTGTTGTGTTTATACTCCAACACCTGCTCCAAGGCCTTTAATTCTTTTTGATTCAACATCCCCTTGCAAGCCTGAAAGCAATGGGAAAATTTGATGTCAGACTTATACAACAACATAACACCTTTTTGGGCTAAAACCATGAACATGTCTTTGGGTATTATCACCATTATTAATTATTTCAAGTGTCATAAATACATTTTTGCTAAAGTACAAAATGCCAATCTATTTAGATTAAAAAAATAGAAAACTTCATTACAAATGTATTCGATATTTTCTATGAAGATCCAATGCTAAATAATGATCCCAACGATCTGTATCCAAGATATCTATATTAACTACTATAAGCTTTAAGTGTTATATAGATAACCATTGACTCATTTTTTATTACATCGTAGAGAATGAAAAATCCAAACATACTGTTAATCCCATGAGCCCACAATGTTATTTTTGGTCTCAACCTGATCTATGGGAAATCTAACCAATGGAGACTGGATATCTAGATTGACCACGTGATCCCAATTAATAGCATATGCTTGCTTAGGTTCCACATTATTCTCCTTGATCTTATCTTCAGTGATGTGGCTATGCTCCAACACTTGCTCCAAGGCCTTTAGTTCTTCACGATTAAACATCCCCTTGTAAGCATGAAAGAAGTGAGAAAAATTGATGTTAGATCTGTACAACATAACACCTTGCTGGACTAAAACCATGAACTCGTCTTTGGGTATTATCACCATTATTAATTAATTCAAGTGTCTTAAACACATTTTTGGAAAAGTATAACATGTCAATCTATTTAGATTAAAAAATAAAATAATTTTAAAATTATAATATGTAATAAGAAGTGCTCCCTCTTATTTTGATCTCAATTTTTTTTAACACAGAATCACACATGTAAATCCTCTCCGCTTTCAATTCAAATTCAAAATTAGAGAATAAAATAGAAACACAAATAAAATACACATAATATTAGCAAATTCTCGAACCAAAACAACCTTGTAAGCGTATGTTATGAAATTAGTGTACAAAGAACATTAAACTAAGCTTAACATTCATAAACCAAAATAATAACAACATATGTGATAAGATGAAAGGAAAACAAACAAGAGAAAGAAAACCAAGTATGGAAAGCTCTCAAGATGATCTCCTTGATGTTCTATATGTGTCCAATGGATGGTATGTGTGCTCAAATGTGCTCAAGCTTCAATGGATGCAACAATGGTGGATGGATGGAGAGGTTTCTAGCTATGGATGTGTGGAAGGATTTCAACATTAAAATGGTATTTTGGTGGTTTTTAGCCTCTTATAATAATGATAACTTTGCAATGGAAGGTGGATGAATCGTGAGAGGGAAAAAATCCAACTTGTAGGCTAAGGGATAGTGAAATGGAGGGCCAAGATGTGAGATGAAGGATTTAGTGAGGGAGGGCTAGGATGTAACAAAGGGAGAGCACATGGACCAGGCTTCTTAATTTGGAGCCAATGAGGCTGTGACACTTGTCACAAGGAGAGTGAGTGCGAGAGGATGAAATTTTTGGGGGGAATGTGACCATTTTGGGGAATGTGAGGGGACAAGGTGGAGTTATGAGGGATGTGGGCTTGTAAGGGAATGTGTAAGAAGCCTTTAATTCTTTGTAAGAGCATTTAATGTATTTGGTGAAGTGTGAGGGATGTGACACGAGGGGAGACTTTTCTGGTTTGGATTAGAAAATCTTAATCCATTCTTAAAGTTGTGCAAATATTTAGGATAGAATTAGGCATGGGTTAGGAGATGGATTAAGGGACAAGTGGGGGTGTTAGGAAAAGGTAAGTAGGTTGGATAATTAAGTGAGGTTAATTAGGTAAATAGATTGATTAACATGGATGAATGGGTTGGGTTTGGTTTGAGGTGAGTTAGGATTGGGTTAGGGGTTTAGTCCATGGTGTCTACATTGTGCTCCTCTTTGACATTCAAAGAAGTTTGAAGATAGATGACATGCAGAAGTTTTTTTTAAATAACAATGTTGCCCCAATATCAAATAGAAAGAGGAGACACTGAACTATGTGATGCCCCCTCGAGAAGGTAGTGAGGAGAGGAGACAAGGCTCGATGACTTCTTGATAATTAAGAAAGATCAGGGCAAGCAAAAGGACTTAGATGGGCTAAAAGATGGTTACACTTGTGATTAGGATGCAAAACAATAGGGGGAGGACAAAAAAAAGGTCGCCATGGTGGGAGGACAGAGAAAATGGGCATGAAAGGGGGCCTATAGAATGGCTAGGAAGGCTTGTGAAGGGTTAACTACTGTAATGCCCCGCCCAGAGATCCTTGGAAACAAGGATTCAAATCAAGCCAAGATATTTTTTTTTTTTACAAGTATGAATGCACATGACAACATCATACAGGGATCACAACGATCGCAACAGAAGACTTCACCACCATCCTGGCAACCAATGAATCTCCAAACGCCACTACCAAACTGACACACACAACCAAAGCCAACAACGACAACGCACATGATGAGGGCACAAGAAACAACCGCTCATCAACAAACACCAAGCTGGGGTAAAAAGCAGAATCTCGAAATTTGGCTAAGCCTGAAATCCTGAAGCCCTGAAAATTGGCTAAGTCTGGATTTCTGAAGCCTTGAAATTTCCTAGAATCCATAACTTATCTCTGAGAGGTCTGAAACCTATCTCAAACGATTTTTCGCATATATTAAAATATATCTTAAGTACAAGAAATTAAACTTATACTTAAATATATCTTAAATATACGTCAACTTATACTGAAACGATATATTTTAAACCCCTAGGAAATCTGTTTTGAACCAGGAAGGTGTAAAAACCAAAAGGGTGTCCAAAACCAACTTTCGAACTTTCATCCGAGAAGCCTAGATAGCCCCTGTTTCTTGCGCAAGAAAGAAAACTGGTCTCAATTTTCGCGCGAGATCTTTCACCGCTTCGCGTGAGAAAGTGTGCACTTCGCGCGAGGACTACTGAGCTTCGCGCGAGGATTCACATTCTCACGCGAGGATTCCCTACGTGCCGCACGAAGATTTACATTCTCGCGTGGGAAGTGTATTCTTTCGCGCAAGGAAGAAACAGTCTCGTGCGAGGAAAAATACAAGTTCGCGCGAGGCAACAAATCAACGCGACACAAAACGCAAACAAAAAGCTAAACAAACAAGGAAACCTCCACACTGGGGAGTACCAGATCCACGTAAATCGAGGAATGAACACTCGAGAGCACTAACAGCAAGGAAAGAGGAACATCTAACCATCTAAAACATAAAAGCAAAGCACATATTGAAATAAACATCGCAATGAACAAAATACATTTCAGAACTAAACAACCAAATAAGTGCACGGTTCCTCCCAACCATCAATAGCATCATAAGACCATCGTGGGTCCTAGCCATCCCCCGCGCGTAACATCCCAAGCCACTGACCAGATCATCAGTACTGTCGTAATAGGGACGTCACTACTAAAACATGCATAATAACAGCATAAGAAAATCTAACATGCTAGTGATAATGCATAAGATAATCCTATAGTAGATAACATCACCTATCACATGCTAAACAACAGTAAGCAACAGATATACTACTAAAGAAAATTACATCATCTAATCATATGCTAAACATCATAATAAGGGAATGTGCCAAATAAAATAACATCATCTAAACATGATATGCAAGCATCTCAATGAAAGCATAAATCACAAGAAAGCATACTCCGGAACCCGAAGTACCAAGTGAAGACATCCAACAACGGTCGCACTAGGAAAAAAGATCGTCTCTGTACACCGATCCCTAGCAGTGGTGAAGGTAGCTATGCCTCCCAACCACGTGGCACCCATAGGTCCACACCCGCTGTGCTGATGGAGATAATGATCCAACCACAAACACACATAAAGCAACAGCCATGGCTAACACACACGCCAAGCAGTATGATGACTGAATCCAAGACATAGACAATGCATAAACTACAGGTCCTGGTCAGACACCTCAATGGGCTACTACGTAGGGATTGACATCATGGAGAGTCGCTTGGCA
This sequence comes from Cupressus sempervirens, assembly GCA_028749045.1. Taxonomy (NCBI): domain Eukaryota; kingdom Viridiplantae; phylum Streptophyta; class Pinopsida; order Cupressales; family Cupressaceae; genus Cupressus; species Cupressus sempervirens. The sequence continues at coordinate 462,843,926 of CM053793.1, forward strand.
TCGACAAGCCCAAGCTAGTATAGGCAGCTACTCTTCTCAACAGAAGGCGCACAACCTAGGGAAGCTACTCTTCACAACAGAAGGCGCACAACCCACATTTTAATTATCTTGTATTTATTACCACCCAAAGTTTTAATTTAATTATCACTTATATAAAACTTCCTCTGCCAACCGGGAAGTAGTCACCAGGTTACAGGATAGAAGCCCCCTCCATATGCTACCCTACCCTACCCATGCTCATCCTACGACAAGTGCCCGTGGGCATGCATACTCCCATCCCAACCCCAATGATCATAACTTTCGGAAAATCCATGGAAGATTGGGCCTCGCAAGTCACCCAACAAATGTACGCGCACGTACTCGTGTGTGGTGCACCACCATCACGAAGATCATAACACAAGGACAAGAATGAGAACACAATGCAAAGAAAACACCCAACTGAAAGCAACATGGGAAGGATGGATTCTACATGAATCCCAAGCCAATAAAACCATACATCATTAAATCACTCAATCGGCCTCAATCCAAGAGTATGGATTCTACATGAATCCCAATGATGCAACAAGACCAAACATCATGAACTCACTCAACCAGCCTCAATCCGAGAGTATGAATTCTACATGAATCCTAGCGTTCACGAAACAAAAGCAAAGGTCCAACAAAACCATAACAAGTGTAAAATCACTCAACTAAACACAACGTCGGGAGTATGGATGCAACATGCATCCCAATGCAACATAAAAGTGCAAAAGTGGTCTGACTAATATCCAAATGGATCATCAAGGTCCACAACCCACATTATGCCAAGAAAACTTGAGAAAACATGGTGGCACACAAAACGAGGTAAAAACCCCAAATTTTGAAAAAATTCTAAAATTAAAACCCATTTGGCCTTTGGGTTCAAAAACCCCAAAAATCCAAAAATAAATGGAATCGGACACCGTATGCAAAAACGGCCAGCATAACAGCGTAAAATTCCAAACCCTCATCCCAAAAAATAGGGAAATGTTCATACCCGTCCAACCGGGTAGAACTAGCATACAAAAACGAAGGGGAACACTTGTTCTCAGCCTCCAAACAAACGGCTACAAAAAAAAAAAACAGAAACGAAGTAGAAACAATAAAACGGGAAAGCCCTACCTGACAGCCAAAAGGGCAAAAACGAAAATCTGAACCATAAAATAAATATCTCGCAGAAGTAGCTGAAAATCGCGGCAATCCAAGGTTTCTCCGAGCTGGATCCAACGAGCCCAACCTCGCGATGATCCCACGCCTGTAGCTTCCACAACGAACAAAACAGTAAATCCTCATGAAGAGGATTTTGGGTTTTACTCTCCAACTTTCCAATTTGAAAGTGAGAAGTGAGGAATTAAATTCCTCTTTGGATATTTATTCACTTTTTTGGGTGAATAATCGATTAGGGCATTTAACTAGCCAATCTAGTTAAACCCCGATCGACCCAAATGAAAATAGGCTATTCCTAAAAATAGGAATTCATCTATGGCAAAGCTGCCAAAAATTAAAATAAATCAATTAAAAAGCTTGAAAACCCAAAAACACATAAATCTCCTAAACGACTTTCGCGACAAAGCAAAACTCTAAATGCACAGACACGCTTACTGGTCTAATCACATAATGCAAATGAGTTCGGATTTAATAATCATCGAAAGGTTTAAATTAAACATTAATAAAGGATACGTCGACCATACAAGGATGACATTGGTAAAATATGAACGACTGAATCACTAACTCCATGTGCCACTGCTAGGGATATAAATCCTGCACACTAAACAACACGATCAAGTGCAATTGCATATAATAACATAGCCGAAGCAATAAATGCATTAAATCACCTAATTTAACCATTTATTTAATTATATTAAAATAATCTATTTACATCACTCACGTTCGCAAAAGGCATAGCAACGTAGGAATGAAGTAAATAACCATAGCATTAAATCCATCATATAGCGAAATCAGAGGTATGTCCAAATACCAGATAACTAGATAACTAGATATCATCATAAAACACACTGTCATCTCAAAATGGCATCATCATGCAATATGATTAACTGAACAACATATTAGTCTAAAATCCATGATACTGGAATCAAAATGTAGCATCTGACCCTCGGGTCCTCTCAAATCTAAACATAACATGAGTAACAAATATCTCTCTAATCAGAAATATAACAAGGTAAATGTCCGCAACACATAACCAAAGAATCCAACAAGAATAATCCATTTCTAATCATAATGCATTTAATAAGGCACTTAAAACACATTAGCAAACACAATCATAAACATGACTAACCACTGCTATAGGAACCTAGTCCAGCGTAGCATGGTAATAGAACACAGTGCAATCTCTGCACACATCTCAGGGTAATCATAGAACAACCTCATGATACCACATCGATCCTGGTAACCACTGGCACAAACCTCAGTGAACCAAAAATCACATCATAATCTCCTAGATCAGTCAAAAGCATAATCAAAGCAACTGATACAGAAACATAAATTGAAACACCTCGACGGTGTAGACCACTCAGGGTCACAATCATGATCCCATCACAACAAAAGATCAGCAAGGTTGCATCCATCAGGATGACTAACAAAAGTCAAACGGGAGAGGCACTACAACTACTCTCATGTTGTTGTTGAGATATTTCCGCTTTAGAGATCTGAGTAAGATTACACAATGAATGCACATGGATGAACAGATCATCATACATATGTGGTACGCACGATACCTACATGAACAATGGGCACTAGATAGATTGGTAGGCTTGAAACTTTCCTATTTTGATTTGTGATTTTGTATTTAGTGCATTGATTGTGTTTTAAAATCGCATTATAGTGTACTTGGGTTTGGCGCGAATGACAACAAGATTGGTGGGATTATGATCTCGTGAAAGAGTTGAGGGTTAGGGACAAATGGGATTAGGTATGAGGTTTTCGTGGGATAGAAGTTTCAACTAGCATTTGTGGTGGGATAACGAGTTTGGAGGTACAAAAGTGTTCCCAACAACAAGAATGCATACTTGTGGATTCAAGTAGTTAGCTAGGTTAGGTCAACATGAGAACACTATCCATGTTGACTAGAGGGGTTTGATTGCTGGAGAGTGTTCCTACAAATGTCTAAGGATGCAACAATACTAGGTCAAACTTGGATCGTGCAATTGCTAACCCTCTAATAGGATTGTAGGAAAAGGTGATAGGCTAGGGTAAAGGGTTGGGTAGTTACAAGGGTTTAATTAGATTCCTGGGAATCAAGTACTGACATGTGTTAGTATTTTTGGTTGCATTAGTTCGTAGAAGTGTTGGTATCATGGGAGAGGCATGCAACTATCTTACATACCAAGGAGTAGTTCGACCTAGTACAGTGGGCTTGGATTGAGGTGATTAGGTTGGGGTACCTGGAAAGGTTACCTCACACTCATACCTATATGGCCATGGTGATAGCTTTGTGTAATTAATGACATAATGTGATCACCACCTTCCATCTTCCAATAGGGGGGATGACTATCACATTGGAGGATGTTTACTAGATCTTCTAATTGCTAGTGCACAAGACACCGATTCTCATGATGAGAGGTGTGAGATGAGATCGTGTTGTGAGAAGGTTAGTGTGTCTTGGAGTTCCATTCAAGACTTGATTGGGTTAGTTCCCACTGGATGAACATCTAGATTAGGTGATGCAAGAGAGGTACATCTACTTCTATGTGTGCAGGTTAGTTTTGGGGCACATTTCCTTAGACATAGGTGGTACAAAAGTTACCCTAGCCTTGATTCCCACCATTATTTAGATTGTGGATGTGGAGGTTCTAGCTGCATGGGGGTATCTTATGTTAGCAGAGCTCTATAGGGATCTTCACTAGATATTTTATTAGGGGGTGGTCGGCATCGACGGAGGATAATAGGATTTATGACCTTTCTCTAGGTGTGGTCATGGGAGCACATTGGAGTATTCCAACTAGTGGAATGACAAGACATACAACCTGATGAGGCAGTTGTATTTAGTTGGGGTGATCCATTTACATATCATGATGCAGATGATGTTGATTACTAGTAGGTTTAGTTGGATGAGGTTAGGGTAGTTAGTTGGAGGTCATACATTGGTCTTGAGCCATGTGTAAAGGAGAGAGAACATCTATGCTATACCATCTCACCATGCTTTTTCTTTAGGAGGTGGGACTATATTGTAGAGAAATATTTCCCAGATAGGGTATTAAGGGAGTTTGAATGGATTTAGGATGTGCTAGGGGATCCAATGTGGTATTAGAGGGTGATGAGAAAGTCAACGATGAGAGATAAATCGAGTGATGAGGAGGGGGGATATGTGGCTAGGGGGTTGAGACAGTGAGAGGAGGTAATGCAAAAGGGTGGGAGGGAGAGGGGGAGGAGGAGGGAGGGGGAGAGTTGGAGAAGAGGCCTTAGCTAGGGGGTGGAGATGGAGGAAATGTGCCACATGTCCTAGTAGAAGGATTGAGAGGTGGGGGATCATTTTCTAGTGGAGGGGATAGGGGTTTGGTGGAGTGATACGTATTCCTACAGTAGGCACATGATGGTACCAACTAGATACTCCATGACACAACATGAGAGAGATCATCTGAGGGATGAGAGGGATAAAATCTAGAGGGAGCACTATACCACACATGGGTAGCAAGATAAGCTACAAGTTGATTTTGACAGGATTTGACTTGATTATGGTACACATAAGGAGCTATTAGAGGCATTGGAGGTGGAGGTGGAGAGGCTATAGGGGAGGGTGGATTTTCTACAAGAGGAGAGAGATAAATTGATGGTGGAGGTGGAGACACTAAGGGAACACATGATAGTGGGAGGTGGGATGGAGGAGTTGAGGAGGTTGTGGGAGGATGTGGAGGAATTAAGGGAGAGAGTGGGGTTCTATCATGGAAGATACCTTGTTTCCATCTCCATAGATCAGATTGAACATTTTAGATGGGCCACATGGTTAGGGAAAATATGCACACATACGAGGATGCAAGGTGGTGGGGAGAGTTGTTAGAGCATAAGAGGATCTTAGAGGATAGGGGGATCACAGAGGAATGATTGATCTCAGTAGAAAAGGTAAAGCCACCAACAAAGGGCTGAGTTAGGGAAGATAGATGAGGCAAAGAGCTCAAGGATTAGGGGAGATAGGGATAGGGGAGGCGATGGTAGTGGGTAGAGGATGGGGGTTTTAGTGGAGATGATGTCACCATGACTGCTAGTAGCACCACAGGGACCAGAGGATGATCCGTATAAGACAAAGGGTGATGATCATATGAAGGAGAGGACAAATGAGTAGTGATATGGTCTAAGTGTGACATGTTATGATGTATTTATATTTTGTGGGTACAAACTTAGATGTACTATATAGACATTGTACTTTCATGGACTTGCATGGACCGATAAAATTTTATTCTTTCATGGGTGGGTGCTATATTTTTTGATTCTTTGTGGGATATTATATATGTGACGGGCATTATTTGGGATATGAGTACTATACAAATGTGGTTTTATGAGATGCATATGATGTGAGTGGCATTTGTGTTTGTAGGATGTGCTAATGCTTATATGTTTTACTGAGATGTATCATGTTGTTGATGTGTTCCTACAGGTTGTGATGCATAGTGGACCTATGTGCTTTATGCATGTGTGCGATGTGTTATATGTATATAATTTTGGTAGCTATAGTGATGATTATCTTTATGTGATGCAAAAATGTGATATGTATGGGTTATTGAAATGTCCATGTGATGTTGGATTTATGATTTTATGATGTAGTTATGCATTGATTTCTACATATGTGCTTTAGATGATAAAATGAAATGTTTTATAATGAATGATACTTTATATGAGATGCAATTTATGAGCTGTTGACATGTTTGTGATAATGATGGATATAAATGTTTCTTAAAAAATGATGATCCTAGATGATAAAATGAAATGACATGAATGTAGAATGTTAGATGCATGGAAAGTAATGTAAATGATAATTGGTAAAATGAACTTAATGGATACAAGAGCAATTAATATAAAATGGAAACAAATGAACAACTAAAATGACAATGCAATGAGAATTTAACTACAGTGGTAATGCATTTGTGGATAATGTATAAAAATGAACCTATATGAGTTAATGCATGAAAATGATGGTACAATGTAACTAAAATATACATAAATGTAACTTGTGAAAATGATAATGCAAATGCAGGATAATGGATACAAATAAATAAAATGAACTAAATATATGCAAATGATAAGTTAAGGGATATGATGTGACTAAGTGTACCTAAATGAAAGTTGTGATAAGTGAATGCGACAAATAGTCTCATAATGAAAAAATATGAGTGCACAATGAATATGCAACTATAATAAAAAATGAACATGCAACTATAAAGAAAATGAAACATGAAACTATAATACAAACTAAACATGCAACTATAATGTCAAATGAACATGCAAATATAATACAAACAAAACATGTAACTATAATACAATGTGGATAAGTGAAACATATCATTGATCCATAGTACCCTCGGGATGAGGAATAAAAATATTTGCACAACTTTAAGCATAGGTTAAGGGGTCAACATTGGATGGGTCTAATGCAAGAGAATCTTTGGTCTTTGAGCAATCTTTCATAAACCAAATTATTTCTTATTTTCTGTTCAAGCTAGCTGTTCACAAAGTAGCCATTGCCGCTTTTGGTTTGATAATGTGCATGGTTCACATTGTGTTGAGGATATATTCTAGATCATTTTCTTAAGAGTGAATATTTTGATGCTTCCTATTCTTTGAGTTTTATTCTATTCTTTGTAGTCTTTGTTTCCTACAACTTTAATCTAGCAAGGTGCGTTGTTTCTTTTTGCATAGTTTCCTATGCTGACATGGCATTTTTCATAGTTGGGAGCCAACTCCTAACTTGTGTTTGAACCTATTACTATGAGCACACAATCTTATGTTGTCCTTTTCTTGGGTTTAGTTTACTCTTCCAAGACTAGACCTATAATGTAATTAAATGTATGACTAGCCAACTCGTAGGTTAGCTAGCTATAAATGAAGCTTGGTTCAATAATGAGAACATGTCCTTCCATTTTATCAAACTCGTCCACAATATGCCAATATCTTGATTAAGTATGATTGTGCCACAGGAATGACTAGTAACTTCTACAAATACAAGTGACATCATTTAGAATTCATCACTTCCTCATGATGTACACAGGGGGTAGGCCCATTAAAATCACACGGCCATGATATATGAATTATGGTCCTCTTGACAGTGGCAATTTACTGATTGCTAGAGAAATTCATCTCAAAATTGTTTACTCCCTCTTAATCAGTAAGACCAAGATCATTGAAGATTAACTAAATAACCTCCTAAGTCTTCTCCCTCTCTTTCAAAATTACCTGAAATATTAACCTCCTTCTGATTCTCAATATCCCTCTTTTTTTCTTGTAATAACATTCTTGGAGAGAAAAAAAAGATCAAGGAAAATGATCATATAGAAATACAAGGGAGATATTATAATGATTAGATAAATAAAATATTCAAGGATAGTAAATTCTCATTTGTACATCAATAATCCTTTTATTTGATCTTTCATTCCATTAGATATTAATCTAAGAATGATCCCTATTATTTCAATATAATATCTAATTTAAATATATACATTAAACATATATACATATATTCCATTTTCTATAGATTTACTTTAATTGATACTTTCAACAAATTATTATTTTCCTATAAGATCAATATAATATTCTTCTAGCTATAACTTAGGATGTATGTGTTGTCTATATACCCTTATAACTTTCATGATTGATGTCATTATTCATAATGACTAGTTTTATTGTCATACATTTTTCATAATACCTATATAACCTAATAACAAATCAAATGTTAAATAACAAGTCACTCAATCTAAATATGAAAAAAAAAAAAAAAAAAAAAAAAAAAATTCCATACCTGATATAATCTACAAACCTTATTTTTATGTCTTAGGAATATGCCGATCAAGAAAGGATTAGTGATCGATTTCCAAAACTTGAGTTCCCTTTTACTTAGGCTTTGACTTCATTGAATAGGCAATTATATTGCTCTGATACCATGTTAATTTCTAGGATCACTACAAATGTACTAATAATACCATTGTATTGATTGTGTTCCAAATGCAAATGAAGGCTTATAATTATGAGAGGAGGAGACCTGCCTCATGAAGAGGCATGTCTCTAGTTAATCATCACTAGTTAATATATTAATATAATAGTAATATAAATAAGCATATATATAAGATATTTATATTAAAGATGATTTACAATCAACAAGGTATCTCATGATAAAATCAATCCAACAAAAGCTACAACCTTAACAAGATGTAGGAAATCATCATCTTAGAGAGAAGAAGATAGAAGATGTGAGCTTGGATTCTAATTTTTTAATTATTCTTTGTATATGGCCGTAACCCAGAAAGCCTCACAATTGGGTATGTTGTTCCAGATTGTTTTACATGTGAAGTGAAACAATTTCATTGTTGATTTTATGCATATGGATTTTATGTTCTATGTTGATCTATATGTGTAAAGCTTCCATGTGTAACTTTAAGAAAGGATATTGGAAGGTTTAAGTTGGGTTTAATCCATCTTATGCCTCCTCTTTCATTCCTTGTGTCCATCGGTATCAGAGAAATATTATCTTTCCTTGTGAGTTCGAGATTGTGGAGAACTTTTTTGGATTGGTTGTAGGGTGGTAGATAAGAAATCTAACTTATAACTTGCATAAGGTTATGATCCTCCAGGAACTATTGTCAAAGTTGTTTGAGGTAGAGGACAATGTAGACAATGCCATAATGGATATGTTTAGGTAGATTATAGCAAGATTTGAAGCTGTTGAGACAATCAAGAGAAGAGGTGTATGTTAGAAATAATAGTCCACCAAGATAATTGGGGGGGGTGTGAATCAGTTATCCAACAATTAAAACATTTATCTTCTTTAAACAAACTTAACCATTCAACCAAAGTAAAGAAAAACCATAATAAGATGCACATAGACAATTACACCTGATATGTTAACTAGGGAAACCCTTGATTAGAGGGAAAACCCTAGTGGGAATGATGCTCACAAGATGATGTACTAATATAAATATTCCTTGTTAGAGGATGGACCCTATTAGGAGTCTATTACAACATTTAGTATATAGAGTCAGTGTAAGGAGACTTTGAATCCCTATTAGGAGTTGTAGTATAATGTATGCAAGAAGAGCCCACTGCCCAAACATGCACTTTCAACTACAAGAAGAGCTCACTGCTCAAACAAGTAATTTAGTGTTATATTCTTTTTTCCTTCAGGTGGAAGCACAAACCTGTGTCACTCTTTGTGATATCTGCAAGGGTTCTGGCTGGAATAGTTTCGGCCATAACTGTTTCAGCTGAAATAGTTCTAGCCAGACATATGTGGCGCTTTCCCATGCCAACGTGGTAGCCAAGGTTCTGGCCGAAACTATTCCGACCGAAAGGGTTTTGGCCGAAACATACCTGATTTTATAAATACCCCAAAAACTCTCTCAGGCAGTCATTTTCACTGTTGATTTCACTGTAGCAGTCACCAGGGCAGTTAGAGTGTTTCAGCCGTAATAGGTAGGTGAATTTTTTATTTTTTATTTTTAATATATTTTTAATGTTTTTTAGTTATTAGATGATAATATTAATTAAATGGATTATTTTAAAATATTTTATTAATTAAATTAAGTTTAAATTTTTTTTAGTAGTTGATAATAAATCATTAGTTATGTTTTACAAAACATTAACATAGTAAACATTTTACAAAACATTAGCATAGAGTTTAGTAGTTGATAATAAAACATTAGTTACATTTTACAAAACATTAACGTAGTACACATTAACAACAACTCTATTAGTTACATTTTACAAAACATTAATGTTCAACAAACCTATTAGTTACATTTTAGAAAACATTAACATACTAAACATTAATGTTTAACAAACAAGTATTAGTTACATTTAAATACAATAAATTAACATAGTAAACATTAATGTTCAACAAACCTATTGGTTACATTTTAGAAAGCATTAACATAGTACAGATTAACAACAAACCTATTGGTTACATTTTACAAAACATTAACATAGTAAACATTAGTTCAACAAATCTATTAGTTACATTTTACAAAATATTAACATAGTAAACCAATACATGCCCTTTAAATTACATTACATTTTACAAACCTATTAGTTACATTTTAGAAAACATTAACATAGTAAACCTAGATGTACTATATAACATACATGCATATTTTTTATTCACATACATGAGCTAGATGTACTAAATAACATGTGCATATTTTTAGTTACATTTAACTTTGTACATATTTATCTACATACATGTTTTAAATTAAATTTAACTTTTAGTTTTGTATGTACTTATGTATGTATATCTTAACTCTGCATTTATAGATATCTAGATCTTTGCATATATATCATTATGGCATCCAATACTGGTGGAGCACCTAAAATCCTCATGGGAGGCTAGTGTTCATGGAGGGGGTCCTAGTGCTGAGTCAGGCACAACACGTAGACATACATCATCTACTGAGGAGAGACAATGCTTATTTACAGATACTCTTGCTAGATTATCTCATGCTCTCAAGTATCTTGATTCTACATTGTTAGCTTCTACCACTCTCCCTAATAGGGAGAAGGTTGTTTCTATTAGAGATAAGTTGTGCCAGATGATCGACACGATCTCTGGGTACAACCCATTTGATGATATTAGTATTGAGAAATTTTACTCTTCCCTTTCTCAAAGTGTCACTAGCATTGTGAAGTATTCATAGATTGATAGTCAAGTCTCCACTGCTATGGTGAAGACCATGTGTCCCTATTATACAGATAGGCCTAGGGTTAGAGGTTATTTAGTGACGAAGTGTACATATCCGCTCATCGCTCCATTTATGTATCCTCGGTGGTTAGCCGCACATTACAGGTGGCCACAAAAGGATGAGTTTCCCCTTTATTTCTGCAAACAATTATTTGCAAAATTTCATTTACATTAGGATGTCGACTATACAAATTTTCTAGGTCATGTTGGACAGGGTAGAGCCGACTGTTAGAGAGATTTAGACCTGCAGACACCCTTGAGCCCGTTAATAAATAGGAAATGGTGGGTCCAAACCTTTTGGTCATGCCAAGAGGTCCACATATGATTGCTGTGGGTTTGAGTGTTCCTGATGAAACAGTCAGAACTCAGATATATTCTAGCATTTCCACAGTTGTCACACAGTTACAAGAGATATCTTCAGATAGATGTGGTAGATACATGTTATGATCTCATGGCCCCATTTCGATAGGTGCATCCTCTAGCATAAGAGCTGATGATCTATATGAGATGGTAGATCTACCATCGCCACTAGAGGTTTCAGCCATATCAAATATGGATGCATTGCATCGTATGTCATCTTATTTAGTATCTGATCTTCTTGGAGCATATCAGGCATTGTCAACGATAACAGGGATTCCTCTTCATGACATCGGTGGACACATTAGCCATATTTTGTCACACACAATAGGACCACAACCCTCATAGGGACATGAGGATATCCTTGCACATTCTATAACACCTACTCCTATAGAGGGCCATACAACTCCTATCCCCATAACAGTCCCCACACCTACTCGGGATCCTATAGCACCTACTCCTGCATAGCCTGGCCTTAGAGCACCTAGATTTTGTGATTTAGAGATCACTCTATCACTACATGACTCAAATATCAGTAAGATTGGCAGAGCATTACATTATGCTATGGTAAATATTGTAAATTTATATATGTTTATATTTATTTGTTACTATAAAATTTACACATACATATTCTTGAGTGATTCAATTTAACTTGTGTGTACATGTACATGTGTGTTCTATAGGGTCTTAGTGATAGTCTGTTGCCTTTTGGAGATCTTCAGATCCCAAAAAATCCTCCATGACATGAGTCACAGGTATGTTATGTATTTTTTATTATATATGATATATATATATATATATGTATGTATTTTTTATTATATATTTCTTTCATTTGACGTGTAGGGCGTAGATCCAGCTCATAGAGCCTTTTGGGGTCAAGGATTAGGAGGGGGATGTGATTGATGTTAGTTTACACATACATGTCTATTTCATTGATGTTGCCAAGATATTTTATATATATACATGTACATGTCATTTTAGATACTTTTATATCCAGAGATGTATGTTATATCTCAAATACATGTGTTATTTTATAGATACTTTTATATGGATGTATGTATGTTATTTCAAATACATGTCTTATTTCAGATACTTTTTTTATGGATGTACATGTTATTTTAGATACATTTGATGCATGCATGTAGTATTTTAGAGATCTTTGATTTCGTATTTTGGAGACATTTTATATGGCATTTTGGATACATTTTACCCATGTATGTATACATTATTTCATAGATGTGTTATTTTATGTATAGATGTACATATTATGTTCATGTTGAATGTATACATATGTTTTCAATATTTAATCAATAAATTTAATGCATTTATTTAAGAATATAACTCAAGAGTATTAGAACTTAATGTCTTATGTATGTACACATGTTAAATTGATCTTTTAATGTCTTAATGTTTGATGTTTATGTACTTCATGTATATGTATATGTGTTATTCAGATTGATATATATATTTCAATAAATTTAATACATAAATTCAATATATATTTCAATAAATTTAACACATAAATTCAATATATATAATTTCAATAAATTTAATACATATTTAATTCAATAAATTTAATACATAAATTCAATATATATTTTGAAATAAATTTAATGCATAAATTCAATAAATTTAATACATAAATTCAATAAATTTAATACATAAATTCAATAAATTTAATACATAAATTCAATAAATTTAATACATAAATTCAATATATTTATGTATATTTTATTCCATAGATGTATGTAACTATGTTCATGTGTTAAATGTACAGACATATATGTTTTCAATATTTATGTAAATATGTATATGTTATTGTTTTTAATGCCTTCATCTAAGTATAATTAACTGTATTAAATAATGACATGTCCTAAGGGTAACATATACATGCACATGTGTAACATATAAAGAGTATAACATAGAATATAACATATACATGTAAGAACATATAACTTAGAATTTATAAATCTAGAGTATAACATAGAATATAACATAAATACATTTATTAACAATCATATGTATCTTGAAAACATAAAAAATGTATATAAATTTATCCAAAACATGTGTCTAATTTCACATATCCAAGATAATTGATCCAATAAATACAAATTTATAAAACAAATATTTTGTCAATGTTAAATGTGAAAGTATAATCTAGCTATATAGACATAGCTGAACTAAAGCTCCACAATAAGTACATAGGTAAACTAGAGCTCTACAAACAATGTATTGTTAGGATCCTCTCTAGTTTTTATTATCTCTAGAAGTTTTTTCACGTTCTTCAATAGACAGTTTCCACTTTTGATTTCCATGACGTCCTCTTCTTTGTATTGCTTCAAATTTTTAACTTTGTTGCTATAACATGGTTACTGTAATGTAAAACTTTTTCTCCAGGCTTGTATTCGATAAATTCAATGCCACTATCAGTTACCCTTGTTTGTTGATAATATGTTCCTTCAATAACAACTGATCCAATTGGATATGATTGTCCATCAACATCTATAGTTCCTTCTAGCAACTTGTGTTTTGCTTTTGTGCATCTTAAAAGATAATAGTCCACATTTTCCACATTATCTGGTAAGGCTTGAACTGCAAAAATATCTCTTGCATGTATATAAAAATATAGATAAATATAAATTAATTTTAAAATGAATATGCATGTATATTAATTTATATATATGTACTATAATATATGCACACAAACCATAACTAACTTAGAAATGCGCTCATAATCAGTTGAATATACATGATCATGAATGTCAATGTCAATGTCAACATCTTCAAAAGGAGGCTTTCTAACTATCTCTTTCAAATCCCAATGTGAAACATATCCATTCACAATATTTTCACATGCACTCACTGGATTGTCCTTAATGTAGTCATCACAAAAAACATGTTTTCTCTCTTACTTTAATTACTGGAGGTTTATGGTTTCCTGTAGTCATCACTTGATGCAAACTTCTAATACCAGGGATCATTTGACAATTGTAAGGATTAGATCAATCTATATCTATTACAAATACATTAAAGATAATTGTCATATTTCAAAATATTTATATCTAATATAAAAATGAACAATTTGAAAAATACATTTAAAAATAAATATAACTTAGAACTCACCTTTCACTTCCCAAAAGTAACGCTTATTGTATTTAGTATCTCGAGTAGCAAAATGAACTTTGCACCATTCAACAATTTGATTTGCACTCTCTATTCTATTCCCTGTATGCACATACAATATGCATATGTATAAAATTTAAAAGTATATATGCTACTAGTATTAAACATGCACATTAAATGCATATATTTACCTGCAAGTTCATATTGTTGAAGCGCATGCTTTATACATGCTCCTACTCCATCATGCTTCCCTTTTCCATGTCCACTTTCAAAGAAATTCCATAAAAACCTAACATTGGTTCTAGCATGTTGCATTGCTAACCAATTAAATGCTTTTGCAGATTTGAATTGTCCTATGAACATGAAACATGATAAGTATCTACAATTATCTGTGTACATGTATCAAATTGAAATAGGCACATGTGTACAAATAAATATAAGTTAAAATAAAGTTAAATAAATGTGTAAGTTCTTGTATACTAACCTGCACATCCATCAGACCAAATCCAGTGCTCTGAAACATTTATTCCACGATTTCTGAGATCTTCAGAACATTGCAAAACAATGAGCCACATAACTTCTATCATGAACTCTATCATCACTAATATAGAAATGAACCTCTTTGATGATGATGCATTCATTTTCATCCAACCTTTCTATCCGATCCACCTCAAATTGTGCATGTCTATAGGTCACTTGCACAAATATTGCAACTTGTTCAAAATGATAATATTGCCCTTGAAGCTCTGTTTGAGGTGCAAATGTATAATTATCAGAAAAATCTACAACTGAAAGTATACAACTAGGTGGAAAACAATTTTTGGAATCACAAAACTGTTTAGCTTGCCATCGTGCACCATGACAATGTTGGATATGTGGATATATCAATGGACTAAACTTGGTCATAAACTCATCATAACACAATTCACTCTCCTTCAATACAATTTTTTTGGATTCCTCTCCTGTCTTATTTTGGTATGTCTCATACTCATATCTCATCCATGAGACTAGTGTGGATTCATTAATATTCTTAATTTCTATTTCAGAAAATTTGCGTAAATCTCCACAATCTTCACACTGATTTTTGATGCATTGCACTTTGAACTCATCTAGATCTTCTAATTTATCACATAATATGGACTTCACAAATTGTGTTGTACTGCTAGGGATGACCAAATTAGGATCAAGTACTGCCATAACTTTTTTATATGATTGCAAGTGTAGACCAAATTCAACATTATTTCGACAACAAGTAGTTTCACGCATCTTATTTATGCGTACAAAGGAAGGACGCAAACTCTCAAACATTCTCTGACATATTTTGACATTTGAAAATTCTTTCTTGAATGTTTGAAATAATTCACTTTGAGTTATATCTATGAAATGTTTTGGATGTTCAATTTTGGCCCCTATCTCTTGATCTTTAATTTGTATAGTATCACGTCTGTTGGAAGAAACACGAGAACGTGTGGTCCAAAATTCAATAACTTGTCTTTTCACATCTTAAGAAATTCTATCTTTTCGAAGAACTCTACAAATATTCACCCAATTATTCTCAATGTTATCATCTAGCATATTTCCCCTCTTGATGTATCTTTGAACAGTTCTTCTGGATATATGTAGTACATCAAAAATTGCACGTACGTATTTTCTATGTGTCAATTTTCTACTAGATATAGTACTCATCAATGCTCTACGTGCATTACTCAAATCACCTCCTTGAGTTGTGTTGTCAATTTTGTTATAAGCATTTTGCAAGTTTTCAACTATTTTTTTATTAATATTATGCGCATGGTTTTTCCTATTATCAATACCCAACAACTCTAAAACAGGTCTCATATCTTTTCTCCTAAATGACTTGACAAATAATTGTGCCTGTCCAAATATACTTTTATCTTTGAAATATTCATCCCACATGTTTTGACAATGCATTCTAATAGTGTTATCATTTATCAAATCTTTAGATGGAATTTGGTTAAAAAGTAGTTCCTCGTCCAAATCCATCAAATTTGTTATGCCTTCTAATTTGTTTCTATCAGTAGAACTGCCAATTACTTCCTCTTCATTACTTTCATTCTCTTCATGAATCTCATCTTGTTCAAGAATTTTAGTAGGTTGGTTTTGGTTATGTTTAGTATGACCTTTCATTTTGTCATCTCTTTTCCTATCATATTTCCTTGATATTTTCCTTTTACTGCCCATTGAATACTTTTATCTATAGAAAAAAAAAGAAATTTAGATTTTGAATACTAAATACTAGTTAATGCTTCAATTTAGAATATATAAAAATAAAAATAAGTAGATGGGAAAAAACACCTTACAAATATTTGATCCTTTGCAATTCTGAGGATTTCTATGAAATAATTGCTGAAAATGACTTCAAAATTCGTTGTCTTCCAAAAATGCTCTTCTATTTTTTGTTATTTTCTATATTTATTAAAATAAAGAAAACACAAATGTTGTTTGTTACATGAAACAATTTAAGATTAAGTTATTTTATACTTGAAACCGTCAAACTAACAGCTAGCAGTTAGTTGGGCCGACAGGGGTTCCAATCGAAATAGTTTTGGCTGGAACAGTTTTAACTGTAAGCGTTTCAGCTAGAACTACCTATGTGGCATCCTAGGTGGTAGCCACACAAGCAAAAAATAAGAACTTCTGCAAACTTCTCACTTTGAAGGCCAATTTGACCTACTAAATTGAAGTTTTTTTAAAACTAAAAACATATTTTTGTAGGTCTCAGAGTCAAGATTGCGATCATATAATTTTTTTATTGTTTTGATTATGGATAGTATATTATAATTTAAAAATATTACAAGTAGGTATTTTAAGATTCAAGAAGTTCTCTATTCAAAAATTAGAAAAAAATAGTAAATCATGTCCAAAAATTATTATTTTTTAATGCTGCACTAGAGGAGAGAGTCTTCTTCAAGAATATTTAATTTGTTTTAAAAAATATGTAGATTTGATAGGAAAAGTTTGACGGGAGAAAAAAATTGTCAATTTTTGATAACTTTGACTTTGATTAGTTATAACTTGAAAAATATTAGCCAAATTTCAATTTTTCTTTTTCGGTGCACTAAGTATACATGTCAACTCTAACATATTAAAAAATTAGACCAAAATATGAAAATTTTCATATATTTGTTTGATGGGAAAAAAACTCTATATTTTCAGCATTTAAAAAAAAAAAAGACTTTAAAAATTAAAAAATAGATAAAATTTTCACTCAATTTTTTAAAAACAAATTACAGACATAAACTTTATCTAATTTTACACATTTCATTAGTTTACATCATCTTCAAATTCTAAGCACAAATGCCACTTTTATGTCATTAAAGTTGAAAACTTTAAATTCTACTATCACTTCTTTATAAGAGGTGACACAGATTTGTGCTTTTACCCCTTCATTCTATCAATTGAACCAAACACTATCAAACCTTGTAGACCAATTCATGAATCTTAGATCCAAATGTCAAACATCAGATCACTCAAAAAAACCTTGGCAATGAAGTTTCCTTCACTTTCAATCTTCTCTGCTCAAATATGCATTCCGCTCTCTTTGCTGCTTACAATTATCATCGTCATCCACACACATCCATATCATGATAAAGGAAAATGTCCTTCCTTTATACAGAGTTTGTAAAAAAATACCTTGAGTTGGCTATTAGACCTTCTCAATTAATCATTATAGGACCACATCAAGAACACGTTACACTTAGCGATAACATTAATCTTTTGCCTTGCAACTTGAATATATTTTTGTACACACAATATTATCATGAGCGAACTTAGCCATGTCATTACCAACATGTCTTCTACACATCCTCACCTTGATTCTCAAAATAATAATTCTTCTAAGAGATATAAAAATTTTACTAGAACATGCCTCTGTAAATTCTATCTCAAAACATACATCACCAAAACTTGCATAACTTCTTCTACACTTATCATTTCTTCTTCCGACGTTAACTACATATACCAGATACTTAGATGTAACTCTCATAACCTTGGATAGTTAGAATATTTAGCTAGCCATCCATACCAACTTGACCTTTCTACTGTTCTTCTGTCAGATACCACATAAAACTTCTATGTTGACATCAATGAAAACTCAATCATGAATGTAACATATCATGATAGTAACATTTATACAATACTCCCCCATAGGAATATCATCAACATTCATGCTTCCAAAAATCTTACAATAGTGTACATTTTGAAAGTGTTAGTGATGGTGAAAAAGTAGTTTCTAATCCTAATCTTGAACCTAAGGTTGAACAAGATGAAGAAAGGATTTTGAGAGTTCTGTTTGGGGAAAACTCTAGACATGTTGTTAAAGTTGCTTGTTATGAAAGAAGAATTGAGACTAATGCATTATTGGATTGGGTCTCTAAGATGGATAAATACTTTGAGTATGAAATAACTCCTGATAATAAGAACGTTAAGATAGCAGTGACCAAGTTGAAGAGCCATGCTTCACTTTGGTGGGATCATTTGAAAACTAAGAGACAAAAGAGAGGAAAAGAAAATATCAAGATATGGGCAAAGATGATTGGAAAATTGAATAATAAATTACTTCTTATGGATTACCAAGTTAAACTTGTTGAGAAGAATGCAGGACTCGAGACAAAAGGACATGAGTCTTAAAGAATATATTGAGAAATTTTACAAATTGGATATTAGATCTAGTCATGTGGATTATATGAAGTTGAAAAGGTAGCTAGATACCTGAATGGTGCAAGGACATCAATTCAAGATGAGATTATCTATGTTAAGATGGATATTATAGGAAAAGCCTATCAATATGCCTTGAAAGATGAAGAAAGGCTGGAGAAGAAACATGATCAAAGGAAAAGAGGAAAAGGTGGCATATTTCAAAGGGGTCAAGGTAGAACCTATGGATAAAGTAGTAGACAATGCAAGATAAAGGAAAGACAAAATGGAAAGAACTTTCTATAAAAAGAGGCAATTACACTAAAGGTAGCTATATTGCTTAATCTAGGTTTAAATGTACATATTTAAGTGGAGAAGAATGAGATAGAGATTTTGAATGTAGTAGTTTTGGCAAGAAGATTGGAGGTAGCAGTAGAAATAATTTGGTTTGTGAAGAAGTTTCTAAAAACCAAAATGAGCTTGAGCATGGTGAAAACTTGATGATAAGAAGAATTTTGTTGAATGAAGAAGATGACAAAGAACCTATTTTGAGAAGAATTTTGTTTAAGAAAATATATAAGATCACTAGAAAGTGTTGCAAGGTAATCATTGATAATGGAGGTTTGATAATTTGGCATCTAAGAAATTGGTTAACAAATTGCAGTTGCAATGATTAAGACATCCTAAAAGCTACCATGTTGCCTAGATTCTGAAGGAGCATAATTTACTTGTAAGTGAATAGTGTCTTGTTAAGTTCAAAATTGGGAATTATAATGATGAAGACTTGTGTGAAATTATGCCTATGGATTATTATCATATTCTTTTTGATAGTCCTTGGTAGTATGATAGAAAAACTTTGTATGATGGTAGATTGAATCAATACACTTTTTGGGGTGATGGGAAGAAGAAAATTTTTTTACCTTTGGTGAAAATCTTGATGAGAACTATGGTACCACAATTAGAGTATGTTTGGTTGAATGAAATATTTTTCTAAGGATATGAAGGAACATTATGTTTTCTTTTCTTTGATTCCTAGAAGAACTAAGAAAAAAATGAACTAGAACATGCACCTAAGATTGATTTTTCGTTGGAAAAGTTTCAAGACTTTATTTCTGACAATGTACTTAATGGTTTGCCTCCTATAAGAAGCATAAGTCATTGCATGATTTTATTCCTAGAGCTAGTTTCCCTAATAAAGAAACACATGCGATTACACTTGCTAAAAATACCGAATTGAAGAGACAAGTGCTAGAATTGCTTGAGAAAGGTTTAATTAGAGAAAGTTTGAGTCCTTGTGCAGTACTTGCTATGTTGGCACCTAAGAAAAATGTATAATGGAGAATGTGCATCAATTTTAGAGCTATTAATAAGATCAGAGAGAAGTATAGATTTTTGATGAAGGGTACTCCCCTTAAAACCATAAACCCATAACAGAAACAAAGAAACAACAACAAATACAAGAACAAAATAAGGACTTCTTATTATCACTGTGGATGCAAAATTATAGAATTCACAAGAACAATATGCTAACCCACATGGGTGCCTTCATTACAATAATCTGCAAGATTAAGCTACAAACTACCACCTCGAGCTATCCTAGACAATGTTCGAACATTTCTTAAATAGGAAATTTTATGCTGCCCGGGAAGGTTCTAGATAATGAAAATTAATACCCAAGGCTGATAGACCCTAACAATACATATAGATTCGACCAAATACATCTTTGACAATTATTTTAGATATTTTGGGTAGCTCAACTTCAGAAGGCCATAACTCTTGAACCGTTGCTCTGATTGGCTAATATAACCACTTTTCAAAAATGTTAGATCATGATCTATAGGCTTGAAATTGCACAAGCACCCTTCCCTTGAGTTTTTAGACCTCATCCGAGTAATCTAAGGCCTCCAACAGTGAGCTTGAAGATTTTTTTGCAAATTTTTCCATCAAAAATTGGCAATAAATTCTTTAATATTTAAGCTGGAGCAATAAAATTTTTATGGTGGGCTTACAACTCTAAAATGAACCTTCTTGTAGAAAATGAGAATATTTTGAGCTTGTATGACAAACTTACTAAAAATAGTAAGCTCCCATAAATAGAAACCCCCTGTCTACTCGTCCTTATTAAAATAGATAAGATTGAAAAGAAAATATTTTTGGGTAATGCAAGATTGATCTTACACCCAAGATGCTCTTGCATCAATTTTCTTTGCATAGGATGGATGACATAATGGATTATTTGAGTGTAGGAAAGTATTAGACAAATATTTATTTGAAAAGTGGCTATCATCATATTAGAAATAAAGAAAGAGATGAATGGAAAAATTGTTTTAAGGATAATGAGGGTTTGTTTGAATGGTTGGTTTTGCCTTTTGGTTTAACTAACACACGTAGTACTTTCATAAGGCTGATGAATGAAGTTTTGAAGAAATTCTTGGGTAAGTTTGTGATTATATATCTTGATCACATTTTGATATTTAGTAAGACTAAAGAGGAATACCATGATCATATTAGTCAAGTAATGCAATGATTAAAGGAATATAAATTGATGATTAACTTGAAAAATGTGCAGTCATGAAGGAAGAAATTGTGTCTTGGTTTTGTCATTTTAGCCAATGGAAGATAGATCCTAAAAAGGTAAAAGCTATTCTTAATTGGCCTATATCTGAGAATATTGGACATGTAACGGCCCACCTAGAGATCCTTGGAACAAGACGAATACAAGACAATACATTTTTTTGGTAACAAGCATGGATTCAAACAACATCAACATGTAACTGATCAAAAGACCATGACAAAAGTCTTAACTATTAGAGTAAATAATAATAATTATTTACACTTTTACTTAAGTTTACTTAGGTTAATGCATTTATTTATTAGTTGTAGTCTAGGAGTTGTTGACAACACAAGAGTTTGTTCCTATCTAAGTCATACTTATCTTCTCAACTTGATCAAGGATATTCCACCTTTTGTGGATGTATGCTTAGTTGTCAACCTTATCTCTTAGAGCTTTCTAGCTTGTTCTACAAGCTTCCTAGAGGCATTTATAAATAGGCTCTCCTATTGTAATTTTATAGCTTTTCAAGAAATATTGTACAACAATACATTTTTCATTGTTACAATATCTTTTCTCTCAGTTCGTTTAGTTTCTCCAAGCTCCACCCTTCCTTCTTTGGTTTCTTTTTAGTAGGTTATTTGCATGCAAGTGATCTTGGCACACTATGAAGTTGGCTTTCATCAACTTCTACATGGTATCAGAGCCTCCCTGCTACTTCTTGGCTGAAGGATTTTTGAAGCTACAATTTGGAGACATAAACCCTAGTTTGTGAATTTTTTCTTCAATCCAGGAGAAAAGCATATTTTTTGGAGCACTTTGGGTGTAAACAGATGCTACCATTGAGTTCAGAAGGCTCGTTATAGTCAAGATTCATATAAAATTTTTGAATTTTGGCTTAGCATCAGGAAAAATTTCTTAGCCCACTTGGGAGGCTGTATGGACAATTTTTCTTGCATTTATTGCAATTTAAAAAAAAAAATTGTAGGGCTGCCTGACGGCCACCATCGCACCACCGTAACCCTGCTTGCGTGCCACCCAAGCGTTGCTGTCACTAGCAGCACAGCCACAGGGCAGTCATTGTGAGACCGCCACTCTGTGACCATCGCTGCATGGCCGACCCACCACCCACCTCTGGCACTGCCACTCTGTTCTGCTACTCTGCCACCCCTACACTAGATTTCTCTACCACCACTAAGTTCTGCCACTATGTGGCCACCCCGCTGCCACCCACTTGCGGCCCGCCAGTGCTATAGTTTTTTGGCTAGTCAGTGACTGCCATGTGGCACAGGTGTGACATTAGCACCTACCACATGGACCCTGCCATGTCTATGCATTTCTAGCTATACTGCCACGTGGCACTTTTTATTACTACGATGACTAACTAGCCATCAATTTTAATCTAGTGATTTGCTGATATTAACATTGCATCAACACCTTCCTGTAAGCACTCCAGGTCCCTTTTTGACCTACTTGCAATTTTTTGGCCATAACTTGAGCATACAGAGGTATTTTTCTGATCTAAAAGAAGTGCTGAAAAGATGGTTCCAAGATAGAGACATTGGTGTAGGTATTTTTAGGTTTTGATGTAGTTTTGTAGCTCATTTTTGTAGTAAAAAATACATGTTCTATTTTTTACTCCAGTGAGCTTTTCTTGTGCATCCCATCTCATTTTTTGAAAATATTATATTTTTGGAAAGATGGTTCTATCATATTTTTAGAAATGCTATCATTTCCTTTAGATTCTACCCCATGCTCTTTCTATCATGCTTTTGGTGTTTTTTCTCTATGGTGGATATCTTGGGTGTTCCAGGTTTGAGAATTGTTTTCATGGCATGGGATCCTTTCTTTTGGGCTTTACTATCTATTGTAACAATTTTTTTCCCTTTTTGATCAATGTTGATATCATTTGTAAGACCTTTATGCAAATGCATTGAGATAAAGTGCCACTCTTGCATTTCAAGATCATGAACGTTGTTTTGAGATAGTTGTACTCACACTATTTTATAAAGCACCATGGGGGGGCTAGTTGTTACCATTTTTGTGCCCTCTTCCTTTGTCAAGTGAGTGTCCCTTCCACAACATTAGCCCCATGATGTGTCAGTGACACATGCATTTATAGGTGTTTGTACCTCTTCCTCTCTCTTACTGTTCTTGGTTCTTTTTGTAGAGGATTTTGGCCCACTTTCTCAATTGCTTGTCACCTCACCCTGTTTGCATTAAGTGGGGTTATTCTATTGTTCTAATGCTTCTTTGGTTTGATGGTTTGATAGTGTAACCTATGTATTCAATATTTGATCCTATATACTAGGCGATTGCAGTGGCTAGTTACCTATGCATTTTGGTGAGATGGATCATCTACCATAAAGATACTCTCTGTTCGTGCCTTTTATTTTTGTGGAGGTTCTTCAGATCAGTAGTTTCTTTCTGACATAGTTTGCATCTTCTTCATGCTTTAGTGATGCTCTTCATGATCTTCTCTTTTTTCCTATTTTATGGGACATTCCTCTAGTTGGAGGCTTCTTCAGTCCTTCACTAGATTTTCTTACCTCTTTTTGGGGGAGGTTTTTTCCCATGCGGTTTCCCCTCTTTTCTCATTTTTAGAGGTTGCATTTCTTTGCATTGTACATGGGTACCTAACATGGCCTAGTTGTTGGGACCCATTCTGCATTTCATCTTAGCTTTTTGTAAGCTTAAGTGCATTCCCCTAAGTTGCACTTAAGAGGGGGTGTTAGAGTAAATAATTATTGTTTACACTTTTACTTAAGTTTACTTAGGTTAATGCATTTATTTATTAGTTTTAGTCTAGGAGTTGTTGACAACACGGGAGTTTATTCCTATCTAAGTCATACTTATCTTCTCACCTTGATCGAGAATATTTCACCTTTTGTGGACATATGCTTAGTTTTCAACCTTATCTCCTAGAGCTTTCGAGCTTGTTCTAAAAGCTTCCTAGAGGCCTTTATAAATAGGTTTTTGTATTATAATTTCATATTTTTTCAAGCAATATTGTATAACAATACATTTCTCATTGTTGTAATATCTTTTCTCTGAGTCTGTTTAGTTTCTCCAAGCTCCACCCTTCCTTCTTTGGTTTCTCTTCAGTAGGTTATTTGCATGTAGGTGATCTTAGCACACTGTGAAGTTGTCTTTCATCAACTTCTACATTAACCAAATAATCTAAGAAAAAAATGATCTCCAAGCATCACTACTTTGCAATGTGTTCAGTAACCAACTATGAAAGTCTTACAAACAAGAAACACTTAATTTCCAAATTGAAAATACCTAGAAAGGTGCACAACCTAATAGGGTATCACAAAAACCCTCCAAAACACATTTGACATGTTTGAAAATACTTGCTATTTTCTCGAGCAGGTTTTTGACAAAATTTGTGCGATACTTTTTCACCATTGTACGATACTATTCACTACTTCTAGGTGATACTTTACAAGTATTGTGGGACACTTCTTAAAAATACCTTCTGATACTTTCCAATAGCTCATGATATAGTTTACAACTACCATGCAATACTTTACTAGTATTGCATGATACACTTGGCTACTATCATATTTCTTTCTATAACCATGTGATACTTTTCTAGTATCACCTAATATTGAACCTATGTCACCTAGGTTTGCAAAGAAAAGCTTGATGATTAGTCTAGAAGGAAAATAGAGTTAGAACCTCCATACCAAGAAGTACCGAAACCAATTTTGTCAATGAGTAAACACTCAAAAGTATAAAGAAGATTGAAAAATTATAACATCTAATCCATACCATCTAGTGTAATTAGGTGAAAAGTGACATCACAGTAAGCATACATGAGCATAAATCAACTATCTTAATAAATAGAAAAAAAAAATCACAAGTGAAAATACTCCAAGATGGTACGTAGAACCATGTGAATATCAAACTTTGGAACTAAACATGAAGGAGGGCCAACTGTATATGCTAGTCCCCAAGAGTGGTATAGGTAGCTACACCTCCCAACTATGTGGAACCCGTACGACCACTCCCATTGGGCTGATGGAGATAGTAATATGAGCACAAAAATACACAATATAATCATCCATGGCTAAAAATCATGCCAAATAGTATAGAGGATTGAAACCAAGATCATAAGACAATACAATACAACAGGTCCTAGTTAGACACTCTATGGGTCTACTATGTAGGGACTAGTGGAGAGTAGATTGCTTCAAAATCCAAAGCTAAGAATCATATGTAAAATTTTCTTTGGAACTCCCTGAGGAGGCCATCACACTATGTCATTAGATGAATGGTGCATACACTTGGCCCTCAGATGAACCGAATAGGCACATACCCTCAGATGGACCGTACATGCATGTCACATTTTCTTATCTTAGTTTTATTACCCATGAATTAATTTAGTTATCACTTATTAGAAACTTCTTCATGTCTACCTTGTCATGAACACAACTTAGGGCTACAAGAGAAGCCCCTCCACTTGTCTACCCTACATACCCATGCTCATCACACGATGAGTGCTCGTAGGCAGTGCAATTTCCCAACCCAACCCTAATGAAAATAAATTAATTGAAAACAACTAGGAGTTTGGGTCTTGCAAGAACTTGATAAGTGCATGCTCACATGCTCATTTGTGAGCACACCAACTATACAAATATCATAAACAACAAGGACTGGATGAGAAACAATAAAAATACCAAGTATCAAATCACTCAACCGAGCACATAGTCAAGAGTACAAATTTGACACAATCCCAATGAAAAAAATATATTTATGGTTGGATTGGATTTCTCACAGATAATCCAAGTCCATGACCAAAATTTGTGCCAACAAAAACCCAAGAAAATTGGTGCATGTAAATTAAGGTGAAGTCAAAATGTCCAAAAATTAACATTGATGAAAATCAATGCAACTAAAACCCTAGTTCAAATTGAGTATAAAAACCCCAAATATTCAATAAAATTTGTGTTCAGAGTTTGTATGAAAAAATGATCAACATAATGGTCCAAAACTTCAGAACCCCACACCAAAAGCAACAAATGCTCATACTTTCCCAATCAGCTAGAGCCAACATATAGAAACAGATGGGAACACTAGTTCTCTACCTCCTATCATATTGGTACTAGAAATAGACTTAGAAATAGAGTAAAAACACAAAAATGGAAGAGCCCTACCTCACAGCCAAAAGGGGCAAAACATGAATGCCTACAATAAAATAATTTCTTTGCAAAGGTCACTAAATATCTTGGCAAACCAAGGTCTCCCTAAGCCAGATCCAACGAGATCAGTCTCGCGACAATCCCACGCTCGTAGCTCCCATAATGAGTAACACAACAATACCTCTAGAAGAGGATTTGGAGCTTTTCTCTCAAATTTCCAATTTGAAAGTGAGAAGTGAGGAATTACCCACTTTTTGGGATATATATTCACTTTAAAAGTAAAATATTATAATAGGAAAATAATTGGTTGACTAAAATAAATCCCTCTTTAACCTAGACCAAATCACGCAATTCCAATTAAATGGAATTCAACTATGGAAAAGATGCCTATAATTAAAATAACAAGATCAAAACCCAAAATACCCTTAAAACATTAAATCACAATATTCCTGATTAATTTTCATGACCAATGCAAATATCTAATTGCACAAACATAATAGGGTAAAAGCACAAACTTGTGTCACCCTTTTATAAAGGAAAAGGCTAACAAAAGTACAACTATTCATCTTCAATGACATAAAACTAGTAGTATTATTTAAAATTTGATAATAAAATGTGTAGAAATTAATGAAGTTTAGGATTATAATTTTTAATAATTATTTTGAATAAGAATTGATATATTTTCCTAATTCTTAAAGATAATTTTTTACTTGATGAAAAACACTAAAAATTAGGGGTCTAGTTTCCACCGCAAATCTATATGGAAACAAAATTATTTTCCTTTGATCTTATATTATGTTATAGATAACATATATAGCTCATCAGAGAAAGTGGAACAAAAGTGGAGCAAGTTACCTCTAGCATCTGTGCAGCTGCGACGACTTTGGGTAAAAGAGTTAATGAAGGAACCATATCTTTGGAGGGCCCAAGCAAGAGGACAAGACAGAGTTTGAGGAAAAAAGCTTTGATTGCTATTGCTTCTTTGGTTGCTAACTCCATCCAGGACATGACTAAGATTGGTAAGGAGGCTGTGAGGATGATTACAGAATTGCAATAGTTTCCTGGGTCTTCTTCTCTAGTCGAGTTCCTGTGCGGGTCTTGTTTGCTGGCTGGTTCTTCTAGTTCCTGTGTTTGGTCCTATTTTCTAGTTTTTAGTTTTTAACTTGTACTATCAGTTCTAAGTCCTTGTAAAACCTGGGTATTTTATCTAGACTTTTTTAGTGGTTTTAGGTCCCTGTAAAACCTGATTTTGATGCTACTTTTCAATAGGTTTATGGGCTCTTTCCTATTGGATGGCTCATTTTTTCATTTTTTGAGGATGTGAAAGGGTTTTGGGGTCCCTTCAAAACCTATTTTTATGGTAATCTAAAACATATATAGCTAGAACAATCAAAAACAAAAATTGACTTTAGAACTATATTTTATCTTTTATAGTGATTCAAATTTCAACTCACCTGAAATCGATAGTTTTCATCTCCCACCACATTTTTCAAAACAAATCCATTCTAATGAAAAGAAAAAGTATACATTCTTGAAGAGGACTCTCTCCTCTAGGATCTTATGTGAATGTTTTATTTTTTTAATATGATTTAATATTTTTTCCTTTCTCAAAATTGGGATCTTCTCGAGTGTTAAAATACGTACTTGTAGAATTTTTAAAATTACAATCTACTATATCTAATTAAAACACTATAATCTCTTTATGAGGATATTCTAGACTTTGCGCTCTATAAAATGGTGTTTATATGTTATTAAAAACATATCATCAAAAATATCAAGAGTTATTGAAATGTTAGTTTTCTGAAATAATTTTATTTCTTTAGTAATTGGATACAAACTAGTATAAAACATGCATTTAATAAACATTTCCAATTGTAAAAGTGTGAGATCATATATAACTTAGCTAGAATGAATTTGTCTAGATCATATGTTTGAATAAAATTGATTTTTAGGTAGAAATACTCAAATTCAGTCATTTTGATAAGTCATCCTAAAAGGTGACACAACTTTGTACTTTTACCCAATATTGGTCTTGTCAAAAATGCAAATGAATCCAGATTTATTAAATCACTTGAGGGTTTAATTAACCATTAAACAAGATAGTTTGCTCATACAGGGACAACATTTCTAGGTATAAAAAACCGAATCACTAACTCCATGTGGCACTACTAGTGATATAAATCCTACACGCTAAACAACATGATCACGTGCAATTATGTATAATCATATAGCCGAAGTGATAAATGCATTAAATCATATAATTAAAGATTTATTTAACTACATTAAAATAATCTATTTACATCACTCACTGCATCATAAAACATCTCAAAGAAAGAATGAAGTAAATATACATAGCATCAAATCATAGTATCCAAAATCCAATAAGTGTACCATATAATCATAAATAGAGTATATGCCTGAATACTAAATAACTAGATATTATCATAAGGCATCATGTCACATCAATAAGAATCATCATGCAAATATGATCATACTAAACAACATAGTATATATCATCTATGATACTAGCAATCAAAATATAGTATTTGACCATCAGGTCATCTTGAATATCATCCAAAATGAGTATCAAAATATCTCTCAAATCTAAAATACAAGAAGGTACATAATGAAAACATGAGAGACACTATAGGAGAAGTAAGATCATTTCATGGATTGGCAAGTTTTTAAAGGAAGTTTATCAATAATTTTAGATCAATATGTAATGCTATGACATAAATAATGAGGGATGACTGAAAAGATTTTAAGTGGACACATAGAGCACATAAGAATTTTGAAACATTAAAATAGAGAGTTTCAAAATTACCTACACTTGCTTTTCATAATTTTAGTAAAGTTTTTCAAATTGAATGTGATGGTAGTGGAAGTGCCATAGGAGTTGTTTTGAGTCAAGAAGGAAGACCTCTAGATTTTTTATTGGGAAATTGAATGATGCTAAGAAAAGATATTCAATTTATGAGTAGAAATTCTATAGTATTGTTCAAGCTTTAAAGAAATACATGCATTATTTTATGGCTAAAGATTGTGTTGTACACTGAACACAAAGCCTTCTAGTATTTAGAAAGTCAAAATAAGTTGAATTAGAGACACATGAAGTGGGTTGACTAGTTGCAAAACTTTTTTATTTTATTGAAGAATAAGAGTGGATAGTCTAATAAAATTGCTAATACTTTGAACCAAAGAAGAAATTTTCTAATAGAAATGGGAGTTGAGGTACTTGGTTTTGATGATTTGAAGTATTTGTATGAAACCAATCCTAATTTTAGAGAACCTCAAAAAGCTTGTAAAGATTAGAGTGTGGGAGATAAGTAGATTGATTTTTTCATTCTGGAAGATAGGTTCTTTAAAGGAACTCAGTTGTACATACCTATAGGATCTATGAGAGATAACATGATGAAGGAGAAGCATAGTTTCATACTTGTTGGAGACTTTGGGATTGACAAGATAATAAACTTGATTTTAGACATATATTATTGGACCTAGATTTATAAGGATGTATAGAGGTTGGTTAGAGGTTGTAGAATTGTTCAAAAGAAAAATAAACAAACTAGTTAGAACTTGAGGATTGTATTCATAATTACTTGTAGCTAATAAGCCCTGGGGATATATCATCATGGAATTTGTTCTTGGTTTTCCTAGAACTTAGAGAGGTAATGATTCTACATTGGTAGTGGTAGAATTTTTTTTTGAAGATGGCTTATTTCATACCTTTTAAGAAGATATTTGATGCATTGCATGTGGCTAAATTATTCTTCAATAAGAAGGTGAGATTGCATGGTTTGCCTAAGTCAATTTTTTTAAGATAGAGATACTAAGTTTGCTGGTAATTTTAGGAGGACACTTTGGAAGTTATTGAATATAGAGTTGAAGTTTAGTTCTACATTTTATCAAAAAATAGATGGAAAAAATGATATTGTGATAATAAGTTTGGTAACTTGTTGAGATGTTTGGTTGGGGATAAGCCTGGTAATTGGGATTTGATTCTAGCATAGGACGAGTTTACACATAACAATTCTATGAATAGAAGCACCAAGAAGACACATTTTGAGGCTATTAATGAATTATATCCTAAAGGGACTAATGAATTAATGGATTTGAAAACTGAGAGAAAGAGAAGTGCTGAAGTTGAAGAATTTGTAGATTTCATGAAGACGTTGCATGATAAAATGAGAAATAATCTACAAAATAGTAATCTTTGATATAAAAAGAGAGAAGATAAAGGAAGAAGAAATAAATATTTTGAGGTTGGAGATAAGGTGATGATTCATTTGAAGAAGAACACTTTTTTTGTTGGTACATGTTGTAAGCTAAAGAAAAAAGAAATCTAGTCCTTGCAAGATTATGAGAAAGCTTGATAGTAGAAATGCTTTTGAAGTTGAATCACCTAGAGACATGTATATTTCACCTATATTCAACATTGTGGACATCTTTCAATAATTTGAGGAAAATGATGAATTAAAAGACAACCTAGATTATCCTACGAGGGAGACATATAACATTGAGAATATTTTGAATAGAAGAATAAGAAAAATTACCAAAGGAAAAAACTACATGGAATACCTAGTTGAGTGGAAAGAAAAACCAATTGAAGATAA
This sequence comes from Cupressus sempervirens, assembly GCA_028749045.1. Lineage (NCBI taxonomy): Eukaryota > Viridiplantae > Streptophyta > Pinopsida > Cupressales > Cupressaceae > Cupressus > Cupressus sempervirens. Next base: position 462,875,282 of record CM053793.1, read on the forward strand.
TTCATGGATTCCATAAGTTGAGTTGGATCTTTATGATTCACATCATAATATCAAGAATTCTTGATATGGACATAAATTCTTTATTAATCTTGGGTGTCTGATGCAAGAGCATATTGGGTCTTTGAGCAATCTTGCATCAACCAAAATATTTCTTGTTTTCTATACTATTCTTTTGTTTGCAAAGTAGCCATTGGATTTTTTGGTTTCATGATAAGCACAATTGATATTTTGTTGAGGACCTATTCTAGATCCTTTTCCTATGAGCATACATTCTAATGTTTCCTATTCTTTCAAGTTATGATATCAAGACCTATTCTAGATCCTTTTCCTACGAGCATGCATTCTAACATTTCCTATTCTTTCAAGTTACAGTATCAGGACCTATTCTAGATCCTTTTCCTATGAGCATGCATTCTAATGTTTCCTATTCTTTCAAGTTCTATGCCATTCTTTGGGGTCTCTTTTTCCTACAATTTTCATGTTGTGAGGCATGTTGTTCTTTTGGCATAGTTTTCTTGTGCTAAGATGACATCTTGCATAGTTAGAATATGACTCCTAACTTGTGTGTGGACCTATTCCTAAGAGTGCATGATCTTATGTTGTCTTTTTCTTGGGTTTTGGTTTACTCTTCGAAAACTAGACCTATAATATAATTAAATGTTTGAGTCTCCAACTTGTGGCTTAGCTAGCTATAAGTGAAGCTTGGTTAGATGTAGGAAATCACCATCTTAGAGAGAAGAAGATGGAAGATGGAAGCTTGGACTTTGCTTTTGTAATTATTTCTTGTATATGGCCACAACTTGAAAGGCCTCATAGTTGGACATGTTGTTCTAAATTATTTTACATGTGAAGTGAAATAATTACACCGTTGATCTATTGCATATGGATTTTATGTTCTATATTGAACCGTATGAGTAAAGCTTCCATGTGTAACTCTAAGAAAGGGTGTTGGTAGGTTTAAGTTGGTTTTATCCCATCTTATGCCCCCCTTTCATCCCTTGCATTAGGTGGTATCAGAGAAAGGTTATCTTTCCTCATGAGTTTGGGATTATGGAGAACCTTATGGGATTGGTTGTAGAGAGGAAGATCTGAAATCTAACCTATAACTTGTATAAGGTTATGACCTTTCAAGAAATATTATCAAAATGGTTTGAGGTAGAGGAAATGTAGAAAATTATATAATGGATGTTTTGAGGTAGATTGCAACAAGACTTGAAGCTATTGAGACATCCTAGAGAAGAGGCATACTTCTTGTCAATGCTAGTGATGATGAAGTAGTACTTAATCCTAATCATGAATTTGAGTTTGAACAAGATGAAGAATGACTTTTGAGAGTTTTTTCTCGGGCCAATTCTAGACCCATTATTGAAGTTCCTTGTTATGATGCAAGACTTGAGACTAATTAATTATTGCATTACATCTTTGAGATGGACAAATACTTTGAGTATGAAAGAACTCTTGATAATAAGTAGGTTAAGATAGAGGTCACCAAGTTGAAGGGCCATGCTTAAATTTGATGGGATTATTTTCAAAATGAGAGACAAAAGAGAAAAAAGGAAATTATCAAGACTTGGGCAAAGATGATTCGAAAATTGAAGAAGAAATTCTTCTTGCGGATTACAAAGTTAACTTGTTGAGAAGAATGCAAAACCTGAGACAAAAGGAGATGAGTGTGAAATAATATACTAAGGAATTGTATAAATTGGATATAAGATCTAGACATGTGGATGATGAAGTTGAAAAGGTAGCTAGATACCTGAATGATTTGAGGACATCATTTCAAGATGAGATCAACTATGTTAAGATGAATATTATAGAAGAAGCCTATTAGTACACCTTGAAAGGTGAAGAAATAATAGAAAAGAAACATGATCATGGACAAAGAGGAAGAGGTGAAATATTTCAAAGAGGCAGAGGAAAAATCTATGGAGAAAGTAGAATATCTGACAATGCAATGCAAGATAAAGGAAAGGCAAATGGAAAGAAGAACCTATTGGAAAAAGAGGTAATTACACTAGAGGTAGCTATACTGGTTACTCTAGGAATAATTATAGTGCTAACAGAGAAGAGAGATATTGGTTTAAAGGTACTTGTTTCAAATGTGGAGAAGGACATAGAGATTTTAAATGCAATAATTTTGGAAAAAAGATTGAATGTAGCAGTAGAAATACTTTGGCTTGTGAAGAAGTTTTTGAAACACCTAATAAAATTAAGCATGGTGAGAACCTAATGACAAGAATAATTTGGTGGAGTGAAGAAGCTGATGAAGAACCTATTTCAAAAAGAATTTTGTTCAAGACTAGATATGAGATCACTAGAAAGTATTTCAAGGTAATCATTGATAGTGGAAGTTTTGATAATTTGAAATCTGAGGATCTGGTTAGCAAATTTCTATTTTAGAGATTGTGACAAACTAAACCCTACCATGTTGCCTAGATTTAGAAGGAGCATCATTTACTTGCAAGTGAGCAATGCCTTATTAAGTTCAAAATTAGGAATGATCATGATGAAGTTGTGTGATATTATGCCTATGGATTATTTTCATATTCTTTTGGGTAGGCCTTGGAAATTGTTGGAAACTTACAATTGGAACAATTATTTATTTTTCATTGATGTCAAATCTACTGGTGAGACATATCTCTATCTGATCTGAATGTCATATCTATTTGATTGATGGAGAGGATTTGAGATATTGCTCATAAAAAAAGCACCAAGAGGAAAGGTTGAGTTATGGAAAGGAAGCTATAATGAACATTTTATTAGTTAGACTTTGATAGGATAAAGTGATTATTTATATCAAGAATGCAAAGCTATGCTGAGCAATAGAGTAAAAGATTAAGGAATACTGAGTGATGCTAGCGTCAACCAAGCCATAGTAAGTGATGAGAAAATCCAGTGTTGACCAAGAATTAGTATTAACCAAGAAAGTTAGTTGATGCTGAGCCAATAATTTCTATAGTGAGTGAGTGATTAGTGATGACCAAGTGTCACAACTTAGTTATTGTCGAGTGAAAATATTTTGAATATATTTGAGGAATTGTGATTCCACCTAACTCAGTTGATTTCTTTAGATATGTAAACCATGTTGAAGATAAAATTGATGAGTTGGATCATTAATTCAATGAGAGGATTAGGTAAAGACCTAATAGAAAAATTCCAAAGAAGTTTCTAGAGGATGATCAAGAAGGTGGATAGATACAATGAATCTAATGAACAAGATCATAAAACCTAATATCTAGAGTGATTATGGAAAATGAGAAAGAAAGAATTACCTATTTAAGGAGGTATAGAGATAAACTTTAAGTATGTATGTGCACAAAGAAAGGTGGAACATAGATGCATAAGGATGAACACAAGTGTGAGTGTGAGGATGAAGCAAAAAGGAATTGCTTGCGCATATGCTACTAGTGTTGATAAGTAAATTTGAGCTGAAGGCTTAAGATTTTGTGTGAAGGGAGATGATTTATCAAAGAGTTTCCAAGTGAGTTAAGAGACAAAGTTAACGAGGGAACTTATCAGTGAATTAACACATGAACTGAAAAATGATTTGAACCTACAAAAGTGACTTGTTATCATACAAATCAAAACCCTACTATTTTCTTTCTAATAATTTTAACCAATTTGTAGTGAAATCCTTTTAATCAAAGGTTGACCTAACCATCATTTGAAGGACCTAACAGTCTATGTAAATCCTTTAGCAGGGTGACATTCTAAATGGAATGATCAGATTCCTCTAAAAATACTACTCCTAATAGGGTGATTAAATCCTCTAACTAGGTCACATTTAACAATGTGTATTGTAAAATTTAATAGGGTTGGCTCCTAATAGAGCTCACTTTTAAAGAGTGTAAAAGTGGTGACATGTTGCTGGTAGTTTTTCCCAAATTGGGTTTCCATGTAAAATCCTAGTGTTAAACTTTTGTTGAATGTTTTATATGTTTTACATTTGATGAAGTTTATATTCAGTTAAGTATAGGACTAGAAAATAGGTTAGAACCTATCATACTATGAGCAACCAAAAAACTCAATAAAAATACACTAAAACCCTTCTAAGCTACCATGAAAACCAATCAAAGCATAAAGGAAATAAAACAAATGAAGCTCCCTCTTCAATTGTAGTTCGCATGTCCTTCTTTCTTCTCCATTTGATGTAGCTCCAATTTCCTATAGTGCCTATACAATTGAAAGAAAATGACTATGATGGGATGATGCTATTGGGAATACTAGAAGTGTGGCTTGGGCATGATGTGAGAATAGAGACTCTAAGGATAAAAAATGAGAACAATATGATTTAATTTATAACCAAAGTGGAAGAGTCTAGTGTATTTGGGGGTCATGTTTGACCTCAATTTTTGATGGTAAGACAATTTGTCTTGTCAAATTCATTTAAAAAAATGATCCCGATAATGTCAAAATTTTGACAATAGTTAAGTTTAGCATTGAAAATTTGACATTGTGGCGGATATAAAAAAATGAAAGAAAAGTGAAACTTCATTTGTTCATGCAAAAAAGTGAGAGCATGCTTGAGGGAGGCTTGATAGAGAGTTTTACAATGCCATTAAAGGTAAGTCTTTTTTGAACAACCTGAGATAACTAATTTTTGTGCATTCTCCTTAATCAGGGCTCTATATTTATCATGCTATGAGTTTTGTAGATCAAAAAATTTTGGTCAAGAGTTGAATCTTGTTTCTTTTCACAAGTAGTATTGTTGTGTAGTCTATTATCGAACAACAATCAACTCACTCTGCTCATTGTGTGCCCACCTAAAAATCAAATATTGTAAGAAAAAAAATCAATGGGAATTCCTATTGATAAGATCAATAATAAAATATACACACATTTACCTAAAAGAGCCATTAGATCTATGAACGTTAAGTTTTTGAGAGACAAGATGCTCATAAGTCCAGTTGAGCTCAAACTAGGCATAGGTAAATTATTAAGAACAATTCTTAAATTTGTGAAGCTAAGGCTATCTCTTCTTGCTATCGATAATGGATAAAATGTTTCTCCAACCTTCACAATAAACCCTAAATTTTTTTTACAGAAAAAACCTTCAAAAATATGGAAAACTCAATCAATATGATGACAACTATGCTTGGAATTAAAAAGTTCAAGACCTTGTTGATAGAGTCACGAGCAACCAAAGCCAAGATGTCTATATAGGACATAATCACACTACAAGGTGTTTTCACTCTTTCTTTTATGCCAATAAATATTATGAATGCCATCAGTCACAATGATATATTTAGCAGAATCACCCACTCATTTGATGTCCCATTCACTAGCACTGAAATGTTGCATCCCTATCAAATTCATATCCAAAAAAGTTGATTAACACATTAAATACCTAAAAATACATGTAACTAAGATAATTAAGATATTTAAAATAACTTTAACACAAGAAATCTCTCAAAAATGTGTATAGAAATTAAATGATAATGACTCCAACTCTTGTTACTTTTAACACACTTTGTTTCCCTCTTGGATGGATGTGATGCATCCAACTCCACATTACTTAAACTTCATAGATTCAACTTCTAAGGTAGACTCTAATCCACTAGAGCATAGTTGAATCTCTGTGGGGATGGAAATGAGGCACTAAAAGTGCCATGGATTTGACATGTGGAAAAATAATTGAAGGTTTCATTTTCTATATTTTTATTATATTATCTTGAGGATGGTGCGAACTAACTAGGTTTGAGGGTTTTTTCTTTTTTCTTTTTTCTTCTCTTTAATTATTATGAATCTTTTCAATCCAAGGTTCTAAATAAATTCATGAGGATGAAAAGAAATGGAAATGGCTGTTGTATATGTTATATAAAGTTTCAAATGTATTATAATATAGGAAAGTGGAGATAGTCATATCTTGAAGTTTAAGTAAGGCAGAGTTGGATGCATCACATCACATCCAAGAGGGAAAAAAATTCTATTAAAAGTAGTGAGAGTTGGAGTCATTATCATTTAATTTCTACACACATTTTTGATAGATTTTTTGCATTAAATTTATTTTAATTATCTTAATTATCTTAATTATCGGCTGTGTCACTAGGATATTGAATGGCATGTTCAAATATGTTAATCTAGAATACTATTAGTCATAAGCTAGACAAGAGTAGATTCCTACACTCAATTTACCTGTCTAGATTAACAATATCATCAAGAGGGATATAACTACTAATGTTGATTGCAACTACCCTTTAAAAGCTATTTGTATTAGGATGCACTATTTTCTGCACTAAGTAGACTAAAATAGTGAATCTAAATTGTAATAGATTTACTTCTCTTTAATTTATCATTCAAGGTGGCATGGAAACCCTATACTCTTGAAATGTCTCTTGCCTATATGGTGTTTATAAAGATATTTTTTTCAATGTGTGTATCAACTATTCAAAGGCTCTTTGAATTAGAAGCCATTGTAAGATAAATAGTATTCACCACATTTAATTATAACCTATTCTATATGAACTTTTATATTAGCATCACATTCATAATGCACATTTAGAATGATGAACATTAGGGAGGAAATATGGTGACTACTAAGAAAAGTGTACAAAATGATGATCCCTCCTCATTTTTCAAACAATTCCATTCTATCCTTACCCATCTTAATCCTCGAGTTTGAAGTATTCCCTTCACCTGTGGCATATTTCAATCTTTTGTTGATTTCCATTTTGGGCTCAATATGCTTAACAATACATCACTTGAAGTTGCCTTCATACTATTATGTTTTTATTTAATCACATTAAATATGTTTTTGTATCCTTTTACCTTACAACTAAATAAATATCCTTTCTCTTTGTTCAATATAAACTCACAATATCCATTTTCATGGCGTAGTTGTTTTAATAGGTATATGATATCTTCTAAACTTTGTAATCTTTCTTTACATTATGATTGATCAGTCATATGAACACTATATTATCTTTAATACACAAGATCCTTACTTTATAATAGTTCCTATTAGGGATATTTAATACTTATGTAATGTATGATCCCTACAAGAGTTCCATCTCCATACCTTATCATCTTGACTTAGTTTCTTTTGTATTCTGATAATAGCATAATTATAGTATACATATTTTATTTTGTCATTAAGACTACGCTACTTATCTTTATTGCTCTATTTTTGTACCATATCTTTTCCTCTAAAATGCTAAACTAAAAGGTTTCATATATTTTACTATATGTCACTTCAATAATTTATTTTGAATACTAAATCTACAACTGCATTAAATGTTAATTTTAAAGGTTTCATGTCTCTAATAATTTATTTCTTTATGTGATTTGCAACTACTGGTAAGTGATGAATAAAGATTTTTCACATCTTAAAGATACATCCTTTTAATGATCCATATTTTCTTTCCTATAGCTACACATGATAAAAACACATTAGATAAAAAAATAGACTTCTTTCCAACAAAAAATTCATGCTCTTCTTTTAACCACTCCATGCTTTTTGATTTCTTTTATGTGGCTAGAAATACATGTGAAGAACAATTTAGTTCTGAAGATTGGTACTTGTATTTTCCATTGCTTACCCTATTTTCGTACAAGACAAACAATAGGAAAGTATGAGCTTATAAGAAGGTATAGTAACCAATAAAAGGGTATGGAGAAAAAAAGTATGAAACCCATAATAAAAGGGTATGAATCAATAGTTTAAACTTTGACACATAAAAACATTCACCACACATCCATCTCATACATTCAATAAGTTAACTGAAATACCATGTAAAGCATGTATAGCTAAATCATATAAAAAAGTAAGCATTCACACATATATATGACACCAGAAACCCTCCAATGAGAAGGTAAAATTAGGGTGGGGATGACATCCACAAATCTTCATTACTATAGTAATAAAGTGCATCCAATGAAGGTTACAATGTTTTGATCATGAAACATGATCTACCCTGTAAAAGGTCTTCCCTGTTGAAGGCTTACAAAGACTATTAGGTCTCACCCTATTAAGAAATTTCAACACCCTGTTAGAAGTGTGCCTTGTTAAAGGACTTTAACTCACAATTAAGTAAGCACCTTGTTAGAGGATTTCAATATAGTCTATTAGGACTACTCTATTAAGAGGTTTTAACCGATTCACATGTTAAAATGACTCAACATTGATCCTACGATTAACACTTTGTTTCTTGATGATAGATCACCTCTAAATTGATGTATTCTCAATCGTTCTTGATTAGATATCTCTCTGCTGTATACTATTCCCTTTCTTTGTTCTCCTATAACTGATTCTGAAATGTAATCTCAATTCACAATTCCTTAGCCACCATGAATACTGTGTTTGTGCATGAAAAATTCTCTATTCACTCCTTCCACATACCTTAGATGGTTTAGGGTTTGTCCTCCTTAAGAATACTTAGGTGACTTAGGATTAGGTATGAATCAACAATTGTGATTCATCCATTTTTCCACTTAAACCTTCCCTTTACCTAATTGGTTGCATACAATTCATAGGGATTCCAACTTAAGATTCATCCTTATCTCCAAAATATCATAATTCAATCTTTAAGTTGACTCAAAAATACTTTACATAGTAGTACACCATTACAAACAACTATGACAAAACTGTCTTACTTGGCATCTGAAGTCTCTAATGCTTAGCATATACTGATTTCTATACTGTGACTTGACATCTGTATCACTCGAGATGCTCTATTTTATACATGTTGTGCTCGGCATTTACTACTTGTTTGACATGAACTAAGTAAATGATTTAAGTGTGTAGACACTCATTAGTCAAAACCAATTTGAGATCAACAATCTCCCCTTTGACATGAGTGTCAAAAACACTTGGTCATGCATTAATATCCTTATTCTTACAAGCATAACATATCTCTTATTTGGATTATATACAAAACTTCAAAATTTCAAAATTTTGTAACAACTTATACCTCAAAATTTGATAACTCCCCCTGAGTTGATAGGTCTATTCTATATTCAAAATTCTATACTCCTACTGAGTAGATATGCTTCAAATAATACTCTTTAATTTCATTCTATGTATTCTTTGCTTGCTCCCCCTTTGCTTAGCTATGTTCTCATTCTCCTCCTTTTGTTTCTCTAAATTCTTATTCTCCCCCTTTTATTTCTCTATCTCCCCCTTTTTGATGTTGATGTTAATGGGATATACACTGATAGTGTGTTTGTCCAAGAAAGATTTATGGACCTCTAGTATAATCTTGAGAGCTACATCCCAATTTTCACGTGCTACATCCAAAGACTTAAGTTGGATAGCCAACTCAGTAGCAAGGTAGACTAGGTCATCTAAGGTAGAAAGATTTGGGTTTTTCTTCATAAGAGTTTATATATAGCCTAATTCCTTGTGCAAAATCTCCATGCGTGGGGTCAATGTTTCTTGGATGCTAATCAGTTTGGCCCTTACATTGGCTTCTTCTATTGATAATGCTGCTAATTGAATCTGCATCTATAATAAAGCTTTGAAATATTTTTTTCTTTGAGCTAAAGTCATGGGCAATTTAGCTCCTGATGATTGCATGCTACTTTTCAAGCTTAGGATGTGATTCCTTGTCTCTTGTGTGAAGAGTGTAGGATTGTATAGTTTAGTGTATAGTGAGAAAATATTCTTGAGTACTTTCTTCACACTTTCTACCTTTGTTGCCAATGCAACTAGTGTGAGTGCTATGTCACATGATATTTTCTCATTAACTTTTCTTTGAAATTTCTTTTCAAACCATTCTAATAATTTTGCATTTGTATCAAGCTCTGCATCACTTACCTTTTCCACTATATTTGATAATTGTTCAATTAGTGGTTTGGTTTCATCTAGAGTAGGCATATTGAATGCATCTAGAAAGAAGTCTTTGATATCCATAAAAGCTTGCTTCTTCCTATGCTCCCTTCTAAGTAGTTCTTGATGCTTCTTTCTATCTAGGGATTCTTGCAGTATGCCCATCTACTCTATTGTCATTATGTCATAATCATACTTTGGTAAAACAATTTATTCATCAAGTCTTACTTCTCCATATTATATTACCTCTTCTACCTTTGATGAGCTTGGACTCAGTATTAAAATTTGAAACGATGTTGCATCTATGCTTGGCTTCTGAAGAGTGTGACTAGAAGGAGTGCCAGATTATAGTAAAGTTACCAGTGCTTGAATGGCTACTTACTTCTTCAACTTTGGTGTCAACTTGGTCTCTTCAGGCTTCTCCTTATTTTCCACAATGCCTTGTGATGCACCTTGTACTTGTGTTGAAGGTGCAAATAAATCTATCTGACCTATTTCACTCTATGCTTCAGTGGTGCCTTGAGTTTCTACTGTGTCCTTTCCAATTGTATCAACCTTTTATGGCGTAACTTTTGGTATTTTATCAAAAGGTTGTACACTAGTGAATTGAGGGGTGATGGTAGGTGGTTCTTGTGTATTCACCTCTTCTTTTGTAATGTTAGTCACTGATTTTCATCAACACTCACTAATACAGGTTTATCACACAATTTAGCCTATAGTGTAGATTGATCAAGTATCTTTTTTAGATCTTCCTTTGTTAGGGGGTTGATGTTCTGAATAGTGAGATCAGAAACATCCTTTACTATTACTATTTCAATGATTACACTTGTTATATGTCAAGGGCTAACATTCGGCAATTGTGTATCTTGTACACTTTGTTCTTCTTGCCGCTCTACCTCAGCTATAGCCTTGTCATCCACATTCATTTCTGTACCTCCCTCAACTATGTCTTCAATGTTATCATCTTCTTCATCATCTTTGACCTCTATAGGATCTTGTTCACCTTCTTTTACTATAGGTAATACATATGTGACTTTCCACATCTATGTGAATTTCTTCACAACATCTTCAATATTGTTTTGTAATATGCTGAAGGCTCTATATTTTGGAACAAATCTAACTTCATATTTCTTCATAGCTTTAGCAATTTGTGCCTTACTTAGTTTAGGCATTACTTGAGAAAGTGATGTCTCCCTTATTTTCCTTTATAAATTTAAACAATAATGCCATTTTTGCTCAACTCTTTCATGTAAACTTTTAGGCAGTGAGTTGGAAATCTCTAGTGGGGTTTTCTTAAAATTTGCCATCATGGCATAAATAGACTCCCCCACTTGATTCTTTTCAACTTTACCAAGATTATCAAAATCAACATGAGAAAACCATGAAAAATCTACATTATTTCTAACATTTTCACATAGGTTTTCTAGATCTAATAATGGATTGTGACTCACCACTTGGAATTGGCTATTGTTGTCTGATTCTATTCTTTCTTCATTAGATTCAACTTGTGCAATGTATTTCTTCCTTGGTCTTTTCAACACTCCTCCTCATTTCTCTATAGGTTTGGTCTTCTCTTTTGCCTTTAGTGTATTGAAATGTGCACTAGCCCTTGTAGTAGGTGTAGTAGGTTTTGGCTGACTTGGTTTGGCGACCTTCTTGGATTTTGTCACTAGTTGAACCTTAGCCTTTCTCTTCTTTTGATTGTGGGAGTAGGTGCTTCCTCAAATTCTTCTTCCTTGACAACTTTTGCAACTTTTGTCTCTTCCTCTTGCTAATCTTCTCTCATTCCTTATGTTAATACAAGTGGTACTTGGGTTTGGATGTCTTCTTCCTCTTCAGCCTCTTCCTGCTTGATACCTTCACCAAATTTAGCTTTCAATTTCTTCACCAAATTGTCCTTCTTCTTTATAAAAGAGGTAGTCTTTAGTGCCATAATGATCTTAGATTTGGCCATTTCATAGTTTCTAAATGCAGTAGCATCTTTATCTATTTCTTCTGCAAGTAAAATTGTAATAGTTGCAAAGGCCTCATCTATATTTATTTCATAGCCTAATGGTTTTAACCATCTTACCCTTAGAGTTGCTGCTTGAACAAATGTGTAATTAACATCAACTAGGAAAAAAAAAACATCATAATGTCTTTCCACTAATTACACTAGAATCCTCAATCTTTTCTTCATAGATTTCTTGAAATCCTCAAAGTAACTGGTCATAACTAACTCAAAATTCTCACCTAGTTGTTCAATGAACTCACCTATTTGTACTGCCACTGACTTCTTTGTCTTCCATGCCATAGTACCAAATGTAGGAAATGCATTCTGAGCATAAAAGAAAATACATATCAAAATAGAACCAAATTTGCACTAAGCACTCTTTGTCTTTCTTATTGCTCCTAGGTTTTCAATCAACTGCTGTAGTTGTAGCTTAGCAAGATCATATGTGTGATCCTTTTTCACAATCTTATAACCAACATCTATTGCAATATAGGGAAAACTATTTAATCTACTTGATTGGTAAAACTTATGTGCAATTACCCTTACTACAAAATCTATCAAAGGATCTGTGACGGTATCTATTGCAATTCCTCTCTTATTCCACATAGCCCTATGTTCTTCTCAATAACCTCTTTTAAATTGCTCCTTAAAGTCTTAGGCTGATCTAGGGTTGGATACCCTATTACCCTATGGATTATTCTTTTTGTGATTTTAACTGGCCCATTGTCTAACTAAAGTGAACTATCATGAATTATGGTCAATACAATCCTAATCCATTTAGTTTTGAAAACATTTGGGAAGTCTAGGGCATGAGTTAACCCTTTCTTCTCTACAATTTTGAATTCTTCCCTTAACACACCATTCAAACAAAGTCTATCATATTCTTGCTTAATCTCCATGTATCCAATATTCCCAATCTTACAGTTGTAACATTTCTTGACATCTTGAACCATAAAAACTTTTGGTAGTATCATGGATAATGCACCAGAGGGGTCTTGTTTATAAGAAATGTCTAGTATGACCTTGAAAATTAGTTGTTTGACCTCATTACTAACCAGTTGAACATTCAAAACCTCTTTAACCTCTACTTCTATTACCCTCAAAGAACTAGATGCCATTATGTGAAACTAGGGTTTATGAAAATATAAATAGTGTAACTCGACACTTGGTAAATACCTTGCAAGATATGATGAAATAGTGTTGAATCACTATTCAAATCTTTTGCAATCACTTTGGATGGATTTATAAATTGCTTGTTTCTCTCCTCGCCCTATCTTGATTTTGGAATGATGAAAAATGTGTTGAAAAATTGATCAAATACCCTTTTGGAGTACTGTAATTAATGTTGAGTGCTTACAAAATTGTAAGCTCAACATCAACCAATTTCAAGCTTACTTGACATCCACTAATATTTCATTCATTTGAAAACCATTATGAGCTCAACATCCACTAGCCAGTCTGTTAGCTTGGTATCCTCTAGCATTTCATTCAACAATTATAGGAAACTTTTCATGCTTGAAAATAACATAAAAAACTTGAAGATTTTACTTTAATTCCTAATAACATCTTGCATCTTTGTTCATGCTAATGTAATCTTTTTTAGTACTAAATCCTTTGGAACTGATGTATGATATAACCTTTGAATATTTGTCCAACAAACCTCTTGATTGATTAGTTTGATTAGATGTGATCACTTGACCCATTGGGTGAAGTGATCCCTTCTCCATTTGATGTGCTACAATCATCCTTTTTCTTCCATGTCTTGTTCATTTCACTTCTGACATTTTCAACATCTGCCTTGCCTTTACCTTTATCAAACTTACAACTTGGTGCCTTTGACCTTGTTGGACAATATCGACTGATGTGACCAATCTCTAAACAACTAAAATATGTGGTTTGACTCAACCACCTTTTGTAGTCACTTCTAAACTGTGTTCTAATACAATTCTTAGGAACATGTCCATGTTCTTGAGAATAGTGATAACTATACGTTGTATTATAATCCCAGTTATAAGAGTTTCCTTTGTTCCTTACCTTTGTTTTCCTGTTTGATGACCACATGGGTTTGGATCTACACTCAAAAGATCTATGTCCATACTTCTAATAGTTATAACAATATCCTTCAAATATTTGTGTGTGCATGATCATAGTTCTATATTCCTGTGCCCAATGACCTTGTTTTTTGCACTTATGTCAATGAACCATGCTCTTATGCTTGACATTCTGATTTGTAGTTTTTCTCCTGCACACATTAGCGATATGTCCTTTCTTACCACAATTATGACAAGTAGGTTTAGAGTGCTTACTTTTTTTTCTCATTTCTTCAACACTTTTGGATGACTCTCCTTCTTTAGAACTTGTGTAACCCAGTCCAAATGTGTCATTGTTAAGTCTAGTGGATCTCATTAATTGCTTAAACTATTTGATGGCTTCACTTGGTTTATTGAAACTTTCAAAAAATTCCTTTTCCCTTTTTAGGTAACTTTGCAATTTCTCATTATGTAGCTTCAATGTTGTTATCTCAATGTCTTTGACATTCAATTCATAGTTGGCATTCATCATTTGACTTAGAGTATCCAATTTCATGTTGGAAATCTTGGTTAGCTCTAATGATTTATCTTCTAGTCTTTTGCTCAAAATTATTTTGTCTTCTTCAATCACAACTTTGTCTTCCATAACATTATTCTTCTATTTAGTCACCTCAAATAGTAGTAAAGCTTGTGATTCTTGCTCTAACTTGAAATTTTTGATTTTCTTAGCTTGGGCTTTGTTCTTTTCCATTAGATCTGTAACTGCTCCATCAACTTCATTGGAGTCTCCATTAGAAAATATCTTAGTAGTGTCCATTTCTCTATATTGTGTATCATTCTCCTCAATAGAAATTTCCTTCCTTCTCTTCAAAGATTTCTTTAGGTCTTCTCTTGCTTTATTCAGTTGATGTATAATGAGTTGCATTTCAATTCCTTGATTCTCAATGATATTTCCCAACTTGTAGACTTCCATTTTCAAGATCTTTCTTTAAAGCTTCTCTTTTAGAGAACTTGGCTCTGATACCAATTGTTGGAATTACAATAGGAAAGGTAAACTTTTTTTTTTTTTGGGGGTGGGGGGGAGGGTGGTGAATTTGTAGTTTAAAATTTGACTCATAAAAATGTTCACCACACATCCATCTCATACATTCAATAAGTTAACTAAAATACCATGTAAAGCATGTACATCTAAATCATGTTAAAAAGTAAACATTCACACACATATATATGACACCATATATGATTACCCAGAAACCATCCAATGATAAGGTAAAATTGGGGTGGGAATGACACCCACAAATCTTCTCTATTGCAGTAATAAAGTGTATCTAATGAAGGTTACAATATTTTGATCATGAAACATGATCTACCCTATAAAAGGTTTTCTCTATTAAAGGCTTACAAAGATTGTTAGGTCTCACCCTATTAAAGGATTTGAACACCCTATTAAAAGTGTGCCTTATTAAAGGAATTTAACTCACAATTAAGTAAGCACCTTGTTAGAGGATTTCAATATAGTCTGTTAGGACTACTGTGTTAAGAGATTTTAACTAATTCACCTATTAGAATGACTCAACATTGATCTTATGGTTAGAACTTTGTTGCTTGATGATAGATCACCTCTAAATTGATGTATTCTAGATCCTTCTTGATCAGATATCTCTATGCTGTATACTATTCCCTTTCTCTATTCTCCTATAATTTATTTTGCAATGTAATCTCACTTCACAATTCCTTAGCTACCATGAATACTCTATTTTCACAAGCAAACTTCTCTCTTTTCTCCTTCCACACACCTTTGATAGTTTAGGGTTTTTCCTCCTTAAGAGTACTTAGGTGACTTAGGGTTAGGTATGAATCAATAACCATGATTCATCCATTTTGCAACTTAAACCTTCCCTTTATTTGATTGGTTGCATGCAATTCATAGGGATTCCAACTTAAGATTCATCCTTATCTCCAAAATATCATAATTAAATCTTTAAGTTGGATCAAAAATAGTTTACATAGTGGTCTGTGCCATTATAAACAACTATGACAAAACTATCTTACTCAATATCTGAAGTCTTTGGTGCTCGACATATACTGATTTCTATACTATAACTTAGCATCTGTATTACTCAGCATGCTCTATTTTATACATGTTATACTCAACATTTACTACTTTTTTGACATGAACTAAGTAAATGACTTAAGTGTGTAGACACTAATTAGTCAAAACCAATCTGAGATCAATAATGATGACAATAGCTGACTAAACATTAACCTCCAGTAACATGAATATATTGGTAGAAGTACTATCATTTAAAGATTGTGTATAAATATGTGACATTAGGCCTGTAACTATAAGGGTATAGAAATATGTTTTAGCATGTCTTAGTTATATATATATATATATATATGTATATGTATATATGTATAAAACTCACTAGCATCATACACTCCTTACTAGTGATCCTTGATATACTTGGTAGAGCACTTTTAAGTATATCAGGTATTATATCTTCCTTTACACCCAAATGATCATCCAAACTACCATAATTAAATACACCAAGCATTTTACTTTCTTTTATGAATGAACTCTTACTGGTTAAACTTCTTTGGAGATGGCATAAGGAAAAGGGGGAATGGAGGAATATCTGGGATGACAAATATAATTGGGATAACTTTTATTTTTAGCATTTCCTTTTCTCTGATTATGATCAAGGGGGATCTTAGATATGGAAGAATGTGTTTGTGTTTTAAAACTACTAAGAAACAAAATGCTCAATACCAAAATGATATCACTCACACAATCTAAGGATTAGCCAATTCGTATTAAAAATTATATGTGCAACTCATTTGGACCCAACTTCAACAAAACCACGAGTGGTTTTCTACTCTTTAGGCTCTGCAAAACCAGGGTGGGTATATGTAGGGATGATTCAAGACTGGGAAACACTATGTGAGAATTATTTTAGTTTCATTCTGATTCTCATCTCAAATCCTCAAATACATGCATAATTCTTGACAATTTGATAAACACATCCCATATAACAGATCTAGCCAAAATTCTTCTATAGATCTGCATGTGTTCTCAACAATAGTGGCTAATTGAAGCTAAAACATTCCATGCAAACAAGTACCAACCAAATTTGAAGATCTTCTGGAAATAAAAGTAAAATTGATTATAATTCTGCATTTGAAAACCATTTATGACATATTTCTCTTCTAGTTGAATAAATTTTGACCAGTGCCTAATCCATTGGGGTTTAGAGTCTACCACAAATCCATTGATCTAATTTTTTGCCTTACAAAAAATATTATCAGAAATTCTTATTAGAATTCATCATTCAAAAATCCTTCCTTCTAATGTAACAACCTTATCAAATTCATCAAAGCTTTTACTTAATCCATTGAACTAATAGCAATGATGAACACATATACAACCTAACTGGATTGCATTCAATTGCACAAGCCTTTACTCATACAATATCAAGATGACCAAGTAACTAAAAGGAGACAAAATTTAGAAAGAACTGATATGGGGACATCTCATAATTTGTATTCATTTTCTTTGAAAATTGTATACATTTGCAGTAAACTCAGAATGACTTTAGGAAGAAACACAAAGATCATTCTATATTCATGTATTCTTAGGAACTAACAGAAAAAATACATCATAAAATAGCTCCAAAAATTGGACCGAAAATAAACTAAGTATATCACCTAGAAAACATTAGAAATCAGACCTTTCTCTAGCCTTGGAATCTCACTTATATAGTGTGAGACGCAACAAGCTTTAGGCTAAGAGAAAATGACAAGTGTCCTTTACAAGAGACAATTACATACACTATCATAAAATGACAAAAATGTGGGTAATAGAAGATGTCTAGATCAGACATTCCTTTTGGTGGGTCCACTTCTGTCACATCCTCTATTGTTGATTTGGCTACTATTCTGATCCCTCTTTGTATGCAACTGCCAAGCTATCCAATGATGAAGTTTTTTTTGATGATTGCACACTAATCTCTACCTATGGGTTTTCACCTTCTTTATCTTGTATGGTGGGAGTAACTTCTACTTTTTTCTCTTCTTTGATTGTATCAGCATCTTGTGGGCTCGGGCCTACAATTGAAAGTGACTGATTATTCTTGTCTTCTTCTCCTCGTTGGCCTTGTATAGTGATGGTGTCAATAATTTGGATCCCCTCACCCTGCACCTCATCATTGTCAGTTTCATCTTCATCAAACTGTTCACCAGGAGCTATTTCTGCCATCCACTTGTCAAACAATGCATCATCTAGCCATTTGAATTGCAAAATATCCCTCTTTCTTTTTAACACATATTTAGCCTCATTATCAATAGCAACAAATTCCTATTTTAAAGAATCAAAGAATACTTGGGCCTTCACCATTTCTTCTATTGTGGTAGCCCACCATGCATGCCCTATTTCATTTACAATTCTATTCATCCTTAAACAAAAAATATGATCAAGTTCCTTCGCCCATTCATTTTTTTTTTCAAATTATTTCTTTTATCTAGGGCATGAGGAAACGAACTGAATTTTTGGCTCTTGTACTTGTTCAAGTAGCCTACTATTATTTTCTCTAAATGAATCCTTTTATTGTCAAAATCAGCAAGATCAGAAACAATATCAAAGGTTTATTCAATTTGATCATAAAAATTCTTTATGACAGAGAAACAAGAAAATGTCATTTCTTTCTCCCTTCTCACCCATTTATTCATGATAGGCTTTAAAGCCTCATCATTGGCTTTCAACTCCTCCCAGATACTGATCACCCTAACCAAGTGATCATGAATTAGTGGCCATTCAACTTTGTCCCCCAAATATGTGAGAGCTTTTCTTAATTTATCTTCATATTTTGCCTCCAACTCTACATGTAGGGCCCACAGTTTACCCTTCTCTTCTTCAAAATCCTCAGCAGTGTAGTACTATGGCCTTTGGGTGTATCTAGTATTTCTATGAGGGGGGTGGATTTGAAGGGTTCAACTGGGGGATGAGGGTATGTTATTCTAGGCCTAGTGGATCTTCCCAATAGCTTGTTCTCAAGATCAATGCTCTTTTTTACCTCTTTATTGTAGGTATCCACAACTGCCTCATATCTACTTTGTAATTCAGTCATTTCCTTTTCTTCCTTTTTTGTAGTAGCCAAGAAAAATTGAGAATAATCTACATTCATGTGGGCTACCTGTACATGTGAGGTATCAACAACTCTCCTTACAATGATATTCCCTATCAGTCCTGAATCATCAGGTTGTACTAATACAATCCTAGATCCTCTTCTTAGTGACCACAAGACAAGAGTAGCTTGGTCATTACTAAAATAAGTCCCTGCAAACTCCTTTTTATTTGGGTCTTGTAACTCCAATTTATTAGAAATAGAATTGAAAATCAATGCATCTGCAATATCCCAACTAGGAAACAATAGTATGTTAGAAGTCTTTACCATTTTCCTTCCCTCTTTAGGGGTAATGTTATGGAACTCTTACATCATTTTTTCTTTTATTTGGTTTTGGATGGAGGCTTCATCCATTTCTAGATGCTCTATTTTCATATTCTTACACCTTTCCTCAAAATTGCTCATATTTGCCCTCCAAGAAAACTGGTGGAAAGCCATAGACTTTACAAAACTATCATCTAACAAAAATTGTTGACTGGCTTGTTCCAAAAAAGGAACCAGTTCCCTTCCCCTAAAATCTGCTACAGTCAGCTCAAAGCTTCGCATAGGAGGCTCTTGGAGATTCCCTTTATCAATTTATACTTGGGTAACAAAAACTCCCCCTTGTGACCCAATTTGTTCAATTTTCTCATTAGTGAGCTGCTCCTCCTCAATTCTCAAAGGGGTCTATGAAGGTGAATACTCCTCAACATGAGGATCCTCCTCCCTTATTATTTTTCTCCTCTTAGGGGAGGGCTTAGAAGGCCTCTCTTCCAAAACATTACTAGTGGACTCAATTATTTGTTTGCCTTTGTCCATAGTATTCCTTTTATTTTGAATAATAGTATACCTCGACCTTTTCTGAACAGTTAAATGACCTGCCCCTATATTGGGAGTAAAACCCAATCTTCCCATTACTTGCCTAGCCTTATCCAAGTAAAACCTAATAAAGAATTGCTTCTTCTCATTCATTGCCTCTATGATTTCAGGAAAATTATTCATAAGTTTTCTCATCTTATCTACATTTGTAATTGCATCATCCAAAGGACTATAATCTGGATCAAAATAATGAATGAAATCCAAAATTTTAGAAAAGACTCTTCACTTTTCTTTTCTAGTCTCTTTCTCTTGCAAGGAGTACTCATTCCTTATTAAGTCTTCAAGAAAATAAAATTCATGTTCAATTTTACCAAGCTTAATTCTGTGCCTCAGAGCCAAATGATAAAATCCTTCAGAATCACAAAAACGAGGGTGAGAAGTAGCCATCTTATAAGGATCCAAAATCTTGTGCAGAGAAGGCCAACCCCCTTTTGTGATTACAAATTGATGAGCCACTATGCAAGTAGGAAAAATTGACCCCTTTTGTCTCTTCAATAGAAGGGTTTCCTCCACTCCTCCCAGTTGCCACAATATTTTAGCTACTCCTACCTTCAAAGGCACTTAGTAAGGTAGTATGTGAGGGCTTCCTTTAAAACCATATACTCTAAATTCAATAGAAATAGATTATGGAATAACATCTCCCCAATTATGTGAAACTTTCAAACCACTTGGATTGTCCATAGGCCTAATGAGATCCATTAGTGCTTTGGGGATTCTAGGATTATCCCTTAATAAGAGGCATCTTAGCTTTGAAGTGAAATACCTATCAAACTTGACAAAACTGGCATTCTCTGCATCCCAAGTCATATCTGCACTCCATAGTTGAATTGGTAGTGCTTTCCCATTCTCTTCTCTATTTAATTCCATTTCTTTACCAAAATATGTAAATCCCTTGAACAAGAACATGTACATCAACATAGAATAATGGCCAAAAGTTTGTTCCACCTTGCCCTTAGCAATTTCAATCAGTCCAATGTGAATCTCCTCAGCTAAGTAGGAAGAAAAATAAAAAATTATATCCACGCCAAAAGAGGAAATTTGAGTAATCATATACATAAAATCCACAAGCATAAACTCCTCTTCATCTCTCCCAAACACTTTGCATAGGGATCTATATATTTCTACAGCCCTGGAATTGAAATATGCCCTTTTGAAAGGTTCCCTTGAGGATGCTGTTATTGCTAGTAGGGTTCCAACTTTACCTATGTGTGCCCTCAGCGCACCTTTCCTAACTGCATCTTTCTTAGACATATATTTTTTCTCTAATCCTTTCAAATCAATGGGCACATGATAATCAGTGAAAGGCCCTAAATTGAAAACCTCCCTAATTTCCTCTGGGCTGATTGTAATCAAGATTTAACCATTAGCTCTCCTCACTACTCTAAGGGCTTGGTTGTATTTCTTAGCTATAGCTTCCAAAAGATCATAGTCCATGAAAACACTAGGAACCACCAGTTTCCCTAGATCAAAATTCCAGATATTGGCATGTGGGGCAAAAAGGTTCTTCTTTGAAAACTATTTTTTGAACAAAACAAGACTAGTCTGTGAAGTTGTTGCATCCCTAACCTAGTTTCCCTTGTCATACAACCCATTTTCTATTCTCAACCTAGGGTTTAATGAAGTTAGCTTTTTAATTTCTACAGTTTCAATGGTGGAATGAGGGAGCAATTCAAGAAAATCATCGTGGACATTCCTATCGAACTAGTTCTCTTGACCAGAAAACACCTTTTGCTTTGGAGCCATATTGAAGAAACTAAAATAGTGCAAGGATTATAGTGCAGATACTTACTTTGAATTCTACTCTAGTTCTTCTCAGTATTTTTGCAATCTTTCTGCGAACACACTGCTTCACAGTCTTGCCAAATTCAGCATGATCTTCTCAATAACTGCTTCTACTTAGAAATGCTTGGAATCTTTGTTCATGTAAGGTGAAATTAAGAAAATCTTCTGTGTTATATTCTATTTTTTCTCATACGCAAAGTTTTCATTTCTCATAAATGCACAGGGTGGCATCACCTTCTATATTCAAATTTACACCGTAGATTTTTGAAAAATCCTACGATCCAAGGATGTAAGCAAAGATGACTCATGTTCCTCTTGACAAGTTGGTAGTCAACCCAATGAAAATTTGAAATGTGTATCTTTCTTTCATTATTGGTGCTTTTGAACTGGACCCACAACATTCTAAGGACACATGTCACTGAATCACTATCTTGCTATGCATAAAAAGTGAGCACCTTGCCATAGCGAGATAATGACCATCATTGATTATGTGGGAGACATTTGATGCATTACTTAAGAGAAATATGGTGGGCCCCTTGTTGCTATGTCACTGTTATTAACCTTCATGCAACTCACCATAGCGAGATAGCGATGATCGTAGATTTGAGATCGATCTGATGATCAAAATCTTTCATATGTTTCATGAATTAGGGTGTGGGTCTAGTTTTTGATGATGTGAGAGAACCCTACACCACTGGCATATAAATTCATATTCTAAAAGCTTGGCCATATTACCACACTGCTTGGGTCCCACCGTGTGTTTATTTCCCTGCTGGGCACTATGTTGCTAATGACGAGAAGAACAAGTTTCTTGATAGCGATATAGCAAGCTCAGATGCTGTCACTTTTCCCAATGTATATGTGTATCCCACTAGATTTTATCATGTGCCAAAACTTTATAATTGATATCTGATGGGGCATTGTCTGGGACCCACTTTCTCTAAAATGTTATCACAGTATTACTTTCTATCTGGGTGCTATGTTGCTAATGATGAGAAATATAAATTTTTTGATAGTGACATAGTGACTTCTAGGGACTTATCAAAATTCAAGACCGTAAAGATAAAGGCAAGTGAAGTCATAACCACCCTGATTAATGCTTCTAACATAACAATAAAATCGCACGTCCATCACGCAGCTTGGAAAACTTATGGTCACCAAAAAACTTAAAAGTGACTGTCGACCATTACTTTTGGTGAAGGCGCCATGTTGCTAATGGTGAAGTGCTCAATTTTTTTGATAGCGACAAAGTGACTAATCAAAAAAGTTGAGATTTCTATTGACGCCTTTTGTACTTCAATGTTCTAACCCCTTTCAGGTTCTGACAGGTCTGTCATAAAAAATGTGATCAAATATTTCTAAAGCTATACAATCTCTGGTCATTGTACCTCCATTTTTTTGGCACCGCTCTTCAACTTAGCAGTAGTCACTATGTTGCTAAGGGTAAAACACTTGCATCTTTTCATAGTGAGATAGCGATCGCCATAGATCTTTTAGGGATCGAGTGATGAGAAACAGAAAAGAAATGGGGAGACTTGGGGCATGGAAAGTTTGAAAAGGATGGAGAATATTCACATATTTTAAAAAGGTTTCACGCTCAAAAAATTTAAAAGGAAATGAGACCTAGGGCTTTGACAAGAAAATTCAAATGCTACCAAGATTTTGTAGGATTAAAAAAAAAACCCTAGTCTCCACTTGACAAATTCAATTCTATTTTTTTTAGAAAATGGGGAAATACATCTTGCAAAAATTTAAACACATTTTAAGGAAAGGAGTTAAATGGAAGGCTGGAAATGGTTTGAAAATCCTCTTTTGGGAAGATATTTTGATTTTGGATTACCCCCTTTGTGAAGACCCAAGGTGGAATGGGTTTATGGAGTAGTGCAAGAGTCTATTTGGTACTCTGGTAAGTGATTACTAGAAGGATGATTCATGGCTGAATCTTCTTAGGGTGGATCTAAATTTGGTTGAGCTTGCTAATTGCTTGAATGCCTCTTGTCTGAACCATGAAGAGGATGTTTTGATTTGGAAAAAGGATCCTAGTGGTGTGTACTCTACTGTGTTAGCTTATGCTAATTCTTTTGAGGATTATGATGTTCCTTGTTGGGCTATGGCTTGGGTGAAAGGTATGACTCCTAAAATTAATATCTTTTTTTGGATTCTTTTGCAAAACAAAATATTAATTCTTGATAATCTTAAGAAGAGGGGATTCTTCATTGTTAATTGATGTGTTCTTTGTAAGAAAGATGAAGAATCAATGGATCACATTATGCTCCATTGTTCCTTTACTAATAAGATTTGGGATAAAATTTGGAGTTTAATGAACATGGACTGGGTCCCTCCTACTACCATCCAACTATTCTTTTCTTGTTGGAAGACTCCTTCGAAGAACCCTTTGATTATTAAATTGTGGGATTTTATACTTCCTTATCTTTTTTGGGGTGTATGGAAAGAACATAATGACAGGATATTCAGAGTGGTGGAATGCAATCCTATTCAGGTTTTCCATAAAATTAAGGTCATTCTACATGAAAATATCAAAATTTGTGGTATGGGATAGCAATCTTTTAATGAATGGGATATGGGGGTGATTAATAATTGGAATATCAGGAGTTTGATATTGAACACAAAGGATCCTAAGCCAAGGGAAAGCACTAGATGGGATTGTCCTCTGACCAACTGGTTTAAGTTGAACTTTGATGGGGCCTTAAAAGGGGCATCGCTGGTTGTGGAGTGGTGATTAAAAGTTCCAATGGTGATTTTGTTGGTGGTATGGCAATACCTTTGGGGAGTCAAACCAATCACATTACAAAAGCCTTTGCTGCTCTTTATGGTCTTATTTATGCCAAAGACTTGAATTTGAAGAACATTTGGATTGAAGGTGATTCCCTCAATATCATAAACTAATTGAAGAAAATTCACCCACCTTCATGGACCATTAGCAACATTATTTCTAAGGCAGGCTATATTATTAATTCTTTTTAAAATTGCATTATATCCCATAATTATAAGGAAGCAAATGGCTTAGCTGATTGGGCTTCAAATGTGGCATGTTGTAATGATCAAAAGATCATATGGGATTCATACAACACTTTACCTGCTAATGGCCATGAGCATGTTAAGCATGAAAAATGGAAATCCTTGCAAAAATCTCTTAATAATGATGCTATCTGGGAATTATGATTTTTACTTCTTTGAAGTGAGATGGGCAATTATTTTTGGAAATGTGGGTAGTTCGCGTGGATTATGGGTTACTCCTTCCTATCTGTGTTTAAGTAGTGGTGGGGTTTTTCAGTGTGAGTAAACTAGTACTTCTGATTGCAGAGTGTTTGGGGCTTTTCAGTCTGAGAAAACCAGTGCTTCTATTGTAGAGATAATGGGGGGTAAGAGGAAATGTGTTGAACCGTCTAGCTGTGTGGAATGGAAGAACAAACTAGAGGTTTGGGATATCGTTAGGCATGGCAATTTTATTGATTACATGGAGAGACTTAAATGCAATAACCCTACAATCATGCTCTAGTTTGTAAAATCTTGGAAAGATGGTTCGATTTTGGTCGAGAATCAGACGATGAAGGTCATAGAAGAGACCATCATAGAGGGTACTGGTTTGGATTTGGATGGGATGAATTTCTACAAGGAAAGGAAGATCTCAGATAAGGCAATTGATGACTTTGTCGAGACTGAACAGGAAAGAAATGGTCTAGTTAAGATAGGTAATTCTTACTTCAACTTGGCTTTTGTGTCTCGTCCATGGTAGTTTTTTTTCTTTGTTATTATGGAATATTTGACTTTGGATGGTAGATATAAAAAGTTGTATGGTTATCACTTTGTGTTGGAAAATCACTTTTGACATAATATTAGGGTGAATTTTCCTTCCTACCTATTATAATCTCTTGCCATCTCTACTCAAGCCATTCAACATGACCTGACTAGAGAACATGTTTGCCATGAAGGGCTTATGGTTTTGATCATGAATGTGCTCAAGTCTAAAAAAATCTTAAAACCTAGGAACTTTAAAGGGGAAGATCAAGATACTAAAGGGAGCTTTCAAGAAAAGGGCTTCAACTTTGATGCACAAGATGAAGTTGAAGGAGGTCTAGCTAGCCCAAAAAGAGGTTTGGATGGTAGCAATAAGAAAAAGAAAAAAAAACTGAGGAGGATTTTGACTAGGAGAGGTAAAGTGATTATGTATAAGAAATTGATGAGAGTGCTTCTCCTCATTTTGATGATGAGCCTCTAGCTCAACGCTTAAAAAGGAAAAGGAAGTTTGTGCGATGACAGGGTAATAAAAATGTTAAAAAGGTTAAAGAGGATTCTAACTATGCTGATGATGATGAGTAAGGGTTTGAATTTGATGGGGGTGATTATGCAAGTAGTGGGCTAGGGTCTCCTAAAGGCTTGTTTGGAAACCTTGGTTCTATTCAGAAGGACATTGGCATCTTAAAGCATAGTATGTTGTTGCTGAACAAGGAAGTGGATCATTTTTCCAAAATGGATAGAGGGGAAAGAACCTTAGGACAATATATTGACAAGCTCTTGAAGGTCATAGTAAATGCTAAAGAAGTGAAAAATCTTATGCATAAGATTCTTGTGATGGAAGCTAAGCAGAGGGTTATGGACAAGGACATTAGTAGTATCCAAGGGAAGGTGTCAAAACTTGAAACCAGGCTAGGCAACATGGATAAATAGCTTAAGAAAATGGTGGATAATGTCACTAATTTCTTGAAGAAGAATGAGGCAAATAAAGGCTAGGATTCTCCCTTGGGGGTTGATTCTAAAGGACCTAGAATGCATACCCAAGCCCATTCGAAGAAGATTGAGAAAACTAGTAGGAAAGATGAGGTGAAAGCTACTACTGAAACCATGCATTCTTTGGTGGACTAGGCTGTGAATCTGATCAACCCTCCTTAGTTGGTTGGTTGCTATACCTTTGCCAAACTTTTGCTATCTTTTCCAACACTGTCCTCTGTGACCTCTTTTTGTTGTATGAGGTCTGTTTCATGTTTGTTCTTGGTTTCTTTTCTTTGGTGTCCTTTTCTCCTACTTCTTTCTAGAACTTTGATGTTGTAAAGGTTTTGAGTCCTTTAAAACCTATTTTTACTTAATCAAAACATCATTTTCAAAGTTTAAAACTTTTACCTCAGGAATAGAAAAACTTTTACCTCAGGAATAGAGAGGGGTTTCATTGAAATTTCATCCTTCAAACATTCAAGCTCTCTATTATTTCCTTAATTATTATTATTTGAATATATTTGGTTTTGTTGAGGTTAGACTATTACTTTTTGAACTTTTTTTTAAATCAGTTATTGAGAAGTTTCTAGAGACATAATTAGGTGATGTTTCTAGGCATTCTTCATTATCAACCTCTTATTGATTTTGAGACTGTAGTACACTGTTTTCATATTCTTGTAGATTTTTTTAGATGCCATCTTTATTGAAGAGATAGTAATATTTAATTATTTAATTATTATTGATTATATGAAAGATACTTCTAATGCTTGTATGCTTGTATTTGATATAATTTTATAGCCTAAATATTTGCTTGTGAAGAAAGTCCACACCTAACAATATGAACCTAGAACAAAATAAGGTGACAATTACTAGATTGTGGTCTCAATTCAAAAGAAATGATGATGGAAAATTTTATTGTCCTTGCAAAAAATACAAGGCTTTAAAGAATAAAATAATTATAATCACATTAGCTCAGAGACATTGTAGGCAACATGAACACATTGAAGGGAGAAAGGATTTTTGTCCTTTGGTGTATGTGGATTTTGAGATAGTGGAACATGGATGTGTGAATATCAAAGAAAAAGGTAATACTCCAATTGAAGAAGATAATCCCAAGGTAGATAACACAATTGAAGATGTTGGTATTGGTGCAACTGATAATGTGCTAGAGAATAGGATTGGAGAATATTTTACTGGCGTAACTAATGAAGATGATGAAGATGATGATAGTCATGTATCTAGTGATGATGATGAAGAGAGCCTTGATATACCTATACTTGAAAAGGCATACAAGCCCTTGTACCAAGGCTCCCAAACAATACTTCTCTCCACTATATAGTTACTAGTAAAATTCAAGATTATGAATGGTATATCCAATGTAGCAATCTTATGTATGCTAAGGTATAATTTAATTTTTTTCATCTTCTATGTTAGCGTAACATTAATGTTCTTTATATTAATAACAATATTTTTCCATAGGTTGATAGGTGAGTATTTTTTTACTAGCATCAAACATTCTACCTTGCTCTTACCAAGAATTATTGACCATTATGAAAGATATTGGAATGGAGTATCAAACAATACATGCATGTCCCAATGATCATATTATATATCATAAATAACATGAATTTTCAAAAGAATGCCCTGATTGTCACATTAGTAGATCTTGATCAAATAAAATAACAAAAAGGGTGCCTCACAAGGTTCTTTGGTAAATTCCCATTAATTCATGTTTGCACTGATTATTTAGGTGTACTAGCTTGGTACAATTTATGGATTACCATGCACACAATAGAAGTAAAATGACATTATGCAAATGCCTATGGATGGTTTTTCATTTAAGGACATAGAAGATAGGTGGCTAGTATTTAAAGAAGAACCTCATAATCTAAAACTTTCATTGGTAGTAGATAGTGTCAATCCATTTAGAAAGATGAGACCTGTTTACTTAGTTTGGCCTATTTTTGTTAACATTCCTTCTTGGATGTCTATAAAGAGGGAGCACATAATGTTTAAAATTATTGTACTAGACATTTTTCCTTTTAATAGTCATCTAAATTAATTTATAAACATAGTATTGAATGATCATAATAATTATGTTTTGTTTATG
This sequence comes from Cupressus sempervirens, assembly GCA_028749045.1. Taxonomy (NCBI): domain Eukaryota; kingdom Viridiplantae; phylum Streptophyta; class Pinopsida; order Cupressales; family Cupressaceae; genus Cupressus; species Cupressus sempervirens. The sequence continues at coordinate 462,903,735 of CM053793.1, forward strand.
TTCATTCAACTAGGTAAGTACTAAGTGAAAGATATGAATGCATATATTGAGCCCTTGATTGATGGGTTATTGGAGCTATAGAATGGGGTCACTATGTACGACATCTATAGACTAATTGGTGAAAGAAAATTTCAATTTCATGCAATGTTTGTATGGACAATACATGATGCCCCGAGACTAACACATTTTTGTGGTATGTAAAATTGTTAATGCATATTTTTCATTATACATTTAAGTTGTGTGTGATAATTATAAATATGAATCTTATAGTACACATATCATCCAATTATACATGATCTTGTAGGTCTTTAGACAAAGGGAAAATTTGCATGTCTAGTTTGTGGTCCAAAGATGAAATCTTGCCATACAAAAAGTTTAGGAAAGTAAGTGTTGAATGAAAATAGACACTTTTTTCACAAAAATTACAAGTATTAAATTGCTAAAAAATATATTTTTAATGGGAAAGAAGAGACAACATCAAAGCCACAAAGAATGACACCTTACATGTGGAAGTTGGAATACAATAGAATGAATTACCGAGGTAATGTCATTCCATTTGATACAAGTTTTCATATAAAATTTAAATTTGGATACTATCTTTTGTTTAGTAATGATATAATTTATTTTCATGAAGGTCATCAAGGAATTGATGAGAAACTTGCAAAAGCACTTAAAATCTATCCTAGACAATTTAGTAGGTTGTCATACTATAAGCACCTCCCAATCATGCATTTGTTTGATCCTATGCAAATTGGAAAGAATGTAATAGAGGCACTATGGAAAATATTGGATGGAAGGCATGACATAGAAAATTAGTCAAAAGTTGCAATGATATTGATGAATCAAATCATGCATTGAAGTTTTTCATTGAATCAAATAGAAATGGAAACTAGATTAATATAAGCACCATTCCTTGGTTATTAACACAACAAAAAAATGATGCCATATATGAAGCCATAAAAAATTTTCTCATAGGATTTGTTGCAAATATAAGAAATCTCATATCAAAGAAAGGTGATTTTGGGTCAGGGTTGAAAATGCATGATTGACATACCTTCATCAAGGTAAGTCATGTTCTTTACTATTTATAATTACTTTAAAAAATATTATGTACTATTGATTATTTTATTTTATAATATATCAAAAATATCATTTCATTATTATAGTAGTACATTCTACCTCTATCTCTCCCACAAAACTTTGACAACATGAGTGTTAAACACGTTATATATGATCTTGGGAAATACATGAGATTAGAAGTGTTATTTGTTAGATTTTTTGTATAGAAGTGTTATTAGTCTTGTTAATATATTTTTGCATGATGAATATCTTCTAGGTGATTGTCATCTAAAGAAATTGATAAAAAAAGACATAAAGCAATGGAAGAGAAAAATTCCTTAGCTTTTCTGTGAGATGCAAAAGTGTCTATGTTCAACTTTTTTTAATGCACAAGAACACTACCTCATACATCTAGTTAAGGAGATTGAATTGTGTGGATCTATACCAACTAGGTCAATGTGGATAGTTGAGAGGCACTTGAAATTTTTGAAGGTCTTGGTTCAACATAGAGTATGTTCTAAGGGTTCCATGGTCGAGGGATATATGGTCTACTAGACCATGGCTTACATTAGTGAATATCTTCCCAAGTTTGCATCAAAGATCCATATAGATCACATTTGGGATCCCAACTCCATGAATAGATTTGAAAGGGAGTACTTGATGGGGAAAGGTAGAAAAGTGAGAGGTAATTATAAGATGTTATTGTAGTTAATTAATTCTTATCCATCATCAATATAAGTTGTTTCTAACTGGTCTATTTATTTTATACAATTTTTGGTGAGTGAGATGCACTTCATTTGTATATTGCAAAAAATCTTGATTGGATGATGGTATGGATTGAATGATCTCAAAAAAATGGTCACTCTTTAACATGGGAAGGTGTTGCTTCATTGGTTAAAGAAGCTTACCAAGATCCCAATGTTATGCCAGTAATTGATCTAGCAAATGGTTTAAGAGGTGGAAAGATACATATAAGTTAATATATCATGACCCATTTTTTAAATATCAACTCAATGATGAAATAATAATTTTGACATGTTTGAAAAATAATATCTCAAGCACCACAAAGCTATGTACTACAATGGACATAAATTTTGCATAAAAAGGTGGATGAGACTAAGAGAACTTGTGATTCTAGGATAACTATAGTGTTTGAGGTCACTGATATTCCATCTAGAAAGGACATTCATCCTCAACAAAATGAAAATATATACTATTACATTTTGGATGATATAATTAAGTGAAACTTTTATTCCTTCAAACAAGTTCTATTCAGTGTCAAATGGTATAGACTACGACTGAATCAAAATGATCCTAATAGAACTATTATTGAACATGATAATGAATTTACAATGATTAATACAAGGTCATTTGAGCTAGTTGAAAATGAGCCCTATGTTCTTCCAAGTCAATGTGAGAAAATATTTTACTTTGGTGTTCTACATAAATTAGGTTGGTCAGTTTTCATTAGAAATGATCCAAGAGGAAGACCGAAAAAGTATAACATGATTGAAGAAGATATCAAAGAAGTAGAAGATGAAGTAGATGATGATGATGTCGATGATGATGGAAAAGATGAAGAAGGAGATGATGATGATGATGGAGAAGATGTTCATAATGATGGTGATGGTACTAAGGATGATGGTGGCAAAGATGATGATGGTGGTGATGGTGATGGTGACGATGATGACAATGAAAATAATGACAATGATGGTCATAGTGATGATCATGATGTTGATGATGGTCATTCTAATGATTTGGATGATGATGAAAATAATGGTGATGTTCATGATGATGAGATAGATGAAGAAGATTATCAATGGCATGATCAATAGAAATGTATTCAGTGCTGATTGCTTATAATATGTCTTTTTTAGATGTAACCAATTAAAAAATATATAATTTTATTTTTTTGCGATGTATGCATATTGTTCATGTTATGCTATATGCATAATTTGTAGTATAAGTATAATGTAATTTGCAACTATCTTGAGATAAATGATTTACATATGTAGGAAACTATACCCCTTTAATGAGGATTGTACAAAGTGACATGGATCAGGAGGTATAAGTTTATTACATGCTTGCTTTCTCTTTACCTTTGACATTAACTTTAGGCAAAATTCATCAATATTAGCATAATTTTATAGAAAATGTTTTCACTCCTTCATCTATATGTCTTATTTAATGGGCTCTAGGTACCACCAAATAGGTATCAATCATATTTGTTTTCCTCAAGTGAGGAAAATGCAAGAATAGAAGAGGACAGTGAGACATGTAGTAGGTCTACAAAAGAGAGACAAACTAGAGGGAAAAAGATTAGAAGAAAAATCAATAAATGCATGCAATTTTTCCTTGCTTAAGGGAGTCATGTTCTTATGATGATGAGACAAAGGGCGACATCAAGTTCCCTTGAGATAAACACATCTTGAAAAAGAATGGGTACCCAAGGAATTACCTCCAATTAACACTAATTTTTGTGTTAATGAGAGGATATATTGCATAGCTCCATCATAATTACATGGTTTAGTCCTATTTTCCATGGATGGCATAAAGGTCAGTTATAAAAAATTTGTTAAATTGAAGGAGTATGTAGGACCTTTTTATAATTACAAAAATTGGATGCAGATAGTTCAGTATAAAAAAAGTATGCATAGGTATGCACTGTCAACAAATTATCTACAATGGAAAGAAAATGATGAAAGTAAAAGACTTACTATGTACAATGATGGAAGGCCAAAATAAATAGGGAACATTGCAAGTTTTATAAAAAGTATGCATCCTAGGTCAACTAATAAGCAAATTAATCATATTTTTGAGGTGCCTGAGGGAAATCTTATTTTTGTATGTGCGATAAAATCAATAAGTTTAGGGGAAGAGTTTCTAATAGATTAAAATTTAAATCACATTGATACAAAGAAAGTTACTATCATGGGACTTGTAAGTACTATATATGTATAATTTAAACTTATTTTCAATTAGAACTCTAATATACAATAGACCATTTTAATAATAAGTTATTTTGCTAAGTGGACTATTCCTTTCATTATGCTGATGTTATATTCTATCATAGGGATACATGGCCAATCCATCAGATAATAGAGGCAGGGATGTTTCTCCCACCCCTTCTTTAGTGTAGGTAAACCTTTTGTATAAAAATTGATGCGAGTATAATTTTACAAAATGTCAGATTATTATGTTACTTTTGTGAAGGTTTTGGACTTGTTTTGATTGTTTTACTGATATTTTTGGTCACAATTTGATTCATAGGGAAAGGGAAAGGACCATATTGAAAAACAACAATTACTTGTTGATATGGAAGCCACAAGACCCTGCCAGTCTGTGTAAAAAGACCCTCAAGACTGTAAATCTACAAATTCTTGGGCTTGTGATGGATCCAAATCTAACAGAATAGAGAGAGGCCACAAGAAATGAATTGTATTGTAAATACACTATTTGGAAGTAAGAAACAATGAGTCTTTTGCTAGGATAATAGTTCAATAAAGCTTTATGTTTTATACTAATTTATGGATTATGAACTAGAATATGTATGTTTTGTTACAGGATTTTTTGAGACCACATTGAGTTCTTCCTCTTGATGAGGGTACCAATGTATGTCCTAAAAGTATGTGGTTTCAATTCTCAATCATCAAAAGGGACATTATCTTCTTCTTGATTATTATTGATAGTTTTATATTACTGTTGTCATGTTCACTCTTCTCCTTTACTTAACCACTTGTATTCATTCTTTGATACTTAAGATTGATACAATTTATTATCCATACTCTATAATTGATACTCATTCCTAATATGTTATCTTAGTTTTATGTGGAAAAATCATATATCTTTTCTAATTATAATTGTTGAACCTTTATGATGATATAGTCTTAAATCTATATCCTCTTGACCAATTCCATGTGCATGAGGTTGTGATGATATGATTCTAATATCTATGTTGTACATAATAGTTGGCTTGAAAATTTCTATTGTTGCCTCAAATAAGATTCCATTGTCATTGTCATAACAACTTACATATCCATATAAATTCATTTTAGAATGTCTTTTTCATTATAAGATCCTCATTGATAATGCCCTTGATGTAATGTCTCCTTTTATTAAAATGTGGGAAATAGGTGCAAATAACTTAAAAAACTCAATTCCAAGAGACTTCTTCCCATAAAGTCTCAAATAACACTTAAAATTGATAATGAATGATGTAAGAAAAATAGTCTATGATACCATTTTTAAATGATTATTCTTATGTTATACAATTGATATGATATATGAGAACAATGCCACTACTATCTCTAATACAAAAATTAGGTCTGTGTAAGATGATTTTGCTCTATATATATGCACTTAGTGCAATGCAACAATGTTAAGATTATCTCTGTTGTTTCTAATATGAATGATAACAGTTATGCAAGGATAATCTTTAATTTGAACTATGAAACTTATGAGAATGGTAGTTGTCTTTGATATGATAGTGTAAGTAAGCTACAATCTATTCCTCCTCTCATTATAATTACTATCGCTCATAGTGATGCATTTTCTATTCTTCATTTGTTGATGAAAACTTGCAAGTGTTCTCAATGATGCTATCGCTGTGTTTGATTTTGATCCTTAAACATATGCAACTACCTTTAAAATATTTCTTATTGTGATATGATGATCTACTACTCCTAATATATTTCTATAGGACTGGTTCCTCTTATAGTGGTATAATGCTTACCCTCGACTTGATAATATTTATTTGGAATGACTCATGGGTGGAGAGTTTCTCTTGATAGCGATGCCATTGTTATTTATTATTTATTATTAAATTCTATATGAGGAAAATAAGGGATATGAAATATATATATATATATATATATATATATATATATATATATATATATATATATATATATATATATATATATATATATATGATTATTTTTAAGGTGCTGATGATTTCTATATGCTTACTTCAATGAGGCCAACCAATACTTTGAGATTGTCAACTGTAGGATTGACAACAAGGAGCATTCAAACATCCACATTTGCTACAACTAGAGTTGGTAAATCCTTGTTTTGCTACATTTTGTTATGTGTTAAATATGATAATATTTGTAATTTCTTGTTCATTTGAGTATTTTAACTTTGTGCAGGGATAGGTACACCTTCTCATGGTGATAGAACTGATACCAGTACTACTGATAACTTACCAGCCTTTCATGGAGCAGCCAATTTTACTTCTACTAGATCATTGGAGGCATCATTATTGATGCCCAAGAAAGATATGATTCCCTTAAAATTTACTAATCTTCTAGGTACTTTTAAATTGTAATTATTTAGAGTGTAATTTTAGTTTACTTATTTGGAACTCATTTTCAACTAATGATGTCGTGATGATTTTGTAGGGAACGATCTTTTTTATGAAACTTTTTATGATTTGACATTGAAGATATTTGGGTCCACATTATGTAAAAGGTACATAGCTTGATATAATTGGTTGCTACATTTTTTTGTTCATCCATTTGTTGTAATATATTCAACATACATATCTTGAACTAATTTTTTATCTAACAATTTTGTTTTTTTGTTAAAAGCTAGACTAAGAAAGCTTCTGAATTAAAAGATCATCTCATAGAAAATATAGAGTTCTTTGGTCAAAATATTTTCAATAGAGCCCAATTTCTAAAAAAATCTTGCAAACATCTAAAGACTATGGGAGACTAGTACAAAAGGGCTCTAAAGCTCAACCCAAAGTATGAGCATCCTCCTATGGCACCATAGCTGGAGTGGAATGAAATCATTGAAAATGAAAAAGAGAAGAGACCAAGGGGTAAAGGAATTAACCCACCACCTATAAATAATAGGTATGTGGTAGTATTAATATAATTATGCACAAATTAGTGATCTCTAGTGATCTTAGGTTCTAATTTGTTCATTAGGTACATAAGTTGTAGGCCCTAGTCTAGGTTAATAGGCCTAAAGAACACACTCAACCTATAACCTCTAAAAACCTTCAAGAACTAGAACAAACAACCTTCAATACCCCATTACCATGTCATAACCTTCCAAACTATTGACTTTCAGGCTCCTAGTCATTAAGGAGATACCCAAACCTTCAAACCCTTGTTAAAATGAGAGTTTCATTGTTGAATATGATAGCTGTCTCACAAAATTCAATCTCTCATCTATTCCACCCTTCCAAGAGAATATTAAAAATATCAAAAATTCATTCCAACCTTCAAACACACATGTGCACCATAAATAGGCCTCTATCACATTTTTTTTCAAGAATGCTGATTCACTATTTTTGCTTGCAACAACGATTAACATTCTGATTCATGGTCAAATCTTCACAAGGATAAATGGTTATGATTCAAACCAATAAGATAAATATCAAGAAAACCAAGAGACAATTAACACCTTCCCTAATCCCCATATAGTGAGAATCATACAATCAATGTATTCTTCATTCTGAATTTGCACAATATTTACTGTCTAATAGTGAGTAGTGAGGCCTTTTGCCATAACCCAAAGATACTATGCACACTTATAATATCAATAGTAGATCTAGATATTTATTTCCATATGCAAGAAAATTAATAATCACCATAACCTTGAGACAAAGGAGGAGATAATAAAATTGCAATCAAAATACTACTCTATCAACAATATTTCACAAAAAGTGTTTGATTTATTATACAAACTTTTACACCCTACTCTTCATCTTTGTAACTCCACATATCCTCTCCTCTCTTCTATATGGGATTACATTGTTTTATAAAAAAATGACCTTTTACTTCCTCTAAGAGCTCATCCAAGATGGATGACTTTGCATCTTCCAAAACCTATCATTTTTGAAAAAAAAATGCTAACAACTTTTTTTCACAATTTACATGTTTAATTCATTTGTGGATTTATTATTCTAGCATATTTATAGAAGTGTGATTGTGGATTTATATAATATAACATATTTCTAACATATTTCAAAGTTTACATATACAGGCTGTAGGACACATCGAAGGTGACACAAGCTAGGAAAGAGAAGGTTGCTCAACACCATCTTGGCTCTAGTGGATATATGAAAATTCACTCACACCTTGTAAGTAGTAGTAAATGAAATTTCATATCAATTTTTTATATATAAAATTACCAATAAGTAATAAATTATTTATTGATGATATTATGTAAAAAATACAAGGCATTGAATTCAATCTAACACTCATAGAAGAGGACAAACAAATGGGCTTCAAGCCAAGCTATAAAGTAGTAGTTGCCTGCCATTACACAAATTCCAGTGGTGAAATAGATGTAGTAGATTCTACTGCAGAAATTGAGACATAGGTAAATAGGACAAATGAATAATAATAGTAATTGAGAACTTCATGAAAAATAATCTATTTGATGTTAATTTTGAACAATGATAACAATGCATGCATGACATTTCACTACAACCCACTACTCCCGGTATAGATCTTACTCATGATGACAAAGGCATGGATCCTATACATGATAAAGACCTTGATGTGCATCACAATGATATAGGTACATATTCAATTTATATTAAAAATTAATCATGTAATTATTAATAAAATTTAACATCTTAAATTATAATTGGTGTAACCTTTATGTGATAATTTTTGAGTATGCAGAGTAATGTTAACATTGAACATGTTGAGGTTGAGGTTGAACAAAATGTGCTAATAGATGATGTGGTACTATCATGTAAAAAAAATTCCTATTATATTCTTTAGATTAGTGAAATACTTATAACATTAGAAAAATGTTTAGAATTAAGCCCATTTATTTCTTATTATAGGGGCGCATGAGCCTTGCCCTTGAAAAAAGAAAAGGAAGCCTCATGTTGTAAGATTAGAACCACAAGAGCCACAGGATGTCGAAGATAGTCACAATTTTGCTATTAGCCTTTTCTTCAAACAAAAGAAGAAGAAGAAGAAATGAATGTTAAAAAAATTGTTTGATGATGAATGTGTTGATGGATTTTTATGAATGTTGCTTATTGATGATGAATGTTGATGGATTTTTATGAATGTTGATGAATTTTATGTTATGTTATTGAATATTATTATGTGATTATAATGATTGATGTATTCATGAATTATTGATGAATGTTTATAGGTATTAATGAATTATATGTCATATTAATGAATGTTATGTGAATATAATGATTGATGTGCTGACAAATTATTGATGACTGTTTATATGTATTAATTTATTGTATGTCATGTTAATGTAGGTTATGCGATTATAATGATTCAATGAGATACTTCTAAAATGAATGAATGAAATATTCACTTAGTTATTAATGGGGAATTTAGAATGATTATAGGGGGCAGGGGAGGTGGGGAGAGGCCAAATGAGCTTCCACCCTCACATGGTTGGACTTGTTAAGTAGAGAATATGAAAGGATTCTTGAAACCAAGTGAAGCTGAAACTAAACCCATTAAAAGAATTTTAGTTACAACTTATTTTTGTATCTTGCCATTATTATCTCTCACATGCATTATTTCCATTATTGTAGATGGGTATGCTTGAAATTTGAAGTCTCCAACATGGTACTTACTTTTAATGGGTGACCATAATAGGTTCCAGGTGAACACCTTAAAATGACCTTAATATAAGTACTATGAATAAAAACTTGCTACTTTCTCTATAAGTTGTATGCAGGTTATGATTTATTGCTGATTACCAATTGCTTCTCTAGTAGAAATGGACAACATGTTGCTTTCACTATAAGTTGTATGCAAAGATGGAGCTACTCTCGCAAGAGATTGTGTATCACACTTGTCCACCAAGGAGGAGAAAGTATTTAATTGTCAATATACATATATCATGAGCATCTATCTTCTTTGTGTCATTTGAGAATGAGTCTATTATGTCATGGGTTTACAATTTAAAAGGATTACGAAGAGGTGGGTATAATCAAGCTTATTTAGACTTGTTCTTGCATTATCTTTTTGAAATTGAAAAATTTATTTGATTGACATTATTACTTTTTGGCTGTGTATAGAAAGAGTTATGAAATCATACATTGACGTTATATATAGGAGTTTGGACTACACATGTTGAGAAGTAAGCCATATTCTATTTTATCCTATTTTTCATAGTGTTTTATTTGACCATTTGGGGGTTTCTTACTCCTTTTTTCCAAGTACAAAATATTTAATTTATGCTTTAGATGAGTTGGATCAATACAACCTAGTCTACAGTTCAATATCTCTTGAAGTATGCAAGCATACCTTTTTTCCCCTTTAACATCAATCAACATAAATTGATTCACATTGAATTTATTATAAGCAAAAGAATCCACTTTTAATAGCTATTGCACCATTTCTACATGCTCATCTTCCCTAGATATTGCATAGTGCAATGGAGTGCTCCCAAGTTTGTTTGATAATTTAAATAATTTTGGTAGGTCTTGTAGAAATTAATCTACTACATTTGCAAGGAATGAAAGCACGATAAAACATGAAAGAGATCGAAGTTTAAATTTATAATAAGAGCCTCAGAATGCACACACATGGAAAATGTTGAGAACTCCAATTGATTTTATATAGAGTTACTATGCATAAAATAGTCCATATTCTATAGAATATATACTAAAAAGGTATATTAATCTTCTAAGTTTACTAGCTTCAAGTTTCTTATACTATCTTTGTTACTTTCAATATCTTATGAGAATCTCTACAAGTATGATCTATGAATTTGTACGTCAAATGAAAGTGAATGAATGTAGATCGTAGGATGAAAGATGAATCCAAGATTGGAGGGGTATGAGAGAATTAGGCACCATAGACCATATAGTTTATTTAGTTGATACCAAGAGTTTCTTCTAGGTTTGAAATTATTATCATCCTTATTTTGCCAAAAAATAAAAAAGAAACCCTAAGATCCCTGTTCTCTCCAAGCTCCTTAAAGTTAGTCATAACAAAAGTTGTCTATATTGAGAGAAAATGGACGATAATTCTACAGGTTGTGAAGACAACAACATGCATTTGTTAGTATGCAAAAAGTTTACATCATTACTTTATTGTAGTTATTGTCATAACCATTGGCAATGCTATATAATGATGTTTATTTTATGTTTTCCACAATGGTGTTGTATGTCATGAAAAAATTTGATTATTTGTCATGAAATGACCCTATGAAGTAACTTGCCACTATCATTTTTTAAAAGTGCTCTCATATTCAAAGCCCTCCTTGATATGCTTTGACATAAATGGTCTTATATTGTCATAGTTCTCTAATTCAATCTTGTTTATTGCCAGGATGTGCATTATTTACATATATTGATGATTGACATGCTACATTGAAAATATGTTCAAAACTTGCCACTATTGGACTTGGAAAATGCAGTCATAAAATTGGCCCTTGATCACAAAACTATGAATTTGGTTTCTCATTCAAAGATATGATTGGGAAAATGTTTGAAGCATGAAATAAGTATCACTATAAATAGTTTAAGATGGCTAACTTAAGACACACATTTGTCAAAAAGATCGATAGGAAACTGCTAAGAACTTTGATTGATTTGATATAGAGTTACTGTGCATAAAAGAGTCCATATTATGTAGAATATATGCTACAAAGGTATATTGGGGGCTATAAGTGATAGAAGTGAAGATTGAAGCAAACTAAAGACCACTGATGCAAATCAAAGGGTAAGAATTAAAAAAAAACTCTAACTAGAGTTGATATTTTGACACTTTCTTGCATCAACGGTATAAGTAACCCATTGAATCATCTCTACAAGTCATCACTATTTTGATGCATGTTGCCATCAAGAGTATGACATAACCATAAAATCATCTCTTATGGTCATCGATATTTTGACATTCTAAACTAGTTGTCTGATGCTGCCATGTGACAATGATGTTAATAATTTTTGATGGATATTACTGTCAATACATCAACAATCACCTTGTGTGTCAAAATTGTGACTCCAGTTTAGTGCAAGTCACAATTTTGATAGACATGTGTTAAAAATAGTTCTATATTTACTATTGAGAGGAGATAATTGAATGAGAGGATGGACACTTTTCACTTCAAATGTGCAACTTGGCATGATATTTCTTAGAATATCCATGACAACCATGACACACTATGCCAAATGTAAGATTCTATGACACATGAAAGTCAACATGGATAAAAGTGGAGGAGAATCTACACGTACATATGACATCTCAAAGCCAGTTGTAGGCAAGAATCTATGATGATGAAGGATTATTATAGACATATATAAGGAATAAAATAATCAAATATGACATATTTTAGCCAAGTGTAGGGATAATATCTATGATGCATCATGTCGATGTGTCAAGAATAGGTGGAATATTTGAATTAAAAATTCATATATCCACACAAAAGGAAATTAATAAAAAGGAAATTAGAGGTGCAAAATAGAACATAGGAAATTTGAGAATTCCTATAGTTTGTGAAGATGAATCAATCAATTGTTAGGATCAAACCTTAGATAGAAATAACAATTACATGCATATATAATAGATATCTAAAAATAATAAATCACACAGAAAAGAATAAGGCACCAAGATTTAACGTGGTTCACCCAATCCCTGGGCTAAGTCCACCAAAAAAGGAGTCCAATATTATTACGATCCAATGATTACAACTTGATTACAATCCATAATCCCTTACAACTCAATACCACCACAAGAGCTAATTTTCACACCACCCACAATAAAAAAAATCCCTAACCTATGCCCTTTTTATACAAGTATTTTTTCCACTTTAGGGTTATAATTAATAATTACATGTTAGTCCAAAATGTTGATAAAATAGGGCCCAATTTTTTTTCTTAGGGGCTCCACCCCCAAACTCTTGGACAACCATGGCCTGATAGCCCTAGCTAGATTGGGGGCTTCCACCCCCAAACTTTTTTGAGGACTTATGGAGTATGCAAAGTAATTCTTTGATCAATCACCACGATCTAATAATCTCCCACGTGGGGACTGATCAGAGTCCACACTAAACAACAATCTCCCACTTGGAGACTAATCTTGTAACAATACTGCTTCCACATGGGGCTCCCACTAGATCAAACCACCCTGGACTCTACTATTCTTTTATTCCTGTTCAATCTAGAAGACCAACTGAAGTTGAAGAGGGGTTCAACTTCTCCCTTGGTACTACCTTTGTAAACATATCTGCAGGATTGTCATCTGTATGTATCTTGTCTAGCTTCAATTGTCTGTCATCCAAAACTGATCAAATAAAATGGTACCACAACTAAATGTGTTTTATGTTTGAATGTAGAGCTGAATTCTTTGCAAGATGAATGACACACTCACTATTTGTAAACAAATAATTATCCCTCTAACGGTGTCCCAATCCTTCCAAGACAAACTAAATCCATATCATCTCCTTGGCTACCTCTGTAGCAACAACATACTCTACCTCTATAGTGGATAAAACATTAATCTTCTGTAACCTAGAAACCCAACTCATGGCTACCCCACCAATAGAAAATACATAACTTGTAGTACTCTACTTGGTATCAATATCCCCTACCAAATCTGAGTCAACATAGCTATGTAAGTTAGTAGTGTAGACACCTAAAAAATCCTTTAGAAAATAAAGTATTTTTATTTTCTGAAAAAGTCCTTGATGACATCATCATTTATTAATTAATTAATTTATTTTTATGCCATTAAATCCCTTTATCTTAATTAAAAATATTTAATTAAGGAATCCCTCCCAAAAATGTTTAAATCTTATTTAAACATTATTTTCTTATTTATTAATTATCTAATTAATAAATTGACTAAAAATCCCAAAATAAATAACTAATTAATTTTTTCCCCAAAACTTGGCCAATTTTCTTAAGACCACTAACCTCGTCCAAAATTTTTTAATCCTTCTTTAATTTTGATTAAAGGCTAATCCCATCATTTCCTACCCCTAATCCCAACTCAAAATATTTAATTAAAATTAAATATTAATCCTCATGTTTATTAAAAATATTTTAATAAATGCCAATAGTAGCATATTGTTATGGTTAAGTTGTTGAGTTGTTATCTTTGCCATCAAGGTTCAAATCTAATGGGGATGAGGTCCCCCGTTTGTGGCCTCACTGATTCATAGTTCCAGGTCAAAGCATTTACCCCTCTTAAAAAAAATTAAAAAAAAAAAAAATTTAATAAATATCTCCTCAACCCAAACCCTTGAAATAAATAAAACGTTATTTATTTCTTAAAAACCTTATTTATCCTCATCCTAGGAAGTTATAGACTCTTCTAGAAGATGTCAATCCTTATCTTTGACCCTAATCCTAATCCCCCCCTAACCTTGTCACATTCCCTAAACATGGGTTAAGACTTGCTAACCCAAGCCAAAGCCAACAAATATCTCCTCCTTCACCCACCCTCATTAAATTCCATCCACTTTCCCATCTCTAATAAGCCTAATCTAATCTTAACCCAAGCTTAATCCAAGCCTTAATCATTTGCACATTCCTAAGTCAAGCTTAAGACTTTTTTAATCCAACCCAAGTCAAAATACCTCAACTCTCTCACAAATATCCCAATCATAAAACTTTATGAAGCCCACAAAGCCATAAATGACTCTTACAAGCCCATTCATTGCTCTTACAAGCCCTTATGAGGGTCTTTATGAGCTTTGAGCCCCCTTTGTTGACCCCTCAACCCCTCTTGCTCTTACAAGCCCTTATGAGGGTCTTTATGAGCTTTGAGCCTCCTTTGTTGACCCCTCAACCCCTCTTGCTCTAACCAATGACCCTGTGACATGTGTCACTCCTTGGTTGGCTATAAGGAAGCACAATCCATGTGCTCTCCTCTCATTCAATCTAAACCTTCCTTAAGCTTTCTCCCATCCTTGCATCCTAGCCCTTGATCCCTCAAGCCCTTTGCCTATTTAAGGAATCCTCTCCCAAGCCATTTTAACACAATCTAGAAAGTAAAGCCATAATTCCATTTTGAAAAGCCATTTTTACATCAAATCCATTCACCAAAATCTATCAAAAATTCTCCATTGAAGCCCATTTGAGCATTTGAGGATACATACATAATCAAGCCATCTTAGCTATTAGACACACCTCTACATCAAGTGATCATCCTCATTGAGAGAGCCTATACTTTTTCTCTCATGAAGTTATGTTAAATTAGTATGCAAATACTTTTTGATTGTTTTAATTTAGTGTTTCTAACATACAAAAGTAGCATATACATTTTGGCATGCCCGGTGGGACCCCGCATGGGTCATCTTCTTTAGCTTTTTTAGTCAAGTTTTATATGTCATTTGCTATTTTTGGCTAATTTTTCTTGTTTTTATGATTGGTAGGATTTTATAAATTGGTTTTTCAGGTCCACATGAGCATGAAGAAGACAAAGGAACTCATAGTCTATCTCATAGTGTTTGCAGATTTTTCAAGCTTATAGGTGGACGAAGCACTTGGAATTCTTCTTCCTCTTCTTGTCTATATTCTTCTTCTATTCCATCTACTTCTTCTTCTTCTTCTTGAGGGATCTTGGCCTTTTTTTTTTAAGGAAGCAAAATCATACACACTTTTTTTTAAGTGCTTAAAATGAACCCCCAAATCATACTTAAATCTATTAAAAACTAAAAATTTGCAAAAAAAAAAAAAATCTTTTAACAAGTGAAACTAAACCAATCCAATCATTTGCATCCTTGCAACATAAAGGTTTTAGATGCATTCATGCAAAGTTAAGAACACTTCATTTTTGGAAATTTAAAAGGAACTTCAAGTTTCCATTTCAAAAGGTTCAAAATCAATACTAAGTGCACACTTCTAAATCAAACTCAAAGCATCAATCAAGGATAAAATGAACCTCATTTGCAAATATTTTAAAGTTCTTTTAAAAATCTCATGAAAACTAAGAGTCCTAAATGGTTGCCAAAATTGTCCTAAAAGCTTTGTTATTTGTTCCAAACAAATGTCTTGTTGCAAAATCTTGAATGTTTCCTAGGTTTTTCATGCATCAAAACAATCTAAGAATATCATTTTTTTAGGCTTAAAACATGCAAATCAGAACACAAAATCTTGAATGAAAACCAAAGTCCAAAGAGTCATTTTCACTTTTGAGTCCAAAACAATATTGAATGATCTAAGGTTAAAAAAAAGCACTTCAAAGTTTTTAAAACAACACGCAAAATCTCAATCTTGAATGCTCAAAGGAAAAAACTTGAGTGTTTAATCACTTGTCTTTGAATGCATGTTGCCAAAATCACTCTTGAGTGCCCATGGATTAAAATCAAGTTTTTAAAATTTTTTTATGAATGCATGATTAAAAAAACAAATCCAATCTTGAATGCCATAGATCAAATAATAATCTTTTGGGGCATACAAAGAATCCACATTTTAGAAACTTTCTAAGTTATAAAAACAAATAAAGACACTTTGAGTGAATTTGTTGTTGGACTCACCCTCTTTAATCACCCATCATTTTAACCATTGGTTGTAATATCAGGGCCATATATGGGGATGGGTCTACCTAAGAAGGTGTTAAGTGCTCCACAAAAATCAAATTTCACTCACTTGAGTTTTTATTGGTTTTTCTAAGATAAAAAATTTCTTCAATGCACATTAGTCTCATTAACACTTCATTTGGGCATAAAAATTGAACAAATCTTGACGTAGAGGGCCTTTGGGTGTGCGCTTGAAATCAAGCTTTACACACATCATTTTTTTGGCCTTAAAACTAACAAACACCAACTCTTGAATGCTTTAAAGGAAATTAATCGATACTTGACGTGGAGGGCCTCCAGGTGCGCGGGTTTACTTTCTTGTTGACCCCAACTCTCCTTGGTGTATTCATTCTTCGATCACTTCTCTTTTGTTGGAACATTTCAAATTGGAATTGAATCTTTGCATCTTAAATTACATGTGTTTTCAAAAGGTCTAGATCAAAAAATTTAAAGCATCAATTGGAAAAGAACTTTGTCTTTTAACCCAAGATCATCCAAGTCTTCTCTCCCCTTGTCATCTTCTGAGGCCATCTTGGGTGCATAAGATTAGGATCCAAAATCTTGTCTTAGCTTTTAGGAGGCCTACTTGGGGATTTCATCACCCCTTGAGATGACCTCAACTCCAAAATTCTGGCAAAAAATAAAGATCGGGAGGTGAATCCAAAGACACCTCTCTTGGGATCAAGATTTTGTCACTCGGGCTAAGCCTCAAGGAACTTTATACCATTGAGAAGTGAAAGAGGAGAAGTGGGTTACCACTCCTCTCGGCTATGTGACATCTTTTTGGTTTCATCTATGGATTTAGGCCTCACATACCTTGCGTATATTGATGACTCCCTAGCTAAACCAAATTTCATCCTTGTAGAAAGCTTCTTAGGATGTTGGTGTGTTTGACGTGCTTGCTCCAAAATTTTGTCTGCGTGTTTGTTCATAGCTTTTGAATGAATGGTTGCTAACTTTGGTTAAAATCCCAAAAAAGTAGAAATCTCCCAGCTCAAGGCATACTTAGCGTAGTCACTACCTCATTAGAAAATCATCCAAGCTGCCCCACTACAACTGAATCTATCTAGTTCTTTGCTTTAGAACAATCCCAAATCCAAAGTCCATCCAAATCATCCTCCCAGCCAGCTAGCAACCCAATCCAAAATCACCCAAGCCTTTAAGGAATTTTTTTTACTCTGCCAGAGTTTGCTATTCAATCAATCTATCCAAATCCCTCAATCTCCCCAAGGCTATCCCTTTGACAAAGCTTTGTCTAGGGTAATCTAGCCTTGTCACTTGTCATCCCTCATCACCTTAAGCTAAAGGTTGGGATCCACAAGTGGTCAATCTCGTGTCATGCCCATAGGATCATTTGTCTATCCTCAAGTTGACACCAAAAGCCACCAATCCTACACATAGGAAAGCAAAACTCTCACTTTTTGACAGCATACCCTTGAAGTCTTCCATCCAAAGGAAAGCCAAAAATCTCCAGCCAATCCTCCTTAGGTCTATCATGCAGCTTTGACTCTCCCTAGGAAATCTTTCATCAGCCAATCCAAAATTTGCGCTTAATCCAAATCCAACCATGAGCTTCCATGTTCATCCATATGCAAGACCCCATCCCCATCCAACTCATCATCAAAACATGAAATCCCAACCCTATCATGATGAATTTGGTCGCATTGTCCTTTCTCCTGCTACATCCTATTCCAATGATGATGAAAATCTTGTTGACTATGATGGGTATCTTGAGAGCCTTAGATGCCTTCTGCCAACCATCCCCCAAAATCCAAGCACTCCTCCAAACTATCTAGTCATGCCATCTCATATCCCAGCTTCTCCTCCATCACCCAATCAACCAAGATTCCAATCTTCCACCCCCATCACACCAGCTATTCTTGTCAATCCACCACCTCCACCTTTGACACATGAGTCTCCCAGGAATCTCTTAGAGGAAATACAAGAAAAGCCACCTCCAACAGTCGATAAGCCATGTCATCTAATCCAACCATGTGAAGTAGTCAGTGATGAAGCTTCCCCATCTATAATATCACCTCCATCTCCCATAGCTATCATCCCCATACCATCCATCAAATTGCTTAAAATCCTTCCACTTCTCGTAAGCATCCAAATCCCACCACCTATCAAATATCTCCAAATCCTATCTACATCACCTCCAAGAATTTCCCAAATCTCCTGTAATGACCCTTATGTATCCATCTTCTACTCGCCCATCTCCACTACCGAATCTCCCATCTATCCATCCCTTCACCTCCTATCACACCATCCACTCCAATCCAATCCTATCAAGATCCTTCCCAAAAGCATGTTGACATCCCCCAAAGCATAAATGAAGATATCATCGTACCATGTCTTCCATCCATAGTGCAGTCACCATCCCCTCCATCTCCAAAACCTCAAGCCATACCTCCTCTACTGTAGGATATCTTTACATCCCATCAGCTAAATCAAGATCCTATCCTACCATCTCCTCTACTCCATGCTTCCATCTTACAACCTATCCAAGCTATTCCACCATCTATAATCTATCCTCTTGGTTCACTTACATTCATCCATGGTGGCCCCCTCTCAGCAGAAGAATTAAGAATAGTATCTCCTAGTTGTAGTACATCTAATAAAGCACTTCTACCATTTTCTACAAGCAAAAAGTTTCCTTAGCTCATTCAAATGCTCAATTGATGGCATTATCAAGGTCAAGGTTTAGGACCACAAGAGCAAGGAATTAGAAAGCCTATTATTGGACAAAAGAATCATAGATTTCATGGTCTTGGATATGTATCCAAAGGCTCACCATCTAAAAGTGTTGGTATACGCCATCCCCAAACCAAGCCTATCTCCAGGCCCACCATGCCAGCCTCCCATCACTCCTTCAAGAAATCTTATGTCATCCCCCCTCCACCATCTTTGCAAAGGCACATATTAGGGTACATCATCCATCATCATCCCCCTACATGCTCTTCCATATCTTCTCCATCTCACAAAGCTTCTCCTAACCATCTTCCCAAAGCTTACCACAGCAATGTGAATGCCAACTTCAAAATGCATAAAGCTAAAAATCCACATCCTAGGCAATCATATGTCTATTCTAAAAGACATACTTCAAAAAGGAAAAATCCAATCAAAGAATGTAAAACAATGCAAAAGCCTATGAAAAGAAAATCCAAAACCATATGGATCCAAAAGAAAAAAGTTGAAACCCAATGTATAATGGCATCCACCATTGCTAATCCCCCATCCAATGACTCATGTCCCCCATGTCCTAACTCCATCTTGGGTGCCTATATCCCCAAGTGCACTTCCACAAATCCTCTGTCAAGCCCGCATCTACCATCTATCTCCCATATGCTCTTTTCACACCCGTCCCAACATGTGCCAATGTTGATCCTGCAAGCATCCTCATCTCATGCTCCTTTCTAGCCTTTTCATCCCTCCATCTCCTACCATCAATCCCATCTAATCCGATCTATTACATAAATCACACATCCGATGTACCAACAACTAGCAACAAAATTGAACATTGCAACAGCCAGTGAAAAATCCCAAAAAAGACAAAAATAGTTGAAGAAAGCCAAAATCATTCCAGCTAAGTCCAAAGTCAAAAAGTCAAAAAAATAAAGAAAAATAAAGCGTCCACTAGTGAAAACCTTGCAATTCAAGTTCCTTGGACAAGTACCATGATGAAAACTTGGCAAACAAGCATCATGCATAATCCAACCATCTCCAGCTTAGCCTATCATCCTCATGCTTTTGGTCACATCTTTCCATCTAGCTCCATCTTCCAATTTATCCACCTATCTTTCATCCTCTAGCTTTTATCTATCACTATCCAATTATCTTCTGCAACCTCACCCCATCATCCTCGCTATCATCCATCTCCCTAGCGCCTTTAGCTTTTCCATCCTAGCTTCAATCCTATCACATCCATCATAAGCCCTCCTTCCACATGTCATCTTCTGACTGGGGGCACTATATTCCTTGGAGATCTTGTCTCGTCCATCCTCCCTTGTCATTGGTATCTTGCTCTAGGCTATCCTCATGCAAATCCAATGTCATCCTCTCATTAGCCATTCACTCTAGTGCCATCTATCAGCTCAGCTACTACCAACCTTAGTATTGTTCCCATCCTTGATCGCACATCTATCATCATCATTGGATGCATCAAGCCAAATCCATATCTTTCGCTATCACCTCATCCTTAGCTTCTGCATCTTGCACCAACTTGAGCCATCCTGCTATCTTATCATTCAGAGCTCCTGTACAGCTTATAAATAATCTTGTATCCAATGCTTGTATCATAGCTTGTATATCCAATCTTGTCCATGAACAACCTTGTACATTTGTAACATGTCTTGGTCTATCAGCTTGTACATCCTCTTTAGCTTAGTACCATTGTATCTATCCAACTTTTGTGTCAATTCATCCTTGATCAACATCTTGCACTCATCGCACAAATCTTGGTTAGCTATTCTAATGCATCCTTTAGCTAGATCTCTTATCATCAAAGTGTTATCCTTCTTAGTTCAGCTTGCCAAGTGCATCACTCATTGAAATCCACCAGCTTAGGTGCTCTCTGATAGATCCTTATAGGATATAGCTTTCTTCATGTCTGATCTTGGTCCGTTAGTACCTCATCCTACCCATCTCATTGGCAAACAGTTCTCTTTTGGATTTTTGCTTTCTTTTGATCTAGAATCTTCCCTTTTGGGTCTTGAAGTATATTTTCCAAGAAATCTTTTGTTCCCTTCTCAAGGTTACCATGATCTTCCATATCATGGTATACTGTGAATGGGGCACTCTGAGCGTACGATTTTGATCAAGTCTTTCATTTGTTTCTTTTTTGCTTGTGGGTTACCTAGTGTCGGTTTTATGCTATTTTCTCCGAGTTTCATGTGTGCTACTAGGGTAGTACTTGCGTGTTTGTTTTGCATTAGTCTATCATTCGTCTAGATGGTTGGTGACATGGCCTCGATATTCTTGGTAACCTTGGCAATTAACTAATAGTACTATAGAAAATCTAGTGCTCAACTACATGGTGGTACTTCTCTTTGAAGTATCCCCCTGCTCAAAAAGCTTCAATGGATTCCCTTCATCTGCATTATCCCCCATCCATATCCAGTATCTATCTCTCTTACCCCAGCTTATGCATCAGTATTTCTTTGAATCAATCTTCACTTTTAGCTTTAGGGATCCACAATCCTAGTCTTAGGGATCCACCAATCCAATCAATGGACCAAGCCTCATCTTTCAAGATCCACAATCCTAGTCCTAGGGATCTCCGAAAGCCATCTTCTACCAATTTGACTCTTTTGAATCCTGTTGCATCAGCTTTATAATCCCCTCATCCTTCTCCTTATCCTAGATTCCTTTTTATATCGCTCCGCTCCTTCATCCTCCACCTTCCCTAAAGTCTTAAGCATGCTTCCTCTTGTGCATATGATTCTCCTTTATCATTCTCCCATAGTGAGAGTTTGAGCTAATTCAACCCCTTCTCTTTGCTAAACTGAGTCTCCTTGCTTATCCCGGATTCTTGTATTTTTCAAGAAGCCATCGAGCCTCATTTTCTCTCCCCATCGCCTTCTTGAGGGGGCATCTCATAGTCTAGTCTCTCCTTCTTATCCAAGACTAGGGCAACTTTGTTGCTAAAACATCTTCCTTGTGTCGTTTATATTCAAACTTCTTTGAAATAGTGTTATCTCAACACTATGTAAAAGAGGGGCAAAATGTAGACACCTAAAAAATCCTTTAGAAAATAAAGTATTTTTATTTTCTGAAAAAGTCCCTGATGACATCATCATTTATTAATTAATTATTTAATTAATTAATTAATTTATTTTTATGCCATTAAATCCCTTTATCTTAATTAAAAATATTTAATTAAAGAATCCCTCCCAAAAATGTTTAAATCTTATTTAAACATTATTTCCTTATTTATTAATTATTTAATTAATAAATTGACCAAAAATCCCTAAATAAATAAATAATTTATTTTTTGCCCAAAACTTGGCCAATTTTGTTAAGACCACTAACCTCTTCCAAAAATTTTTAATCCTCCTTCAATTTTGATTAAAGGCTAATCCCATCATTTCCTACGCCTAATCCCAACTCAAAATATTTAATTAAGATTAAATATTAATCCTCATGTTTATTAAAAATATTTTAATAAGTATCTCCTCAACCCAAACCCTCAAAATAAATAAAACTTTATTTATTTCCTAAAAACCTTATTTATCCTCATCCTAGGAAGTTCTAGACTCTTCTAGAAGATGTCAATCCTTATCTTTGACCCTAATCCTAATCCCGCCCCCTAACCTTGTTACATTCCCTAAACATGGGTTAAGACTTGCTAACTCAAGCCAAAGTCAACAAATATCTCCTCCTTCACCCACCCTCATTAAATGCCATCCACTTGCCCATCTCTAACAAGCCTAATCTAATCTTAACCAAAGCCTAATCCAAGCCTTAATCATTTGCACATTCCTAAGTCAAGTTTAAGACTTTCTTAATCCAACCCAAGTCAAAATACCTCAACTCTCTCACAAATATCCCAACCATAAAATTTTATGAAGCCCACAAAGTCATAAATGACTCTTACAAGCCCATTCATTGCTCTTACAAGCCATTATGAGGGTCTTTATGAGCTTTGAGCCTCCTTTGTTGACCGCTCAACCTCTCTTGCTCTAACCAATGACCCTGTAACATGTGTCACTTTCTGATTGGCTGCAAGGAAGCACAATCCATGTGCTCTCCTCTCATTCAATCTAAACCTTCCATAAGCTTTCTCCCATCCTTGCATCCTAGCCCTTGATCCCTCAAGCCCTTTGCCTATTTAAGGAATCCTCTCCCAAGCCATTTTAACACAATCTAGAAAGTAAATCCATAATGCCATTTTGAGAAGCCATTTTTACATCAAATCCATTCACCAAAATCTATCAAAAATTCTCCATTGAAGCCCATTTGAGCATTAGAGCATACATACATAATCAAGCCATCTTAGCTATTAGACACACCTCTATATCAAGTAATCATCCTCATTGAGAAAGCCTATCCATGACTCATATTCTCATTTGAGGACTTCACTTTGTCTCTCATGAAGTTATGTTAAATTAGTATGCAAATGCTTTTTGATTGTTTTAATTTAGTGTTTCTAACATACTAAAGTAGCATATACAAGTAGTAGAGCCCCCAAAGTGTAAAAACATACTAGATGTTCCTCTCAAATATCTGAGAATCCATTTGACTGCATTCCAATGCTCAATTCCTAGATGACTCATATACTTGCTAACAACTCCCACTACATGTGCAATATCTAGCCTTGTACATACCATAGCATACATCAAGCTTCCTATAGCTTAAGCATAAGGTACCTTGGACATCTTATCCTCCTCTTCTTATGTCTTGGGACACATCTTCTTAGTCAACTTGAAATGACTAGGTTAAGGTGTATTGAAAGCTTTAGCATTCTCCATAGAGAAATGTTGCAGCTATTTTAAATATATATGATAGGATAATTTATTGAGAGGGGAGGGGTGAATTAGTAACCAATACAACTTAATCCTTTATTAGCAATTAACCCTTCATGTGTATTCTGATCTAATTGCATGCATGAGTAACTGAAAACATAAAAGCATTCATAACACTTTGACACACGATTTGGTGACCCAGAAACCTTCCAAATAGAAAGTAAAACTAGGACAGGGATGATACCCACTATATTTAGTGCTATAGTATAAAGTTGGCATATTAAGGCTTAAAATGATAATTTCTAATGATTTTCCGTGTTAGGAGAAATAAAGACTGCTACGTCCACATTGTAAAAGGATTTACAAACATACAATGAAGTATGCACTTGGTAAAGAGATTTATAAAAGACAGTTAGGTCTACCTTGTCAAAGGATTTAACTGATCCACCTATTAGGATGAAACAATAATTGATCTCTGATATGTAACTCAGTTTGTTGAATGAGATTCATTTGAGTGTAATGATCATCTTGCTATGATAGATAAATCTTTGCTACTCTTACTATTGTAGCCTTTTTAATTTTCTCTTTTGCTCTTCTTTGCTTGTTACATTACTTCATACTTCTCCTTGGATGCGATACAAATATATTACATATATACCAATCCAAATTCTAAGTTACAAAGTCAAGCACAATAGAAGTTTACACAAAATACACAAAGTCAGCCAAAGTGTAGAAAATTGGGTTCTGAAGACTAGCTCGGTAAGGTTCTGATACTCGACATGCATTGTCAATGCTTAGAATCATCATGTACTCAATAGACATAGAAGCTATAGCCATACTGATCACCTCCAAGTAGTCCCTAACTCGATCTACACATGTGACTCAGTGAATACTATGAAAGTCAGCATATAAACTAAGTCACTTGATTCTAACTACATAGCTCAGTAAATGCTATCACTACGAGCTTGGTATAAACTGAGTCACCTGGTTAACACTGAGTCACTTGGTCAACACTAGACTTACATCACTATAACTATGAGATTGGTAACCATTGCACAACTTGGTTTGCACTAAGAAATTTGGTAAACCTTATGAAGCTTAGTTTACACTGCTAATCATGAACTTGGTAGTAACTGCTTGGCACAAATTGAATACTATCCCTTGGACTCGATAGCAACTGTAGAACTTGATAGAGTCTAAAATGCTTGGTGAACACTATTAACTATGCAATGTTCTCGGTATATACTTACAATTTGAATAAGTATATGTCACTAATAACAAACATGATTGAAATGTGAACAATCTCCCCCTTTGGCATTAGTGACAAAAATACTTACCAATCAAAGCTGTATTTAAAATGTTCAAGAATACTCTATTTTTGAGATTTTTCAAAATTGGTTTTTCAAGAGATGTATCTCTAAAATTCTATACATGGATTATATGATAATGCTCCCCAATACAATATACTTTACATCTTTTCACATCTGATATATACATCTTCTCCTCCTTTATGTATACTTCCTTTTATTCTATCTTCTCCCCTTTACACAATATACTTCTCTATGACATACATCATCTCCCCCCTTTTGACATTAATGCCAAATATTTATGCTATCTATGCTATAAAATAATGCCAAAATGTCACAATAAATCTTCATGTACCTTTAATATTAGTGCCATTATCTTGTCCCAATTCTCTTGCAACACCTTGCATGTGTGCAATGCAATCTATACTTCTACTAATAGTTCTATCATGTGGTTTGCAATAGAGAAGTTATTTTCATGGATGAGTGTTTTGGAATGTGCAATATGTTTTTGCAATGCATCCATGTGCAAGAATCATGCTTTGAATGTCTATCAATGTAGCTCTTATTCTGGCTTCTTCTCTAAGCAATTTTGATTGCATATTAGTCAAGAATCTGATCTTTATGTAGTGGGTAGAGCTATAACTTGGGTCAAGTTGCAACTATTGTGCACTTTCCTTTAGATCCTCATCAATCTTTGATAGTTTATCTTTTATTTCCTTGGTGAAAATTGAAATGTCATAGAGTTTACCAAATAGTGAAGACACATTATTGCAAGAGATCTCCAATGAGCCTAGAATAGTAGATAATTCTACTTGATGAATAGAAATTTTCCAAGCAATAAGTTCCAAAAATTTATTCTCAAATTTCTTCTAAGCTCTCTGCAACAATTTCTCTTATCCATTCAAATCATCATTGAATTTCTGGGCTACCTCTGCCAACTGATTCAAAATTGGTTGAGAATTGTCAACCTCTATTTTAGTGTCTCAACTAGGATATTATTTGCATCTTCAATTATTTAGAATTCCTTATTTCTTTATTCTCTAAGCCTTTACTACTTAGCTTTCTTCTAAAGAAGTTCTCCAAAAATATGCACCTAATTAGGATTAAGATTTGAGAAGTCCCACTTTGGAATAACAATCTCTTCATCAAGATCAATATCCTCTTCTTTCTTTTTCCCTTTACTCAAAAATTTTGTACTTGGTTGAGCCTTGGTATCAACTATCTTTGCACTTATTATTTGCATGCTAGGAATGTAAACAATAGCAGAAATGGTAGGACTTTCTGAAAAAGTAGATACTACACTTATTTCCAAAATACCAATAGTGGAAATACCTAGAGTAACCAAAATTGATGTAGAGGGAAATTCTAGTTGCTCGATAGATGAAGTACTTTCCACTTCTATCAATGAAGTACTAAGCTGGAAAGGTGCAAAAATTGATTGAATGCTTGTACTTACAGTGTTTGGCACAACCAATCCTACTGTAGTTTTCTCAAGGCTTGATGTTTTGAATTTTTGTCTCAGAGAATGAGGAAGTGAGGCTATGACTACTCCAATAATTTTCTTTGGGTTGGTCTCCTTAGTGTTTTGCACTTCTTCCTTGGTAGCTTCCTATCCCCATTCCTCTTCATCATTATCTACATTGTCCTAATGAGTAACTTCTTCATCATCGATTTCCTCATCTTTTTCACACTCATCATCATCCTCGTCACTAGCATTGACAAAAAAATCACTCTTATTGTGAAGAAAATTAATGTTCTTCCATGTGTTTGTAGCATTACTTACCACATGTTCAATGTCATTCAACAATATAAAACAAGTGTTGAATCTCAAGGTAACTTTTTCTTCATTATTCTTCAGAGATTCCTTTACCTCCTTATCATTCAAACTCAGCATGAGTTGCCTCAAGGTATGCTCATATATGTATTTTGTAGTTTTCATGGAATTCTCCCATCTTGGCTTGATCTTCTCCATTAGATCACTTGGAAGCTACTAAGCAAGTTGGTCTAGGGAATACTTCCACTTACCCATTTTAGACATTAATACATCTTCTATTTTCTTTTGCTCCTCTAAAGTCTTGGAATCATAATTTAGTGCTTTGAAATTTGGTATACCTGATCCTAACTCTATCTCTTTCAGCCTCTCTTGGAAGGTGGGTGGAGGCCTTTTAAAGATTACATTTCCTCCTTCTTTGTCCAGTTTCTTCCCAGATGATCTTCTTGTAAACACAATAGTAGATGGCTTGGCAGGCTTGGTTATAATAAACTTACCTTTTTTCTTCATAGGCTCTTCATCCTCTGACTTCTCTTCATCTTCTACTTCATCATCTTCAATGTCATCTCCTTTTCCTTTAGTCAACAAAAGAGTAGAGCTGGTTTTTAGTTTTGCTTTCCTCTTCTTCTCTTTGTTGACTACATGAGGGAGTTTGATTTCCAATTCAATTCTTGCCTTAGCTTCACCATAAGTGCCAAAATATGTAGCATTTGGATCAACAAGCTCATTAACTAGTGCTTCAATAATGTCCTTGGTTAAATCAATGATAACCTCATATCCAAGAGGCTTAACCCAAATGATTCTTGGTTTGACTGCCTGAATATATACTTTATCACTATTAACCATAAATCAAACATCATCTTTGTAATCACTCAATAAGTTTCTTGGGTATCCTAAATCTATTATTCCTCTTGTCATTGAATGCATCAAAGTAATTGTCCATAATACTCACATAGTTTTCTCCCATTTCAGCTATATATTCATTAATTTAATAAAGAATGTACATCCTTCCTCTATACTACTATACCTTTAGATGGGAAAAACTTTTGCACATAGAAAAATAGATAAGTCAAAAGTGAACTGAACTTACAAGGATCATTCTTGGAAGTTCTTATACTCTCCATGTTCTTGTTGAATTGGTTCAACATTAACTTAGCGAGGTCAAGTGATATGTTATTTTTGACCACCTTGTATGCGAGATCCACTACTTCACATGACAAACTATTAAGTTTTCTCAAAATGTAAATCTTGTGAGTGATGACATGTAATTGTAATTCCAATTCCATGTTTATGACACAACTGATCTTCATTCCCCTTCCATCCCACTCGGCAAGGGTTTTCTTCTCTAGTTTGACTTGACTTAGGGTTTTGGTTGTTTTTACTTTTTCCAACATAGGAAGGCCAATGATCCTATGGATCATCTTCTTGT
Organism: Cupressus sempervirens; assembly: GCA_028749045.1. NCBI lineage: Eukaryota > Viridiplantae > Streptophyta > Pinopsida > Cupressales > Cupressaceae > Cupressus > Cupressus sempervirens. The sequence goes on from CM053793.1 coordinate 462,932,241, forward strand.
TTATCAAGGTAGGTTGTTCCAACCATATTTGACCATTGTGCACATGACTGAGAATGAATCTTATCCATTTTATTTGAAAATCCCATGGCATATGCAAAATATGAGTCAAACCTTTTGCTTCAAGATGTTGATGTTCTAGTTCCAACACACCATTTGCATGTAATTCCTTTAAATATTCATCCATTTCAAAAGTTCCAATGTCTTGAATAGCACACTTAAAATGTGAACAAATATCATTGATCAACAATACATTTGGTGGAATGTGAGATTAAGCTCCACTTGGATCTAGGGTTTTTGTGATGGCAGGACTCAACTTAAAATTTGGTACCTTCCATTCCATGCCTTAAAATGACATATCCAATCCTTTCTTCAATTTTCTTCTAGTGGATGCCATTAACACTTGGTAGGGTTTGAGTGAACACATAAATCTTCAATAGTAATTTTCCCAAATCACTTGAATGCCCTAAATTGCTCTGCACATATAGCTCTCAAAAATTTGTGATAAGAAATGAATTTGATTTTATCCTTTTAACAAAATTCTCCTTTCAATCACCATAAATACCTTGGTATGATTGTTCACTCAAATGACAGACTATCATCCACTTCACTTGTATTGAATACTTGACAGAGTCATCCATGACTCGATAATCACACAACAGACAAAATAGCTCCTAACCTTACTCGGTAGGGTCTTACAACCTGACCTCACTCAGTAAGGTCTATAACCTAATTTTACTTGGTAAAGATTGACATCTTTTAAAATACTCAGTGATCCCTTTGCATCTTGTATGCTGATATGGATCTTTTGTTCTATTGACTAGAACTAATGTGAAATATTTTCTTAAGAATCCTAGTTGTAGTTCCCCTTTGAGAGATCAAGTGGAAATATTTGAGTCACCCAATTCTTGAGTGACATGTTCTTCATTTCTCAGACTTGCATTCCTAGAAGATTTTGGAACCCATTGCTATCTCATATGCTTTATGATGTTATCAACTTTTTCCTTCTTTTCATCTTCAACTCTTCCAGTATTCATATAATTCTTGGCAAGATGACCAAGTTCTGTACAAATGAAACATCTTCTGGTAGTATCCCTTGTCCTCATGTGATGCTTCACACAATTCATTCCAATGTGTCCACATTCTCCATAGTAATGAAATCTATGCCAAATGTTATAGTCCTAACCAAATATGGCTTTTACAATCTATTCTGCTGGGTTCAATATCTTAGTTTTGCATTCAAAAGATTTGTGCCAATGCTTCTTACATTTGTGGCATTTGCCTTCAAATCTAGGTTTTTCCTTGCATTCATTAGCCCTATGACGATGCTAATTGCAATTGTAGAATTTTCCATTGAATTTAGCTTTCTCATTACTCCAACATGATGGAGCCTAAAAATTCATGAGTCTCTATTCTCCTAATCGCTTCGTCATCCATGTCGTATTAGCCAATGGGAAAGACATAACCAAGAGATGCATATGTTTGCAATATATATATTCAAGTCTATGATTATAATATTGATGTGGAAGCTAATAAGAGGACCAATGCATCTTTTGTTATCCATTATTGTTTCAATAATTTGAGATGGAGTATTAGTTTCTTGGAGCTTATAAACAATTTGTATCCTTTCAGGAAGCTTTCACAATGTGCTATTGTAAATCTAAGGGTCATTTGTAAATAATGAAGATTCATGATGGAAAGACTCATTGATATCAAGGCATTATAATGCAAAGTAGATTAAGTGCAAAAATATAAAACAACAGATCTTAAATGCATATTTTAAAGCACATTGGAGCAGGGATACAAGGTGAGCTTCCATGGATTATATGAGGGGATTATAATCACGGTTATCTACAAAAGAAGCACTCTAAGGTTGCTTTGAACCACAGGCAGGCCAAACTATAATGCAAATAGTTTACCTTTGAGGGTCTAATCTGATTGAGGTGCATATAGTACATCACTCAATTGGAGTGGCATACTAGATTCTATTCTGAATGGATAGTACCTGAATCTCTTACATGATAACCAACATCATCTCCAATAGTTGCTTCTAGATCAGATCAGTTCAATTAGATTTGAGAGATTGTTTCTGAATCTTGTTATGTGTTGATAGGCCCTACTATTGATCATTTGAGTAATGGATAGTACAGGTTCAAAAACTTTGGCATTGTTTCCAGCCAATTTTCACAAGAGTCTTTGGATAAAGTGAGGAAGTTATGTTCTAGTAGAAGGAAGTGATAGAGAAAGAGCAACAGAAGCAGACTTTTGCTAGGTGTCTCTGTTAGTTTATGAAAAAGTAATTTAACTAAATAAGTGAAGAGACTGAAGTAACACATAATATATAGAACTCTAATACATTTATACTATTATCGATCATTCATATACATGTCTGAATGCTTTAATGCTGATAAATGGCATTTAGTTACTGTAAAGAATGATCTACTACACGAGAATAAACAAGAGAATCAGTGATAATGACTATGATCTTGAGGTCATACCCTAACATACTAGAAGGAGGCATAGGGTGTTCTATTTGGCCATCAAGTTTGTTGCTATCTGAGTTCATACTCTCCCATCCACTGACTTTTCCAGTAGATGTTGTTTTGAGATAGGTTCTGGTGCAGGATTTGTTGGCATTTGTCTTGCCAATGTCAAGGTTTCCAAGGTCATACTTAGTGATGGGGATTTGACTGCATTGATTGATTTGAAACATAGCTGACATATAAATCATGTAGTAATGGCATAATAGACAGAGGAAGAATTTTGTCAAGACCATAGATTGGTAGAATGTAGACATCTAAAATAGGAGTCAGCTTTTCAAGATGGCCTACAAAACTGTGGTGCAAAAGTAATATTAGGAGCAGATATCCATGAAAGGGCATTTCAATGCAACACCAAATACTCTAAAAGCAATTTTGAACACTTTTGTACTATGTGGGAGTTTTCCAAACAAGGTTTTATACTTATCATTATTTGAGGATCTATATCTAATGATTCTTTGTGTCTCTCGCAAGTATGAAGGATGCTATCTGCACGGATAAGGGCATGAATGCGTGCATGGAGAGGGGTCTGGAAGCAATTTTTTGTAAACATAAAATCTATGACATGATGCTAGGATGCACCACCAGTTGAAAGACACAATCCCGAAAGCTCATAATGGATTAGCAACATGATATTTGCAAAAGGAATCAGGAGATCGAAGTAGGAAGATGCACCAACAATACCTCTGATAATGATCAACTCCAACAATTTTTGGGAACATATTTGTTTGCAGCAGTCATTCAAGGTTCATGTAACATGTATGTGGATGAAGAAGCCATCAGTAAGCAAAAGACTTATAAGGAAGTTTGAGGGCAAGGAGACTCCACTTTAGTGGTAGATTCATGTGCTGTGTTTCATTTTCAATCTGATTTGCATCTGTAGCACTGCCAAGAATTTACTTGTAGAATAATAATATCAAAACTTTGATCTTCACCTACTGTGAGGGATTGGGATGGTTCTTATGAGATATTTCCTCGAATGCTTTGCATTTAGCAGAAACGACACACTGCAGATTCAGTGTTTGGAGAGGTCCGCGTGGATGGCATATTGCAAATCTTGGTCCCAATTTATTGTTAAAAAATGATAGTTCCCTAAATTATTATGAGCCTTAGGACAAGTATTGCTGGCTATGATTAGTTGGCCATTTTAGTTATATTTAATTATTGAGTAGTTTTTACCTATGAAAGGTTGCGACGGTTAGAAGAGAAACTAATATCGTTTGGATATTTAAAAATTTAAGATGTAGAAGAAAAAAAACAATATTCATAATCATTTTTATATTTTACAATTTTTACCTATGCTCTGTGATGTATTATATTCTTTTAATTGGTGAAGGAAATTACCTTTTGAACTAAGCCTCTAGATGGTGAATTATGGAATAAATTCTTGTACGATTCTGGAGTTGAATTATATTGGATGGATCAACTGTAGGGAATGTCTCCAGTATGATTTTATTTCTAGATTAGTAAGAAGTATTTATTTAATTTATTTTCATTAGAGTTTTAATTTTTTATTAAGTTGTGTCTTTTATAAATGTTTTTTATAATTTTCTATAAATATTTTAATATTTGGATAAGTGGACTAGATCGTTATTACATTTTAAATTTGATAAACGTAAATATTGTGAAATATTTTATTGTTTTCATATTTATGTCTAATTTGTCTCCATAGGAGTTAAAGTGCATTTTAGACTAATTTAAATTGCTTTTATATAATTGATCATTGCGTCCAAATTATTAAATTTTTTTATAGTTAAAATATATTAAACTTTATAAAGTTGTACGTTTCAATTAATAATATTGACTCTATTGCCCATTTAATTAAGCACTGGTCTTTTATTCTTAATTCATAATCCATATGCTGGCAAATGTTTCATTTCTTACCTTTGTAGAATTAATATATTTGTCTGTTGCATTAATCTATATATTTTTTTTATCTAAACATTATTTTAATCATTTACTTTTGTTCTCAGTTGACAAATCGCAAGTTTAAAGTTTTCCTATAGTTCTTGCCATTTGGGAAACTTTTATTGTATTCATGTTCTAATCAATCTATTTTACGTATCTTGGATCTAAGCATTTCATCCAGGATTAGGTGCACCCACCTCGATCTTGCAGAGCCGAAAGCGTAGGGGATTTAGATTGCATCAATCAATCTTGTCAAGTTGGCTTTAACCAGTTGGATATCCCAGCATTGAGTAGGCAAGGCTCGTAGATTCCAACCTGTGATTTTGGGAACCAACACAACATTTATTTGATGTATGACCTATCTTATCACAATGACTGCAAATAGATCTTTGATTATTTTGAGCTCCTTACTTGGATGATTCACCTTCTTCTATATATTCAATTCTTGATTTTCCTTTTTGTTTGTAATGACTTTGATCATTTAATTGGTTCATGTTTACTTGAGATTTCATCATCCTTTCATTGGTTTTCTTTTCATTGTTTAGATCATTGTGTAATCTTTTATTTTCCGATCTTAGATTCATGATTTCTTCATTTGCATTGGTGAGTTTATTAATGAAGTTTTATTGCTAAAGGGATAGGTGCTAAATTTCATTGTTCTTACCTTCTATCTCTTCTTTTATCTTATTTTTCTCTTCCATGACTTCACATAATCTAATTGACCAAATGTCTTGCTCTCTTCTTAGGTTTCTTACTTCTTCTTGAAGTGAGTTGGTCTTTTCCAATAATTCCTTGATTACATCATTAGCTTTATTTGAATTTCTTTTTGAATGGATGTATTCAATTCTTTCTTCAATATAGAGTTGATCATTTATTTGAATTGCAAGATCTTTTCTTCTTTTTAGGGATTGTGAGAGTTGCTCCTTTTCTTTCTTGAGTTTCCCAATAGCCAATTCCAAATCTAGCCTCTCATTGTCAATAGCCATGTCAAGTTTGAATACCTCCATAGAATTTGATCTTTTCTCAAGCTATTAAACTTCTTTCCTGAGAACCACAAAGATCTGATACCAATTGTTGGAAATATATATGATAGGCTAAGTTATCGAGAGGGGAGCGGTGAATCAGTAACCAATAAAACTTAATCCTTTATTAGCAATTAATCCTTCATGTGTATTCTGATTTAATTTCATGCATGAGAAACTAAAAACATAAAAGAATTCATAACACTTTGACACACAATTTGGTGACCTAGAAACCCTCCAAATAGAAAGTAAAACTAGGGTGGGGATGATACCCAAAAGCTTTAGTACTACAATATAAAGTTGGCCCATTAAGGCTTATAATGATCACTTCTAATGATCTACCCTGTTAGGAGCAATAAGGACTACTAGGTCCACCTTGCAAAAGGATTTACAAACATATAATGAAGTATGCACTCAATAAAGAGATTTTTAAAAGACTGTTAGGTCTAACTTGTCAAAGGATTTAACTGATCCAACTGTTAGGATGGAATAGTAGTTGATCTTTGACCTGCAACTTGGTTTTTTGAATGAGATTACTTTAAGTTTAATGATCACTTTGCTGCTCCTTATACTATTATAGCTTTGTAATTCATACTTCTCCTTGGATGTGATACAAATACATTACATATATACCAATCCAAATTATAAATTACAAAGTCAGACATAATACAAGTTTACAAAAAATACACAAAGTAAGCCAAAGTGTAGAAACTTGGGTTTTGAAGACTAGCTCGGTGAGGTTCTGATACTCAACATCCACTATAAATGCTCATCATCATTATGCACTTGGTAGATGTAGAATCTCGGTCTATACTAATCACTTCCAAGTAGTCTTGAACTTGGTCTACACTGGTGACTTAGTGAATACTATGAAACTCAACATATAAACTGAGTAACTTGATTTTGACTACATAGCTCCATAAATGCCATCACTATGAGCTTAGTATAAAATGAGTCATTTGGTTAACACTGAGTAGCTCAGTCAACACTAGATTCACATCATTGTAACTATAAACTCGATAAGCATTGCATAACTCGATTTGCACTAAGGAACTTAGTAAACCTTATGAAGCTCACTTTACACTGCTGATCACCAAATTGGTAGTAACTACTCAGGGAAAATTAAATATCATCCCTTGGACTTGGTAGCAACTATAGAACTTGATAGAGTCTAAAATTCTTGGTTAACACTATTAAGTATACAATATGCTTGGTAGATACTTACAATTTGAATAAGTGTATGTCACTAATAACAAACATGACTGAAATGTCAACATCAACACCTTCTCAACATAACTCACCTGAGATAGCATCAATTTCCTGTGATTCCTATCTTTGAAAATCTTCATACCAAGGATTTTTTTTTCTGCCTCCAAATCCTTCATAACAAATGCATGTGCTAATTGGCATTTTTGCCCCTTAATATGATCCATGTTAGACCCAACTACAAGCATATTATCAACATATAAATGTAAAATAATGTAGCTATCATCATCCAATCTCTTAAAGTAAACACAATGATATGAATGACACCTATCATATCCATGCTCATGCATAAGCCTATCAAATTTCAAATACCATTGCTGAGGTGCTTTCTTCAAGCCATATATATTTTTCTTCAGTCTACACGCTAAATTCTCCTTACCTTTGATCTCAAATCCCTATGGCTATGCCATATATATCTTTTCATCCAAATCACCATGAAGGAAGGCTATTTTAACATCAAGATGCTCCAAATACAAATGTTAAGTAGCCACAATACTTAAAATAATACAAATAAAAGTCATTTTAACAAGAGAGAATATGTCATGAAAATCAATACCCTTTTTCTGTGCAAATCCTTTTACAACTATCCTAGCTTTAAATCTTTTCTTACCTCCATACTCTTCTTTCAACCTATAAACCCACTTATTCTGTAAAGCCCTTTTACTTGCAGGCAACTTGCATAAATCCCAAGTCTTATTTTTTGACAAAGAGTCTATTTCATCTTTCAGTGGAGACTCCCATTGAATCTTAGTATCAACCTGCACAACTTCATCATAACATTTAGGTTCACCAGCATCAATAAGTAACATAGAATACAAAGAAGGAGAAAATATTTTTGGAGGTCTAGTTAGGCTTGTTGACCATCAAAAATTCACTAGTGTGTGGCATTTTTTGTTGTAGTTGTTACACATCATGAGGAATGGTTGGAACATCATCTTTTGGAGTATCTTCCAACACTACATAATTATCTTCTTTCTTCTCATGTTCCTGCAACAGATCTTTGTACAACACTTTCTCATTGAATATGATATCCCTGCTTCTAACAATTTTATGATTTTCAAAATCCCAAAGCCTATAACCAAATTCATTAATGCCATATCCAAAAAATACATATTTCTTTGACTTAGCTTCCATATTGATTCTATTTGCAAAATCTATATGAGCAAATGCTTCATAATTGAAGGTTTTGAGAAAAGAATAATTCACCTTCTTAGCATTCCATGCTTCCTCTGGAATACCACAACCCAAAGGAATAGAGGGACCTCTATTAATCAAATATACAATAGTATTGTCATCCTTTTCCCACATGTTTAAGGGCACCCAACATGTAACCTCATGCTCCTTGCAAGCTCCATTATAGTCTTGTTCATGCATTCAACCACTCAATTTTCCTGTGGAGTCCTTGGAACAATTTTTTTTATCTATGAATACCATTAGTGGAGCAATAATCTTCAAATTCATGACTACAATACTCACCAACATTATCAGATCTAAGACATTTTAATTTTTTACCAATCTCATTTTCAACCAAGCATTTCCATTTCTTAAAAGTTTGAAATACATAAGATTTGTATCTAAGGAAATAAACCCATACTTTTCTACTTGCATCATCAATAAGTATAACATAATAATGAGAGCCAGTAAGGGAAAATACCTAAATTGGTCCCCATACATATGTATGCATAAGCTCTAATTTCTCCCTTTTATTTTCCTTCCCAGTCTTCACAAAACTCACTCTCTTTTTTTTTCAATACACACAAATTTCACAGAAATCCATATTAACACATTTTAGACCTAGTAAAACTTTCTTTGAATGAATTACTTTCATACCTTTCTCAATCATGTGCCCAAGTCTATTGTACCACAACATTGTATTAGAATCTACAACAACTATTTGTTCTCATTTCTCAACTGTAGCAAATGTTCTTGAACATTCATTTTTCTCTAAAACAATCAAAGTAGAAGGAACAATATGACCTGCACAAAGATATAAGGTGGCTACTTTCACACCTTTTACTACTACAAGGGAACCTTTTGAAATCTTCCAATTTTTATTATTTAAAGTAACTACACAACTGTCATCGTTGAGTTGCCCTATTGAAATTAAATTCCTACTCAGGTTTGGAACATATCTTACCTCATGTAGTAGCCAATGATTCCCATTCTACAACTTAATCTTAACTTTTCCCTTTCCAACAATCTAATAGTGTTCATTATCCCCAAAATAAACAAGCCCAGTATCCCCTTGGACATAATTAATGAAACAACCTTTATGAGGTGTAGTATGAAATGAAGCACTAGAATCTAAAACCCATGAATCATCAACACTTTCTAAAGATAGAAGAAAAGCATCCTCTTTAGATTTGTTACTTACCACATTTTTCTCCTTGTTCCCTTCTGGGTATCTCCTTCATTATTCTTTCAAGTCCAACAATATTTCTTCTTATGCCCTATTTTACCATAATACCACCAATCTCTTAGTTCTTTGGATTGAGACATCTTCTCCTTTGACTTTCCTCTTAATTTCCAAAATTATTTCCTCTTTCAGTCATTCTGCCTTTACTTTGTGCATTCAAAGATGTAGATCCACCCAAGGTTTTTCTACAAGTTTCCTCACTCAAAATAACACCGATCACATCATCATATTTTAGGGTGTTAGATCCAGAAACAAAATTACTCATAGCCATTACCAAGCCATTCTAGCTTTCAAACAAAGAGCACAAAATCAAGAGAGCCCTAATTTTTTCATCAAAATTAATACCCACAAAAGATAACTGACTAGTAATAGTATAAAACTCATTTAAATGATCTACAAAAAATCCACTTTCTATCATTTTCATATTAAGTAAATGCTTCATGAGAAATACCTTATTTGAAGTAGAGGGTTTTTCATATAATTTCTTTAGGGTTTCCATCAAATCTTTTTTTGTCTTTGCTTTTGTGATATTAAATTCCACTGATGGTGCAAGGCATAATCAAATTCTTCCAAGTGCCTTTCTATCTAAAAGATCCCAATCATCATTTGTCATAGATCCCTGATTCTTGATTTTTTCTTCTAACAAGTTCCATAAATCCTTCTAATAAAGATGGTCTTCCATTTACATTTTCCATAATTGAAAGTTTTTCCCATTAAACTTATCAACCCTCAACTTACCCTCTTCTGCCATTGTTCTCACTCAACCATGAGACTCCCACTCAACTGTGAGACTTTACTATAGAGGATAACTGAAAAACAACCTTGCTTTGATACCACTTTTTAGGATTAAAACATAGACACAAATAACAATTACATGCAAATATAAATAATATCAAAAAATAATAGATCACACAAAAAAAACACAAGGCACAAAGAATTAATGTGGTTCACCCAATCCTTGGGCTACATCTACCAAAAAAAGTCTAATATTATTACGATCCAAGGATTACAACCTGATTACAATCTGTAATGCCTTACAACTCAATACTATTATAAGAACCAATTTTTGCATCACCCACAATGAAACAATCCCTAACCCTAAGCCCTTTTTATACGAGTAGTTTTACTGCTTTAGGGTTATAATTAATTATTACATGTTGGCCCAAAATGCTGATAAAATAGGGCCCAACTTTTTTTTTTCTCAAGGGCTCTAACCCCAAGTCCCCAAACAATTGTGGTCTAATGGCCCTAGCTGTATTGGGGGCTACCACCTCCAAACCCCCACTCAAGGCTTGACCCGGTCCCAAACCCCACTGAGGACTTATGAAGTATGTACAATACTTCCCTGATCGGTCACCACAATCTAACATGAATTAATAAATATCAATTAATATAGAAAGTTGATTAAAAAGAATAATTAGTAAATGCATGATAAAATTGGTTGAAATGACATAGGATTACATTATGGGTTATCTAATCCTACAGGATAAATTAGTAAATAATTGGCCAATTTGATGAAATAAATGTAATAATATCCTTTGATGAAATGTGATGATTATGTAGATCGACTAGGACAAGGATGGGTAGATCAAAGCTATGATCAAATTGAATGAATGATTAGGATTGATAACATGCCAAGGAAATATGACATGGATTAAGAACACTTGAGATTTAACTAACATTTTAAATGCCACATGATTGAAATTGATTGATAAGGTTGATCCTGATAGCACTTATGAATGTTGTTAATATTATTAAATTAATTGGATAATGCCATGATCTGACACTGAGGGGCTAAAAAATTTCAATTATTAGATGATAAAAAAGATAGGTTTGGCCTAATGCCGATGGACATGATGTTGGATACAATTGTTCAATTATGTGTTGTCTTTGATGTTACACAAATGTCATATCACTTATTAGATAGAGTCTATCAAGTTTAGTTGGTCAGCAAAGCAAAAGATAGAGTCTACCAAGTTTAGAAGGTCAGCAAAGTGAATTACAAAGTTTATCGAGCATTTATGAATACTAAAATGTGAAGACAATTTCTACTAAGCTCACTTGGGTGTCAAAGGATTCTGTGACAAAGGTTAGTATTAACTAAGCTCCTAAGGTTAACAAAGGAAAGTTAGTTTCTATCAAGCTCACAAGGTCAGTGAAGGAAACTTAGTGTTAACTGAGTTCACTTAGTCTCCAAAGGATTTTTGAAAAGTTCATAGTGTTTACTAAGCTTCACTTGGTTAACACTGGATCTCATTTTCATAATAGTGTTTACTGAGTAGGGTCGACCAATGAAGGATTTTATTGTTTTGGGAAATAAAGTTTAATTGTTTCATGTAATGTTTGTAGTCGACTGATGAATTGTTTATTGGTAAATGTAACTTGTAAATGAGCCAACTTGACAATTTGTAATGTATAAATAAAAGGTCAAGTTGTGAATTCTAAAGTATGAATGAATGGATGTATGAATGAGTGAGTATGAAAATTGTGTGAAGAAGAAGGTGTGAGCAGATTTTGAAGAAGGATTAGATATCCTTGAGGAGTAGAAAAGTTGTATTTGATTAGTGAGGATCTATTGAGGCAGAAAAAATATTTGTATCAACAAAGTTTAGTTGCATCTCATTCAAGTCAATCATTGCTACTTTCTCACAATTATAGTAGTGAATTCTAAATCTCTTAATAGAGTTGGTTTAGCAACCATTTTATAAATTCTCTAACAAGGTGGACAGTTGTAATGAATTTTTCAAAAGTCCTCTAGCAAGGCCACTCCTAGTAAGGTGTTTAAATCCTCTAATAGGATCACACCTAACAGTGTGTTTTGTAACCTTTAATAGGTTTAGGTCTTAATAGGGCTCACTTCAGAAGAGTGAAAATTGGTAGCTAGTTACTTGGTGGTTTTTCCCATATTGGGTTTCATTACTAAATTTGGCGTCTCTTGTGTTCATGTTATTTCTTTTTACATGCATGTTAATGATTGTGAGTGCTTAAAGATTAGTAATAAGTCAATAACAATTCATCTACCGAGTTACAACATTTTTTTGTGTGGTTACCGTATAACAACAATAACTAATTATTTTAAGACATCTAAGGGATCTGTGGATTTGTTTTTGTGGTAACTAATTCACCCCCCCTCTTAGTTGCTCCATCTATATTTCCAACAATTGGTATCAGAGCTTTTGGTGCTTGCAGGAAGGATTTCAAGGATCTAAGTTAAAGATCATAATGTCTTACAAGAGGGAAATTCTAAGGCTTAATAGGAATAACTTTTTAGCATGGCAAGGTCTCATGAGACTCCATTTGGCTTCCATTGGAGATTCAAGATTGAAATATCTTGATCAAGCATATGTAACTCCTTCTAGCACATTATCTACTAATGACATTGCTGAGAAGAAGACTCATAACACCATGATGATAGACATTGCATCTTCCCTAAGCTATGAAGAATTTGATGATGTCAAGGACTGTACAGTTGCCTTTGAAATGTGGAACAAGCTGAAAGATATCAATGGAGGTGATGATAATGTGAGGAGAGCCAAAGCAGTTAGTCTAAGAGGACAATTTGATCAGATGAGGATGAGAGAGGATGAAAAAATTGCCAAATATGTTGAAAGAGTCAAAGTAGTTGTTAGTGCAATCAAGGCTTCTGGAGGAGATATTAAGGAGGAAACAATTGTAAGTAAGGTTCTTAGAACATTACTTCCTATTTATGCAATTAGAGTTTCTACAATTCAAGAAAGAAGATGTGAAGAAAATCATAAGATAAATTTAGAGGCCATAGTAGGAAGATTGACTGCATTTGAGTTAGATAACTATGATAACTATGTCCTAGCTTCCAAGAACATTGAATCAACATTTGAAGCCAAGTTTTTACTCAAGGAAAAAGGAAAGAAGATAAAGGATTCTCAGTCAGAAAGTGAAGAAGAATTTGAATAGAGTTCAGATAGTGATCTTGAGGTGGTTGAAGCTCTTTTTGCAATGAAATACTCAAGAGGTAGAGGAAAATACAAAGGTAAGGTTCCTCTAATTTGTTTTTCATGTGAAGAAATTGGACATACTATTGCTAGGTGCCCAAATAAGTAGAACAAGGATGAGAAGAAATGTCACAAGTGCAATGGCAAGAAAAACTTCAAATCATTTAAGGACAAGGTTAAGAAAACATGTTTCATAGCTAAGGATTCTAATGATTCTGATGAAGAAGAAGATGAAATTTTTTACATTGCTATGAAAGATGAATCTAATAATGATGAGGAAGATAAAATGGCACTTATCTATCATGTGAGAAAAAATGATACATGGATTATAGATAGTGGTTACTCTCATCATATGATTGGTGAAAAAACTAAGTTAAAAAAATTTGAAGACTATGATGGTGTTAGTGTGAGGTTTGGTAATAATGAACTTTGTTACATAAAAGGAAGAGGAAGAATATCACTAACCAAAGAGCTTGTATGTGATAATACATATTGGGTAGAAGGACTAAAACATAATCTATTGAGTGTGGCACAACTACTCAATAATAGATTCAAAGTGGAATTCATGCATGGGAAAGCAAGACTACTGGATGACAAAGGAAAGCTGATTGGATCAGGCACAAAAACAAAAGGTAACTTGTTCTATCTTGAACTTGGTGAATGTTCATGCTTTATTGCTCAAGTTGAAGAAATTTGGTTATGGCATAGAAGGTTGTGTCATGTGAACTTTGATAATTTTGTGAAAATAAGAAAATTTAGGAAAGTAAGAGGCATTCCCAATATAAAGAAACCTGACGTTGGTCTATGCAAGAATTGTTAGATTGGTAAGATGGGAAAAACTAGGTTTAAAACAAAGAACTATTAGTTTGAAGAAGTTTTAGAAATTGTGCATACTGATTTGTGTGGACTTATTGGAATTGAAAGCTATTTTGGAGAAAAGTTCTTCATTATTTTTGTTGATAATTACTCAAGAATGATGACTATCATGTATCTAAGGGAGAAATCAAAAGCTTTTAAAAAGTTCAAGTGGTATTTGGCTAGAGTAGAAAAGGAAATAGGCAAAAGACTAAAATTTTTGAGGTCAGATAGAGGTGGTGAATTCATCTCCCATGAGCTCAATAAATTTTGCATTGAAAGGACAATCAAAAGACACGTATCAACCCCTGGAACTCCTGAGAAAAATAGAATAGCTGAAAGGAGGAACATATCTATCATGGACTATGCAAGAACCTTAATGATTGAAAAGAACATTGCTATCTAATACCAAAAGGAAGCTATCAACACTATAGTTTATACCTTCAACTGAGTATAGCTGAAGAAAAATTCATTCAAAACCCCTTATGAGTTATGGTATGGATATAAACCCAATGTAAGTTACCTAAAAATATTTGGAAGCAAATGTTACATTTTTAAAGAATCTAGAAAAGGTAAATTTGATGTGAAAGGTGATGAAGGAATATTTTTGGGATATTCTTGCAAGAGTAAAGCATATAGATGTTTGAATTTATCTACTCACAAAGTCATAAAAAGTGCGCATGTGAAAGTTTATGAGTTTGTAGAAAGGACTAAAGAAGAAAGAAAAAAGGAACTAAAATTTTTATAGGAGATTTATTTTCATTGAACTTGATACAATGCTAGACACACTTGTTAATCATGAATCTTCTACTCCCGAGTCTTTAGTAACTAAGTTGCAAGAAGTTCAAACTGAGCTACAGGAACCTGAGTCACATTCTGATGCTATCAAGCCAATGCCTATTGAGTATAAAGGATCTAACCAATAGATAGAACAACCATAACCTAAAATTGAAGTGCAAGAGGATGAGAATGCAATATGTTCAAAAAGCAAGGAAACTATATTAGCCAAGTATGTTAGGAGACATCATACACCAGATCAGATCATTAGAGAAAAAATTGAAGGTATGATGACAAGAAGTAAGTTGAAAGGTACTTGTTTACTTATCAATTTTTAACCTAGAAGTGTGAAAGATGCATTAGAAAATGAAAGTTGGACTGAGGCTATGAATGAAGAGATAGAGCAGATAGAGAAAAAAAAATATGAACTCTTGTACCTAGGTCTAAAGATAAAAATGTAATTGGAACTAAGTGGGTATTCAAAAATAAGTTAAATGAAGATGGTAAGGTGTCAAGGAACAAAGCTAGACTGGTATGTAAAGGATACTCTCAAGAAGAAGGAATAGACTATGGAGAGACTTTTTCTCCTGTTGCAAGATTAGAAGCTGTCGAGACCCTACTTGCATATGCTGCATATAAAGGATTTAAGGTTTATCAGATGGATGTTAAATCTACATTTCTCAATGGCATACTGGAAGAAGAAGTTTACATTGAGCAGCCTAAAGGTTTTGTTGATCCAAACAAGAAGGAAATGGTTTGTAAATTACATAAAGCATTGTATGGTTTGAAACAAGCCCCTAGAGCATGGTATGAAAGATTGCATAACTATCTTAATCAGATTGGTTTTTAGAGAACTAATGATAACAATAGCTTGTATATCAAGGAAGGACTAGATAGTAAGATTTTTTTGGTAGAAATATTTGTGGATGATACTTTATTTATAGAAAATGATGATCTTTGCAAAGAATTTTTAGGACAAATGAACAAGGAATTTGAGATGTCAATTTTTGGAGAGATCAAATTCTTTGTTGGTCTTCAAATTCAGCAAAGTAAGAATGGAATCTACATTACTCAGTAAAAATACATCAAGGAGACACTAAATTTTTTTGGTATGGAGGATTGCAAAGCAATTGGAACTCCTATGTGCATTGGTCTAAAGCTTACCAAGGATGATGAATCAAAGGAGGTAGATCAGACATTGTATAGATCTATGATTGGAAAGTTGTAGTATGTAGTTCATACAAGGCCATATATTGCTCTTGCAGTTGGTATTGTAGCAAGATTTTCAGCAAAACCAAGAGAAAATCACATGATGGCAATCAAAAGGATCTTGAGATACTTGAAAGGCACTGAAGATTATGGATTATGGTACAAATTTGGAGGTAATCTAGATCTAAAAGTGTTTACTAATGCAGATTGGGCAAGAAACATTGATGATAGAAAGAGTACAAGCAGAGGAGCATTCTTTCTTGGAAAGAGGTTGGTTTCCTGGACAAGTAAAAAGTAGAATTGCACATCCCAATCCACAATAGAAGCAGAGTATGTTGCAACTACAATAAGCTATTCTAATATTGTTTTGTTCAAGAAATTATTGGAAGACATGAAGGTGGGAATAAAAGAGCCTATTGTTATGTTTTGTGACAATACAAGTGCAATTAACATATCCAAAAATCTAGTGATGCATTAAAAAACCAAGCACATTGAATAAAGTATCACTTTGTCAAAGAATTGGTGTAGGATAAGCGGATCAGATTGGAATATTTCCATACAAAGGAACAAATTGCTGACTAATTCACCAAGCCTTTACCTAAGGATGCATTCTTGTATCTAAGAGGTAAATTAGGGGTCATTCCCCTATCTGAAGCTCACTAAAATGAAATTTTAGTGATGCATCAATAGGTAACAAGTTGAATATCTATCAGTTGATGCAACATAGTCATGAGAAAATTGCATATGAATCAGTACTTAAGGTACATTGCTACTCATCTGGTTTGTGTTATCTTTGGCATTTGTTGTCAAAGAGGGAGAGTATACTATCATATCTTTCTGAAATTTGAATTTGTTTGTGGATAGTTTTCTATTTATGTAATTCCTTCACAGAGGGAGATTACTATATTTGAGAAGTTTATGGAATAAAATCTAAGTGGGAGAAAAATTCTATTAGAAAAGACTTGTTTTCAAATTTCATTCTACTATTACATGTTGTGTTTCCATCAATGCCAAAGAGGTAGATTGTTGGATACAATTGTTCAATTGTGTGTTGTCTTTGATGTTACACAAATGCCATATCAGTTATCAGATAGAGTCTATCAATCTTACTTGGTCAACAAAGAAAAAGATAGAGTCTATTGAGTTTAGAAGGTCAACAAAGTGAATTACAGAGTTTACCAAGTGTTCTTGAATACTACACTATGAAGACAGTTTCTACTGAGCATAGGGCATCAAAGGATTCTGTGACAAAGGTTAGTGTTAACCAAGCTCCCAAGGTTAACAAAGGAAAGTTAGGTTCTACTAAACTCACAAGGTCAATGAAGGAAAGTTAGTGTTTACTGAGTTCACTCAGTCTCCAAAGGCTTTTTGCAAAGTTTGCAGTGTTTATTGAGCTTCACTTGGTTAACATTGGAAATCATTTCTAGAATAGTATTTACAGAGTAGTGTTGGCCAATGAAGGATTTCATTGTTTTGGGAAATAAAGTTTAATTATTTCATGTAATGTCTGTAGTCAACTAATGTATTGTTTATTGGTAAATATAACTTGTAAATGAGCTGACTTGACAATTTGTAATGTATAAATAAAAGGTCAAGTTGTGAATTCTAAAGTGTGAATGAATGGATGTATGAATGAGTGAGTATGCAAATTGTGTGAAGAAGAAGGTGTGAGTGAATTGTGAAGAAGGATCAAATATCCTTGAGGAGTAGTAGAGTTGTATTCGATCAGTGAGGATCTATTGAAGTAGAACAGAGATCTATATTAGCAAAAATTAGTTGCATCTCATTCAGGTCAATCATTGTTACTTTCTCACAATTGTAGCAGTGAATTCTAAATCTCTTAACAGAGTTGGTTTAGTAGCTATTTTGTAAATCCTCTAAAAAGGTGGACATTTCTACTAAATTATTCAAAAGTCCCCTAGTAAGGCTACTCCTAGTAGGGTGTTTAATTCCTCTAACAACATCATACCTAATAGTGCATTTTGTAACCTTTAATAGGGTTGGCTCCTAACAGGGCTCACTTTAGAAGAATGAAAATTGGTAACTAGTTACTTGGTGGTTTTTCCCATATTGGGTTTCCACTTTAAATTTGGTGTCTCTTGTGTTCATGTTATTTCTTTTTGCATGCATGTTAATGACTGTGAATGCTTAAAGATCAGTAATAAGTTAATAACAATTCATCTACCGAGTTACAACATTTTTCTATGTGGCTACCGAGTGACAAAAACAACTAGTTATTTAAGAAATCTAAGGGATTTGTGGATTTTTTTTTGTGGTAACTAATTCATCCCCCCTCTCAATTACTCCATCTATATTTCCAACACATGATAGTACTAAGGCCAGATTAAATAGGTTTGTAAGGCATTGAGGGACATGACAATGTCTAGGGTTTGATAGATGATGATTAATTTTAGATATTTGACATGTTTCAAGTTGATCAGGATTGATTTTGAATGATTTTGGGTTGATATGTGATGATTCTAGGTTGATTTGGGATGATTCCAAGTTAATTGGATGTGATTATGATGACGTTGAAATGGTTTTGGGTTGATTATGGAAAGTTTCGATAAAATGGGAATCAATTTCAAAGTGATTTATAATTGATTTGAAAGGGGATATGAATGATGAAGGATATTTTCAAAATATGCTTTAGTGACAATTAAGTTGGCCAAAAGATTAGAATTAGTGAAATGAGAAAATGGGATGAGTTAGTACGAAAAAGTGATTAAATGGTAGGTGTAACCATCTACATTTTGCCTCTCTTTGATACAATGTGATCTAGAGTGTTGTGTCAAAGATTACTAATGGAAAATTCATAAAATCATGCCCTAGTAGGGGAGGTATATATGGGTGCCCCCTCAAGAAATTGATCAAAAAATAAAATTGATAGGCCAATTTGTTGACAATGAGAAGACCAAGCCAAAATAATTGATGGATCACAAATCAAAGCTCAAATGTAAATGTTATGCGGTTTGGTGTGCAAAAAGCATCACAACCAACATAAAACATGTCTCTTACACATTCATCTAGGAAAAAATAGGGCTATAAAAGGGCTTGGAGAGGGTTTGGAGGTCATTTTCACCCTCTCATTTGGAAGAAAGAGCTCTAGAGTAAGAAGAATGGACCGATTACCTAGGGTATACTATGACACAAAAAAAGTGCATACCTACTGATGATAAGAAGATGTAGGACCACCGATGAGTACATTGATGCCTCCTCTATGTATCTTATTCTTTTGATGTATTTCAATGTTAGTTAGGGGCCAAATGGGGCCCACTCGAGGTCCTAGGGACTAACTAGGGCATCAAAAGCCCCAAGCGTGCTCAAAATGCACCCAAGTGAACTTAGCATGAAAAAGTACAAATTAAGTGCACTTGGCATGCCCAAGTGCATATTGAGCATAGTTGGGGGCCCCAATTGCACTCCAAGATGCTTCGGGGTCTCAAAAATAGTCAAGATGGGCCTAGAATAGCCTGAAACTTAGAACATGTGCTCAAAAACCTAAGAAAAGGTCAAAAATGTTAGAAAGGCCAAAGTTATTTTTGCATGGTGACCATGGTCAAACATGGTCAAAAGAGGTCAAAGTTGGTCAAACTTAGATCAGATTTAGGTGAAACATGGTAGAACATTAAGAGGGAGTGATGTTGACGGTCAGATTGAGTGCAAATGAACTCAAAATGACCCAAAATTTGGTCTACATACTCAAAAACATAGAAAGAGTTAACGATATAGATCAACCTAGTCAAACATGTTTAGAAAAAGTAAAAATTAGTCAAATGTAAGTTAGATTTGGGTCAAAGTTGACAAAAAGGTAGGTAGAGGGTCAAAACCAATGCGAATGAACTCAAAATGACCCAAAACTTGGTAGACATGTTCAAAACCCTAGAAAGAGTTCAAAACATAGGTCAACCTAGTCAAAAATGTTTATAAAAAGTCAAACTTAAGCCATATTTGGGTCAAAGTTGACAAAAATGTAGGGAGAGGGTCAAAACTAATGTAGATGAACTTAGAATGACTCAAAACTTGGTAGACATGTTCAAAACCCTAGGAAAAGTTCAAAACATAAGTCATCCTAGTCAAACATGTTGAAAAAGTCAAAATTAGTCAAAGAAAGGTCACACTAGGTCAAACTAAGTGAAACTTGGGTCAAACTTAGGTTAGACTTGGTAGAAAGCCACAAAAGTTTGACAGACAACATATGGTAATACATGAGGACCTACCCTTATTGTGGATGAGGGGCCACATACCACAGATCTTGGATTTGCATCATCAGATTACCATCAACAAGTGGGAGATTCTGGTAGGGCTTGGGTTGTACCACATTAAATTTATGCCTGAGGTGAGAGGGAATATGGGGTTGTTGATAGCACTGACAGAGAGATGGCACTCAAAGACTAGTTTATTCCATCTACCCATGGGAGAGGCCATTGTGACCCTATAGGATGCATGGAACATCCTCCAAATTTTGATCCATGAAGAATTGGTAGTATATGATCCTACTATAAGACGGGCAACACTACACTAGATGTTCTACTATGGAGGCATAGAGCTAGGGATTTAGGGTTATAAGATTACATGTGAGCTATTATTGTGATCTATTGGATCATGGGTGGGCTACTAATATAGGAAAGGTGAGGGCATGTATTCCCTATTGTATGGGGCCAATTTTTGGAGAGGATGGTTATGGATGGGACCATGTTTGCATGGGGGCCTTACATGTTTAGGATTCTATACTACTATCTGCACCATATTGCATATAGAGGTGGGTTGATGTTTAGCACTGGAGGTACATTACTCTAGATTTGAGCTTACAACAATATTTTCATATTCAAGCCACTTGTGGAGAGGGATTTCATTAAGGACATGCCCTACACCTACAACTTTAGAGGGATAGTGGCATGAGGACCACTAGCATACACATGATTCTTCAGGCATTAGTTGGACACAATGACACAGTTTTTATGGAAAAATTATAGAGATTTCCTAGGGTGGGAAAATGATGTGATCTATCTTTTATACTAAAGAAAGGAACACTATCTAATTGGGTGCATAATGATTGGACACTTTATGATTGAGATGTACCTACCAAAGGGAGTGCGTTGGTAGTTTGGTGAGAGGTAGGATGTGCCTATAGGTTTTGCATTGTTTGCTCAATCTAGGGTAGAGATTAGAGAGTGGGGAGAACCTATCAAAACACATGTAGCCTATGCATAATTGGAGGGCTATAATCAAGGTTTGGGGAGTAGCAGAGATGTGATAGATGTGGGTACGATGGCAACATATGATAGGTGATTTCCTTTGTATTGACCAAGGCTATTGATAGATCCAACAAAACTAGTATTATAGGCAAGACCACAAGAAGAGTAGGGTGGAGATGAGGATGATGAGGAGGATGTGGATGGGGAGGATGAGGAGTCAAGGGATGATGAGGATGGGGAGGATGATGAGGATGATGGGGAGGATGATGAGGAGGGAGAGGATGATGAGGAGGATGTTGAGGAGGGAGAGGATGATGAGGGGGATGGGAATGATGATGAGAGAGATTGGGATGATGACAAGGAGGGGGAGGATGATGAGGGAGATAATGATGAGGAAGGTGGGAATAGTGGGGGTGGGGATGATGATGGGGGAGAGGATGACGAGGGGGTAGATGATGGGGAGGATAGAGGTGCAGATGCTACAATGATGGACATATAGGAGGATCTAGTGGGTGGCATAGTGGGTATGCTAGTACCAATACAAACATGGCCTAAAAAATTAGAGTTAGAGATGATGGAGGTGATTAGTGGGCTCTAGAGTCAGTTAGATTAGGCTATAGCAAAGAGGGATGCAGAGATAGCTATGTGAGACTAGGCTACAACAAAGAGGGATACGACAGTGTGAAGAGAAGAGAGGGAAGTCTAGGAGTCATGAGACTTTTCTAGGAGTGTCAGCAATCCATCATTTCAAGAGTTGGCCACAATGATGGATGTGATGCATGTAGAGACACAATGTTTAAGGGATCACTATGAGATGGTAGTGCCAATTTTAATCACCTAAAAATGGTCATCTAGACTGTTATCTCCCTTCTCAGCATTTTGGCTAAATTAATTAAATCATTTACCTAGACCAAATTGCTAATAATCAATCAATTTGATTATAACTTATAGTTTGACTATGTTATCCTAAGTTCATTATTTGATTAAAAGAACATGTCCCCTTTTAATTAAATAAAAGAACCCATTCTTCTAACCCACTTAAAGTGCACACATAAAGTCCTTTTTCTATTTTGCAATTAAAAGAAAAGGCTTTGTGACTTTTGCCTTATATGACAAGTCAACTTATATTCTATTGGTTGACTTGTGTGTGCACATGGATCACCCCTCTTTTTAAATTCCACCATTGATCATCCACCATCTTCATCTTGATCTCTACCATCCATATGACTTTAAAAGGGAGAGAGCTTTCCCCCTTAAAGCATCCATCTTTTGAGCATTGCTATGCTGCAGATTTTCTAATAGGTTTCTTTGGAGCTTTGTGGAGAACTTCTATTTCTTGTCTACATTCTCTTATACCATAGCATTTTAGCTTAGATTCATGCTGCATGTTAGTTTAGCTTCTATTTTTCAATAATCTATCTCACATAGCTTAATATTTGGATTGTAACACTCTCATACATGTTTTAGCATAGCTGCATTTTGCATTCTCATCTTAGCTTAGTTTCCATACTTGCATTGCATTCTTGAGGAACTCCTTGAGACATTTTCATTCTTGCATCTTATCTTTGGAACCTCCCATTGCATGGTTTACTAGCAAGAAGAGTATTCCTAAGGCTTAGCTGAGAGCCCTTGAACTTGAAATACACTCTCTTGCACTTTGTGGATAGGGAGCTCTAAGCTGGCATCCAAGCATTTCAAACTCATGGAATCGTTTGGATAGAAGGGCTTAGAGTAGGACACTTTTAAGTGTACACCAATAGGGTAGAGGGTAGAGAGTTATCAATCAGTGAGGTCTCACTCATAGTGAACACACAAGACATAGAGTGGTGGAGGTGTGATGGGATTGATGAGGCCACCAAAAAAATGGGAAGGATCATCCTTGAGGCTAGATGGGGCCCATGAAGCCAGGGATATTACTAGTTGAATTAGACATGCTCAAGTACAGAGGGGCTTCCTTTCTTTTTGTTATACTCTTTCGTGGTTCATGCCTACAAGCAATTAGTATTGATGTAAACCATGATCATGTACTCTGATACTTTTAAAAGACATTTAAGAGATATACCTCTATTATGATGACTATATGAGATAAATTATGCACATGTTTGATATGCATTATATGGATGCCTTTATGCTTTTCAATGTGGAATTTATATGATGACATCATGTGTTGGTTTATCATATTTTAGGCTTAGGAAATGATTTCCTTATTTTTCCACATGTTTTTCTCATGAAATGAATTCCAATGAAATGTAAAATGATATCAAATGAATGCCAATGAGATGTAAAATGTTATGAATGCCATGTTTATATGTTGGGTTTTCTAGACTTTTGACATATGTAGGAATGTAGGATGACAATGCTTTTGGTGTATCATAGTACTAGACCATGGTGGTGGGTGAAATGGATGTTAGAAGATAGAGGAGGTGAGATGAGGACTAGTTAGAAGGAGATAAGGAATTTTTCTTTCATAAAGTGCACTATATATCTAAGGAGCTTAATTTTGATATGGTAGATGGAATGCAATGCATCATGGCATAAAGGGCTAGAGCAAAAATGTAAACCTTTTATGTAAACAAATACAATGCATAAAAAATGACCTTATCCTTCTTGAGGCATATATACATGCCCTAGACTCTCAAATGTACATTTAATAAATAGAAAAAAAATATGATCATGAACCATCACGACCACTCTCATAGATCAATTTATATCATTGAGTGGAATAGGAACATGATCAAACAAAAGACACAAAAAAAAATCACTCACTAAACAACATGAGATAACAACTATTCTTGTCCATTATTCCTTTCTTTTTTGTGTTTTTGGTTTTGTTCCAGATTTGTGATGTGATTGGTTTCATTGTTGGTTCAGTTGATAGTGAAAAATTGGATTGGTTGGTTCACATTTCTCAGATAGTGTAATTTTCATTTGAGGTGCAATGCTTTGAGTTTTAGTCTATGAAAGTGCAAATGTTTAAGAAAAAGGGGTGATTATCCACAGTGACTATTTACA
Source organism: Cupressus sempervirens (assembly GCA_028749045.1). NCBI lineage: Eukaryota > Viridiplantae > Streptophyta > Pinopsida > Cupressales > Cupressaceae > Cupressus > Cupressus sempervirens. The sequence continues at coordinate 462,956,412 of CM053793.1, forward strand.
AGGTTTATTGCAAGTTTGTGATGGGTTTTGTGATTTTTAGGATTTTGGAGGATATTTGATGTTTTTGTGTTGCTCATTTCTTCAGGACATTTAATAAATTTTTAGGGTTTATTTTAGGACATTTTATGATGTTTAGTGGCATTTTGAGGATATTTTATGATTTTTATCAAATTTTTTAGGACATTTTGTGATTTTTATGGATTTGTTTAGGACATTTTATGATTTTAATGGGTTTGTTTAGGATGTATTATGATTTTTAGGTCTTTTCTCATGATCATATTTTAAATTTTAGGAGTTTTTAGGATTGTATCTAAATTTTTAGGGTTTTTTTAGGATCATAAAGGATTCACAGATGTTAGCTCCAATCCAATATGCAATAAGTCTTAGGGACATACCTTTGGATTTAATTTTAAACTCACACACTATGTAGGTGATATACCCCCAGACAAGACACAAACTATGTACAAATGCCAAAAATAGAGTATATACATACTAGTGACGCTTGGGTATGATAACAATGAATATTAACTAGTTCATGGGCCATGATCAAGGACTAGGGGTGTCTTGCAATATGAAGAATGTGACCAAGGAATGATAAAAAAAGAGGGGAAAAGAATAATGGAATATTGATAGATGGAGGAAGTACAACTAATTACACATGGTACCTGTTTTCCAAGTTTTCACCACGATACTTGCCCAAAGCACCTGTTTGCTAGGTTTTCACTTTTGGATGGAAATTTTCTCTTGACTCAAATTTTCATGCCAAGATGCCTATTAGCCAAGTTTTCATCAAGGCATCCATTTTTTCATTACTTTGTTTTTTTCTAGGACTTTTTGCCATTTTTTGATATTTTCTTTCAAGACTCTTAGATGGAATCAAGTACAGTACTTGTAGAGATGCATGCTATTGATGGAAATGGGCAGTGGTTCACCCTCTAGAGTTACAAGCTAATATACTCCAGACCCAAATGATGTAGTAACTACATAGGGTCCTTCCCAATTTGGTTCAAATTTTCTTGGTTTCTCTCTATGTTGCTGAGTCTTGTAGTTCATCTTCAGAACTAGATCACCAACCTCAAAATGATGAACTTATACTTTCTTGTTATAACTCTATTTGAGTTGGTTTTGGTAATCTTGTAAATGTATCAAGGCAACTAACCTCCACTCATCGAGCATTTCAAGTTCATGTAGTCTAGATACTCTATAGTTTCCATCATCAACAATGTCTTGTAGGGATACTCTCAATGATTAAATTTTAATTTCAATAGGAAGGATGGCCTCAGTGCCATAGATAAGAGAATATGGTGTTGTGCTAGTGGGAGCATATACACTTGTTTAGTAGGCCCAAAGAGTTGGATTTAGATGTAGGTGCTAGTCTCAACCAAAATCATTGATAATCTTTTGGAGAATCTTAACAATGGTCTTATTAGATGCTTCTGTTTGATCATTGCCCTGTGGATGGTAAATACTAGAATATCCATGGTAGAAGTTGTATTTTTTGCAGAGCTTATCAACATCTTTTTTTTGAAATGAACTACCATGATAAAAAATAATAGCTAAGGGAACTTCATAATGACATATGATATAGTTCAAGATGAACCTTGAAATCTACTTTCCAGTAATGAAAGTTAAAGAGATGAATTTAACCTACTTGGTAAAGTATTTAGTTACTATGATGATGAACTTATGACCATCAAAGGAAGTGGGAGAAATAGGTTCGAAAAGATCAAATTCCCATTGTAAAAAGGGCCATGGAGAGATAACTAGCTAAAGTTCTCGTGCTGGTGAATGGATTAGATTACTATGTATATGACACTTATGACATATTTTGGACAAATTATAAGCATCTTGTTCCATGGTGGGCCAATTCATAGCCAACTCTTACCAATTTCTTTGCTAGGCTCAAACCATTGAAATGACCTCCACATATACCTCTGTATATCTCATGTAAGGAAATTTCACCTTCTTGTGAGTCAAGGAATCTGAGAAGGGTTTGGTTGAAGGAAATTTTATAAAGGGTTTCACCAACAATGACATATCTAGTGGTTTGGCAGATAAAAGCTCAATGTTTATTCTTAGATAGGCCAGGGAGTAGGATTTGGGCATGTAGGTAATCATAGATGTCTTGATACCATAGGGAATTGGGACCAACAAGTTCACACTTGAACTTAGATTAAGAGAGTTTAAATGCTAGAATCAAGATTTTTTTGAATAGGAATTCAAAATGCTCCAAATTTTGAGGCATATCAATCATAGAAGCAATAATGGCCATAATGTCAGCTTTCTTGTTGTGTATTATTGGGTGTTGATGGAAAGAGATAGTGACAAATCTTAATTTGAGAAAATTTTCCATCTATTTGTAAGGAATTAATTTATCATCTTTTGTTTCATAATCATCATTGATTTGTTGGATGACTAACTAGAAATCTCCAAATACTTGAAATGTTGTATGTTCCATTGGATGGCTAACTTCAGTCCTATGATCATTGCCTCCTATTCTGCTATGTTGTTTGTACAACTAAATGCTATCTAGTATGACTTGGGGATTATGTCTCCTTATGTTGTGATAAAAATAATGCTAGCTCCTAAAATATTTATTGTATGCGATCCATTAAAGTAAATATTCCATTTATTAGCTATATTCATTTTAAATATGGCTTTATTGGGAAAATCAATCAACATGGGATGATCATCTATCATAGGTGCTTCTACTAGCTAATCAATTATCACTTGTCCTTTAATTTCCTTTCTATCCACATATTCTGTGTCAAATTTACTAAGGATCATAACCCATTTGGCTAAGCATCCTATGAGAGAGGCTTTACTTAGGAGATACTTTAATGGGTCAATCTTGGAGATAAGCATTATTTTCTGATGGAGCATGTAATGCCTTAGATTTTGGGCTGCAAAGACAAGAATAAGGAAAGCTCATTCAATGAGTGAATAGTTTAGTTCATATCCCAAAAGTGTTCTACTAGTGGAGTAAATGATTCTCTCTCTTCCTTGTTCATCATTTTGTGCTAAGAGAGCTCTTAATGTTGTTTTTGTAGTTGATTTGTACAAAATGAATGATTTTCCTAAAATAGGAGAAATTAAAACTGGTGGATGCAGAAGATAGTCTTTTAGCTATTGAAAATAATCATCACATTGGTTATTCCATTGAAAGGATACCCCATTGTATAATAGATGTTGGAATGAGTGACACGAGCTATGCAATGAATCCACAGATAAATTGTAATCTCCTTTGTAGACTTCTTAATGTTCTTAGATTTTTTGGAGGATGCATTTAAATTATTGCTTTCACTTTTTTAGGATCAACCTCAATGCCTCATTGAGAAATAATATACCCTAGGATCTTTCCATAAACAATTCTAAATACACATTTTTAAGGATTCAAATGGAGCTTATAGATTTCCATTCTATTGAATATTTTGTCTAAGATGCCCAAATGATTATTTCTTATAGGATATTTGTAAAGTAAGTCATCTACATATTCTACCATTAGGATGTGCATGAAATCATGGAAGATGGTAGTAATTTCTCTTTGATATGTTTGTCGAACAATTTTAAAGGCCAAATGGCATGACATTCTAACAATATGTTCCCCATGGACATGTGAAAGTTGTTTTGTGTTGATCCTCAAGAGCTGTTCTGATCTAGTTATATCTGAAGAAGCCATATATCAATGATCACATCTCATATCCATCTGTCATATCTATGATGATGTTTATATTTGGGAATGAGAGATGATCTTTGGGACATGCTTTATTGAGATCATGGAAGTCTATGCATATTCAGATGCCTCCAGAGTGTTTTCTTATTAGTACCAGGTTGGATATCCACTCTACATAGTCAATGGGTCTTATTAATATTGCATTCAACCATTTCTTTAATTTTTCCTTGACAAGGAGATCAACTTTAAGATGCATCTTTCTCAACTTTTTCTTTGCTATTTTTACTTTTGGTTTTAATGGAAAGTGACAAAGGACTAGTTCAAGATCTAATCCAAACATGTCTGCATAATACTAGATGAAGTTGATCTACCTTTCTAGAAAGAATCTGACAAACTCATCTCTTTCTTCTTGTGATAACAAGGCTACAAAATGTATGATCTTAGGGTTGTTAGGTGTTCCTAGATTTATCTCTTCTATCATTTCCACAAGCAATGCTGATCTTTCCTTTAACAAGGGTATGTTAAATATTGCATCTTTGGGCACCTTAGAGAGGTTTTCACCCTTGGATACATCCTTTGTTTTTTCTTTTTTATGGTCTAATGGCACCTTTTGGTTTTCACCAAGAGACCTACTTTTGTCATTTTTTGCTATTTTTCTAATTTTGCAACTAGAAGATACAGTTGATTCCCCAAAATATTCCATAATGTTTAGGTGAATCGAAAAACCTCACTTATGGTTTCCTCATGGTAGATTTTTATAGAACTCAAGGAATTCTATGATGACATCATCATTTTCAAACTGAATAAAGGTCGGTGGTCCTTGTTGGTCCTAATCAATGAGTTTAGGGTAAACTATAAAAATGCCATTATCAATATTGAATAAATTATGGTCAAAGGAAAAGATATGGGTGTCACTATCATATGGGTCATAAGCTCCATGTTTAGAGGCAAGAGGACTTGGGTCGCACCATATTTCATCATAGGATTTTGGACAGGTTGTGGGACTAGGTGGGCTGCTAGTGATGTATTTATCCTATATTGGTAGTTCATCAAGATCAAAGATGTAGTTTTTTGGTGTTTCTCAACTATTAAGCACAAAAATTAATACCAAGACAATAAAAGAGCACAACAATCTAAGGATCAACTACTTCCTATAAACAATTGAATGTGTTTCATATCTGGACCCAACTTCAACAAAATCAAGATAGATTTTCTACTCTTTAGGATCTGCAGAACCAAGGTGGGTATACCTTATAGATGGAATATTTTTCAACTTGAAACTACATACATATTTTACTCATTTCAAAAAAATACACATCCCTTGAAGTAGATTTGATCACTATTCTTTTGAGGTTTGCAAATAATTTAGGCAATAGTAGCCAACTGAAACTTCAAAGTTAAATGCAAACAAGTGCTGAACAACATTAATACTCTTTGAACAATAAAACAAAATTGATTATGAATTTAAGCTTGATGCTTATTTATAATCTTTCCATCTCCAGACTGAATTAATCAGATCAATGCCTCATCTATTGGGATTCAGAGTCTATTCAATTCCTAGATCTAATTGATTGCATTACAATCAATATTATTAGTAATTCTTACTAAAAATCATTCTTACAAACATCCATCCTATTACCATTGCAATCCTTTCAATTTTACCAAAGCATTTACTTAATCCTTTGAATTGAAAGCAATAGTAAATTGACATACAATTTGATTTGATTGCATTCAATTGAACAAGCCTTGCTCATACAACTTCAAGTTAACTAGATAACAAAATGAAGATAAAATTCAGCTAGAAAAGATGTGGGGACAGTTCATCTTTGTATTAATTTCATTTTGAAAAATTGTATACAATTGAATAGGATTCAAAATGACTCAAGAAAAAAAATCTAAATCCTATCAAATTGATGTATTCTTACAAACTTGCAGAGAAAACATATCACCGAGTATATATCAATAAAATTAGACCAAAAATCTGAGCAAAAAGTAAAATTATGCAACAACTCAGACCCTTTCTCTAGCCTTGAAATCTCACTTATATAATGTGAGATGCAACAAGCTTCAGGCATAGAGAACTAACAACTGTCCTTTTGACAAAAGATATTTAAATTTTATTGCTGTCACAAAAAGATAAAATTTTGTGTAACAGAAAAAATTCACGTTAGAGTATTCACTAGGTGGGCCCATTTTCTATTAAATCTTCAAATGCTATGGATTCCATGATTGGCTCTTATGCTATTCTATCCTCAGAATATGTAGCTATCAAACCTGCTAATGATGTGTCAGGTTCTAATGCTTGCAAGTTAACCTAAACTTAGTGATCTCCACTATCCTCATCATGAACTATTAGGGTAATAGTTATTTCCAAGTCCTTAGCTGCCACATCACCTTCTTTTGCTACCACCTATTTAGAAGAAAAAAGTTCTTCCTTCCATTTGTTGAAAATAGTATCATCAGGCCAATCAAAATTTAGGATTTCCCACTACTTTTTTATTACAAAATCTCTAATCTTTTCAATTTCCATAAAATCCTTTCTAATAGTATTATAGAACAATTGTACTTTGACAAGTTCTTCATTAGTCATTGTTCATAGTACATGTCCCTTTTCATTTATAACACTATTCATTTTGTGGCATAACAATTCATCTAATTCCTTTCTCCACTCTTCCTTTTATTTTATTTTTTCAACCTTTCTAATGCACTAGGAAAAAGATCAAACTTCTCTGCTATATATTTAGAAAAACAAATTATCCTTTTTTGAATAGAAACCCTTTTTTCACTAAATTCTATCAGATTATTAACTATATCAAAAGTTTTTTCTATCTAATCACAGGATAACTTGATGATGGAGATACACATAGAAGTGACATCATTATCTCTCTCACTCCATTTTTGAAAAATGCATTTTAATGTGTCTTCATCTCTCTTTATTTCATCCCACATCTCTAGGATTCTTGCCAGCTAGTCATAAAATGCTAGCCAATCAATTTTTTCTACTAAATACAAAATTATTTTCATGAGCTTTTCTTCATATTGATTGTTCAACTCAACATTTATTTCCCACAATTTATTCTTTTCCTCTTTAACTTCCTCCCAAGTGTAGAACTCAAGTGTCTTTGGGGTATCTGGTAAATCAATAATGGGGTTGGATTTAAATGGTTCAAATGGAGGGTGAGGATATGAAATTCTTGGCCTCCTAGACTCTTCCATTTTCCTTTTTCCAAGCTATTTTTCCATTTGGGATACTTCATTCTCCAACAATTGTATCCTCTTTCCTCTTTCCTCATATGCCTCAAGTATTTTTTCAAAATTGGCATTGAGCTCTAGGAATTTTCTCTTTTCTTTCCCAACTACCATGTTCCTCAAATTTAGCATATCTTGAGCCATTTTTATGACTTCTTTACTATCTACTTCATCAGCTCTGTATACCATAAGAGTACCAGTATGTTCAACACTTGAAATTTCTTGCATCCTGGTCTTATTTCTTTTTTCAATAGACCATATGACCAGGGCTTGGTGATGATTACAAAATTTCACCCCTCTATGTGCTTGTAAAATTTTGTCTTCAATTTTATATTGCACATCTTTCTAATTTCTAATGGAGTCAAAAATCATAGCATTAGCCATTTCCCATTCATGGAAAACCAAAACTCTTGATTCTCTAACCAATTGTCTCCTGGACTCAAGTGTTAGCTAGGAAAAGTCTTCCAAAAATTTGGCTTTTACCTCTTCCTCAACTTCAGAGACTGATTTTTTTGGTTGCTCTGCCTTTATTTTTTTACACTTTTCCTCAAAATTTCTAATATTTTTCCTCAAAAATTATGCAAAGGCCCTAGATTTAATTTTTTTTCATCATGTATGAACTTTTGAGAGGCTTGAGCAATGATGGGATCTATCTCCTTACCTCTATAATCAGAAAAAATGAGGTCAAAGGATGACATAGGAGGCTCCACAGGCACTCCTCTTTCTATATTAGTAGTGATAACAATGATATCTCCCTCCCCTCCCATTTGCCTTAGTTGTTCTCATATAGATTCTTCATCTTCTATTTTGAGTGGGGTTTGAGATGGTGAATACTCTCTTGCATGAGAAGAGGATCCCTATTCTAATCTCTATCTTTTGGGTGCACTGGTGTTAGGTGGACTCTTTGATCTTGGCCTTTTTTATGGGGGAATGTGCTATATATTTTGAGCCACAATATATCTAGCCCTCTATAGTGTATACTAGCTTGGAGTGACCACCATTCTACTATTTATCCTTCTCTCCACCTCTTTAGACTTATTAGGATATGATTTGACCAAGATGCTCTTCTTCTCATTCAAAGTTTGTATTATTATAGAAAAAATATTCATCAATCCATTCATTCTGCCCCCCCAATACTTCTTATTTTTCAAGGGGTTATAATTGGGCTCAAAAGCATTGATGAATTCTAAAACTTTACTGAAAACTATCTAGTTTTCTTTCCTGACCTCTTGTTCTTGTAATGAAAGAATATTTCTAATAACATCCTTTGGGAAATATACATTTTGTATAATGGCCTTAGCTTTGGTTCTCTCCCTAAGGAGGTCATAAAATCCCTCTGGATCAATATGTCTAGCATGAGATTGGGCCATGTGATATCTATCCAAAAATAAACCCAGATTCCTCCATTCCTTTTTAACAAAAACAAAGTCATGCACCATAGTAACAATAAGGAAGAATGTGCCTTTTCCTTTTCCTAACACCTCTCTAATCAAGGAAGGTGGAACCCTAAAGAGGTTATCTCCAACATGATTCTTTACAATTCTAGTGATGTTATATTTATTGGCCATATCAAATAATAGGTTACTGTCAAAAAATACCCCAGTAACAACCAATTTTCCAATGTCAAACTCGCAAACATTACTTAATGGGGGATCCAAGTTATGTTCTGCAAACCATTTCTTAAATAATTCTAAACCCCCAAATAAAACTTGTGAATATCCTACCCAATTAGCTCTGTCATAGAAACCCTCACCTATAACCAACCTAGGGTTTTTGTGGATGAGTTCTCTCCCTTTTGTTAATTCATTCATAGATAAAGGCAATTGTTCTAGGAAATCATCATGAACAGACCTTTTAATCTAGTTAGTCAAATCAGAGAATTCCTTTCATGGAGGCATTTTAAAAATTTAACTTTACATAGTTATAATTTCTTTGGTTTTCAGAACTAACAAACCACTTACGTGCTAAGTTTTGCTTCTTCTTTTCTATAAATTTCCCTGTAGATTGTTGAAAACCTTGTAGAATTTCATGCCCTAGCTCTGGAAACCCTTGCACTCTGAGAAATTTTGTGATTATGTGGTTTAGTAATGGTGAATTTTCAAGGTATACTATAGCATTAAGGTCACACGAAGGAGCCCTGAATAGAATTTATGTTTCTAACCATTAGTTTTCATGCTATGCCTCAAATTTGAAATTCATCTATCAATCTAATAGCATTAGATGACTTTACCTAATAGAGAAAAGCTTTTTTAAATTTTTGAGATCCTCATCACATGTTAAGTAGGTGCTTCCCCACTTTTCTTAAAGTTCATGCATCTTCATATTGTGGTGAAGTGCTAATCATTGATCTTACCAAGATCGATGATCACATAAAATAGCAATATCTTATTAATAAAACCTTTTGAAAAGTGGTCCCATTGGCACACTCATCTCCAACTTGGCCAACAATAATTTATCTAGCCAATTAATTCACTCCATCTTAGTGACTTTTGTAGCTTGGCATGAGTCAACATCTTTTTGTTACAATAGGTCCCACCTTGCCACATGGAGGAGTGGTGCTTCCCTGCTTTGCTTAAAAACCATGCAACTTTACACTGTGGGTAAGCACCAATCATTGATCTAATATAGATCAACAGTGCTATGAAATCATGCCTTTATAACATCTAGTCAGCTAGACTAACTAATAGAATGATTCCTTTTTTTTCCAACGTGTCTAACAACTACCATGGTACAAACTTCCTTGCTGCATTTGAAAGAAGTGGGTCCATAACATCACCATGTGCCACACATCTTGTTGGTGCTTCCTTGCAATGTGCAACTATCAAGCACTTTCTTATAGTGGGTAAGTGCCATTTGTTGATCTTACCAAGTTCAACAGTGGAATATATTTACATCGTTTAGTGTTGAGTCAAATATCACAATAGCCAATAAGCATATTACACTTATCACAATCATATCTGACAACTGTTAGTAGGAGTAACACCTTTTAAAGACTGTGTTGTTGAGATCATAATGTAAATGATGTCAGCAAGGTGCTTGCTTGCTTAGCTTAAATATTGCTCACTTTCATCTTGCAATAAAGTGCCATCCATTGATCTCATCGAGATCAATAGTGTAAAAAATGCACTTTTTTGAGCTATGTGTAACATTTCTCATGATGTTAGCTTAGACAAGTGTCACCATGGTGCTTCCTCACTTTGGTTAATGCTCAAGAAACTCTGTCAAGTGGTAAAGTGCCATTCATTGATCATGAAAAGATAAACAATGCATCAATTTTGAAAGCAAAACAACCCACTAAAATGAGCCAACCAATAAGATCACTGGAAATTGGGATGTGCACTAATTGCAAAGATACATTGGAAGAAGAAGTTGAAACAAGGTTGACTGCAAAGCTTTAACTAAGATCATCAGTAGGTGCCGAGCAAGTTAGTCAAAGTTGAGCAAATTCTTAGTAGAATCCAAGTAATAGACATTTCTAGTATTTCTTGAGTGATCTTCAAGTGTTGAGTAAAGATTAGGTGCCAAGCATTAGAAAATTTTCCGTTGATGTCGAGTGATCTTCAAGTGCCGAGTATCAGGAAAAATATAGTTGATGCCGAGTAACACAGTATGTGTCGAGCACTAGTATTTCAATAGTGCTGAGCTGTTGCATTATTTCAAATGATGAAGATTCACCAAATCTAAGCTGACATAGTGGTTGCATTGAATTTTGTGAACGAGTTAGAAGATAAGGATGATGATTTGTTGGCACAAAATCTTATGTAAACCATTTTTGGACAAGCTCTAAAGGATTATTGAAGAAGTTTCTAGAGGAAATAGAATATGGGTTAGATACAATGAATTCTACCTAATCCATGCAAATTAAAACTAAAAAATGGAAGAATTGAGTGGGAAGAGGAACTCCAAGACTTCTATTTAAGAATTCATAAACCAAGAAACAAAGTGCCAAATCTGTGAAGTGGTTGAAAGGGTGTCAAGAAGGAGACATCTAGGAGAAGGAAGAGCATAGAGGCTATGCTTCTACAAGTATTCATGAAGAGATGATTACACTGGTACATTAAGTATGGAGACTCAAGGAGGCAAAGCTTGAAAGAAAAGGAAATCTATTAAGAGTTGCAGAGATTGAAGGCCAGGCAAGGGTATGAGCTAAGAAGTGATCTGAGATCTACAAGATAAGTTGTATGTTGTAGTCAGGTCAATATTTTCTAATACTCTTTAGCAATTGTATTAGATTTGAAAATCGTATGGACTTATATTGGCCTAACAACCATTTATAAATCCTTTAATAGGGTGGCATTCCAAGTGAATGTTCTAAAGTCCTCTAACTTTGTCCACTTCTAACAAGGTGGTTAAATCCTCTAACAAGGTCACATTTAATAGTATGTTGTAAGCCTTTAACAGGGTAGGCCTTCCATAGGGCATCACTTCAGAAGGGTGAAAATTGAGTAGCATGTTACTGGTGGTTTTTCCCAAATTGGGTTTCCACATAAATCACTATGTCATGTGTTGATTTCTTGTGTGTTATACTTGCACGTTGATTTACAATAACTTGTTGATTAGATAAGTTAAAGCTTGGATGAATGAATGGTTGAATGATTTCACTATACTTAGTGAAAATTTTGAATAGGAAATTTAGACTTTGAATAATTAATTCACCCCCCCCCCCCCCCCTCTCAGTTATTCTAAAGCAATTCTAACAATTGGTATCAGAGCCATCTACTGATTTAGTTTCAAGGTACTAGAAGCAGGAAGATCAAGATGTCCAAGAGAGAAGTTCCCAAGCTCAACAAAGACAACTTTGCTGCATGAAAGAGTTTGATGAGATTGCACCTTGGATCAATAGGTGACTATGCACAAACCTCAATTGCAATAGAGCATGTAACTCCAACAGGACTCCTCACTGTAGATGGCTTAAACAAAAAGGAGGAGCATAACCAAGAAATGTTGGAAATTGCATTTGCACTTAGCTATGCTGAATATAATGACATAAAATGCTGTAACATTGCATTCAAAATATGGAAAAATTTATTAGAAATCTATGAAGATGATCAGAATGTCTAGAGAGAAAAGAGAGAAAGCCTAAGAGGGAAGTTTGATGACATTAAGATGGAGGAAGGTGAAAATGCTGCTCAGTATGCTACAATAATAAAAGAAGTGGTAAGTGCAATAAGAAGTCTAGGTGGACAACTAGAAGAAGAAACATCCATCAGAAAATGCTTAAGAACTTTGCTCCCTATATATGCTATAAGAGTTTCAGCCATCCAAGAGCTGAGGTGTGTACAAGGGAACACAATAACCTTTGAAGGAATAGTTGGAAGACTTACTGCATTTGAGCTATCCAATTTTGACAACTATAGACTTGAGAACCTTGAATCTACTTTCAAGGCCAAGATGACAATAAAAGAGACCGAGGAGGACACATCAAGTAAGAGAAGAAGAAAAGGAAAACATGCATCCAGTGATAGCAGCACAGATGAGGTAGATGTGGAATAGTTAGAAGCACTGTTGGCCAGGAGATTCCATAGAGGTAAAGACAAATTCAAAGGTAAGCTACCTATCATATGTTTCAATTGCAATGAAGTAGGTCATATAGCTGCAAGATGTCCATAGAAGAAAAAATATAAAGAAGGAAACAAGTTTAGGAAAAAAAGAGAAGATGAGAACAAAGATTACAAGGAGAAAGGCAAGAGATGCTACATTGTTTAAGAAGACTTTGATGAAAATGATGATGAAGTAGTCTATGTAGCCATGAAGGATGAATCAGACAAAGATGAAGATGAAGCAACAACATTAATTACCTATGTGAACAAGAATGACAAGTGGATGCTTACATCACATGACAAGAGATAAAAGTAAGTTCCTTAGCTTGACTCAATATGATGGAAATAGTGTTAGATTTGGTAATGATGCTCCATGTTAAATCAAAGGAAAAGGCTCTATCAAACTTACTAAGAAAATTTCATGTGATAATGGATACTATGTTGAAGGATTGAACTAAAACTTGTTGAGTGTATCACAATTAGGCAATGTAGGTTGCAAAGTTGAATTTGGAAACAAAACTGCCAAGATTTATGACATTGATGGAAATTTGATAGGAAAAGATGAAAAAACTAGGAGTAATCTATTTTACCTAGATATGGAATAAGTAACATGTCTTGTTGTTAGACTTGATGATGTGTGGTTATGGAATAAAAGGTTGTGTCATGTTAATTTTAATAATTTGATTAGTATTAGCAAGAAAAAGAAAGTCAAAGGATTTCCCAAGTTGAAGAAACTTGAAAACACAATGTGTAAACAATGTCAACTAGGGAAAATGACTAAGTCTAGTTTCAAAAGCAAAACATACACTTCCAAATAAGTACTATAGTTAGTTCATGCAGACTTATGTGGCCCAATAGAATGCAAAGCTACCTAGGAGATAGATACATAATGCTATTTGTAAATGATTATTCTAGAATGATGACTGCTATGTTTTTAAAGAAAAAATCTGATGCATTCCAAATGTTCAAGTGGTATTTGGCTAGAGTTGAGAAGGAAATAGGAAAGAACCTGAAATGCCTAAGGTCAGATAGAGGAGGTGAGTTCACACCAAGAGAGTTTGAAACATTTTGCAATGAAAAAGGTATCAAAAGGCAAACATTAGCACCAAGAACTCCACCATAGAATGTTATTGCTAAAAGGAGAAATAGGTCAGTGATTGACTATGCTAAAACCTTGATGATGGAGAAAAATGCTACACTAAAATATTGGAGAGATGTTGTAAGTACTATAGTCTACACATTGAATAGAGCTCAAGTCAAGAAAGATAAAAATGTAACACCCTTTGAATTGTCGTATGGTCATTCACCTAATGTTAAACATTTCAAAGTGTTTGGTTGTAAATGCTATATTCTAAAAGACACTAGAAATGGCAAGTTTGATGCAGAAAGTGATGAAGGCATATTTCTTGGATACTCCACTAGAAATAAGGCATATAAGTGTTTGAATACTAATACTAACAAAGTTGTGGAGGGTGCAAATGTAAATTTTGATGAGCATGCAAAAGTTTAGGTTGATGAGTAAAAGAAAATGGAGGATTATAGATCCTTTGTATACTTCTATGAAGGAATGACAGTTGAAGATAGTGTTGCAAATCAAGTTGGCAATCAGCGACACACTTCAGTATCTGTCGACTCTCAACTAGTGAATGTCAAGTTACATTCAGAAGCTGAGCTATAGAATGTAGAAAATGCACATACTAATTCTAAAAATAGTATGCAAGAAAGAAATGATGAAATGCAAGATGAAGAAGAATGAAATGACTTTGGAGCTGAAGGATCAAATATGGAAAGAAGGACTAAACCTAGATTAGCCAAGTATGTAAGAATACATCACCCTATAGATCAAATCATTGGTGATAAGAATGCTAGACCAATGACAAGGAATATACTGAGGAATGAATCATGTCTACTAAGCAAGGTTGAACCCAAAATAGTCAAAGATGCACTACGAGATGATGACTAGTATAAGGCCATGAAAGAAGAGATAGATCAGATTAAAAAGAACAAAACTTGGTCTCTAGTTCCCAGACTAGCTAATAAGAATGTGATTGGTACCAAATGGGTGTTTAGAAAAAAACTTGATGAGAATGGTGAAATAAAAAGAAACAAAGTCAGATTAGTTTGCAAAGGCTATGCACAAGAAGAAAGATTGGATTATGGAGAGACATTTTCCCCTATTGCAAGAGTGGAAGGAGTAAGAACATTACTTGCATATACTACATATAAAGGTTTCAAAGTTTACCAGATGGATGTGAAGTCTACTTTTTCTAAATGGTATACTAGAAGAGGAAGTCTACATAGAACAACTAGAGGGATTTGTTGATGAGAAGAAAAAGGACATGGTCTGCAAGCTGTACAAAGCACTTTATGGATTAAAGCAAGCACCTAGAGCATGGTATGAAAGGTTGCAAAAATATCTTGTAAAGATATGATTTGAAAGAATAGATGACAACAATAATTTGTACATCAAAGCTGAGGAAGGTAAATATATTTTGATATCAAAAATCTTTGTTGATGACATAATATTTGGAGGAGAAGATATTTTATTTAAAAATTTTGTTGATCAAATGAAGCATGAATTTGAGATGTCAATGTTTGGAGAAATCAAATTCTTTGTTGGATTACAAGTATATTAGTTGAAGCATGGCATATTTGTGACCCAATCCAAATACATCAAGGAAGTATTCAAAAAATTTGGGTTAGAAGACTCAAAACCAATTAACACACCAATGGCAGCATGCCATAAACTATCCAAGAATGATGAATTTGCTAAAGTAAATCAGACATTGTATAGGTCAATGATTGGAAAGCTACAATATGTTGTACATAGTAGACCAGACATTGCATTAGCGATTGGAATAGTAGCAAGATTTTTTGCCAATCCAAAAGAAAACTACTTAATGGCAGTGAAGGGAATATTGATATACTTGAAAGGAATTGATGACTTTGGTTTATACTACAAGAGGAGTAAGAAGTTTGAACTGAAAGCTTATACTGATGTAGATTGGGGAGGTAGCATTGATGATAGAAAAAAAACTAGTGGAGGAGCACTTTTCTTAGGAAAAAAGGTTGATTATATGGACAAGAAAAAAGCAAAGTTGCACCTCACAATCTACTACGGAAGCTGAATATGTGGCAGCTGCTATAAACTACACCAATATTGTGTGGATCAAACATTTCCTGCAAGGTATGAAGGAAAAAGTAATTGAGCCTATGACACTTTATTGTGATAATACAAGTGCTATGAATATATCAAAGAACTCAATAATGCATGCTAAAACTAAGCATATTGTAATCAAGTATCACTATGTAAGAGAGCTGGTGGAAGACAAACAAGTTAAGATAGAATATGTCAGCTCAAAGGAATAGATTGCTGATATCTTCACAAAAGCACTGCCTAAAGATGCCTTTGAGTATCTTAGAGGTAAGTTTGGGGTGATACCCCTAGCTAATTCTACTTGAACCAAAATGCAAGAATACCCTGCATGAAATAAGCTAAATGTTGAAGATTTTACACATTGATGCAGAGGATGTTTACTTTGGGATCCATGCCTAAATGATACAGAAGCATCTTGCATTTTCTTGGTGACTAATTTGGAGTTCATAGAAGGAGGCTTAGTATTTTCTTTGGTGGGTACTTGGATTGGAGCTCGGCATGGTCTTTGGAGCTCGACATGATCTTGGAACTTGGCATGGTCTGGGAGCTCAGCATGGTCTGTGGAGCTCGACATGGTCTTGGAGCTCAACATGTTCTTGGACCTCAGCATGGTCTTGGAGCTTGGCATGGTCTTGGATATTGACATGGTCTAGGAGCTTGGCATGATCTAGGGAACTTGACATGGTCTATGCAGCTTGGCATGGTCTTGGGACTCAACATGGTCTTTGGTCACTCGGCATGGTCTGGGAGGAGCTCGCCTTTCATTAGGAATTTGGTGCCTATTGTAGGCTATGTATCTAATTTTATAGAATGAGTTAGAGGATGAAAATTTCAAGGATGGAAGAGGGCCTAGATTTATAACTAAAATTGGAAGCCCAAGTTCTAATTCATTTGGAGCTAGTAGATATGGAAATTTTACTAAGACATCAATTTTTGGGCATTTAATTGTTGGTGTTGGCTGACTTGTGGCATTTAATTTATGTAATTGTATTTAATTTGTGTTTTGGGCTAACTTGTGGCTTAGATTGGTATAAATAGGCATTATTGGGAAGACTTTAGTCATTATTCATCCATTTTGGAGAAAAGGAGGAGCTTGGGAGAGTGAATTTTGAGAAGGGCTAGTAGCTGTGTCTTGGAAAATAAGGAGAATACTTGGTGGGCTTACGAGCTCAAGTTGAGATCTTCCTTGGAGGTTTCTACCAAAGTGTGGATGTAGACTAGCTAGGGTTTGGGTTTTGATCTTGAGGGATCTTGAAAAACTATTACTTTATTTGTATCTAGCTATAACCGGGAAGGCCTTATAGCCCAACACATTGCATGTAATCAGTTATATTTTATGAATATATTATAATTATTTGGTATAAGATCTTGTATTTTTGCTTCTTGTTGTTGTGTTTCCACTACATGGTTATATAGTTGGGGGCTAGGACATATCCTTTGGGGACTCCCCTACCTTGCACTGTGTCTGGTGGTATCAGAGAAAAGGTTGTTCCTGAGTATGTAGATAGATCACCAAAGTTGAGGCAGTTTGCACTAGGACTTGGTTGGAGAAGTAGATTTGAGTTGATCTTGATCTGAGGGCTGGTAGATGGATTGATGGATGCAAATATGGATGAATAATCTTGTTGAGCCATGATCATAGAGAATTTTTGGATTTCAAATCCATGGTCCTAGACTTGTGATGTGGTTCTTGATTGTTTGTGTGAGGTGGTAGGTTGTGATTTGACTTGCAAATAATTCAAGGTTGTCACAAGGAGCATGGGAAGGATTTGTTGTAGAGGGTTTACAAAGATCTTGGAAGATGGCTCCAAGAGGATTGGGCCCTGAGATGATTATGAATTTTGATGATATGGTGGAGAGGAGGTTTTATGAGATGACTGCTTGATTTGAAGCTAGCTTGGCTGATTGAGTTGCTCCATTTGAAGCTAGCTTGGTTGATCAAGTTAGGGATGAGGTGAGGAAGGAATTCCATGGATGTTTGTGGTGCTGGAGTCTACCGATCTAGAAGATAGTTGTTTGGCTAGTTAAGAGACTTGTTTGTGAGAGAAGATAGCATAGGGAGGTTGAGATTGGTTTTCATGATCAGGCAGTTGGGTCTAGCATGGAAATTGTAGAGTGCTCGATCATGGATGATCCAGTTCCTGTTGGTGGTGAGTTGTATATTGCAAAGCATCTTGTTGTGAGCAATGAGATTTCTAGTGTTGAGAGTTTGGCATGTGTTGATGGAGATCTTCATGTTTCTATTGATGTGGATTTTGTGGTTGATATGGAGTTTGTTGCTGCTGGTGTGGATTCACTAGTTCTTGATATGGATGGGGGTTTGATGATGAAGCATTATGTTTAGTTTGTTCCTAGGAGTGAGCATGATGATTGGATGGTTGAGATTCTAGTGTTTGATAGAATGATGTAGATGTGGATGATGTGTAGATTGGTTTTCTTGTCCCTATTGAAGTGGAAGCCTTTGGTGAAGATTAAGATGGCTGTTGGTCTTTTTTTGAACATCAAAGTGTGGGACACACTTTTCTATTTACCTAGGGAGTTTGATGCAGGAGCATCTTGTGTTTTCTTGGTGACTACTTTGGAGTTCATAGAAGGAGGCTCAGTAGTTGCTTTGGTGGGTGCTTGGATTGGAGCTCAATATGGTCTTTGGAGCTCAGCATGGTCTTGGAACTCAACATGGTTTGAGAGTTTAGCATGGTCTATGAAGTTTGACATGGTCTTGGAGCTCGACATGGTCTTGGAGCTCGACATGCTCTGGGTGCTCGACATGTTCTTTGGAGCTTAGCATGGTCTTGGAGCTTGGTATGGTCTTGGAGCTCAAAATGGTCTAGGATCTTGGCATGGTTTAGGGAGCTCAACATGGTCTATGTATCTTGGCATGGTCTTGGGCCTCGGCATGGTCTTTGGTCACTCAGCATGGTCTGGAAGGCGCTCAGCTTTGCTTAGGAATTTTGTGCCTATTTTAGGATATGTGTCTAATTTTCTACAATGAGTTAGATGATGAAAATTTTAGAGATGGAAGAGGCCCTAGATTTTTAACTACAGTTCGAAGCTTGAGTTCTAATTCATTGACAGATAGGAGATATTGGAATTTTACAAAGATATCAATTTTTGGGCATTTAATTATTGTTGTTGGCTAACTTGTGGCATTTAATTTATGTAATTGTATTTAATTTGTGTTCTGGGTTAACTTGTTGATTAGATTGGTATAATTAGGGGTTATTGGGAAGTCTTTAGTCATTATTCATCCATTTTTGAGAAAAGGATGAGCTTGGGAGACTAAATTTTGAGAAGGGCTAATAGTTGTGGCTTGGAAAACAAGGAGACTACTTGGTGGGCTTGCGAGCTCAAGTTGAGATCTTCCTTAGAGGTTTCTACTAGACTGTAGATCTAGACTAGCTAGGGTTTGGGTTTGGATCTTGAGGGATCTTGTAGAACTATTACTTGCTTTGTATCTGGCCGTAGTCGAGAAGGCCTTACAGCCTGACACATTGCATGTGATCAGTTATATTTTATGAATATATTATTATGATTTGGTATCAGATCTTGCATTGTTGCTTCTTGTTGTTGTCTTTCCACTACTTGGTTATATAGTTGGGGGATAGGACATCTCCTTTGTGGACTCACTTGCCTTGCATTGCATCACCAAAGTAGTAGAAGTTCTAAAACTTCAAATCAGTCACAAGCAAGGTGATAGAGGGAGACATTAAATGAACCTATAAGAGCTACATCTACATATTAAGATGATAATATGTCTTTGACATTATTTTCAAAGAGGGAGAAGTGAACAATTGATCAACAATTGCTGAAGATAAAGGATTAGAAAAGAAGAGGGAGATAGTAGACAACTAGAATAAAGATAGAGGGAGATATTAGAGGTTGATAAGAATACCAGAAGATGAATAATATAGAGGGAGAAAGATAAAGATAAATGATACATTAGCAAAGAGGGAGAAGTGAAATGAAACAATCAAAATAGTAGTAGGAGATGTGATGTTACAATTTACTTTTTGGCATTTGACTTACTATTCTAACCTTGTAAGCTTTTGGTAGAATAGTTTAGTCTGATGGTTGATCAGTTTGGTTTGCCATCAATGCCAAAGAGGGAGATTGTTGGAAATCTAATTGAAGAGCTCATTGTTGTTGAAGATCAAAGAGGGAGATTTTTGTAAAAGAACGTTTTCAATCATTATTTTTCCATTGATGTCAAACCTACTATTTGTAGGGATGATATTTGCTCATGAGATCCAAGCACTATCACTTAGTTGATTGATGAAGAGGATTTGATCAACAAAATGTAACAAGAGAACCTAAAGGAAAGGTTGAGTTATGATGTTGTAATGAAGTGCAAGGATCAATTAAGAAAATGGTTAAGTAATGTATTGATGACATACTCTAAGATACATAGGAAGAAGATGTTGTAACAAGGTTGACTGCAAAGCTTTAACTAAGATCATCAGTAGGTGTTGAACAAGTTAGTTGAAGTCAAGAAAATTCTTAGTAGAAGCCAAGTAATAGACATTTCTAGTATGTGCCAAGTGATCTTCAAGTGTCGAGTAAAGATCAGGTGCCAAGCATCAGAAAATTTTTAGTTGATTTCGAGTGATCTTCAGGTGCCAAGCATCAGGAAAAACATAGTTGATGCCGAGTAACACAGTATCTGTTGAGTACCAGTATTTCAATAGTGCTGAGCTGTTGCATTATTTCAAATGATGAAGATTCACCAAATCTAAGTCGACATAATGGTTGCATTGAATTTTGTGAACAAGTTGGAAGATAAGGATGATGAGTTGTTGGCACAAAATCTTATGTAAACCATTTTTGGCTGAATTCTAAAGGATTATTCAAGAAGTTTCTAGAGGATTTACAAAATATGGGTTAGATACAATGAATCCTACCTAATCCATGTGAATTAAAATTGAAAAATGGAAGAATCAAGTAGGAAGAGGAACTCCAAGAATTCTATTTAAGAAGTGATAAACCAAGAAGCAAAGTGTTGCTAATACTATTATTGTTGAAGTGCCAAATCTATGAAGTGGTTGAAAGGGTGTCAAGAAGGAGACATCTAGGAGAAGGAAGAGCATAGAGGCTCTAATTCTATGAGTGGTCATGAAGAGATGATTACACTGGTACATTGAGTATGGAGACTTAAGGAGACAAAGCTTGAAAGAAAAGGCAAGCTGTTAAGAGTTGCAGAGATTGAAGGCTAGGCAAGGGTGTGAGCTAAGAAGTGATATGAGGTCTACAAGATAAGTTATATGTTGTAGTTAGGTCAAGATTTTCTAATACTCTCTAGGAATTGTATTAGATCTTAAAATCCTATGGACTTAGGTTGGCCTAACAGCCATTTGTAATTCTTTTAATAGGGTGGCATTCCAAGTGAATGTTCTAAAGTCCTCGAACTAGGCCAACTTCTAACAGGGTGGTTAATTCCTCTAACAAGGTCACATTTAATAGTGTGTTGTAAGCTTTTAACAAGGTAGGCCTTTCATGTGTCATGTGTTGATTTCTTATCATGTGTTGATTTCTTGTCTGTTATACTTGCATGTTGATTTACAATAACTTGCTAATTAGATAAGTTAAAGCTTGGATTAATGAATGGTTGAATGATTTCACTATACTTAGTGAAAATTTTGAATAGGACATTTGGACTTTGAATAATTGATTCATGCCCCCCCCCCCCCCACCTCTCAGTTATTCTAAAGCAATTCGAACAAAAAATGGTCAATAGTGGCTCTATCTAGGGACAATGAATAAGAAAAGTTCATATAAGGGCTTAGAATCCCTGGGATAAGTAGACCACAAACTTGACCATCCTTATAACTTGACAACTTTCAGAGAGCAACAAAAATAGAAAAATAATATAAAAGGACTACAGAAAAGGCACAAAGGATATACAAATGTATAGAAACCCTAAAACTACTGTTCATGGAAGAAAACTAGTATTTTAGCAAAAGTACCTCTTCAAGAACTATGCATGAATTGGCAGCTTAAGAATGTTGCCAGATAAATCTTTCAGAATATAAGAGTTCTTTCCCCATGTATTTTCAATTAGATAGGGACCTAACCATATAGGATCAAAATTTCCATGTTTTCCCTTATCTTCAATTCCGATATTCCACATGAGCACTAAATCTTGAAGTTCTAATTTCTTTCTCACTATCCTTTTATCATAAAGTGTTTTGATGACCTGTAATTGCAACTTCTAATTTCTAAGGGATGCTTCTTTCCTAGTCTTAGTCAATCATACTAACTCATCCAATCTCTCTTGTATGTCATCAATGATGTCTTCATCATACATTTGAATGTAATTATATAATCCAACTAAATTATTTTGAGGTATTCTTTCCTAGATTCCATATACAATATCAAAGGTTGCTACACCTATAGCCTTTTTTTTTAAGTCACCCTGTCAACCCATATTGCTAACTACAATTTAGAATCCCAAGCTTTCTTGTTATCATCCAATGTTCTTTTTATTACTTTCAACAAGTTTTTATTTGTGGATTTAGCTTGTCCATTTCCTTGTGAATGATAGGGAGAATATGATAATCTTATAATTCCATACTTGTCACAAAATTTAATAAACTCCTCAGATTGAAAACACATTGCATTATCTGTCACAATCCTTTGAGGAAAACCAAACCTTGAAATGATATTATTTAGCAAAAAGTTGTTAATAGCCTTACTAGTTGCATTTCTTGTTGGAATTGCCTCCATCCATTTTGTGAAGTAATCAGTGGTAAGCAATATCAATAACTAGTGCTTGAATTGGGAGAAATTTCACCTATAAAATCCATTCCCCATTGCTGGAATGGTGCTTGAACTTCCATTGGTTTTAATGGAGTATTACTTAAAAATTTTAGTTTACCTACAAACCTTTGATAGGCATCACACTTTTTGACCATTATTTGAGCATCTTTGAAAAGTGAAGGCCACCAAAATCTAGCTCTCATCACTTTGTGTGCAGTGGTCTTGGCCATATAATGTCCTCCATAGACTCCAAAATGCATTTCACTCAATACTTCTTTTGATTTTTCTTGATCAACACATTTTAGTAGCACTCCTTCAAACTTTTTCCACCATAAGTTGTTCTAGAAAATAATATATCTAATGGATTGCAACTTTGTGCTCCTTTTTTCATTTTCAGTCAAATGGGAAGGGGCTTCCATATGTTGTAGATAATGAATGACATTAGTATACAATTCACAATGCTCCATGCCACATGAACCTGACCTTAAGTCATCTATTACTATATTTATCTGGTTAGCATCTAAGTTGGACTGAGCCATAAGCTTAGCTAGTCCTTGACCTCTTACCAATTTCATGATATGAATTTCAATGTTAAATTCTTTGATCCTGTTGATCCATCTACATCTTCTATCTAATACGTCCTGTGGAGAAAATATGTCTTTGACAAATGCACTAGGTACAAATGCAATAACAATGGAACCTACCAAATAAAACCTAAAAGCCTTAACAAATTTCACCAAGGCATATGCTTGTTTCTCATTTATTTCATATTTTAGTTTAGCAGGCTGTAATGATTTATTAAAGAATACAATGAGCTATTCATATCCTTCCTCATTCTTCTATAACAAGACTATAGCTACAGTATGGAAGGATGCAAAAGAGAATATGTGCATTGGATTAGTATAATTAGGGGTTCTAAGGATTGGAGCATCTTGAAAGGCCTGTGAAGGTTCACCATCCCAATTAATAGTAGCTCTTTTCTTAAGTATTTTTGAAATAGGCCTACTAATCTCATCAAAATTTATAACAGATCTCCTTAGAAAGTTTACTTACCCAAAGAAATATTTTATTTCCTTTACATTTTTTGGCCTAAGCACCTTGTCAATGGTTGCCACTCTTTTAGGATCTATTTTTATTCCATCCTTTGATACTATATGTCCTAGTAATCTACCTTTTGTCACCCAAAAGTACATTTCTTGGGGTTTAAGGACACTCAATATTCTAAAGCTTTGATAAAAATCTTCTCCAGATGGGTGCAATGGTCGCCAACTTTCTTGAAATATTTTTCAAAGTTATCTTGGTATACTACCATAAATTTTTCAATATACTCATGGAATGCTACATCCATAGCTCTCTAAAAAGTTGCACCTACATTAATCAAACCAAATAGCATCCTCACATATACATAGGTTCCCCATAGAGTTGTAAAAGCTATCTTAAATTGTTCACTTTATTTCACTAGTACTTGATTGTACCCTAAAAATCCATCCATCATGGACATTAATTCAAAACCAGTTACCTGTTATAGCATAGCTTCCATGTTTGGTAATCCATAATTGTCCTTCATAGATGTGATATTTAAATTTTTGAAGTCTGCACATAATCTTATATCTCCATTCTTCTTTTAGATAGGTACAAAGTTTGAAACACAAGTGGAATGTTTGATTGGTTTAATTAATCCTCCATCCCTTAGCTTCATCAACTCTTCTTGCATTTTGGGGGCTAGGGTGGGATTTACTAGTCTTTGCTTCTATTTGGAAGGTTTTACATTATCTTTCAATGGTATGACATGTTGGAATAAATATTCTCTATAGGCTTTGAGGTCATCATATGACCATGCAAAGACATGTCTTTACTTCCTCAGAAAATCAATCAATGGTTTTCTAATTTTAGCTGGCAAGTTTTGGCAATATAAACTTTTTTAGGAGCCTTAGCAGTACCAATATTTATTTCTTCTAATTCTTCAGGCCCAGGGTCCCTAGTTCCAAGTTTTACTCTATCTTGGTTATCAAAAATATTCTCCAAGACCACTAACCCCTTGGGTACCTTGTTGGTTTTCAATTACATAATCTCCCAGCCAAAGATTATTTTCTTACCATTAATGGTATCAATTAAATCAATACAATCCATTTCTTGACCATGGTATTTGTCCTTGCTTAACATGAAATTTAAAATATCTTTGTCATCTTCAAAGACTTGCCAATGTTCAATATTCTTAGATATTGAATGCCTATTTTGAACCTCCATCTATGAAATTCCTACAAATTACATTTCTTTAGACTTAATTGCTACATTTACAACTAGGTCTACCATTTTATTCTAACTTCTATCCCTCCATGATATACCAAATGCATCAAAAAAATCTACCTGGTCTTAGACTGCACTCTATACTATTTCAATCTTTTGGTTTTTGAAGCATAAGTTTCATTTATTTGTGAAATAATCAATTCAGAGTCACCTATGACATGCAACTTTTTGATTCCATGGTGGGTGGAAACTTTCAATCCTAACAAAAGAGCTTCATGCTTTGCTAAATTATTGGTACAAGAAAAATTTAGAGTGAATGAATATCTAAAGGTATTCTTTTCAAGAGAAACAAAAACTACTCTTGTACCTAAAGCTTCTTTGGAACTAGCCCCATCAAAGTACATGGTCCATAGAACTAGTGAATCCATTCAACATTCTACTTCATGTTCGATCACAACAAGCAAATTCTCAACTTCTTGAATAATTAGTTTTTCCCTAAAAGCATTTATACCAGTTTCTAAGAAACAAGTTGAATCCTTGTCAATTCCTTCTCCCATAATTTTTTTGACCCTTGGCTCCCTATCTACTTTGACAACATTTTCTCCTATAGGGAAAGTTGCATAAGACAAGTCACATTGTAAGCTACCTCTAATAGCAACACTCCATTTTCTAGAAAGAAACATCCCATAATGTGGAGGAATGCCAACCACAAGGACTAACATAGTTATTTCTACCTCAAGGTATGCAACTAGCTTGAATGGTAGTGCATTGATAGTACCTATAACAAAGACCTCTCTAGCATCCATGCCTCTGCATCTACCTTTAGATCTAAAGCTTCTATAACTTTAAAAGGCATGATAGTATTAGAGGCTCCTAAGTTTATCATGGAATTTTTTAAGGTTTTTCCTTTTATGATTAGATGAGAAAAAATGGGTCAATATCTTCTATGTAAGCTACTGATGAATCATCCAAAAACATTTGAAGGATTTGGGATATAATACCACTATCTTCTACTAGCACTAGGGTTTGCTAAATGAAATTTGATTCAACCATATTTACCATTATTTCCTATCCCACCTAACCATGACAAGGCCTTACTCTTGTGCTTATCAATTCTAAACAATTCAAACAAAGGTACCTTGACAGTAATTTGTGAAAACATAGATATCATATCAATTGGCTTAGATATAGTGGGCTTCATAAGCATACCTATAGTGGGGGTCTTTTGAATAGTAGGCACTATGATCTACTTAGCTAAATCAGATCCAGAGTTCTTTTCTTGCACTACTAATCTAGAGGTATCACTTGTTTGAAATTGCACTTTCTTTTTAGGCTCCTACTTCTTGTCTTTGCTATCTTTGGCCTTTGCTATCTCTACATGAGTCTTCTTGCTATCATACTTCAACTTGTGTGTTAATCTCCTCTTTGGAAGGTACTCTCAAGTTTATGTTATCAGTAGTTGAGGATGTATTAGAGACCTTGTCCTCATCATAACTTTCATCATCTAAGAACACTTGCTGATGGTGTAAATGGTACGCAATTCTCTAATCTACAAGATCACTTTTAGGTTCATCCAAATCATAATCTACACAATCATCAAACATGCTTACCATATTACAACTTACATCGTCATAGATTTTTTCTTCCTCTTCTTCATTTTGTGCATTTTTATTTGAAGCAAATGATTGAGCCACCACACAATAATCTGAAGAATGAGGTGATTGACATAAAGTGCACCATGGTACATCATCATTCATATTAATAGAGTTTCTTTGTAGAGGATCTGGTGTATCTTTATCCTTTATATTTTTGGTCTAATTTAGGATTGGTTTACCATCCTTACACTAAGTGGTATAGTGGTAATTTTGCATTCTTGGCTATCTATTAAAATGATTGTTATTTCTTGAGGCTTTCTCACTAACATTAGGTTTGTGTGAATTAAAATTTGGTGGATTCATCTTTTTCAATAGGTCTAATACTTGACCTATTGTGGGCTCTTTAGGCTTCTTACCTATAGGAGCTTTATCATTTTTCTTCTTGTTGTTCTTGGGATTGAACAACTTTTGATCATCTCTTCTCCCCAATTTACTAGATACTTTTCTATTATTCTCAATATTCACTACAAACTTGAAAGCATCCCTTAAATTTTTAGGTTCCTCATCCCTTAACTAATATATCATTTTGCTATCAAAGGCATTAAAATATGTTGTAAGGTAAACATCTTCATTTAATTTCATTAACTAGAAGAATTTGTACATTCCCTTTTGGAATCTAACATTGAAATCAAATGTAGATTCATTAGGATTCTTATGTTGTTGAAATCATTCAACATGAAGCCAACATTAGTATTATTAACATATTGTTCTTTGAACGATTTTTCCATATCATTCCAAGAACTAATACAGTCATCTGGTAGTCTCCTAAACCAATCCCTACCATCCTCAATCAATGAGTGTACAAACAATTTCATCATTAAATCTTCATGCTCAACTTCAAAATCATTTAACATATCTACAAAAACTCTCAAGTGTTCCTCACCAGTGACAACATTGTTTCCAAAAAACTTGACAACTTTGTCTCTTAGATCAAAAGATACGGGATGAAGAAGACTAGGGATCCCTACAAATGATATTTCTCTAATTTTTTCCATATATATAGGCTTCTTTTGAAAACTAGCAACATTGGATGTGCTTGCTATAGTGGCCTGATTTTGAGAAACATTTTGAAATTTTTGTATTTGGATAGTAGGAATTTGAATACTAGTATTGGATGATGATACAGGAGCTAATTGAGACATAGCATTACTGGAAATTACTAGTCCACAAGTAGGTATAGAAGTTGCAACTCGAGTAGGCAAATTGGGCTAGGAAGCTAAGGCCAAATTAGACTTAATAAATTGAATCTTTCTCCTCATCTCTTTTGCTTGAGCCTCATTTTCAATTTTCTCAAGTTCTTTTGCCACATCTTCTTTCTCTTTCTGGCATTTTTTAGATCAAGATCAAGTTTAGACATAGGAGGACTTACAAATTTACTTAGTGTAGCTTCGGGTCTATTTATTTGGATTCCTATAGCTTTGCCCTTTTCTTTATCTGTGGTAGGCTTGAACTTGAGAAATGAAAAGTTCTTGCCTTTGGCTCATGAGCTTTTCTTGTTCTAGAACCTTAGATCTCAAACAATCTATGTCACCAAATACATCAGCATGAAGGACTGAGGTCCTTTCTTCTAACTTCTTCTTTTGTTCCTTTAAAGTATCCATCCTTCTAGGTAAGTTATCTCTCTCAATAGTGACATTCAAGGTGGCTTGCTCTCTTTCCTTCTCCAAACAAATATGTTTGGCTTCCTCTTTTACAACCCATTTCTTCAGGACTTCTATTTCTAAGCACACTTCTTTAGGGTTTGCAAAAGTTGCTTCTGAATCAACAGGGTCATCGAGATCTATAAAATTAGTTTCCATACATGGAACTATTCTAGGATCTCTCATGACATTCCCATATCCTAGCTTATGGTTCACATCTGATCTATGGAATGTATCTCCCACTCATGAAACATTCTTTTCAAGATAAAATTGGTCTTCTTGTAGTCGAGTACTAAATATCTCCCCCCAAAAGACTTGTAGTTTTTGACTTAGAACTCAATGAAGAGAATTCCCCCCCTAATACTAGTTGGTATTGAGGGTATACTGATGTATTACCCCTGGGTTTCCAGGTGGGATTTGGATCTTCTTTCTTTTTTCTTTGAGTTTTCCTATGACCCTGGGGTAGATCAGTGTATAATGGTATATCAGGATTGGCCCTTGCATAAGCTCATGCATTTTTTCTTTTGTCAGAAATTTGTGGGGATTACTTATTAAATAAGCACTAGCTTCAAAACCTTGATTGAGTTGCCACCCTATTCTAGGGAAAATATGACAATAAAATAGCTTTTGACATCAAGAGAAAGACTCAAGAAAATATGAAATAACTTTGCAACAAAGAGGGACCAATCACCAGAAACACATGACTGCAACTCTTGCTTGACAAATAAGACACTTCATAATGGCTATATACATTAGTTTAAGTCCATGGTACTTATGGTCTTTTCTCTTTTCTTTAAATTCTCAAGGTTTGTCACTAAAGAGGTCCTCATAAACCACAAGCCATACTAAATTATTTGATATACATGTATACACCAAGACTAATGAAACTGTAGTACATTTTACATACACATGTGTGTTAAGCAACTCCCAAGAAGAGTCACCATTTTGTTGGTGCTTTTCAACTATTAATCACAAAACTTAATACTAAGATAATAAAAGAGCACAACAATCTAAGGATCAACTATTTCCTATAAACAATTGAATGTGTTTCATATTTGGACCCAACTTCAACAAAATCAAGATAGGTTTTCTACTCTTTAAGCTCTCTAGAACCAAGGTGTGTATACCTAAGGGATGGAATATTTTTCAACTTGACACTACATACATATTTTACTCATTTCACAATAATACACATCACTCTAAGTAGATTTGGTTACAATTCTTCTTAGGTTTGCAAATAATTCAGGCAACAAAAGCCAACTAAAAATCTGAAGTTAAATGCAAAGAAGTGCTGATCAACATTACTACTCTTTGAACAATAAAAAAAAATTGATTATGAATTTAAGCTTGATGCTTATTTATGATCTTTCCATGTATAGACTGAATTAATCAGATCAATGCCTCATCTATTGGGATTTAGAGTCTATTCGATTCCTAGATTTGATTGATTGCATTACAATCAATATTATCAACAATTCTTACTAAAAATAATTCTTATAGACATCCATCCTATTACCATGGCAATCCTTTCAATTTTACTAAAGCATTTACTTAATCCTTGAAATTGAAAGCAATAGTAAATTGACATACAATTTGATTTAATTACATTCAATTGAACAAGCCTTGTTCATACAACTTCAAGATAACCAGATAACAAAATGGAGATAAAATTAAGCCAGAGAAGATGTGGGGATAGTTCATCTCTGTATTAATTTTATTTTGAAAAATTGTGTACAATTGAACAAGACTCAAAAAGACTCAAGAAAAACCATCTAAATCTTGTCAAATTGATGCATTCTTACAAACTTGCAGAGAATACATATCATAAAGTATACATCAAGAAAATTGGATTGAAAAGCTTAGCAAAAACTAAAATAATGCAACAACTCGGACCCTTTCTCTAGTACTGGAATCTCACTTATATAATGTGAGATGCAATAAGCTTCAGGCATAGAGAACTGATAGTTCTCCTTTTGAAAAAAGATATTTAAATTTGATTGCTATCACAAAAAGACAAAATTTTGTGTAACAAAAAAACTTCACATCAAAGTATTCTCTTGGTAGGCCCATTTTCTATTAAATCTTTAAATGCTATGGATTCCATGATTGGCTCTTGTTCTATTTTGATTCCTTGGAATATGTAGCTATCAAACCTGCTAATGATGTGTTAGGTTCTAATGCTTGCAAGTTAGCCTCAACTCGGGGATCTCCACTATCCCCATCATGAACTTTTAGGGTAACAGTTATTTTTGAGTCCTCATCTACCACATCACCTTATTCTACTACCACCTATTTAGAAGACAAAAGTTCTTCCTTCCATTTTTTGAAAACACTATCATCAAGCCAATCAAAATTTAGGATTTCTCGCTGCTTTGTTATTACAAAATCTCCAATCTTTTCAACTTCAACAAAATCTTTTCTAATATTATTATAGAACAATTGTACTTTGACAAGTTCTTCATTAGTCATTGTCCATAGTCCATGCCCCTTTTCATTTATAACACTATTCATTCTATGGCATAACAATTCATATAATTGCTTTCCCCACTCTTCCTTTTCTTTTATTTTGTCAACCTTTCTAAGTGGACTAGGAAAAATATCAAATTTCTCTAGTATATATTTATAAAAAAAAATTGTTATCCTTTTCTAAATAGTAAACTTTTTTACTAAATTTTGTCAAATTATTATCTATATCAAAAGTTTTTTCTATCTAATCACAAGATAACTTGATGATGGAGATACACCTAGAAGTGACATCATTATCTCTCTCACTTCATTTCTAAAAAATGGGCTTTAATATGTCTTCATCTCTTTTTGTTTCATCCCACATCTCTAGGATTCTTGCAAGCTTGTCATAAAATACTGGCCAATCAATTTTGTCTACTAAATACAAAATTGTTTTCCTGAGCTTTTCTTCATATTGATTGTTCAACTCAAAATGCATTTCCCACAATTTATTCTTTTCCTCTTCAAATTCCTCTATAGTATAGAACTCAAGTCTTTGTGGGGTATTTGGTAAGTCAACAATGGTGGTGAATTTAAATGGCTCAACTGGGGGGCAAGGATATGCAATTCTTGGCCTACTGGACTCTCCCATTTTCCTTTTTCCAAGCTATTTGTCCATTTGGGATACTTGATTCTCCAACAATTGTATCCTCTTTCTTCTTTTCTCATATGCCTTAAGTATTTCTTTAAACTTGGCATTGAATTCTAGGAATTTTCTCTTTTCTTTCCCAACTACCATGCTCCTAAAATTTAGCATTTCTTGAGCAATTTTTATGACTTCTTCACTATCTACTTCATTAGCTCTATATACTGTAAGAGTACCAGTATGTTTAGCATTGAAATTTCTTGCATCCTGGTCTTATTTTTTTTTTTCAATAGACCATATGACTAGGGCTTGGTGATCATTACTAAATTTCACCCCTCTATGTGCTTGTAAAATTTCTTCTTCAGTTTTATATTGCACATCTTTCTCTTTTCTAATGGAGTAAAAAATCATAGCATTAGCTATGTCCCATTTAGGAAAAACCAAAACTTCTGATTCTCTAGCCAATTGTCTCCTAGCATTAGGTGTTAACTAGGAAAATTCCTCCAAAATTTTTGCTTTTACCTCTTCCTCAACTTTAGATTCCAGTTTGTTTGGTTGCTTTGCCTTTATTGTTTTACACTTTCCCTCAAAATTGTCTATATTTTATCTCCACAAAAATTTTGCGAAGGCCCTAGATTTAACAATTTTTTCATCATCTATGAATTTTTGAGAGGCTTGAGAAATGATGGGAGTTATCTCCTTAGCTTTTTAATTAACAATAGTGAGGTCAAAGGATGGCATAGGAGACTCCTCAGGAACTCCTCTTTCTATATCAGTAGTGGTAACAATGATATCTCCCTTCTCTCCCATTTGCCTCAAATTTTCTCTTAGGGATCCTTCATCTTCTATTGTGAGTTGGGTTTGAGATGGTGAATAATCTCTTGCATGAGAAGAGGATCCCTATTCTAATCTCTATCTCTTGGGTGCACTAGTGTCAAGTGCACTCTCTAATCTTGGCCTTTTGTAGGGGGGAATGTGTTGTATATTTTAAGCCACAATATATCCAACCCTCCTCTGTAGTGTATATTGGCTTGGAGTAACCACCATTATGCTATTTATCCTTCTCTCCACCTCTATAGACTTATCAGGATATGATTTGACCAAGATGCTCTTCTTCTCATTCAAAGCTTTCATTATTACAACAAAATTATTCATTAATTCCTTCATTCTGTAACCCCCCCCACCCCCCCCCCCCCCCCCCCCCCCCCCCCCCCCCCCCCCCCCCACCCCCATCCCCCAACCAATACTTCTTATCTACCAAGGGGTTATAATTGGGCTCAAAAGCATTGATGAATTCTAAAACTTTACTAAAAACTAACCACTTTTCTTTCCTGACCTCTTGTTCCTGTAATGAAAGAATATTTCTAATAACATCCTTTAAGAAATATACATTTTTTATAATAGCCTTAGCTTTGGTTCTCTCCCTAAGGAGGTCATAAAATCCCTCTAGATTAATATATCTAGCATGGGATTGGGCCATGTGATATCTATCCAAAAATAAACTTAGATTTCTCCATCCTTTTTCAACAAAAAAAAAGTCATGCACCATAGTAATAATAGGGAAGAATGTGCCTTCACTTTTTCCCAATATATCCCTTTCCTTGATTTTTCCAATCTGCCATAGTAATTCTACAATTCCTATCTTCAAAGGCACATGAAAAGGTAGGACATGGGGTTTTCCCAAGAAACCATAAACTTTGATTATAGTAAAAATAGGGTATGTGATTATATCTCCCCAATTATGACTGACCAATAGCCCCTTGGCATGGTCCTTGGGTTTGATTAGCTCTAATAGAGGCTGGGGTATCCTTGGAATATCCCCTTTCAACAACAACTTGAGCCTCAAAGAAAAGTATCTATCAAATTTGACATAGCTGACATCTGTGACCTTCCAAGTCATGTCAATGCTCCATAATTGAACTGGGAGCTTCTCTCCATCTCTTTCTAGCTCTAACTTCATTTCCTTGGAAAAGAAGGTAACCCCCTTGCAATGACATATGTACATTAACAAAGAATACCAAAACAAAGGCCTATTCACCTTATCTTGAGCTATTCCAACTAAACCATCATGAATTTCCTCAGATAGGAAGGTGGCAAAATTAAGAATTGAGCT
Source organism: Cupressus sempervirens (assembly GCA_028749045.1). Lineage (NCBI taxonomy): Eukaryota > Viridiplantae > Streptophyta > Pinopsida > Cupressales > Cupressaceae > Cupressus > Cupressus sempervirens. Next base: position 462,989,530 of record CM053793.1, read on the forward strand.
CATTCCAAATTGCAAAATTTGAGCTATGATGAGGACCATAGAGCCTTGAATATATTCTTGCTCATCCATCCCAAATATTTTGTAGAGAGTAAAATATAGGGCTTGTGCTCTAGGATTAAAGTACTTTTTCATCAATGGCTCTAGGGTGTTTGGTGTAACCAGAGGCAATGAACCAATTTTAACAATATGTTACTATAATGACCCTACCCTTAGGTGTACCCTCTGTACATCATATCTTGCCTATAGTTCATCCAAATTAATTTTCTCATGGACTACCTAGTTAGGGTTGAGCTTAAACACCTCTCTGATCAAGGTAGGTAAAACCCTAAAGAGGTTATCTCTAGCATGATTCTTTACAATTCTAGTGATGTGGTCATATTTCTTGGCCATATCAAATAATAGGTCACTGTCAAAAAATACCCCAGGAACAACCAATTTTCCAATGTGAAACTCCCAAACATTACTTAATTGGGAATCCGAATTGCATTCTACAAACCATTTCTTAAACCCCCAACTAAAACTTGTGAATCTCATACCCAATTAGATCTATTATAGAAACCCTCACCTACAACCAACCTAAGGTTTTTGGAGATGAGTTCTCTCCCTTATATTAATTCGTTCATAGATAAAGATAATTGTTCCAAGAAATCATCATGGAAAAACCTTTTAAGATAGTCAGTCAAATTAGAGAATTCATTTCATGGAGGCATTTTAGAAATTCAACTTTACACAATTATAATTCCTTTGATTTTTAGAAGTCACAAACCACTTAGCCACTAAGTTTTTCTACTTTTTTTTGTAAATTTCCTTATAGATTGCTGAAAACCTTTCATAATTTCATGCCCTAGCTCTAGAAACCCTTGTACTCTAAGAAATTTGTGATTGTGTGGTTTAGTAATGGTGAATTTGCAAGTTATACTATGGCATCAAGGTTGCATGAAGGATCCCTGAATAGCATTTATGTATCTAACCATTAATTTTCATGTTGCACCTTAGATTTGAAATTCATCTATTGATCTCACAACATCAGATGACTTTACTTGAAAGAGAGAAGATTTTTTAAAGTTTTGAGATCCTTTCCATGTGTTGAGCAGGTGCTAACCACTTTGCTTAAAGCCATGCATCTTCATATTATGGTGAAGTGCCAATCGTTGATCTTACCAAGATTGACGATCACATAAAATAACAATATCTTATTAATAAAACTTTTTGAAAAGTGGACCCATTGGCACACTCATCTCCAACTTGGCCAAAAATAATTTATCTAGCCAATTAATTCACTCCATCTTAGTGCCTTTTCCAGCCTGGCATGAGTCAATAGCTTTTGTTAGAACAGGTCCCACCTTGTCACATGGAGGAATGGCGCTTTCCTACTATTCTAAAAAGATGCAACTTTACATTGTGGGTAAGTGCCAATCATTGATCTAATAAAGATCAACGGTGCTATAAAATCATGCCTTTATAACATCTAGTTAGTCAAACTAACCAATAGAATGATTCCTTTTTCACCAACATGTCTGACAACTACCACAGTACAAACTTCACTGTTGCATTTGAAAGAAGTGGGCCCATGACATCACCATGTGCCACCTAGCCAATTGGTACTTTATCAAAATATGTCACTATCAAGAAATTTCTTATAGTGGGTAAGCACCATCCATTGATCTTGTTAAGATTAATGGTGGAATAGATTTACATCGTCTAGTGTTGAGTCAATCACAGTAGCCAATGAGCACATTACACTTGTCAAAATTGTATCTGACAACTATTAGTAGTAGTAACACCTTTAAGAGACCATGTTATGAGATCATAATGTGCTAGATGTCAACAAGGTGCTTGCCCACTTTTTTTAAATACTGCTCACTTTCATCTTGTGGTAAAGCACCATCCATTGATCTCATCGAGATTAATGGTGTAAAAAATGCACTTTTCTAGGTTGTGTGTACTATTTCTCATGACATTAGCTTGGACAAGTGTCACCATGGTGCTTCCTCACTTTGGTTAATGCTCAAGAAATTCTATGAAGTGGTAAAGTGTTAGTTGTTGATCGTAAAAAGATCAACGGTGCATCAGTTTTGAAAGCAAAACAACCCCACTGAAACGAGCCAATCAATAAGATCACAGGAAATTGGTACGTGCACTGACAGGTACTAATAACTTTGAAAAGGATCTAATGAAGTATTGAGAAATGTAGATGAACTTCAAATTCTTAATGAAGCTATCAAGATCTACCATCAGTAAGTGCTATATGGCAGAATGGTGCTTCCCCACTTTACTTAAAGTTCATGCATTTTTATATTGCAGGCAAGCGCTCACTGTGGATCTCGGTGAGATCAACTATCAACTAGAATAAATTGTCAAAATTTAGATGCTTCATAAAATGCTTAAGAGATATAACCATGGTCAAGGGAAAAACTAAAAGGTTAAATTTGCAAGAAATAATAAGGTAACCTTTGTGAAAACAAAAACTTTGGATAACCATGTCTCGCATAATTTTGAATAAGGAAATTATATTCAATTACCTTTTTTGAAAACTAGGGCACACAACAAGGGCTTAAAAGGCCTTTAGGAAAATTGCACTAGGATTTTCAACTAAAATACATGAATTTTGGAAAATCCCTAGGGTTTTTCACTGCAAGGTATAACACATGGAAAAGGGTGTAAAACCAGGCCAACATGGTTAAGACCATAGGAGCTATCAGGATCATCAATGTTAGGTTCAGTTTTCAGTATTTCAAGTTGGGTATTCTCAAATGACTTTTCATAATTTAAAGCATTCACATTCTTAGAAAAGAATGCCTCAGTATTAGGGAAGGCCAATACAAATAGCTTGAATCCAAGTCCTAGGCTACAAGGACATTCTGCTACATTAATAGGTTCAATAATGCCTTGTTTTTGAAGTCCTAGGCCACTACATCCATCATATCCCTTTTTTTGAATGATGGTAAATAAAAGCCCATAATTTTTTGATGATATAAGAGTAGTTACTTGTTCTTAGATGTATTTTCATAAAAATGCTCTTTATGTAAGCCACCTCCACTAGTGAAAGTTACAAAAAGGTATCTTTTGTAATGTGAATTTAGGTTTGATCTGGATAAGTTGTGGTTTTCCATATGATTTAGGAGAAAGGGGAATTTTCCAATGTGAAAGGCTTGTGACAAGGAATACTCACCACAACCTTGGTCTTCAATTTTGAGCTTTCCTTTGAATGCAGTTGTGAGTTTGGAAGGATCAACATATTTGGAGGAATCAAGTGGATTTGCTTCATTGTTTGTTGGGACTTGGTATGCAGTGGTTCCTCTAAGACTAGGAAAGAATTGGAATGTATCTAGATCACTAGGAATGGTAACCTCTAAATTATTATAGGAAAATTTTAAGCACTGGTGGTATGTAGAAGGCACTACTTTTATAGCATGAATCCAAGGGTGTCCTAGTATCATGTTGCAATTCATTTCGATATCTAGGACTTGGAATAACATATTCTTGGTAGCTAGATCAAATATTATGGGTAATATGATAAAAACCTTAGAGAATCATTCACCATCATCATAGGCCTTTATCATGATTCTATGAGAGGGGTCCACATCTTCTTTAGAGTAACCCAAATCCTTGACAACTTTAAGGGTACAATATTTAGCCCTACTCCTCCATCTATCAAGACATGTCTGACCTTGGCATTATGGACAAAGAATTTAAGATAAACGGGGTCATTGTGGTTGGTTCTATCTCTAGGAATATCTCAAGGTGAAAAGGTGATATGCTATGATGTGGATAGGTTCCCAACCATGGCTTGGAACTGGGCAACATCAATGTTATTTGGTATAATAAATTCTTTTAAAGCTTGGTCAAGGATCTTCTGATGGTGGGGTGATGCATCAACAAATCCAGGATGGATATTTTCATAGGGGTTTTTTCAAGCTGATCTACAAGGATATAATATGAAGAAGTAAGATTAATAGGTTTACCAGGGGCCATGGGTCTAGAAGAGGTTGTAGGTCTAGCTGGGGCTCTTGGTAAGGTAGTCCAATTGTGGTGTGTAGTGACAACATAATGAGGTCCTTCACCTTTTAATATGAATGTGGATATGCAAGAATTAGACTCATTGAAACAATTGATGTTGTAGTCATCTCTAGTGCATGTGTAATTTACATTGGCCTATGAGCTTGAGTTTGAACTAGAGGCTTTCCATTTATCATGATTATCCAAAGGATCTTTGAAGATGGTATGATTAGAATTTTATGATAGTAGAGAAGGATCAACAATAATCACATCATCATCAATAAGGTCTTGGATTCCATGTTTAAGCTAGAAACATGAAGTGGTCTTGTGTCCTTTGGTGCAGTGGTTATCACATAATTTGTTGTCATCCCACCAAGGGGGTTTATTTAATGGTTCATCTTTGACTAGAGGAAATTGCAAGAAGTTATTACTCAGTAATTGTTGAAGTGTAGTCTTGTGTGGTATCCCCATGGGTGTAAATTTCTATCTTTACTTCTGGGGTGTCTTCGTGGTCTATCTTGTGTCAAGGCCTCAATCTTTTATTCTTGAGGTGGCATTTTGTTGAGATTTTGTGAGTTTTTAGGGTTTTTACTTTTAATATTCATTTGAGATTGTGTAGTGTTGATCTTTCATGTGTCCACAATACCATTATTGGATACATTCTAGTTCTTGGAGAAAAAAATCACCTTTTCATTAGACGAGTTTGTATTGATGTTTTCCTTATTTGTTTTCAGGATTCCCTTATGGATGAGGGCATGTTCAATGCTAGCTCCCTTTTTCATTAAATTAGCAATGATGCTCAAAATTTTGATCCTGAGTTCATACATTAAATCAAGGACTAGGCTTTCAATGCATATATTAACTTGTTCTTTAGGAATATTCAATGAGCATTGTCTAACAAGTTTTCTCCAACATAATAGGAGTATTATGAATGGTTCTCTCATATTTTTTTTTTTTTGAGTATAGATTAGACAATGTCACCTCATTTGTTATGTTGAAGATGAAGTGGGATATGGATTTGTGTGCTAGTTTTGACCAAGATTTGATATTACCAAGTAGTTTAGAGTACCATTCAACTATGGGCCACCAAGAGAATGAGGGAATAGTATCATGAGATATGTGGAATCATCACTGAGTTTAGTATAAGAGACATGTGGTCAACTGGGTTTCCTTTTCCTTGATATTTTTGAAATCTTGTTGCCTTGAAATGTTTTGGGAATGGAGCCTTAAACATAATTTTGTCAAAGGGATTAGGATGCAAACCCCTTTCTATGTAGAGGACTTGTTTCTTTTGGACTCCCAATGCCTCAACTTATTTGGCTAATTATTTAAATTGTTGTAGTAAATCCTCATTAGGCTATTGAGTATTAAGCCTTTCTTTGAGTCTTTTATGTTAATGAGTAGATGATTTTCTATAGCAATAACTATGTCTACTCAGTTTTGAAATTTCTATATTTGAAGACTCAGGTGATGTGTCACTAAGAGGTGGAGGTACGTTGGTACCACGAAGACAAAAAGGTCCTTATTGTGGCACTTTTTGTAGTACTTGTTGTGGTATTGATTGTGATTCTTGTACCATGGGTTATTGTTGCATCACTTTTTGTGGTTTTTGTTGTGCCATTTATGGTGGTTTTTGTTGAGATACCTCTGTTGGTTAAATTTAAGGCTAGGAAATTTTTATTGTGGAGGTATCTGTTGAGTTCATTATGACACATGTTGTTGTTATAAAAATTGTTGTTGATAGGCAGTTTGTTTCTCTAGGCATCTTTGATATTCCAACTATTTTATTAGTTTCTCTTGTAGTTTAGAAAACATATCTTGTTGTTGGAATTATTTCTAGTTGAGTGGATTTAGACAAGGTTGTATGTTAGGGATTTTATGTCCTTGCACCCCTTGAGGTTGTTGTTGTTGTGGATGTTGATATGTTGCATGCATGTTAAGTGAATTTTGACTCAATTGTGTATTAGCAATGTTGGGTCCTTGCCCCATTTGATGTTGGTGTTATCTTGGAGATTGATTATGTCCTTTAGAGGTGAACATCATGTTAGGGTTTTTGTTTTGATACTTTTGGGTGTTTGATGTTTTACCTTGAGATATCATATTGATATGAAAATGGGCCAAATTCCTTTGGGAAATGGGTGAAATGTTAATAAGACTCTTCCTTTTTGTGTCAATAGCATTTTTTGTAATTAGTATTAATGTTACACATGGTGTACTCATAGGTATTTGATGTCATAATAATTGGTAGAGTTAAGAGCAAGGGTGCACTATGTTGATTGTCCTCCAAAGGAAGTACATTTGACATCCCTATTGTGCAAGTCCCCTTAGGTACTTCTTGTTGTATTATTTGATTGAGGTAAATTCTTAGTATCCTTTTGGGGTACTTTGGAAGAGTCTTGTTGCCAGTGATTGATGGAGGTTCATCAAACAAGGGTTTGATATTAATGTGTTTGAAAGTACTTTGGAGAATCTCAATGGTTGACTCTTGGTGAGATCTCATAAGTGTTATCTTTGTGTTTGAAAATTCCAAAGGTTGTTTCCCCTTGTCCAAGTCTAAATTAATCATAGGTTGTATGTTTTCAAATGTTGGATTATCTAGATATTTAGATTTGGGTCCTTCAAAATTTAGATTAAATTTGACAATTTCTTGGGCTACCAAGATTTTAAAGTTCTTTCAAAAAGTCTTGGCAAGCCCTAGCCATTTCTTCATCAGTGATGCCATCATCTATGTAAGAATTGTCACTTAGGTGTAAAGTACCTTTCTATATGTTTGAAGGGTTGAAGGTACTTATGATAGGTTTTTTGAATTTTAATGAGTGGGTTTCTTCATCCTTTGGTGTTGTAGGTACACTTCCACATCTAGGTGGTATAGGTATGAATATGGGTTCAAACTCAGGGCTCCATCGAACCATTTCATGTGTAGGGAAAGTGTTTAGAGGGAAATTCATGGTATACATGTTGTTGAGGGTTAGTCGTATCATTTCTTGATGGTTAGGTTCTGGTGGATACATGCTTAATGGGTCCACAAGAAAAGCTTGTGAGGCTTTGGTTTGATCGGTGTCAAGTGTTTGTTATGTTTTTTAGTCTTCTTCTACCTTGGAAAAGCTTTAGGATGTGTTTTCACTTTGGAAAACAAGGGTTGATGCAACTCTTCTAGTTTGTGAATTGCTTGTGTCCTTGTAAGTTCTAACATGATACCTAAAGATGTAAATGCAATAGGGAAATCTCAAAATTGACTCTCTGCCTCCCAAGTGTGCACCTAAACTACCAACTATACTCTAATAGTACCAAGTATGCTCTAGGAGTGTGCACTTGGTATCTAGAAGGGTGCAGTTGGTAAAAAAAGTGTTTGGGTGACATATATGCAAAGAACGGATGATCCAAATATTTTTAGGTGTTTCCTAGGGTTTAAGGATGTAGTGCAAGGTATAAGAATTTAGTTTAGGGTTCTAGAATATAAGATGAACTTTCTACTTACCAAGTGTGCTCTGAAACTACCAGCTACACATTGAAACTACCAACTATGCACTTGAGGTACATATAGATGGTAAAACAGGGGTGTAGTTGGTAAAATAGGTCAAATATTGATAATTTGGAAGTGGGTATATAAAATAGGATTTTTTTTTGGATTTTAAGGGGTTAGGCAGGTTATGAAACCTAAAGAAGTGCAAAATGAACTAGGGTTATGATATCAAATATGTTAATGACCTAAGGGAATGATGTAAAAATGCAAATATGAATGACATTTTGGATTTTGACTAAGGGGTATGAAGATGGCTCTAATGAATGCAAAATATAGATTAGGGTTAGACTTGGGAATGATGTTAAAGGTTGATGTATGAAAATGTGGATAATGCAAAGGGAAGTATGTTAAGGTTGATAATAACATTTTCAATATGCAAGATCAGGTTAGGGGATCAAGAAAATTGGTTGATTTGACAAATGATTTGAACAAATTGATTGTTGGGCAAGTTGATCAGATTTTGATAATGGAAGAGATGCTAGGGTTTTGGAAAAAACATGATGGAGTGATAAAGAAACTAGAGTTAATCAGAATGAGGTTTAGTGAGAATCAAGATATGATAATGCTATGACAAGGGTGTATGCAAGGTTTTGAACTTAGGAGAAATATTTGGAATGTATTAATCCAAGAGTTTAACCTTGTGAAGATAGACCTTGGATCTTGATCAAAAGAGATAAAAATAGAAAAGCTCAAATTGATAAAAATGACAAGGTCAAATCCATCAAGACATAGATAGAGTTTGACCCAAGAAAATGACAAAAAAAATGACAAAAAGACTATTGTCAAGATCCATCATCTATCAACATTAGGAGATACTCTAGGACTCATATTTCATTTTGATTTTTGATTAAGTTCAAAGGGGTTTTGGGCTGAAAATGAGGTTTAGGGGGATCAAAAGGAGGATTATGTGGATTGGATATACAAGATTCAAGGATCCTAGAACTCCAACTGATATTTAGGGTTTAGAATGATGTTTTGGGTCATGTTTAGAGTGAGAACCTATACAAGTTTTTGGAAGCAGTTCTAGAGTCCCAAAATGTAGTTTGGATGTCCAAAATGTTTATTTTGGGCGCCAAGTGCACTATGAGAGCACCAAGTGCACTATGAGAGCACCAAGTGCACTATGAGAGCACCAAGTGAACTTTGATAGTAGTAACTATGCTTAGGGTGTAGTTGGGGCTAGTTTGAGTGTAATTGGTAGTTTCATAGCACAGTTGGGAAACTAGGTTGAAAGTTTACTAATCTTGGACTAGGTGATTGTTTGACTATTATACTAGAAAGCTATTTTTTTGGGGATGATGTTATGATCATATTAGAGATGAAAAATGAGGGTTATGACTTGAGGAATGAAGCCTAAGGTGTGTAAACTAGGATTAGAATATGTAGAGTGAAGTTCAAGACATGATCAACATGGGGGACCTATCCAAGCTGGTTGTTCTTGAAACCAAGTGTACTCAGACAAAGCCAACTATGCTCATGGTGTAGTTGGTAGTTTCTGAGCATAGTTGGTAAAGTGGTATGAAACTAGAGTAATTTTGAACTTGGTGACTTCCAACCTATTATTCCAAAGGTCTAGTTGATAGGGGAAAATGTTATGATCAGAATCATAATGAAAATTGAAAGTTAGGACATGAGGACTGATGACTAGGATGTGAAAAATGAGAGATAGGGCATGCAAGAATGCAAGTTTGGGAATGTAAGATGAAGATTGAGGGCTGAAATGTAAAGACTATGGGATGAAAAATGAAGCCTAAGGGATACAATATGAAAGAAAAGAAATGAAAAATGAGGAATAAATGATGTAGAATGAGGCCTATAGTATGCAAGTATGAATCTCAAAAAATTATGAATGAAATATTGTGCTATGCAAGGATGAAACCTAAATCATGCTAAGAACTCCTAAAGTTACAAGTCTCCATGTTTTCAAAGTTTCAAGTGTTTAACAAATGGTTTGGAATGTTTTGACAACATTATAACATTTTGAAAAAGTTTGATAGTATCATAGGTTCACGTGTTTTGGTATGATTTTGTAGATTTGGTATTATCTTGATTAATGTTATTTAGATAAAAAGACATAATAAACAAGAATAGTTGCTGTTAAACTTAAAAGATACATCACAACCTAGGCTTTAAGAATGTATAAACTAAATTCCCACTTGAATTGAAGTTCAGTCACTCTTATCTAGAGTAAAAAGCCTAGAATCATGGCACCATAGAATCCCCCTTATACTACACTCACTTCTTGGGGCTACAAGACCCTCTTCCCAAGGGTCATCACTTCCTAAGGTATTTTTGCATCTTCAAGGACTGAAAGAATGTGGGACATATTCATGGGAATGGTTGACCCCTTGAGCTAGTGGATAGAAAGGATTTTGGCCACTAAGACAAGGTGTTTAGTTCAGGAACTTTTTTTGGCAAGTGAATGATAAAATTTCATAGAAGGTCTCCCAGTCTTGAGAACTAGGGTTTGATGCACCACAAGGGTACTAGAGGAGAGCTATCACACAAAAATATTACCAACATGAAATTAACCATATCAAGTCTATTATAGTGGCTAGAGTGTAGACCTAGCTTTAGCTCATTACCGCTATGAGGTCAACCCTTGTGATTCACCAAGTGACGAGTCTTGTTGCAAGGTAGGCATCTCTAAAGAAGTTGAATAGATTTCTCGTGCACCTAAGATCCATGAATGGAAAGGGGAAGGGATATGCCCATGTAACTCCTAGGGTTCTAAATAATGCATAGATGGCAAATAGAAGAGAAAATTTATTTTAGAGCACCAAACAAAGTGTTATCTAATCTAAGAAAGCCATACAAAAAGTTTGAACAAGCACATAGGTCTTTGTTAGTGTCCTACAATAAAGAATTAGTAGTTTTTAATAGACATGTCTTCTCCCAATGATTACCACATTTTGAAAATAGATCATCAATAACACAAAAACATCTACCCTAGGTCCTAGAATGAAATTGAAACCCTAGATGCAGATTCTAATTGACATGTGACCTTTCTGTGAACCAACTATGCACTGACAGTGTAGAGTGGACCCTAGAAGACTAGAAATAATAAAGAGGTCCCCAATTGCACTCAGACAGTGCAAACTATACTCCTAGTGTAGGTGGGGCTAGTTAGAGCACAATTGGTAGTTTCATAGTGCAATTGGGAGTCTAGGTGAAAATTGGGGTGAAATGAGATTAGAAACCCTAAACATGAAAAACTAAAAGGTAACCTACCAAGTGTGCTATAAAAGTACAAAGTGCATTCCTATTACACTTAGGGCCCAGAAGGGCATAGTTGGTGGTTTTAGAGTGTAGTTGGTTAGGTATGAACAACATAAAAAGGTTATAATGACTTCTACACCCCTAAAATAGCTTTCTAAAGGTCCCAGGTGCACCCTGATAGAGCAGAGTGCACACCTAAGACAATAAGATATAGAAATGCATAAATGAAAGAAAAAGCCATGTTATTAGGCCTCCTTATTAGACTAGGTGTGATAAGAAAGAGTAGGTAGACATTTTACTCCTTTGAACAAGCTCCTTCCTTGTCCCTACAAGCACAAAACAAAGAAACCCAAGTTAGTAATCATGATCTTCACGTTGGGTTCACCAATTATAGGAATAGAAAATGGGTTAGAACCTAGCATACTATGAGTAACCACAAAACTCAATCAAAATACACTAAAAACCTTCTTATCTACCATGAAAACCAATCAAAGCATGAAGGAAATAAAACAAATGAAAATCCCTTTTCAATTGTAGTTCTCCTGTCCTTCTTTCTTGTACATTTGATGTAGCTCCAATTTCCTATAGTGCCTATACAATTGAAAGAAAATGACTATGATGGGATGATTCTATTAGGAATACTAGAAGTGTGGCTTGGGAATGCTGTGAGAATAGAGGCTCTAAGCATAAAAAATAAGAACAAGATGGCTCAATTTATAGCCAAAGTGCAAGAGGAGAGAATTGAATGAGAGGATGGACACTTGTCACTTTGAATGTGTAACTTGGCATGATATTCCTTAGAATATCTATGAAAACCATGCCACTATGTCAATTGTAAGATTCTATGATACATGAAAGCTAACATGGCTAAAAGTGGAGGAGAATCTATGAAGTGCATATGACATCTCAAAGCCACTTGTAGCCAAGGATCTATGACAATGGAGGCTTATTACAGACATGTGTAAGGAATAAAATATATAATATATGATATATTTTAGCCCAGTGTAGGGACAATATCTATGAATTCTCATGTCCATGTGTCAAGAATAGGTGGAATATTTAAATTAAAAATTCATATATCCACAAAAATGGAAATTAATAAAATTGAAATTAGAGGTGGAAAATAGGACTTAAGAAATTCAAGAATTCATATAGTTTGTGAAGATGAATCAGTTAATTAATAAATATCAATTGATTGAGAAAGTTTATTAGCAATAATAATTAATAATTATAGGATTAAAATGATTAAAATGACATAGGACTAGATTATGGGTTGTCTATGTTGAGATAATGGGTGTTGCACACATTGCATAATATTGTTATTTTATTTTTATTATGTAATGTTGTACCTAGATGGACGTGCAACATGTAAAGATTCCCATGGAATATTTTTGATGAGTTGTATTGTAACATTGTGATAATATTTGATGTAATTATTTAATATTGGGGAAAAGAATTAAATGCCCAATATTAAATGTGGGGTTAGTGGGTTTAGGTAGCACATGGTTTTAGCACATGGTTTATGTAATACCACTTGGTGGTTTTGTGGGACTTGCTACTATATAAGCAGCCACAAGGGTAGTTTTTGTAGTGAGAAAGAGTGACAAGGAGAAGACAAAAGGCAAGAGTCGAGTGGGACAAGGCTTGACAGGTTAGCCAAGGGAGCATTTGTGAAGGTTGAAAGCATGGCATGGGATGTGTGGATTCGTGCTTGTTCACATAGTTTGCTCGGTTGTGGCTATGGCCATGAAGGCTTCCATGGTTGTATGGCAATGGTATTTTTTGCTGAATAATACATGGTGATGGATGCTTTTGGAGGCTAGGTTTTTCCCTCAATGAGGGTTTCCCAAGGTATATCTTGTGTCACAATTTTGTAGGTATGTTTTCTATTCTCTTGCATGTGGATTTTAATTCCGTGTTTATTTTTAGATCTATTATGGGTTATGTGGAAACGGTTATATTCTTTATTGCCAAGTTTCCTTACAAGTGGTATCAGAGCTATGGTTTTATTATTGTAACCCTAGATTGAATCCATGGGAATGCATGAGAGCATAAAAGAAAATGGCAAGATATATGAATGATTTATTGTAGATCTAAGGGTTTTGGATTTGCTGTTATGATGGGATGTTAAAAGATTTGGGCATGTGAAATTGTTGGACAAAAATATTTTTTTCGAATGTCTCATTTTAAATGAGGGTTTTGGGGGGTAGCTTGCAGAAATGACCTCCTGGGTAAAAATAGACCTCACCATTGGATCCGGGTTGACATTTTCATAAATTTTGATATATAATATGCCTTAGTTTGGCCATGTTAAGAGAAAATGAAAGAGTTTTTTGGTTTTAGCTCATGATGGCCATCAAATTTAATCCCGTCAGAATTTTCGTCACTGAAAAAAAATAAAAAATGAAATATCGTACTGAAAATGGTAAAAAGACTGTCTTAGTAAAATGGCCATAACTTTCTCTCAGAATATCAGATTTCAGAGTTCTTATAGGTGTTGGAAAGCTAATTTAGAGCACTACAAGATGCTGTAGGTTTGGTTCTATGATTTTAAAATTTTGTCAAGTTTTAAGAGCCCTAAAGTCAGATGTTGTTTATTTTGAGCACGAATTAGGGCATAACTTGGGCATACAGAGTCAGATTTTGGACTTCGAGTAGTCAACAAAAAGATCTTGGAGAGCTCTACACAATGGTTTAGATTTGGTGTGGGTTTGGCATGATTTATTTGGTGATATATTTATCTGAACAGTTTATAGGTATATTTTGACTATGGTAACATTGTGAGTTTATGGCATTGGAAATTTAAGATTTGATGTCATTGTATACTCAGTTCATATGTCAGATTGGTCTCATGATGATATGGTTATCAGTGTTTAGCTTGGATATGCATGATGACTTGTTGGATCTACAAGTTGTACAATGTTGTAAGCGGTCTATACGTACAGGTTGCATTTATAGCTTGGTTATGGGTTGTCTTTGCCCATTGATCTTTCATTATTGATGCATATTTAGATTGGTGGCTTGGATTTGGGTTGTCTATGCCCTAAGTCACATGATTTACTATTTTTTTCATGTAGAAGGGATGAGATGTTGTTACCAGGTATAGTCATGGTGGAGGATTGTGGTTGACTATGCTGATAGGTTAGACATATTGAGAGCCAGATGCTTAGTTCATGGATGTGATCATGGTGCCATGGATTTTGGAATGACATGATTGGTTATACAGGTACATCCTTGATGATTCATTAGCTTGGATTTCTGATTTAGTTATGGTGGTATATCTTCTTGGTTAAGGATCATGGTTATTTGGTTTTCTTTTGAGGAGCTCATGATGTGCACTTTGAATTCTTTGATGGTTTGATGCCATGGTTGATTCTCATGGTTAGAGGATGGATTTTTTTCATCATTATGTCATGGATAGCTTGGAGACATGGTTTAGTGGGAGCTTGTGACAGTGATGGGGTGACAGTGTAGGATTAGTTCCTGGTTTGATTTGGTTCTTCATGGTATGTGGAGATGGTTCTTCCTGGTATGTGGAGATGGTTTTCTTCATGGTGCGTGGAGATGGTTGCATCTTGAGGACTCACAGGGTTCTTGGCAAAGGTGTGGTTTATGCTTTTATTTGGCATGTTATCCTTAGTATGAGGATGGTTTTTCTTTATTATGTCATGGTATACTCTTGATACGTGTTTAGAGTTGTGACATGTTATGGTGTGTTCATGTGGAGCATGTTATCTCTTTAGTTGAGATGGTAAGATCATGTTGTCATGTTTATGTTCCTGAGGCCATGGTTGGAACTTTGACATTGATCTTGGTTTAGTTTCTTGGTATTGGGTACACTGATCATAAGCTGGATACTTCATTATATTGCTATGTTGCATTTTGAGTTGGCATGGATTGATTGGTTACAGGTGCTCATGGATACTTAGAGACGGTGGTGATGCTGATTTCTCTTGGATTAGAGAAGTATTTGTTGGGACAGTTGATGGTTTCAGCAGGAAGTTCGAGGGGCAGTCACCTGATATGGACTTGAGAGGAGATTGTTCTTAGATGAGTCTCGGTTGGAGACTTGGGTATCTTGATGAGCATTCTCATTCCCCACTCTTGGTCTACTCGGCAGTTTGCTACTTGAGAGGTATAGCCCGTTGTTTCTCTCAGTTGCATTATATTTATGCTTGTCTTTCATGGATATGGATCTTGAGCTATGGTACATGAGTTAGTTCTGGAGGGTTCATTTGAGAGATGGTTTAGCATTGGTTATCTCCATGTGCATATGTTGTTATGCTGGTTGAGTTTGGGAGATGGTTTTATTGGGCATATTCTTTGGATTAGGAATGGTTATTCCTTGATTTAAGAATGGTTTTATGAGTTTGATCTTCTTGTGAGAGGCCTACATCCATGATGAGTTATATGGTATGGTTTGGGTGTTGTTGAGGCTTCTTGTTGGGGTTTTATGGAGGAGATCATACTTGCACAGTTTACATCTAGAGGTGTGTGTAGAAGGACATGATACATGTTATGATTTGCATGGTTTCTCTGGTATTGGTTATCTCCCTGGATGTTTAGTTTTGCCTACATTGGATTTGAGATTGGTTGGAGATTGTGATCACTGGTTTGTGCACATGCATGTCATGTGAGAGATGACATGGTTATTTCTTTCTCTTTCCTCTGTTGGTTGTGGAGAATTTGGGAGACTATTGGAGACTTGTTATGAGAGTTGTTCTTGCAGGATATTAGTTTATGTATTGTGGATGTCCTTGATACTACATGGATTCACTTCTTTGAGATGTGTTGAGTGAATTGGTTATAGATTTGACATTATCTTTTGCAGTGGGAGCTTCTTGGTATATATGTGGCAGGTATTGCTCTTGAGGCTTGTGATTGCAGGTTATAGATTGGATATGTCATTGATATAAGATTCACTTGTTATACCTTTGAGGTATGGATAGTTGGATGGGTTTGGCACTTTGCTGTGGGTGCTATTTCAGCTATGGATATTTTGACAACTACAGATACATGTGATTACCTTTGGATCAGGTTATTTGTACTTGGAATTTTAGTTGGTACAGGATTTTATGATCTTCTAATGCGACAGGTTGGGTGGCTTTCTCTTTGGATGGCTTCTATGTATGTCCAGTGGTAGTGGCATAATAGGAGGTGAGATCATTCATGTTCGAGATGTTGGATACTTTGATTTTGTTGTGATTACACCAAGATGGAGCACTTGGGTGTATTTTTTGATCCATGATGGTGGATGTGCTGGGAGGGATTGTTCCCTTGTTCATTTATGTGGCTACAGATTGACCCTATGCAATGTATATAAGTGGGAGATTGTTGAGATAATGGGTGTTGCACACATTGCATAATATTGTTATTTTATTTTTATTATGTAATGTTGTACCTAGATGGACATGCAACATGTAAAGATTCCCATGGAATATTTTTGATGAGTTGTATTATAACATTGTGATAATATTTGATGTAATTATTTAATATTGGAGAAAATAATTAAATGCCCAATATTAAATGTGGGGTTAGTGGGTTTAGGTAGCACATGGTTTTAGCACATGGTTTATGTAATACCACTTGGTGTTTTTGTGGGACTTGCTACTATATAAGCAGCCACAAGGGTAGTTTTTGTAGTGAGAAAGAGTGACAAGGAGAAGACAAAAGGCAAGAGTCGAGTGGGACAAGGCTTGACAGGTTAGCCAAGGGAGTATTTGTGAAGGTTGAAAGCATGGCATGGGATGTGTGGATTCATGCTTGTTCACATAGTTTGCTCGGTTGTGGCTATGACCATGAAGGCTTCCATGGTTGTATGGTAATGGTATTTTTTGCTGAATAATACATGGTGATGGATGCTTTTGGAGGCTGGTTTTTTCCCTCAATGAGGGTTTTCCAGGGTATATCTTGTGTCACAATTTTGTGGGTATGTTTTCTATTCTCTTGCATGTGGATTTTAATTCTGTGTTTATTTTTAGATCTATTATGGGTTATGTGGAAATGGTTATATTCTTTATTGCCAAGTTCCCTTACAAGTGGTATCACAACAATTGGTATCAGAGCCTGGTTTTGGCCTGGTCATGGGTTCAAATCTCCTCGGTGCCTTCCTGACTCGCGTAAGCACCTGGTATGCGCATTGAGGGGGAGATTTTTGGGTGATGCGACACGCTCCCCTGCCCACAGGTGGTTAATTATGTGGTGTTCCATGTTCACTAATAGTCATGGCTTTTGGTGCAACGACAAATGGGCCCAACACTCTAATCCTACAAGATAAAATAGTAAATAATTGGCCAATTTGATGAAATAAATATGATAGTATCCTTTGATAAAATGCGATAATTATGTAGATTGAATAGGATGATGATGGGTAGATCAAAGCCATGATCAAATTGAATGACTAATTAGGATTGATAACATGCCAAGGACACATGACATGGATTAAGAACATGTGAGATTTAAAAAACATTGTTAATGCCACATGATTGAAATTAATTGATAAGGTCGATCCTAATAGCAACAACATATATTGTCAATGTGTTGGTATAAATAAGTATTTACTATTTACACTTTACTTAAGTTTACTTAGGTTAATGCATTATTTTATTATTTTGAATTATTTTATTATTTATTTAGGTGAGACATAGGATTTTGTGTACTCTCATGAGATGTCATGATGGAAACACAAAAGTACACAACTCTATTTCAGTACATGGTGTCTACAACATTAGAGTTTGCATCATTCACTGAGTTGTCATATTGAGAACATAGTTATTTGCACTCCTAATTTAGTACATGTTGTCTACACCACTAATTTGTGTGCTACACCATTGTAGGCTTATCCTCACATCATCACACTTACTTTTGTGCTTAATGGAGGATAACCCATATTTGGTGGACATGTACCTAGTTGTATGACTTATCATGATGCTGACTTCTATGCATTCTAGAAGCTCTCCAGAGGTCTTTATATACAAGCACTCCTAGTGTACTTTAATATGGCATATTGAATGAATATATCATCATTCTGATCATAGTCTCTCTTTGGTCTACTATTGTGCTTGTGTTTGAGTTCGTTGGTCTTGGGTGAATTCTAGCCTAAGCTAAATTCTTGCATGGTATCAGAGCTCGAGGAGATTCTAATCACATAACTATTCAAGACTATTCATGCTTCAACACCTTGACCCAAATTTGGAGAATTTGTAGAAAGTGGGAGCATTTAGAGCCAAATTTGACCTCGCTATTGTGTCTGGAACTTTGATTCAATGAAGATCGACTATAAATATGCCTATGCTGGGCTAAAGTTGATCGTGAGGCAATTTTTTTGTAAACCAGCACCCGAAGGCACCAATTTGTAAACCAGATATGATCTAATCAATCTAATTATTTATTGTTCAGATCTATTTTTTGATTTCATTCTTTGCAATTTTTTTGAATTGGGTATTTTTAGAATTTTTTTAGTTGGCCAGTCAGAGAATTTTTTTTTTAGTTGGCTAGTCAGTGAATTTTTTTTTGTAGAACTAGGCAGTTACACCACAGCTCTGCAATTTATTTCTGAGGGATATTGTCTTTTATTATAGGAATATTCTTGATTAATTTTGTAGGCTATTAATAAAATTCAGTAGGCATACACAAATTTTTAGCAGACCCCTGCTAAATTCGCATCAATTCATTATAGCGAGAGGTATATTCATCAAAGATTTTGGCTATGCAAGCCTTCACCACATAGTGGCCAGAACCCTCAAACAACTAGCAGGACTTTGCTTTCAAGGTGTAATCATATATTTTTTAAACAATTCCAAAATCTCCCATCGTGCCAATGTGGGATTATTCCCACTAAATCTAGCACTGCTAAAAACACCTCCAACCATTGTAGTGTAAAATTTGCCATTGATGGAACACACAAACTAGCAATGGGAAGTCATTTACCCAACATCCACAGTCCTCCCACCTACCTGCACCTAGGGAAATATTGCATTTGCTCCTTCATTCTCATCAACGACCCTGTAGACCCCACCAATGCTGATCTAAATCCATGTCGCACCACATGGCAAGGACATGCGTCAGTGACCAACCTAGTGTGTACATCAAGCCATGGTGGATACTAGTCAGCCTTTGTATCCCAAGTTAACACTAATTACATCACCATGCAGACCCTCCAAATTGGCAGAACCATAGCTAATAACCACTTGACACATGAACATCTATCTACATCAATTGCCAGTAACATGTGGAATTATAGTCATCAAACACTCAAACTAGCCATATGATCTAACTCAGCAAGACATGACATTTTTTACCATCTATTCATACAATCCATATAGTATGGACATATAATTCTGTACACTAACCTCACCATCTATACAATTGATGTCATGCGGGCATCATCACATGGGTAGAAGTCACTAATGTCATCAATCTATAGCCTAAATTTGATGGTTGTCTAACTATCATTCCTAGCCAAATTTGAACTATTATGATGGCCATATGACCATCAAATTTAACCCCATCTTTTACTGATGTAACCCCTCTCGAGATTGATTTTTGATTTTGTAGTCTGACTTTGGGAGGCCATATATTAGTCATCCAAACTCCAAATTAGGTGCAATTTTTTTTGAAATTGGGTATAATTTCTTGAACTTTTTAGTTCTATAGCCCTTTTCTAGTTTTAGTGTATGGATTTGTTAGAATTTTCATTTTTTGGCAACTATACTTGCATAATCCTGCATTTTGCAACTTCAAACACTCTTTACGGGCATATATGGAGTCAAAAACATGTTCTATTTTTTTTGAAACTGTGATATTTTTCATCTACTTTCTACATCTACAATTAGATTGTAGGGTTGTGCAAAAAAAGTGTCACTTTCAGCAATACAAACCTTCTTTACTTTGTATTGCTTCAGAATTGTAGCACACTGAAAAGTTTTAGATTTCTAATATTTTAAGAGGTTGTAACAAGCAAAATTAGAAGTCCACGAAGGCCAAAAATTGGCAAGTGGCCATTGTAATCACACTACCAATAAAGTGCCAAAAGCATCTCTTTTGGGGGGGTTTCTTGATTTAGTGAAAAGGGGGGGGGGGGGGGGGATGTTCTTGGTGTTGTGTTCTCTCTTTTCTGCACTTTTCTTTCATTTTTTGCATTATGGGAAATTTTAAGTTTCTAAAATTAACTCCACATAACTATGCTACATGGTCAATCAAAATGTGGTATCACTTAATACATAATAGAGTTTCTCAATATGTAGATGGTACTCTTCCTAAACTAGCAGGTGATAATGTATCAACAAGTGATATTCCAGCTTAGGTGGCAATCGATAGGAAAGCCCTAGGTGATATATGTTTGGGGGTTGATGATAAGATCATGTATCAAATTAAGAAGTGTTCTACATCCAAGGAAGCTTGGGATACCCTTGAAAACCTATATGGTAAAGTGTTTGAAGAGGATGTTGTTCAAAATTGAAGATGAGCTTTTCTTCTTAGATCCTAAGTCATTTGACTCTATACAACATTTCATCATCAAGGTGAATGAACTAAGGACAAATATTACTGATTGTGGGAGTTCTATCAAAGATAATAGATTGATCTATCTCATACATAACAAGCTGCGATCAGAGTATTCCACCTTTATTTCTTCTTTTAACACCTCAAAGACTACCTTAGGGTCTACCTATAAGAAAATCTCTTTGATGAATATGTTGATCTATTGGATATTGAAGAAAAGAAGTTGAAATCAATAGGGATTCTCAAATCACCTAAGTCTAAAGCATTGGTGGCCAACAATGAGGGTTCTCAAAATTCAATTGGACAATCTTCAAATATAGGAAAGGGTAAGAAGAAGTGGAAGAACAAATTTGAGGATGTAGAAAAGACAACACCACAATCCAATCAATAGGGCAAGTCTTCCTCAAATTCCAATAAGAAGGGGGACAACAATAAGGAGAAGAAAAAGTGTGCTTATTGCAAGAAAATGGGTCATGAAGAACATTAGTGTTATCTTAAAAAGATTGATGAGTTGACCAACATCATGAAGAAAAATAATGTTCCATTTCCTAATGCTTATAAGGATAAAGGGTCTTCTTTAGATTCAAAGGGCAAAGGGCAAGCACTCATGGCTAATTCAAACTCTTCAAAGGAATGGATTCTTGACTTTCTTCAAAAGAGCATTTTTCTTCAATGAAGAAGTCAAAGGTACCGTACATCTTTGTGGGAGATGATAGTAAAATGGAAGTTGAAGGAAAAGGAAATGTGGAAATGGAAAATGGAGAGTTTCAAGATGTTCTCCATGTTTTGAACCTAAGTTCTAATATCCTATCAATCTACCAAATTACTTACCTTAGAGATGGACATAAAGTTGACTTCCTTCAAGACTCAGTAAAGGTGCATAGTCTTAAAGTTGATTCCTTGGTTGTAGTGGGAAAATGAATCATAACAAAAGGTTGTACTCTTTCTCCCATTTTATGCACAAGTCCCCTTCAAAGGCCTTGTTATCTCAATCAAATTCAACAATGCAATTATGACATGAGTAGTATGGACATCTTTCCTTCTACTATCTTCAAAAACTTTGCATAAAGAGAATGGTCAAAGGTCTACCCCAAATCAAATTTTCTAAGGGTGAATGTTCAATAGATTTAGTGGATATGCATCCATAAGGGAAGTTACAGAAAGGGAAGTCTTCAAGAGTACCAGTTGTTCTATAGATTGTTCACATGGTATTAGTAGGTCCTTTTACAATCAACCAGGGTCACTACATACTGACCTTCGTTGATGAATTTTCAAGACACAATTGGGTCTACTTTCTTCATCATAAGAATGAAGTGTTGGACAAGTTTCTTGCCTTCAAGACTCATGTAGAATAGAAATCTAGGAAAGCCATCAAAGTTCTAAGAATAGACAATGGAAGTATGTATGTGAATAGAAGACTAAAAGACTTTTGTAGACTTGAGGGAATTGATCTTCAAAATCCACCAGCATTCAGTCTACATAAGATAGATGTTGTAGCATTGAGGATCTGAACTCTTAAGTTTATGAAAAGTTGCATGATATAGGCCAAGTCTCTAGATCCATCATTAGAAGTCAAAGTAATTAGTAGTTCCACTCACATTCTTAATTGATCTCCTCATCTAGCCTTAGATGGAAAGGTTCCTTTTGAGGCATGGTGTGGCAGTAAACCTATTGTGATACACTTTAGAGTCTTTGCTTGTCCTGCATGGGCAAAGATATCTTCTAGGGGATGGAAGGCACAATTACCTTGGCCTTGTACTTTCATTGGTTATGAAGATGGTGTGAAGGCATACAAACTATTGGATCTAGAGACATCACATTTTTATGGAGAAGGATGTACACTTTGAGGAAAGTTCACCAAGTTTGTCCTCTAATCCTCTCCACAAATCATATCAAGTGGAAATTGATAGTGAAACTAGTGGTAGGGCTTCAACAGATTTAGACATGTGGGGTTCTATTGATAGTTGCAGTGAGAGGTCACTACATTAGTTCAATCCATGTGCATACTTCACCATAGTGATAGGTCTAGCACAACAAGGTACATCTAGTCTTCTAGGTCCAACTTCAGTGATAGATTTGGGGGACAGTATTGATCATCTGCCTCTTCTTCTTGATGTGATCAATCATCGTAGGTTGAAGTGATTATGGATACTTATGATTAGTAGTTGCAGAGGGGTTCTTCATCAATTGAGTAGATAGACAAGTCTTTAAGACAGGTTCTTTAGCTAGTTGAGTAGGTTTTAGAGACATCACTTATCCATGGGAATCTTTCCACACACAATGGAAGTGTATCATTTGTACCCTTGGCATTGTTTCTTCCTAAGTGGAGGAACACCATTCTATAGTCTTGGATTAGTTTCTTCATCAAAGTAGTCCTTGGCAGACATTATTCTTTGTGGGGGGGGGGGGGGGGGGGGGCGGGGGCGGGGGGGGGAGCCTATCCTATCTCTCCCCCTCTTCTCATTTTTCTCTTATGTATATACTAGTTGCATGTCATAATGGGGGGGTTTTGATTACTCCATCCATCCATACATTGTATGTGTTTCATCTCTCTTTTTGGGGGAGGGTTTTTCCCACAAGGTTTTCCCTCTTTCTCTACTTTATGAGAGATTGCATTTCATTATTTACATGGGTACCTAACATGGCCTAGTAGCTGTGACCCATTATGCACTTCATCCTAGTTTTTGTAAGCTTAAGGGCATTCCCCTAAGTTTCACTTAAGGGGGGCATTGGTGTAAATAAGTATTTACTATTTACACTTTACTTAAATTTACTTAGGTTAATGCATTATTTTATTATTTATTTAGGTGAGACACATAGGAGTTTGTGTACTCTCATGAGTTGTCATGATGACAACATAGAAGTACGTAACTCTATTTTAGTACATGGTGTCTACAACATTAGAGTTTGCATCATTCACTGAGTTGTCATGTTGACAACATAGTTATTCACACTCCTAGTTTAGCACATGTTGTCTACACCACTAATTTGCATACTACACCATTGTAGGCTTATCCTCACATCATCACACTTACTTCCATGCTTAATGGAGGATAACCCATATCTGGTGGACATGTGCCTAGTTGTATGACTTATCATGATGTTGAATTCTATGGATTCTAGAAGCTCACCAGAGGCCTTTATATACATGCATTCCTAGTGTACTTTAATTTGGTGTATTGAATGAATATATTGTCATTCTAATCATACTCTCTCTTTGGTCTACCATTATGCTTGTGTTTGAGTTCCTCGATCTTGGGTGAATTTTGGCCTAAGCCAAATTCTTACATGGTATCAGAGCTTGAGGAGATTCTCATCACATACCCATTCAAGACCATTCATGCTTCAACACCTTGACCCAAATCTAGATAATTTACAAAAATTAGGAGTGTCTAGAGCTGATAGGTTGGTTATGCCTTTTAGTTTAATTAACACACCTTGTAATTTAATGAGGCTAATGAATGAAATATTGAAGAAATTATTGAGTATGTTTATGATTATATATATTAATGACATTTTGATATTCATTAAGAATAAAAAAGAACACCTGGATTAGATTACAAAAGTATTACAGATTTAAAGGAAGATATTTCTGATTAACTTGAATAAATGTTCATTCATGAAAGAATAAATAATGTAACTTGGATTTTTCATTTCAGCTGATAGCTTTAAGATGGTTCTTGAAAAGGTAAAATATATTCTTGATTGGCCTACACTTGAGAAATTTGGAGAAGTAAGATCATTTCATGTAATGTCAAATTTTTATAGGAAGTTTATCAAAAAATTCAATTTAGTATGTAATGCTATGACTAAAACAATGAGGGGTGAAAGAAAGGATTTTAAGTGGACATATGTAGCCCATAATAGTTTTGAGACATTGAAACAAAGTTGCAAAATTACTGACACTTGCTTTTCTTGATTTTAGAAAAGTTTTTCAAGTTGAGTAGTGGAAGTGCCATAGGAGCTATTCTGAGTCAAGAAGGAAGAACTATATCTTTCTTTAGTGATAATTTGAATGGATCTTAGAATATGCATTTAATTTATGATAAGGAATTATATGCTAGTATTAAAGCTTTAAAGAAATGGAGATATTATTTGATGCCTAAAGATTTTGTGATGTATACTGACCATAAGTTTTGTAGTATTTGGGAAAATAGAATAATTAGAATTAGAGACAGATGGAGTGGGTTGGTTACTTTTAGTTGTTGATGCTTTGAGTTGAAGAAATTTGATGACATAAATGAGAGTTAAGGTACTTGGTTTTGATGATTTGAAATATTTATATGAAACTAATCCTAGTTTTTTAGAACCTCAGAATGATTGAAAAGATAAGATGGTGATAAATAAGTGGATTGATTATTTCATCCAAGAAGCCATTTTATTTAAAGGATGCCAATTGTACATAACTAGATGATCTGCGAGATATAACACCATGAAGGAGAAACATAGTGGTAGACTTCCTAGACACTTTGGGATTGATAAGATAGTAAAGTTGATTTTAGATAGATTTTATTGGCCCTAAATTTATAAGGATATATAGAGGTTGGTTAGAGGCTACAAAATTTGTAAAACAACAAATGGAACTAGCTAGAAGTTGAGATTATATTCACCATTGCTTGTACCTAATAAGCCTTGGGGAGATATTAGCATGGACTTTGTTATTAGCTTGCCTAGAACTTAGAGAGGTAACATTCTATTTTGGTAGAGGTTGATTTATTTTCAAAGATAACTTATTTCATACCTTATAAGAAGATATCTAATTTAGTAAATTTAGATGAATTATTCTACAAGGAGCTAATGAGATTACATGGTTTTCCTAAGACTATTGTTTTAGATAGTGATACTAGGCTTACTAGATATTTCTAGACAATACTTTGGAAGAATTTGAATACAAAGTTGAGGTTTGGTTCTAAATTTCATACAAAAATAGATGGATAAATTGAGGCTATAAACATAAGTTTTAGTAACTTGTTGAGATGTTTGGTTGGAGATAAGCTCGCTAATTGGGATTTGATTCTAGCACATGCAGAGTTCATATATAAAAATTATGTGAATAGAAGCACCAAGAAGACACTTTTTGAGGTTGTTAATAGAGTGAATCCTAAAGGGACTATTGAATTAAGGGAATACTAAAATAATCACACTTTTGATCTACTATATATAGATTTTATGTTCTCTATTGATATTTATGAATAAAAATTCCTTGTTTAACTCTAAGAAAGGGTGTTCATATGTTTAAGTTGGGTCTATTCCATCTTATGAATCACTTTTTATCTCTTGCATCATGTCTTGTCATTCTAAATTAACCCTTTTGGATAATGGGGGAGGGATGGGGGACGGAGTAGAAAGATTGGATCTTTGTGGAATGGTAGCCTTCTTGTAGGATATTTGATGGTAGGACTAATTTTGATAAGATTGGTAGGATAGAGCTTATTGGGATGCTTTTGAAGAATAGGTACCTATTGATCACAGATTGGTTTTGACATATGAGTGTCTATACACATAAGTCATTTACAAGTTATAACTTAGTTCATGTCAATGAAGTAATGCATGCTGAGCATAACAAGTGAAATAGTGCATGTTGAGTAAACAGTAAGTGCCAAGTAAATAGTTAGTGCTGAGTCACTCAAGTGTTGAGTAATCAATATGTGCTGAGTAATTTATATGCCAAGTGATAGAATTGAAGTTGTAGTTGATGCCAAGCATTAAGGACTTTAGATGTCATGTTAAAAAGTTTTCACATAGTTGTTTGTAATGTCAAAAACTACTATATCAACCATTTTGGAGTTGACTTAGGGATTGTTTTGTGATCCTAGATGATAAGAATGAATCTTAATTGAGAATCCCTATGTAGTACATGTAGCTCATAAATTAAAGTGATGAATTGAGTAGCTAGATGGATAAATTACAATTGTTGACTCATACCTAACCCTAGGTCACCCAAGTCTTCTTAAGGAGGATAAACCCTAAAACATAGTATGAGCAAAGAGAGAAGTTTACATGCACAAATAGAATATTCATGGTGGTTGAATTGTAAATTGAGATACATTATAGAATTAGTTAGATGAGAATAGAGGAAAGGATTTAGAGGATATAAGTGATACATTTGATCAATGAAGGATCAAGAATACATGCAAAGAGGTGATCTATTATTTAGCAGTAGAGTGCTAACTGTTGGATCATTGCTAAGACATTCTAATAGGTGAATCAATTAAATATCTTAATAGAGTAGTCTTAATAAGATATTTTAAATCCTTTAATAGGGTGCTTACTTTATTGTAAGTTGAAGTCCTTTCACCAGGCACACTTCTAACAGGGTATTGAAATCCTTTAACAGGGTAAGATCTAACAATCTTATAAACCTTTAACAAGGTAGACCTTTCATAGGGTTGATCATGTTTCATGATCAACCATTGTAATATTTATTAGATACACTTTACAACTTAGTAGTGAATATTTGTGGGTGTCATCCCCAACCCAGTTTTACCTTCTCATTGGAGGGTTTTTGGGTAATCATACCTTATGTCATACGTGTGAGTGTTTATTTATTTTCATGCTATGGATGCATATGCTTGATTTGGTATTTTAGTTTACATGAAAATTATGAGATGGATGTGTGATGAATGAATTTATGGTTCATTTTTTGAAGGACTAATTCACCCCCTGCTCAAAGTTTACTTTCCCTATTGTATTTTCAACAATTGGTATCAGAGCTTAGTTCTCTAGAAGGGAAAGCTTTACAACTTTGAGTAAAGATCTTGAAGATGGAAGTCTACAAGTTGGGAAAGACTATTGAGAACTAGAAGAATAAAATAAAACTTTCCCTACATCAATTGAAGAGAAGGAAAGAGATAACTATTGAAGTGAATGACACAACATACCAAGAGATTGATACTACTAAATTATTTGTAGATGGAAACATAAGTGAATTTGATGTAGCAGTTGAAGATTCGATGGAAAAGAATGGAACCATAATTAAAGAGGTTATATATCTTAAGATAGAATAAGAAGTCTAACCAGCATTACTATGTGAGGTAAATGAGCAAAAAAAGAAAGCTAGAGAGGAAAAAGTCATGATTGAAGATGACAAAAGGATATTGACCAATAGACTAGAAGAGAAGACATTCAAGGTGAATAGGTTTGCTCAAATGCAACTAGAAACATTGAATTTAATGATGATTTCCAATCATGAATTGAATGGTGAAAATATTGGAATCACAACATTGAAGTTTTAGAATGAACAACTAAGAAATGATTTGAAAAGAGAAAAAGAGTTTGTTGAAAGTTTTGACAAACCAAGTGAAGCCATCAAGTATCTTGAGTAATTGGTTAGATCTCCTAGATCTAATAGTGATATTGCTAGATTGGGTTACACTAGCACTAAAGAAGGGGAATCATCTAAAATTGGTGAACAAAGGAGCAACAATGGTAAAAAATCCAAACCTACTTGTCATAATTATGAAAAATTAGGACATACTACTGATGTTTGCAAGAGCAAGATTGCAAATTAGAATCTTAAGAAAAAATTCATGGGTTACAACCACAAGTGCAACAAGCAAGGACATCAGGCACATGAATGCAGAACTAAGACCATGAGCACACAAATATTTGAAGGATACTACTATAACTATCAAAAGTATGGATATAGAGCATATGAGTGCAAATCCAAGCTCAAGTGGTCATCAAACAAGTAGACAAAGGTAAAGCACAATGGTAACTCTTATAATTGGATTATAATACTAGGTATAGTTGTCACTACTATCAAGAGTATGGACATGTTCATGAGAATTGCATAAGAAAACATTTTAAAAGTGATTAAAATAGATGGTTAAGTTAAATTACATGTTTTAGTTGTTTAAAGACTAGTCACATAAGAAGACATTGTCCAAAAAAGTCAAAGGCACCAAGAAGTGAGTTTGACAAAAGAAAAGAAAAGGAACATGTTGAAGAATTCAAAGTGCAAATGAACAAAAAATGGAAGAAGAAGGAAGATTGCAGTACATCGAGTTTAGATGAGATCAATTCACCCAATGTGTCAGGTGATCACACCATCCCCAATTAAGCAATCAAGAGGTATGTATGGGACTAATATTTAAATGATATACCATACATTAGTTCTTAGAATTTAGTTATGAAAATATTATATATTCATGAAGAAATGTGTAAAATATTGTTTAGAACCTAGAAGAAATCTTTATGTTTGGTCAATTTTGATGTTGCTGCCGAGCATGAAAAGTTTAACTTAAGCTATCAAGTGAAATCTAGTTGATACAGAGCTATTGATAGTGATGGTTGAGCTCATAGTGGTTACTGAGCATGGAGGAAATTACATGGAAGATGAGTGAGTTGGGATTACTATTGAAGCCAATCTTATAACTGTGTAAGCACTGAGCATTTATTGCAAAGCTTTAAGGGCTATATGCTCGATTTTCAATTCATATGACATCATTCAAATTTGGAGAGAGAAAAAAGTGATTAAGGAAAATTGAAGAGATCATTCCAAGCATTTGTAAACTAGATTCAACTACTATTTGACATCATTCAACAAATTTGTGAAGGTATTTATCGTGTGCCAAGCTACACTATTTAAATTTTTGCAAACCCTAGGGAATTAATATGGCATCTAGTTCTCTTTCTACTAAGGTTAAAGATGGAAAGGAAGTTTTAAATGTTCAATAAATTAGTAACAAGATTAGACAATCCAACTTTAGAGTAATTCCTGACATCACATACAAGTAAGACCTATTTTTTGTGCTATCAATGATACCACCACAAGTTTTAATGATTCAAGATGTAAGATCTTATTACTCATGTAAGGTGGGTAGCACATGTGACATGGAGATCAAAGACCTATATGGAAAATTATGTGAAAATGGAATATTGAAGGAGGAATATAAGATTGTAGAAAGAAAAAGGTTAACTCATGCCCTAGATTTCCCCAATATTTTCAAGATAGAGTGGATAAAGATTTTTTTTAGTAGGATTCATGAAAAATATAAGTGGTTAGAGGATGGACCTATCAAGATTACCAAGAGGATTGTGTAGAGGGTAACATGGTATACAACCCTAGATAGACCTAGGACCATGATAAGTGATGCAAAAGAGGTTATTGAGAAAAATATAGGGCATTGTGGAATATGAGAGGAATGAATATTGATACCATCATAGATCCCCTATTGCTTTTGTAGTAAGAATAATTACAAAAATTCTTTCAATCCAGTAGGTTGTATAATGTACCTTGTATTTTTGTTGAAATAGGCTACAAGATATTCAAGAAGGATCATTCTTATGACCTTGTCAAGTTATAGTTACAACAATTATCAAAAAACTTGGGAGCCATAAGGAAAACCAAGAGTGCACCATACAAGTTTGGTTCAATACTTGTTTTATATATTTTTCTATGTGTAGAAAATATTTCCTTATTTTGGTAAAGTTGCATGGAAGAAAAATAGATCTATTGTAGTGTAGATAGGTGAATACATAGAGGAACTTGGAGAAAATTTTGAGTCTATAATAACAAGCTACTTTGAAGACTTTAAGAATTCAAATGAAATAAAGAATGAAGATACCATTTTGATTAGTTGAGAAGCATTTCAATGATGTTTTCTTTCTAGTTGATACTGACTTCACATATGTTTAGGCTATAGCTCCAAGGGTGAGATGGTTAATTTCTCTAGCTTATGAGATAAATGTGGATGAAGCATCTGTAGCAATAATTTCTTACCTAGAAAAAGAAGTAGATAAGAAGGATACAACCTTTGGTAATTATGATGTAGCCAAGTCAAAGATAACTATGGACTTAGGAAAACCTCTATAATAAGGAAGAAGAAAAAATTTATTAAGAAGCTCAAAGAAAAAATTGGTGAAGGGGCAGAAGAAGATGATAAAATCTAAATCTCCAATAGTTAGCAAACCAAAGAAGTTGTAAAACTATACAATCCAAGCTTATATTTCCTACTACCAAGGCCAACACAAGAGCTATTGCTAAGAAGGTTCAAGAAGTGGAAAAGCCAAAAGGAAAGAGAACAAGAAAAACTGCACAAGAAGATGAGTATGAGAAGAGACAAAGGAGAAAATATGCTGCTCAAACCAAATTAGATGAGGAGAGGACAAAATTAGATGACAAAAACCAATTAAAAGTGTTAAGTCATAGTCCTTCTGATTTGGACAACTTGTGTGAGAATATAAAGAATAATGTTGACTTATCTGGATTCACAAATGTTGAGTTTGAAAAACCTAGAAAGATTAAGATGAACCAAGTGGAAGAGTCAATATATGCCATGATGGCAACATTTAAGAAGAGTCCAATTGAGCTTTCCAACACTATACCCAAGAGTCTATATGTAAAAGTTGAGCAAAAATGACAGTTTAGTTCAATACAGAAAGGAAAACTAGAGAGACTACACTAGCAAGTGTGATGCCAAAATTGGATAAGGTAAAAATTTCAAAGGCCATTAACAAGTACATAGGGAGATTTGCTCCTAGATATAAGACATTCAATATTTTGCAAAATAACATTGAGGATGTTGTTCAAAAGTCCACTCAGATATGGAAAGTAATATATAAAATGACAACACCTAAGGCAATTGAGAAGATACCTATTAAGGTAGGTATAAAAAAATGTGAAAAATAAGTAACTCATGTTACTAAATATGGAACTAAAAAATATGCACATGTGAAAGGCATTGAGAAGAATGCATACACATAGGCAACAATTGAAGTTGAGGAAATAAAAAAATAGAGTATAACTAATATACAAATGCCAAGTGTCAATACACAACATGTGATAGATGCAAACATAGATACAATAAATATCAAGGATGTTTCTAATATTGTAGCTCAGAACATCAATCCTCTAATAGAGGAGGACATGAAAAAGATATCTCTAGACACCACTACCAAGGAACAACTATGTAGTCATCCCGTATTAGTGAGTGTAGATGAAATTGAGAAGGTAGAAAAGACATTTGTAGAGGAGGAAATAGAAGACATATCTAAGGCCCCTCAATTTACTGTGGTACAACCTATAATGCCCATTGTAGTGTACCAAAGGAAAGAGACAACAATGGAAAATATCAACACAATGGTACAAAATATGCTAGTACAAGAAGTTTCTATAGAAGATAAAGATGGGACACCAATTCAAATAGGCTAGGAAGATTATTTTATACCTACAACGCAAAATCAAGGTGTAACTAAGATTGATAAGCAATAAAAGGATAGGATTAAAGAGTAAGTATTGACTACCAAGCTTGAGGAGCAATTAGTAATACAAGCACTAGTTACTTTACCAAAAACTACTACTCCTCCAAGTCAATCTCTTAGTAGGCTAAGTGTAGAAGCCACACGACTATAGTTATTAAGGCCTCATCCTAGCACATCCAAGTTAGATGAAGTTATATCATTTGGTGATACCAACTTGGATGAGGTGATTAAGTTGCCAAATTTTAATCTTGCAAAAAATCACTATTGAATAGATAAGCATACTTTAGTATGATCTTGCAATGAAAAAGCACCTAGAACTACTCAAAAGAGAACATAGGCAGAAACTAGCATTGCAAGATATCAAGGATATATCTCTTGATGCATTCAACCTACTTACACCTAAAGAAGACAAGCCTATTATGGAGTAGTTGATTAATATAGTGGAGAAGATAAATGATACAAACCTAGATTCAAATGAAAAACTACTTGAATGGTCTAAGAGGAAATTTCAAGGAAAATTCCATGAAAAGATATCAATTGCCATTGCACTTAGTCAGGCTGAATTAGCAACCAAGATTGATAGTATAAAGAAAGTATTAGAAATATTTTCTCTCTTTTCACCAAGTTATGTGATACAAATTTGTTCACACAAGAAATGTAGTGATATATTGACACTTTGGAAGGAGATATGAAGCTAACAGGTACTACCCTACCCAATTCTCCATCTCAAGGTAAAAAATACTTCAGGAATTTGATGAACTCCCAAGGCCAGTTGGAAATCCTACATGCTCAAGATGCAAACATTCAAGCTACACTAATCAACATCTAGTCCATGTTGACACCACACATGGAGATACTACACAAAGAACTAGTCTTTGTAGAAATAGTGATGAAGAAAAATCCCCATCTTTCTACACTTGAAGGCTTAGTTCACCTTGCTACTGAGTTATCTATCCAAATCAAATAATTGGAAGTAGAATGTGATAATTGGGATGTAGTTTTGAAGATAATACTTGAGGTCCACAACACTTTCTTGGACAAACACACTATACATGTATAACCCTTTGACATAAGTGTCAAAAAGGGGGGAGAAATAAGTAAGGGAGGAGACATAAGCTTTGGGGAGAAATAAGAAAAAAAGGATTCAAAGACATAAATAGAGTACAACACAATTCAACATATGCATATTTACTAAGAACCAATATAGGTTAAGATTTAGAATAACACAATAACTCAAGGAGAATTATAAGATTTTGAGGTATGACTGTTAAGTCAAGTTTTGCAAAATTTTGAAATTTTGTACATATGTCAAACATAGATAGAGAGTATTTGAGTTGCACTCACAAGTTAAGATTATTCATGTATGACGAAGTGCTTTTGCCACTCATGTCAAAGGGGGAGATTGTTGATCTTGAATTGGTTTTGATATATAAGTGTCCATACACTTAAATCATTTACAAGTTGGAACTTATTTTATGCTACATAAGTAATGCATCCTGAGCATAATATGTTAGATAGTGCATACTGAGTAAATTGTAAGTGCCAAGTAAACAGTTAGTGCTGAGCCACTCAAGTGCTAAACAGGCAATATGTTACAAGTAATTCAAATTTCAAGTGACAACATTGAAGTTGTAGTTGATACTGAGCATCAGGGACTTTAGATGCTTGTGTATGCTAATTGTGGGCCTTTGTAATTAACCACACTTCAACATGATTATTACATGTTAGAATCATCTTGAAATGAACATGCGATTGTTCATCTGAAATGATCTTGCAAACTGATCTATTGCCTTCTAACTAATTGGATTTTGCTGTCCACTCAAAGATTTGAGAGACCAATAACTAGATCATCTAGTACAGAGGACTTAAATCTAAATAAAGTGCAAGTTTATGCTAAATGTATGCAAGTTAATCTAAGAATAAGAAATAGAAGTTAACTTAGATGTATGAATTTTTAATCTATATGAGATTACAAGTATGAAAGAAAATAAGATATGAATGTAAATGTAATTGAGTCAACAATTTAGCATTAGTTCAATACTATTCATGCAAATCCTCTAAAATGAGGAATTGAAGGTTTCTTAAATAGAATTCTGGTATTGATCAATGGTCAATATTGGAAATGAGATCCAGTAAGAATAGAAAATTCCCTGTGAAAAGGAAATCAATTGATTCAATTTTGAGTGTAATGGAGAGTTAACTTGTTTCAATTCCTTTTCCAATTCTAGCTCACTCAAAATTTCCAATTTTGTATCGAAAAGAGAATTTGGATAGTATATTTGATTTAATAAAAAATGAATATGACCTCATAAATAAATAATCTTAATTAATTGAATAATTAAACTCAATAATTAAAATAAGGATATATTTAATGAAATCAAATACATTTAATTCCTTGATGTGTATTTTAGCCAAAGGGGTAAATTTAATTTAATTAAAGTGCCATGATTCATAATTAAATTAATTTGATTAATAGGTTTACCTTTACTAATTTGATTAGACTTAGGAATTAAATAGAGTATGTAATTAATGTAGATTAGGGGTTTTCTACATTTGACACTTAGGTCAAGTAGAGATTGTTGAAATTAGAATTGCCTAGTACAATAGGACTTAAGATTGATTAATGTGCCAATTTTGGGGTAGTATATTTTCCTCTCTTTGACTAGATATGCAAGAAACACATTTGATTCAAAGAAGTTAGAGGTATGAAGCATAGATCAAGAAATGAGATTGGTTCCAAATTGATGATACAAAGACCAATTGATAATTTTTTAAGGTTACCTCTAGAATGAAGCTTAACCTTAGGGAATCCAGATAGAACACCTAGATATTGATATGAAAGAACAAATATTATCAAACTTCATAGATTTATTCCCAAAATGAGACTCAAATCTTAGGTGTCAGGGTTATACTGTCTCTATACCTATCCATTAGAAGATGACAAGATTAATCATGATTCATAGACTTATCCTTAGAATGAGGCTTAGCCATCAGGAGTTAGGGTTACACTATCTCAACAAGTATCTATTAAATAGTGATTGAAAGAAAGAACTAAGAATTATTCTCAGAATGAGGATTAATTCTTAGCAAGAGTTATGATTATCTCCATAATAAAGCTTAACCCTTGGAAAGAATTTGGACTTATCTCCAAAATAGAACTTAATCCCCCAAAGTCCATATGGAATAACTGAATACTAGTCCATGAAAGAGATATCAAGACCTATCATGAGTCATAGAATCATCCTCAGAATGAGGCTTAATCCTTAGGAGTTAGGGTTAGATTATCTCGATACCTGTCCATCAAACTCTAACAAGAACCGTTATAAGATTGATCAACTAATTAAAAGATAAGATAGATGACATATGATGCAAGATAGAGGGGAACAAGGTGCCCCAAGTAATGAGATCCCCTGATTGATGAGGGCATAAGATTTAAATTGAGTTGAAGCCAATTTTGAAAGATTCAATGATGTAATCATCCTACCCGCTTCGGGAGCGAAATCAAAAGATGACACATCAGAAAAGTGATGCAAAATAGTATATTGAGAGATACTAAAGAAACTAGAGATTTAAAAGAATGTAGAAGAAATTAGAAGAGTTTGAAGAAAATTTGGAGTCAATTCAAAGTGATTTCAAGGTCCAAAAGACCAAGTTTGACCAAAGTTGACCAAAGTTGACTAGAGTTGACTTTTCCCTAAAATATTAGAAAAATTGAGGAAAATGTGATTTGAAAATATGCCAAGATTCACAAAGTATTAGAAAAATGGACTACACAATCATTCGATCGGATTAGTCCCAAAATTTTGAAGTGTGATTTTGAGCTATTTAAGTGTGTCAGGTTTCAAATTTGATCTTGAAAATGAGTTCAGAGCAGCCAAATTAGCTAGGGGGTGATTTTCACGTTAATTGGAGCACTCTGAAAAATTAGGTCAAAACCTATATAAGGGCCCAAAAGGTCTTTTTCAATTCATTTGTGCATTTTGTCTTTTGTGAAGAAGGAGCTCTGAAAAGAAAATGGTGGTCCCCATGCATCTTCATCATTTTGAGCATTCCAATTGACACAACTAATCGAAAAAATACGACCCTTCGATGAGTCATCGATTACTTGCATTATCATAATTTTTTTAATGCATTTTAGTCATTTAAAAGCATTTTTTAGCTGTTTTGAAATTTATTACCATTGGTTCTCACAGAGAAACTTCATTTTTCATGCTAGCTTGTAGGCTTTCTCACACGAGGAAGTACCAAAATGACACTTCTATGCATGTAGTAATGGGTTCCCTCACATGAGAGGTACCTATCTCTCACATGAGAGACCCTAAAATTTAGTCTTTTTTGCTTTCTATTTTTATGTTTCTCACATGAAGACTTGATTTGTCATGTGAAAAAGTGTAATCTCGTGCTAGAAAATGAAATCTCGTATGAAAAACTAGTGCTATTTTGCAAATTTTTTGTTAAAAATTGGATTTTCCATTGTTGTTTCACACTTCCATTAGTCATTCTCACATATATGATATTGATCATGCTCATGTTGTTTTCATGTTTGTAGGTTACATTTCTTGATGTCACTTTCAGATCACACTATCCTCCTTTTGGAGCATTGTTTCACTAGTTGGATGTTGTAGAGTTGGCACATATTGACTCACTTGGCCTCTCACACCTTTGTAACATCCCCATATTAGTGGCGAATCATAGTTTACTGACTATACTAGTTGAGTGTTTCTATTCAAAGATGAACACATTTCACTTGCCATTAAGAGAGATGACTATCACAAAGGACATATACCAGATTCTACAAATACCCTTCCATGGGCCATGAGTTCAGTATGATATCCATTCGAGACTAGGTATAGTGGCACTAAGGGTTATTTTTTAGGAGGACCTCATTATGGGTAAAGCTATCGCATGGGATGAGTTAGTGCATAGATATGGTCCCACTTATAGATTGGCAGTGGTACTTGGAGTATTCACCAACTACTTTCTGATGCCTGAAAAAGGCCAACACAAATTCAAGTGTGGATGGGGATAGATGCTTCAACAAATGTTGGGTGAGAAAGTATGTTTTGGATGGGGTTAGTATATGCTATCCCACATATACCACAAGATGCATTAGATTTTTTATCATGAGAGCAAGGGCATGGCTGTAGGGTTCTATGTTCTTCAAGTGAGGGCATGGGAGTACTTGCTTGTAATGAGGCCCATTTGTGCTAATAGGAGATAGAACCATGAGCCATATATATGTAGATACCATGGAAAAATAACCTAGAAAACTGTAGGTAAGATTGAGTAGTGGAGAGGTTAGTTGGATGACCTAGTAGTGATAGTGTGGTGACCATGGAGAGAGACAAAAGTGTGGGATGATGCTCAAGTGGAGCTTGGCCACATGTTTGCCTCTCAACCATTGATTGGTCATTTGATATCTATTATCAAGAGATTTCCATTTACTCATGTGTGGAGATAGTATGGTAGGCCATAGGACATTTTCAAGAGTATTGTACATACGCCTGATTTGTCTCAAATGTGGAGAGGGGATGGTTTGTTAGACTAGACTAGGGCAGATCTATGATCAATCTATGCTCCATTGCTATGATGTAGTGGGGTTATATGGTAGTAATAGCATATGGGGGGAGTGACTCTAACATACTAGGCACATTTTCTAAGTCATCCCTTCCCACAATTTATAGACCTAGTGGGGATGATAGTGCCAGTACAACCAATACAACAACCATAACTACAATGACAATAGCCACCACAACATCTACAATGACAAAGACCCTTACAATGCACAACACAGGCTCCTATTCCTCCTTAATAGATGGGAGATGATGTAGGTGTAGGTGGCAATAGAACTAGACATAGATATCTATGGGGGAGATGGGAACATTGGGTGCCATTAGTTGAGATAAACAGAGATAACGTGTAGAGCTAGAGAAACTAGCTAAGTAGCTAGAGCCCATAGTGGGTGATGAAGAGATGTAGGATCAACTTACTCTTGATCCACATTAGGATGCTTTGAGGAGGACTAGAGAGTGACTAAGAGTAGCACAATGATAGTTGAGAAAGATGTAGATATAGCTAACGGTAGAAGATACACGCCAAGGCAATCGAGAGAAGGAGATTGAAGATCTCCACATAGAGCTAGAGTAACAACAAGAGGAGGATCAACTTTGAAGTGCTCAAGAAGCTTATTATTATGTAAGATATATCTTATCCATTCATAAGGTTGTAGATTAGATGCCCTGTCTAAGTATGCAAGAGCATCAGATGGTGTTCGAAAGCCAACAAGACTAGATGCCCCTCCTTCTCCTCTACCTGAGGATGAGGAGAAGAAAAAAATTAGATTCTTTCTTTTGATTTTGTTCTAGCTATGTAGAAATTGATGTGCCAATATCATTTTGTATCACTTTGAGATTGACAGCACTCGAGTAGCATTCATTTTTTGTACCAATGTATACTTGACTCCATTGGAGAGGCTTATATATAAGATCTTTTGATTAGAATATCTTTGCATGTGTCACTTTCTTTCTTGTAGTTTTTCATACATGAGATGTTAATGGTATGATTGATTGAATGAAAATTGATGAAATGTATAAATGTAGTGTAGATGGGATGAACATCAAAGTATGTGAAATGAAAAATGTGAATGAACTAACATCTCATGTAGGTTTCAAGTTTTGTTGATAATGAAAGGTATCCCATTATTAGCACTATTTTGAGTCACCATTATTTAATTTTTCTATTCTTCCCTTAAGCATGCTTAGTTTAGTTATTGAAACCACCTACCTTCATTTCATGTTTCCTAGTTGCCGTCAAACATTTTCTGAGGTCACCCTCACTGTTTGTCGCATCTTTTATACTTTGAACCTCAGTTCAAAGTAGTTCAAAGGAGTTCAACCAAAGGATTTTATACTGAACATCTTCCTACAAGTGATACATGCCCAAAAATATAAAGGTGTCCTTTTGAAGTACTTTGAACCTCTTTGAATCTCGGTTCAAAGTAGTTCGAATTGGTTCTATAACTAAAGTCTTTAAGCAAAAGTATTTATGATTTTCTAAAGGTTCCCAGTTCTTGAGGCATTAATTGATATGTCAAGAGGTAATAATGTGAAGTGCACCTTAATTTTGAGCATGAGAGAAGTCATCATCATGACTTGGGATGGGAAATCTTTGACCTAAGAAATAGATCATTTGTCAGATGAAGGTAATTATTGCAAGGATAGCCACAAAGGGAAGTTATTTAATAATGGGAGTTATCATGGGGTTTCAAATGTGTGAATCCAACTGCAACTAATTTTTTTTCATGAATGCCTCATTATGATGCTGTACTTTTTCCTGTAAATTCTCTTTTTCCTTTAAAAGAACATAAGTTTCCTCTTTTGTTTATTATGCAAAAGAATAATTTGAAGGAGAAGCGACATAGAGACAAGGAAAAGGGCCCAATTTTTCTTAGCAAGATATAGGTGAGAACATAGAAAATCCCTCCCTTTGTTCTATAGTCTGTGTTCATTTCAAAGAAAAGATTAGTTTTAGGCTCTTTATTTGAGATGAAGTCTGTATTGCATTTCTTCAAGAATGTTTCAAGTATTAAATGTAAAACACATATCATTAGTGATACTAATTTGGAGGGTGTTAAAGTAGAGAAATTGCAAGCTAATTTCCTTGAATAGGCC
Source organism: Cupressus sempervirens (assembly GCA_028749045.1). Taxonomy (NCBI): domain Eukaryota; kingdom Viridiplantae; phylum Streptophyta; class Pinopsida; order Cupressales; family Cupressaceae; genus Cupressus; species Cupressus sempervirens. Next base: position 463,028,647 of record CM053793.1, read on the forward strand.
AACGAAGTGAATGGTTGTATTGAAATCTTAACTAGTGGTCTAATTGAAACCACAACTTTTCCTCCTACCCTATCAAGCCCTAAATTGCTCCAGCTCTGTATTGTTCACTATGATGTGAGAAGTAAGAGCATCTTGAACAAGGATGGAGAACTTGTGCTATCTATTTCTAAGGAAACCATTGCCTTAGTTTTACACCTACTTGAATGTACCTTTGCTACATTTTCTCCTATCCAGTCCCTAGTCAAGTATCAGGAAAGCCTGAGTAAATACCAAAACATCCTAGCTAGGAAATGGATAGAAACCAAATATGGTGGTGGTTCAAGTCTGCCTAAGATAGTCACTAAAGATCACATGAAACCCCATATTCACAATATTATGGTTCTATTGCATCGAGTTAAAGGTTTAGCTATGTTTTTCTTTTTAAAGAATGGATGTATTGTTATGTGGAGATTATATTAAAAGGACAATAGTGATTGGATTGGACTGAGGTAATTGCTAGTTCATTAAGGAGCCAGCTCAAACATGCTAAGGAGTCTAAAGAAAATTTCTACATGGCCTCTTATCTCACATATTTCATTGCATGTTTCAATAACATCACTTCCCTTCCAAATTAAAATTGGAGTGAAGAAATAACTATCTACTGTAGACACCTAAATTTGATTACACTACTTTGGTAATCTAATTTATCCATCTCTAAAGGCATCATTAATTAAATTCTTATTTAATTAATCCTTTGTCATCCCCTAGTTGATTAATTTAATTAATCATCTATAGTCCTAATTGATAAATCAAATAATCTATTATTTATCAATTAAATCCTTTTCTCCTATCTAATTTCAAAAATCCCCATTTATTAAATAAATCTATTTGATAAATGAAATCCTCAAATTCAAAAAAACCCTAACCTATCTCTAATCCTCCATTTAGCCTAATCCACCCCATCCACCCATACTAACCAAGCTTAGCCACTAACTCACCCACCCTCATTAATGCCATCCACTTGCACATCTCTAACATCCCTAATCTAATCCTAAACCCAAGCCTAATCCACCCCCTAATGTTTTCACATTCCTTAAACAAGTTTAAGACTTTCATAATCCAAACCAAAGTCTCCCCTCAAAAAAACCCAACCACTAAGTCATGAGTGCTCTTACAAAACATAAAGACTCTTACAAGCCCACTCATGACTCTTACACCCATCTTCCACACTCTTCCCTCTTCCACACTCATTCCTCTTACATCCCTCTTACATACTCAACCCCACTCATCATGCCCTTAACCAACCCTTAACCCTACCCTCTCACACTCATCCTCCTTGTGACAAGTGTCACCTTCCCATTGGTGCTAAACAAGCACAATCCATGTGCTCTCCTTTGAGTGCATCCTAGCCCTCCTTAAGCCTTCATCCATCCTTGCATCTAAGCCCTCCATCCCTCTACCCCTTAGCCTATAAATTGAATCCCATCCCAAGCCATTTCATCAACAATCTTTGAGCTAAAGTTACCATGCTATTTTGAGAACCAAAGCCATCAACCATACCCTTATAATGCCAAATTGAGAGCTCACAAAGCTACCAATTTTCCATTACCCATCTCCATTGAAGCAACTTTTGAGCATCTTGAGCATACATCCACAGCAAAAGGACACATCTACAGAATCAAAAAAGCATGGAGTGTTTTCTCTCGTGAGGTTTGCACTTCTTATTTTCTTTCTTAGTCTAAGCATATATGTGAATTTAGTTTTTGGTTTGTGAATGTTTACTTTATTTGTTAATGTTCTTTGCATACTGATTCTGGTTCTACATTTTGGCACGCCCGGTGGGACCCCACTATGGGTCATTTAATCATCTATTTTCATCTATATGTCATTTTTCTAACCATCTAATGTTTGCTGTTGTTTGAGTGTGTTGTGAGGGTGTTTTGCTTGTTTTTGCAGGTTAAAGAATGCACTTAGGAAGAAGAAATACCATCTAAAAATAAAATAAAAAAATTCGCATTTTTCAGCTTTTTTTGGCGCAGTTTTGGCGTCTGCAACCTGTTCTGTCTGCGAAAATTGACTTCTACGAAAATCTGCGTCTGCGCAAATCAACATCTGTGAAAATCCGCGTCTGCGAAAATCGACGTCTGCAAAAATCTGCGTCTGTGAAAATCGACATCTCTGCTTGTCACCTGGGTTCTGTGCTGCAAATCTATTTTGTCCTCTTCATATTTTGGCGCCTCTGTAGTTCAGCATCTTCATATTTTGGCATACTGTGTTCTCTGCTTGCTTATGTTCCATTTCTGCTTTACTATTTCTGCACTTTTAGTGGTTCCGTAGGATTTAGACCGTTTTAAGCATTTTTACGCGTAGAAAAAACAACAAAAAAAGTTAAATTTTTTTTTCCCATAGTTAAGCTCTCATTTTTGAAGATTTTGGCTAACTAACTAAATTGCTTTTTTTTTGTCTCATTGTAGGTTGGAGCACATATGGAACCACTAACCATGCTTCTTGCAGGTTTTCATGTTGCTAAAAAAATGAACTTGAATGTTTAACCATTTGTCTTTGAATGCATGTTGCTAAAAAAAAATGAACTTGAATGGTTAAACACATTTCTCATTAAATGAATGTTGCTCAAAAACACACTTTTGAATGTCATGGATTAAAATCAACTTTCTTTGGAATGCATGCTTAAAACAAAAAAATTCAATCTTGAATGCCAAGGATCAATTAACCATTACAAATCTCTTTTTCACATGCAATCTAGGTAAAGTTGGATTTTTGGACATTTAAGAAACTTTGTTAAGTTAAAATACAAATTTACAAAAATCAATTTGAGTAGTTCCTTGGACTCACCTCTTTTCTAATCACCCATCAAATATTAACCATTGGTTGCAATCTCAGCGCCATTTATGGGGATGGGTCTACTTGAAAAAGGTGTTAAATGTTCCACAATCTAACTCACTCACTTGGTCTTTGAACGTTTGCTTTAACTTTATCAAAATTCTTAAATGGTCAAAACTCTAGATTAAATCGATCACACTTCAAGTTTGGGCACTAAAATTGAACAACAACTGACGTGGAGAGCCTCCGGGCGCGCGCTTGAAATCAAATCTCACACACTTTTGTTTTGGGCTTAAAACAAACTCACACTCAATCTTGAATGCCTTAAAGAAAATTAATCGATACTTGACGTGGAGGGCCTCCGGGCGCGTGAGTTTGCTTTTGTTGACTCTAACTCTTCTTATTGTGTGCATTCTTCAATCGATTTACTTTTTTTGGCACTTCAAGTTGGAATTGAACATTGTCTCTTAAACATGAGTGCTTGCAAAGTCTAGATTAGCACACATAAGAGTCAGTTGGTAAAAGAACAAGCATTGTTTTTAGCCCAAGGTCATCCGAGTCTTCTCTCCCCTTGTCGTCTTTCGAGGCCATCTTGGGTGCATAAGATTAGGATCCAAAACCTTGTTTCTTTTTTAGGAGGCCTGCTTGGGGATTTCATCACCCCTTGGACGACCTCAACTCCAGCATTCCGGCGGAGTATAAGAATCGGGAGGTGAATCGAAAGACACCTCTCTTGGGATCAAGATTTTGTCATTCGGGCTAAGCCTCAAGGAACTTTATACCCTTGAGAAGTGAAAGAGGAGAAGTGGGTTACCGCTCCTCTCGGCTGTGTGACATCCTTTTGGTCTCATCTACGGATTTGGGCCTCACGTACCTTGCGTATATCGAGGACTCCCTAGCTAAACCAATTGTTTGCCTTGCAGAAAACCATCTAGGATGTTAATGTGTTTGGAGTGACTGATCGAAACATTTGTAGAACATACACACTCCTTGGTGCAAGTACCACATTCTGAGAACCACAAACTTCTATCTGGGTGTTCCTATCTATTGCTCGTTTTTATTTTACTTGTTGAATGAATGTTTGCCAAACTTGGTCAATCCTAGCTTAGGGCACACTTAGCGTAGTCACTGCCTATTTTGGAAGTTGAACAAGTTGAAGCAAAACAACTGAGATTTTTCCCAAAGCCAAGCAGATTCAGGAATTTATGTCAGAACAACCCAAACCCAAACAGAAGTTTCACAAGGTCAAACTCAAGCCATCTCTAGCATAGCAAGAACTTTCAGCCAAGAGAAAAGCAATAACACCAAGCCCACGAATTTCCAAACTCCACAAAGCAGAGGACAAAGCTACCGACGAAGCACTTCAAGAGGCCTAGTTAGAGCGCACCATCAAATTTAGCCAACATCCAGGAGTTAATCCTGCTTATGCCTTACCAACTAGGCATGATTTCTATGATTAGACACCCTTGTTTCTCCGCATCTTCTTGGATAAGCTTCACTCTAGAGTCATCTTTGTAGAAAAGCCAGCCATCTTAGGTTATCCCCTTAAGCATTATTAGCTCATCCATCTCATTTAGAATCATACCATCTAGCCAGTAATCAAAATTCTGCATATCTAAGCTTTCAAAATTGTTGTCACCTTGCTAAAAGTTTGCCATTCCTAAAATCTTCCAAATCCACCAATCTCACCAAGGTTATCCCTTTGACATAGCTTTGTCTAGGGTAATCTAGCTTTGTCACTTGTTATCCCTCATCACCTTGAGCTAAAGGTTGGGATTCACAAGTGGTCAATCTCGTGTTCTTCCTAAAGGATCATCAGTCTATCTTTAAGTTGACACAATCACCACCAAGCTTCCACATAGGAAAGTAGACCTTTTGTACTTTGACAACATATCTTTGAAGTTAGAATCCCCAACCCAATCCTCCTTAGGTTTTGTCATATAGCTTTGCCTCAACCTAGGAAATCATTTGCATAGAATAGCCTTCCCCCTTTTGCATCCATCAGCATTATTGCATATCATCCCTAGGAGCATTTTTTTCATGCCACCCGTCACTCGCTTAGCCAAGAAGAAAGAAACAATGGAGCCCTATCATTTAGATCGAACAGCCTCACCCCCCTTGAGCACTCAGCCATCCTTTAGCCTAGAGCCAGCTATGCCATCACCTACTGACATTGAAGCTTTCATGAACCAACCAGGAAATGCAGTATTGGTAAATGCCATTATAGACAAAAACAAAGAGACAATCATGGCTAATTTTCGAAGGGACAATGTAGGAACCTTTGACTTTGGAAGACCCCCTCCATTATCAGATCCATCTCACCCATTGTTTGGGCAGCTACCACCACCCATAGGCTCTTATGATCCAAATTATCCTCAATATATTCCAAAAGAAGAGCCTCCAGCCAATCCATATGACCCAACAGACCCAAACATACCATCATCCACCCAAGTTGAAATCTCCATGCCGCAAGCCAACCCAGCCACCACCACTCCATCCTTGGTTCATACCTCTCCACTCCAAACCCCCTTTACCCAAAACATCTCATCGTTCACCCCCTTCACTATTGCTACTGCTCCCACACCTAGCCTTCCAAATCCACCCATCTCCCAAATCAGTGCTAGCATCTTTGGCCAACCTCAATAATATACAACAGGGATGCCACCCATGGGACCAAGTAATCAACCTTTTATCGCCCCCAGCTTGTTCACCACAGCCCAAAGCACAATCCCATCATTTCCATTAGGTCTCAGGAGCTCAATACCACCAGCCACAAATCCACAAGCTACTACCTTCACTCCACAAAGCTATCAAATCCCACAAGCTACTGCCAATCTTCTACCAAGCTCCCAAGTGACCCTAGCTCCCACCACCACTCTACCAAGCTTCCAAATCCAGCCAAAAAGCTATCAAACCCCATCAGTTCCATTCCCAAGCTTTCAATTCCCACCACCTCCACCACCAACTAATCCATTACCTCCACTTACCAACTACTTTTCAATGCCACTTCTAGGAGGTAATCCACCACCCCAGCCAACCACCAATTATTTGCAGATGCCATCCCAAATGGGGGCACAACCCACATATATTGGTCAAACCCCACAAGCCCTCCGATCCTTTCCCCAAGCCTCACAACCATCTTATACCTTACCTCCACAAAGAAATCCATTTAACCCATAGCCAGCTTATGTTCCTCAATCCCAACCTCAAATCCCATATCAACAGCAAGCCTTGCAGCACATGCAGCAATATGCACCACCTCCCCCTCAACAACCCGTCATCCACCATGCAGCTGCCTAAACAATGTACAATCCCTATCAGAAAATCCCTCATAACCATCCATATTCAATGGCCTCATCCAGCACATACCTACCTCAAGGCACTCCTACATTGGGGGCACCCCAACCATCACCTATCAATTCAGAGTGGGAGCAAATGAAGACAGCCCTGAAAGCCATCCAAGAAGGGAATGATCCAAAGACATTCAAGTTTGAGAATGTGTGTCCTTACCCATTTGACAGAGCCATTACCACAACACCATTTCCCAAACACTTTGAGGTACCTAAATTTGACAAATTTAGAGGAAAAGGAGACCCTGTCACACATATCAAAGAATTTTACATGCATTGCCAGGACGTGGCATACAATGATGTCTTCCTCTTGCGCCTTTTTCCCAAAAGCTTGGCTGGACCAGCTCTTGAATGGTTTTATAGAATCCCCTATGGCACAATTAAGAACTTTGCTGAATTATCTGAGGCATTTGTAGCCCAATATGCCCATCTTGTTGAAACAGAGCTATCAATAGTTGATCTTGTCCACACCAAGCAAAAAGGTGGAGAAAGCCTTGCCGAATACCTGCAAAGATGGCAAATCCTTACCACCCGCATATCCTGCACCTTGCCAGAATGCCATGTGGTGAAAATGTTTATTGATAATGCACATCCCAGCTTGGCTCACCACATGACCATGAACTGTTTGCAGACCTATAAGGATATCAAAGAGAAAGGAATGATCCTTGAGCAAGGACTCATCAAAGATGGTGTGGTAAATATTTACAAAGAGGCCAACCAAAAATCAATCACATTCCAATGACAAGTCTAGGTATTGGAACAAAAACAAGCATGTTGCAATAGATGGGGTTACTGACACCAGACATGTGAATATCATTGGTCCTTCTCGAAACCAGTCTAACCCACCATATCAAACAAACAACCAACAAGCTACCAATTACCAACAACGAAATAACCAAAGCTATCAAAACCACAATACAAGACCCAACTTTCAAGGGTCTAACAATCAAGCTAATGCCATCAATGTAGCTGCAGGGCAAAAGCCCAGATTCCAACCTGCACCTAGAAACTATACACCCCTTGGTGAGCCATTGGATGTTATTTTTGAGAAATTGGCTAAGGAAAACCTTATCAAATTTCCTCCTACCCAGTAAATTGATCCAAGCCAATCCAAAGCTGCATGGTACAAGGACAATGAGTATTGCAAGTTCCATAGGGTAAATGGTCACACCACCCTCAGATGCATGAAACTGAAAGACTATGTGCAAGACCTCATTGATCAGAAGGAAATCACTGTTGGTGCCCAAAACTCTCCCAATGCAGGCTTACAAATTTATCAAAATGCTTTTCCTCCACACAACAACCAAAATCTTAGAAAAGCACCTATCCAAAACAACACCAACAACCGCCAGCCAAACCAACAGCATGGGAAGAACAATGACCACACTTCATCCTATATAGACTATGGTAGCCTTATAGGTTGTATATCTGAGAAAGAGCCTTCAGTCAATGTTATCAATATCTGAGGACCAGACAATGAGTGTGCGGTCACCACTCGAAGAGCACAATTTAACATCGCAGGCCCACCAGTTTCATCAACACCATCAGCTCCATCAAAAAGCCGGTACAATATCTTGGAACACCTTGGGAACATGCCAGCCCAAATATCCATTTTAGACCTTCTCCGCACTAGTCCTGTGTACAAAGACATCCTTGACAGTGCTCTCATAGAATCCCGTGTCCCTTCTGATATCAATGCTACTAATTTTCGTAATCTTGTTGGACACCTTTCATCCTCATGTGCCCTATCTTTCAAACCCACCGACATACCCGCGGTTGAGCCAGATCACACCCTTCCACTTTGCATAGCCATCATGGTATCCAATTTTGCCATGAAAAGAGTAATGATAGATAATGGATCAACCTTGAACATTTGCACCCTAAAATTCATAAAACAAGTTGGGTGTACTGAGGCAGATATGATCAGTGAGGTTATCACCATCAAAGCTTATGACAACTTGGAAAGGACCACAGAAGGGACTATTTTGCTACCAATCAAGGTTGGGCCAGTCATTCAAGAGACAGTTTGCCATGTTGTTGATCTAAACCTACCATTTAACATCCTCCTTGGTCACCCATGGATTCATGCTATGAAGGCCGTTCCATCCACCTACCATCAGTGCATCAAATTTCCGCATCAAGGCACTGAGGTAACCATCCATGCCGATCCAGAACCCTTTTCTTACTGCAATGCAGTTGAAGCTTCATATACAAACCATTGCCCTGGAATAGACATCGGCACAGCCATCGCCAGCTCATCCCACACTTGTAATGACGCAGAAACCATCCTTGGCTCTGCCCTATCTACTATAAAGATCAACAACAAAGGATGTGGAGAATATAGTCTATCAGATGCATTTGCTATTGGAGCAATCCCACTTGATCCACATACCCATGGACGGCCAACATATCACAAAGCTAAGGAGATTCCACCTCCTCGATACAAACAGTTTGGCCCAACCACCTTTGTGTCCTCAAAAACCCCTCTTCATGAGGAGCTCACTCCAGATATCAACAATTGGCTACATAAGGATGCACCTCCAAGAAATCAAGCACGCCTTGACCACTTCAGCCAAAAGTATCCCCAACAACATAAGCTCGTCACTGAAAAATGGAACTATCAAGGAGGTGGACTAGGACCAGAAGAAAGGAGCATGCAATGTCCCATCGAAGCACATGATTGGGAAATAAAGTCAGGTCTTGGCTTTGGCATACCCACAACTGGGGGCACCAACGAGAATGGTCACGCTTTTTCGAACATCCACCGCGACCTTGTTGAAATCGAAGACATTCCTGAGGAAGTTGAAAAGAGAGCCTACGACGATATCCCAGACCAAATCTTCCTAGGAGACTCTGTTCTTTGAGAACTATCCATCCATCTCATTGACCTACCACTTGCTCATCCACAACTCATAGATTGGGACCAACCAAGTGTCATACATATTGATGAGTTCGCATCAGAGGAAGCGCTTCTAAGATTCATGGGAGCTGAAACTCCTCATAAGAAGACAAAGCCAGATTCTGCCTACATCTACAAGCTAGATCCCAATGGGTATTTTGGAGAAAATCCCCAACCTAGTTTTGATACACCCAAAACTAGAACTAAGGTAAATCTGGGACTAGCTAAGGCAGCGAAGAGAACCCCTCAGCAAGAAAATCCAGAGCCACAAGCAGAACATGAGGATTTAGTATTGCCTCCTCAAGATAATCGACCAGAGGTGTCTTCTATTCTAATAGAGGATACTAGAGAAGTCAACATTGGTTCTTCAGAGATCCCTAGAATTGTTCACATTGCTGCATCCCTATCACAAGACCAAGCTGACCTCCTCTTTGAGGTTTTACGAGAGAACATTGGCCGATTTGCATGGTCATATCAGGACATGCCAGGACTCGATCCAAAGCTTGTAGTTCATCATCTTGCAGTCGATCCAAAGATCAAGCCCGTCAGACAAAAGCTTAGGAAAATGCACCCCAAGGTGGCATTACTAGTCAAAGCTGAACTAGAAAGAATGTTAGCTGCTAAGGTTATCCGACCTATCGACTACTCAGAATGGATCTCCAACATGGTCCCTGTCACTAAGCCTTCCGGTGACATCAGAATCTGTACTAATTTTAGAGATCTTAACAAAGCTTGTCCAAAGGATGATTTTCCCTTGCCCAACATAGATATGATTGTAGATCTTACAGCTGGACATGAAATCCTGTCCCTTATGGATGGATTTTCTGGGTATAATCAGATCAAGATTGCAGAAGAGGACCAGCATAAGATAGCATTCACTACCCCTTGGGGAACCTTTTGCTACACCATGATGCCTTTTGGCCTAAAGAATGCTGGGGCTACCTATCAAAGAGCTATGACAGCCATTTTCCATGATCTTATCCATAGCATTTTGGAGGATTATGTGGACGATATCCTAGTCAAATCTCACACCTTCATGGATCATCTTGCTGACCTAGAGAAAGTCTTTGATAGGTTGGCCCAATATCATCTCATGCTAAATCCCAAGAAGTGTGTCTTTGGGGTCACATATGGCAAGCTTCTAGGCTTCATAGTTTCTAAATGAGGTATAGAGATCGACCCCAAAAAGGTCAAGGCTATCTTAAACATGCCTCCTCCCCAGACACTGCGACAGCTTCGCTCTCTTCAGGGAAAACTTCAATCTGTCCAGCGCTTCATCTCCCAACTTGTAGATAAGTGTACACCGTTTTCACACTTGCTAAAGAAGAATGATAACTTCAAGTGGGATCTTTTATGTCAGCGCAGCTTCGATCAGCTCAAGTAGTATCTCACCAATCCCCCTATCTTGGTTCCACCAGTTCCTGGTTGTCCCTTGATCTTGTATATATCAGCAACACCTACTGCTCTAGGGGCACTTCTAGCACAACATGATGATTATAGCAGAGAGAGAGCCATCTACTATATCAGTAGAACCCTAGTTGGTTATGAAATCAATTACACTCCTATGGAAAAATCTTGTTTGGCAGTTGTTTTCTCAACTCAAAAGCTTCGCCACTACATGCTAAGTCATACCATCCAAATAGTCTCCAAGATTGACCCTCTCAAGTATATGCTCTCCAGAACAGCACTTACAGGCCGTTTGGCCAAATGGGTTATGCTACTAAGTGAGTTTGACATCCAGTATGTGGACAGAAAGGCAATCAAAGGGAAAGCTATAGCAGATCACCTAGCTGATGCACCTCTAGTAGATGCATATCCTTTGCTCACAGAATTTCCAGATGAGCATATTTGCCTAATTGAAGAACAACCCCCATGGAAGCTTTATTTTGATGGCTCATACACCTCTCATGGATCAGGGGCAGGAATATTATTAGTTACACCTCAAGGAGATTACATTCCAAAAGCCTTCAAGCTACAATTCCCTAGCACCAACAATATAGCAGAATATGAAGCTCTTGTAGCAGGATTAAAGATAGCTGCAAAATGGAATATCACCGAGTTACAAGTCTTTGGTGATTCCCAACTCATCATCAAACAAGTCTTAAATGAATATGAAACCAAAGATAAAAAGCTATTACCCTACAAAGAGCTAGTTGATCAGCTGACCCAGCATTTTACAAAGCTTCAATTTACACAAGTGCCTCGAATGCAGAACAAGGCAGCAGATGCCATGGCCACTATCGGCTCGCTCTTGGAAATTCCCCAAGAAGCTACACAGTATGAGTTTTTAGTTGAGCAGCTCCTCACACCTGCCTATGCAAATGAGGATTCAAACCGTGTTTGTATCTTGGTTGGTCCCCAATCCCCTTGGTACCATGAAATTCACGCTTACCTTAACGATGGTATCATATCCCCTCACCTCACACGTACCCAACGCCAGAACCTCATCCGAAAATCATCCTGCTATGTTATCATAGCCAATACCCTATATCATCGAGGTTATCACGATACTCTCTCTCGATGTTTAGATGAAAGTGAGGCCGCGATGGCATTAAAAGAAGTACATTCTGGACTTTGCAGTGCCCACACGAGTGGTATTGTCCTAGCACGACAAATCCTTAGAGCAGGCTACTATTGGCCTACCATTGAAGAAGACTCTTGTGACTTTGTCAGAAAGTGTCTCCCCTGTCAGCAGCATGCAAATCTTGTGCACGCTCCAGCACAGGATCTACAGCCTATTGCACCACCTTGGCCTTTCGCTTGTTGGGGCCTTGATCTAGTTGGAACTATCACCCCTCTCTCATCTGATGGACATAAATGGATAATAACAGCTACAGACTATTTCACTAAGTGGGTGGAAGCAGTCCCCCTAGTCTTAGCTACAGGAGTTCAAGTCTCCAAGTTCATCTTGTACCACATTGTTTGCCGCTTCGGCATCCCATCCACCATCTTCACTGATCATGGAGGTAATTTTGAAAATTTCAACATGGAAGAATTATGCACTTCCCTCCGCATCCATCACCGCTTTTCTAGCCCATATTTCCCACAAGGTAACGGCCAGGCAGAGGCAACTAATAAAACCCTCCTCAAAATCCTAAAGAAAGTTGTCAATGATTCCGGCCGTGATTGGCACCTTCAAATAAATCCGGCTCTATGGGCCTATCGAACTTCCTTCCGTACATCCATAGGCACAACTCCATACTCCCTAGTCTATGGTGCTAAAGCGGTATTACTTATAGAAGTTGAACTTCCCTCACTACGCATATCTTTGCAAGGGCAAATCTCAGATGAAGAATACAGAGTAGCTCGACTCACCCAGCTAGATCTCTTAGACGAGAAGAGACAACAAGCCTATGACCATCTCACAGTCTATCAAACTCGTCTCAAAAGGAATTTCAACAAGAAGGTGCTCCCACGACACTTTCAGCCAGGTGACATGGTCCTCAAAGAAAATATGAAAGTCCAAGCAGATCGAGAAAAGAAAGGCAAGTTTGAACCTACATGGCTTGGTCCCTATGTGGTTACTGCCTCCTTTGGCTCCGGAGCCTATCAATTATCTACACCAGAAGGAGAACTCTTGAATGATCCCACTAACATCATTCACTTCAAGAAGTTCTATGCTTGAAGATCCTTGGTATACCCAGCTTTTGAAAAAAAATACAAAAAAAAATAGTAAAGAGAAATAAGCGTCCAATGGTGAAAACTTGGCAATTCAAACGCCTTGGATAGGTACCTTGGTAAAAACCTGGTAATTCAGGTGCCTTGTGTGCTAAAGACTAATCCATTATCTATCACTATCCTATCCCTCATCCATCCACCCACCATCCCATAAAACACCTACTTGTTCCCTTGGTGTTCCAATCAAATATCCAAAATCTGATGGAGCTTGTCAATACCTCCTGTACAGCTTGTAAAACTTGTACCAAAGCTTGTATTATACCTTGTAAATCTTGTACCATACCTTGTATATATCCAAATCTTGTCCAAAGCTTGTACCATATTCCAGCTCGTAAATAATCTTGTACCCTAGCCCGTATCCTATCACATGCACACACAGAATCCCATTTTCCTTAAGCTTTTCACAAACCATCTACCTGTCCACCTATCAACTATTATAGACATCCCATCCTTCACAAAAATTTCCATCTCACAAAAAACCAAAACATGAACAAACTTGTACATTTGTAACATATTATGGTCTATCAGCTTATACATCCTCTTTAGCTTAGTATCATTGTATCTATCCGGCTTTCATGTTAGTTCATCCTTGGTCAACATCTTGCACACATTGCACACCTTGGTTAGATATTCCAATGCATCCTTTAGCTAGATCTCTTATCACCAAAGTGTTATCCTTCTTAGTTCAGCTTGCCAGACACATTACTCATCTAGATCCATCAGCTTAGGTGCTCTCTGATAGATTTTTGCAGGATATAGCTTTCCTCATGTCTGATCTTGGTCCGTTAGTACCTCGTCTTACCCATCTCATTGGCAAATAGTTCTCTTTTGGATTTTCACTTTCTTTTGATTTGGGATCTTCCCTTTTGGGTCTTGAAATATCTTTTCCAAGCAATCTCCTTGTTCCCTCCTCAAGGTTGCCATGATCTTCCATATCATGGTATGCTGCGAATAGGGCAATTAGAGTGTAAGGTCTTGATCAGGTCTTTTTCTTGTTTTCTTTTTCTGCTTGTGGGTTACCTAGTGTCATTTCCACGCTGCCTCCTTTGGGATTCATGTGTGATACTGGGGCAATCCTTGTGTGTTTGTTTTGAGTCAGTTCGTCAGTCCTCTAGACGGTTGGTGAAAAGGCCTTGATGTTCTTGGTAACCTTGGCAATTAACCAACAGTCCTATAGCAAATCTAGTGCTCAACTACATGGTGGTACTTCTCTTTGAAGTATCCCCCCGCTCAAAAAGCTTCAATGGATTCCTTTTATAGTGCTCCGCTCCTCCATCTCCCCCCCCCCCCCAATCTTGGAAAGTCTTAAGCTTGCTTTACTATTGTGCCTCTGATTTCCCTTTATCATTCTCCCGTAGTGAGAGTTTGAGCTAATTCAGCCCCTTCTCTTCGCCAACCAGTGTCTCAGCTCATCTCAATTTCTTGTACTTTTCAAGAAGTCGTCAAGCCTCATTTCTCTCCCCGCCGCCTTCTTGAGGGGGCATCATCTAAGTCTAGTCTCTCCTCTTCTTATCTGAGACTGGGGCAACATTGTTGCTAAAACATCTTCCTCATGTTGTCTTCATTCAAACTTCTTTGAAATACTGTTGTCTCGACACTATGTCAAAGAGGGGAAAAATGTAGACACCTAAATTTGATTACACTACTTTGGTAATCTAATTTAGCCATCTCTAAAGGCATCATTAATTAAATTCTTATTTAATTAATCCTTTGTCATCCCCTAGTTGATTAATTTAATTAATCATCTATAGTCCTAATTGATAAATCAAATAATCTATTATTTATCAATTAAATCCTTTTCTCCTATCTAATTCCAAAAATCCCCATTTATTAAATAAATCTATTTGATAAATGAAATCCTCAAATTCAAAAAAGCCCTAACCTATCTCTAATCCTCCATTTAGCCTAATCCACCCCATCCACCCATACTAACCAAGCTTAGCCACTAACTCACCCACCCTCATTAATGCCATCCACTTGCACATCTCTAACATCCCTAATCTAATCCTAAACCCAAGCCTAATCCACCCCCTAATGTTTTCACATTCCTTAAACAAGTTTAAGACTTTCATAATCCAAACCAAAGTCTCCCCTCAAAAAAACCCAACCACTAAGTCATGAGTGCTCTTACAAAACATAAAGACTCTTACAAGCCCACTCATGACTCTTACACCCATCTTCCACACTCTTCCCTCTTCCACACTCATTCCTCTTACATCCCTCTTACATACTCAACCCCACTCATCATGCCCTTAACCAACCCTTAACCCTACCCTCTCACACTCATCCTCCTTGTGACAAGTGTCACCTTCCCATTGGTGCTAAACAAGCACAATCCATGTGCTCTCCTTTGAGTGTATCCTAGCCCTCCTTAAGCCTTCATCCATCCTTGCATCTAAGCCCTCCATCCCTCTACCCCTTAGCCTATAAATTGAATCCCATCCCAAGCCATTTCATCAACAATCTTTGAGCTAAAGTTACCATGCTATTTTGAGAACCAAAGCCATCAACAATACCCTTATAATGCCAAATTGAGAGCTCACAAAGCTACCAATTTTCCATTACCCATCTCCATTGAAGCAACTTTTGAGCATCTTGAGCATACATCCACAGCAAAAGGACACATCTACAAAATCAAAAAAGCATGGAGTGTTTTCTCTCGTGAGGTTTGCACTTCTTATTTTCTTTCTTAGTCTAAGCATTTATGTGAATTTAGTTTTTGGTTTGTGAATGTTTACTTTATTTGCTAATGTTCTTTGCATACTGATTCTGGTTCTACATCTACCAATACTGCCCTCTACTCCAAAGGGATAGGGTGTTAGAAGATTTTAAGAAAGTGTATGATGTGTTAATAGAAAGTGTGCATTTGAGTTTGAAAAAGGTACCCATGCCAAGGATATCTTTAGAAGTTCAAAAACTAATTTAGAACTATGGAAGATATTTCATCTAGTTTCCTAAATTCACTTATTTAAGGGTAGGTGGGTTCAAGGAAGAGCCGATGAAGCTGCCTTGCTACACACTTGATTATTTTGGCTTGGCTGAAGTTTGCAAACAATTGTTTTTAGTGATTAATGATAATTTATCCCAAAGAAGTTGGGAATCAATTTTCCATATTAAACCTTTCCCTTTAACCTATAGGAACATGATTAATGCCTCAATCATTGGAAGTAATTTACTCAGTTTTAGTTTTGGATCCTATCAAGGAAGAATTGATTTTGATAGAAAAGGATTTGTAGCCCAAATTCTTGGTTTAAAAGGCTAGTCATCTACAGTTCCACATCTGAAAGGCTTGTGGAAGGATTGAAAAAATAAAGAAGTGTTAAAGAGAGACCATTCAAGGTTAACGCTTCAATAGATCAGTTATCTCAAGTTGAAGTTTCAATTAGGAGTGGTTGAAGATGGTTCAGACATTGTTGAATCAGGATGGGAAGAAGCTAGTGAGTCAAAACAACTAGAAGTGGATTGGAATCAAGAGGAAGAAGATGATAAAAATTTGAGAACTAGATCCATCCTTACTCACACAGACAACTGGCTAAGGAGAAAAAGCATGAAGAGGACCAATGAATAACAATCTAGAAAGTATCAAAAAATAGTTTCTTTTTATGAAGCACTAACTTCTAACTTTCCAATTTCATCTCTTGTTATAGGTAGTATATCAATTCCTAGTAGGAAACAAAGAATGCTATCTCCTACACAAAAAATGGCTCCTAGTACAAGGTCCAAAACCAAGTCAAAGGCACTCATGCAACAAGAAATTTAGAAGGAGAAGGTGATGGCTTAAGGGAAGGGTCTAAATGATGGACTTAGTTTTTTAGATAATCTTGATGGTGATGTACAATTAATTGAAGCCCCTAGGACATATTAGCCCAACTTCATGACTCCTACTAGAGAAGCTAAAGGAATCTTCACTAATCCCTTTATTCCATCCTAGCTATCCAATTCAGTCAGCAAGAAAAGGAACCTACAACCTGTTTCTACATTAGTAAAAGATATTGTCAGCAAATACGCGGCTCATGGCTCCAAAGTCAAAAAGTTAAAAAGTGATGCTCATTTGGTCAAAGTTCTGGTGGCTAGGAAGATACAAGTAGAAGTAGCCACATTTAAATAGAAGACTAAATTTGGGGAGATTGATACCGAAGGTTTGAAGGTTACATTTGTGGAATTAGGAACAATTAATAGGGATATGGGTAATCACTTTTTCAAGTACTCTACGGATAACATGCTAACCCAGTCAGAAAAAGATAGTAAAGAAAAGAAGGAATTCAAGGAAATGGTAGTGACCATGGCTATCTACATAGGTTCATTGATGAATCTTGTTGCTCTTCTAGTGGTTTAGAGCCCACAATCCTTTGATCTTAATATTGTAGATAGCCATTAATTAGTTAAACAAATGCAGAAAAGAAAGTTACTCTTGGATGTGATGCAGGCCTAGATAAACTCCATAATTAAAGAGGGCAACAAATTTATTCTAGATTTCACTACTATGTGTGTTGAGGGTGAAACACTATTGGGTGAGATTCAGACTCTTATAATAGGATAAGAGGTCGATTGAAATCAATGTCAGGCCATTGTGCTTTAGATTAGTGAAGTCAAAAAATATAGAGTACTAAAATTTCTAGGTGAAATTTCTATGAAAACCATGGATTCCTATATGCTATTTATCTTGAAAAATAATATGGGTTGGAAAGAATCAATCTATAGGGAAGCCGTCAAAGAAATGCAATTAATTGAAAATGAAATTTCCAGGATGCACAAAGAGCTTTTAAAGGATATGAATGTGGTAAATCCTATAGGGATTGCATAATTAAAAGATGGCAATATGGATTCTGAGGCATTGACAAAAAATTTCAATGATGCAATACTGAAGATCAAGAACAATGATACACCTACTACTAATGATTTCACTACATTGGAAAACACTAAATCCATGTTATATTTGAATAGGAACCTCATGCCATGAAAAAGTCTAAATATTAAAGAGTTCAAATGGAAAAAGGAAGCCTACAGATCCAAGTTGTTGAGTTTAAAGAACCCATACTCTCATGCGATGCAAAAGTTCACAAGTACCTTTAGGAGCTAGAAGTTGGTGAAGCAAACAATGGGCAAGGAAGGAAAAAATGGTGATGAAGTTTAGTCTAATTAGTCACTTTCTATTTGTTTCTTTTGAAACTATTTTAAAAATTGTCTTTACCAATTGTAACTATTTCAAATGAAAGGCTAGGCTTTAATGGAGGCCTTTCTAAATATGTGGAAAAATATAAATGATGGACCATTTAACTAGTTAAGGGTTAGAATTAGAAATTTAGAATATACTTGGATACAGTTAGTCTTTTTTTTGATCAAATTGAAATAACAATAGATAGAAAGAATATATATAAGCACTCTTTTGGAAGATCGTGTGTTGAAGAAAGTTTCTGAATATACATTTATATATCATCTTTGACCATGCTTTAAAACTTGGTGTTTGAAGTGGTTTAATCATTGTTACTTTGTGAACACTGATGATCTAGTGTATATGATATCTATTGTTGTTTCTCTATGATTTATGTTCATCTATTTTCTTGCATGATTACTTTAAGCTGTTGTGGTTTTTAGGTTTCAATAAGATTGTCTCTTGTAAAAAGACGATGGGATTTTCATTCGTTCTTGTAAACAAACAAGTGGATTATTACCTCACTGCCTAAGAGTACGTGAGAGTACCTTATGCACTTTTTGATAAAAGTGCATAATTGATTTTTGTTAGTTTCCTTGAATCAATTGATAAATTTTACAAAGGGAGCTATACCTATAAATGTAGAGAGAAAACAAATAATATGAAGTTTTCTCAACTATTGTGAACAATTTTTGTGTTTTTTGAATCTTGGGTATAGAGTAAGTTATTGTGTAATCAAGAAAGAGAATCCGTTCACCAACAAATATTCGATAACTCTACTAGGGAGAGTCCTTGAGAAAGAGGACCAAGCCTCTTGAAATAGTAATGAATTATAATGGTTCTTCCACATGATAATGTATTCCCTGTGTTGTAGCCCAATCTCAAATTTTAAGATACATAGGAAGATATAATTTCCAATTTAACTTCAGGTACCTGGACATTGCACCAGAATAACTAGCAATTCCAAAAAGTGTTGAACATTCTTGAAAGAGAAGAAGAACATGTTGAACTATTGAGGGGTGTACCAAAAGTTCAAGAATAGGCAGTGGTTAGTAGAATTTCCCAAGCCCTTGAAGGACCATAGACAAAGAGGTGAGAGGTAGACCTGGCTGCTAGGAGATATACAAGAGGAGAAAGAGAAAAGGGAATTTTAGATGAAAACTTTGAACCTTTTAAGAACCTAAGTTTCCTACCTAATTTTAACAATCCAAAAAAGAAAAGAACTAAATCTTGTAGTACACCCACTTCTCCACCCAAACATTCCCATCTTTCTCATCATTTGTGTAGTCTTTACTCCCATTAAAAGCTCTAGTCCCTTCCCATTTGAATATCCAACCCCTACAAGTTATATTACCAAACATGGCTATCAATGAACCATGGGGGTAGAATATAGGTCCATTGAATCTTGGTGTCAACCCTGCAACATTCCCTAAAGGTGCAACCAAAATTTTACACAAATTTAGTGGAGATGGTAAGTTTTCTACAAATGATCACTTGAATGCTTTCCATATAGCCTGTGGAATTATAAGTGTCCCTTCTCAAGAAATTACTGTTAGGCTATTTTTCTGAATGCTAACTGATGTTGCTGATTGGTTCAACCACCTACCCCAACATTCCATCACTAGTTAGAGTGATATGAAAATTGTGTTTGAAACTAGATTCAAAGCCCTTGACAATGAGTATTCCTTATTATTTTAGCTTAGTAAATTAAAAATGGAAATGCATGAACCCATGAGAGAATTTGTGGAAAAATTCAATAGGCTAATCCAAAGAATCCCTACCACATCCATACCTAATAGAGAAAATTCAAAAATATTCTTTTTTAATACTATACCTCTAGATGTAAGTTTTCATCTTATTAAAAATGCAGTTGCTGATTTAGCTACCACTCAAAGACTAGCTATCCAATTAGAGGATGTACTTATTACTACTAGAAAATGGAGAAGAGAAGTTCAATCCTCTGGGACAACTTTAACCTTGGCCCCCATAGACCCTATCATTAAAAGGCTAATGAATGACATGGAAATGATAAAAAGACAATATAATAGACCTCATGGACCTTACCAATCTCCTTATCAGGATATTCATAGGTGTCAACTACCCCAAAGTTATGGCAAAGATCCACCTTTGACCACCCCTCAAACAAGATTGCAAATCAAGGAAATCCCTAAAGAAACCATGTGTTCTTTCCATATAACTATAGATCATGATGAATAAACTTGTATCGATTGGTTAAAATGTGTTCAAATAGTAAAGGATGCTCTTGGTGTTGAACAACCAATTGAAGATGCAAAAGTAGAAAATGAAAGTGTAAGCACTTGTTTTCTTGAATATGAATCCAACACAGAAAGGGGAGGTGATGTTTTTGTGACACTCTAAGATCCTGCTTGTATTTTATTGACTAGGAATCAAAGGAATCAAAAGTCCTATGCAAGAACCAACACAACTCTACCAAATGCTAAAGAAAAAGAACACATACATAATGACTCGATAAAGAATTTAGAGCCCAGAACATTACCCAGAATAGAATCAATAGCTAGTACATTAGCCTTTGACATTGTAGAATTTTGTAAATCTTCTTCTATATTTGTTTCTCCAACTAAATACTTAATATTGAATCCTAATGAGTTAGATAAATTAGTCTAGTATGTAAAGGAAGGCTTTGCTACTAATGCCCAATTTGCTGATGATGTGGTCAAAAAATAAAAAATCTTTAAATAAACCAATCTTTGTATCTAAAAGATATACATAGAATGCCCCCCATGCAAAACCAGTGGTCAATGCTATAGAAGGGGAAATAGATGAGAGGAAACCTAACCCTTTCTATGTGTCCTTATTGTTAAATGGACAAAAACTCAGCAACTATATCATTAACTCTAGAGCCTCTGACAATATTATGACTACCCCTATTGCTAAGGCCCTTGGCTTAGATCTCACTAAAACCTTTAGGCCTTGTTATTCTATGGATGGGAAGCAAGTACCCCTAGTTAGCTAGGCGAAAGATGTACAAGCTATTCTTTATGCTTGCCCAGATAAAAGGCTAAAACTTACCATCCTTGTAGCTGACATACCAACTAGTTATGGAATGTTTCTTAGTAGAACCTTTATAAGGATATCGGTGGAGAAATCAAGATGAATTGGTCCGAATCTTACATCCTAATAGGAAAGAAAAAGATAAAACTAGAACTAGAACCAAAGAATAAATACACAGTTATGCCTTCAAACAATCCAAAGGTCTAGATATTATATGAAGTGTGTTAGTTTGGCAACTATGTTAATTTACCTGAAGGCAAATGTGAAGAAGATAGACAGGAAAATTTTGAAGACACTCTGTGAATTCTAGAGTTTAATGGCAGCTACTCTAATTTAGCGTTAGGTGCAGGAGTTTTTTTGATTTCACCTTTTGAAGAAATATTTCTATTCTCTTTTAAATTAGATTTTCATAACACAAATAAAATTACAGAGTATGAAGCATTGCTCCTAGGCCTCCAGGAGGCCAAAGGAAAGAAGATAAAGTAATTAAAGGTGAGAGTCAATGCTGAACTCATTGTAAAATAGGTAAGAAAGTAGCTTTCTATGAAAAATGATAAGTTGAGACATTATAGAAATCTAGTTTGGGATGAAATTGAATCCTTTGATGTTTTCTCTATTGAATGTGTGCCTCATTTTCAAAACAATAAAGTTGATTCCTTAGCTGTCTTAGCCTCTTTATTGCTACCACATCCAACATTCAAAAGTGATATTAATAGAATTGAAATGATTTATAGATCTAGGGTCCTAGATAACATAAATCATTGGTAGGTTTTTGATAATGATGTACAATTGAGGGATTTTATTGAATGTGCTATAAATTTTGTTCATATTTTCTTTCAAGGGTTAGACAATGATGGCAAATTAGTCAGGGAGGAATTAACCAAATTAGGAGAAGTTGTTCAATTAAAAGGTAATAGGATTCCAAATGGGTTAGTGTCTTTAGAACATCTCTTTGGTAGAAAGGATGATAGCACCATGAAAAGGGGAAATGATCCTAACAAAGACCTAGGGGAACATGACAAAATAAGCATTGGGAATGAAGAAGACCTTAAATGGATTTTTGTTGGCTAAACCTACTCTGAAAAGGAAAGGGATAGAATGTCTATACTTCTTGCCAAATATTAGGATGTTTTTTCTTGGGGATATGAAGATTTAAAGAATTTTAGGAATGGGGAATTTATGAATCATATATCCTTTAAATTGGGAGCTACCACTTAAAAAAAAAAAACTTAGAATCTATAAACCTAAGGTATCTTAAGCAATTTTTAAAGAAGTAGAGAAGATGGTGAAAGCTCGCATATTTTATCCAATCCATCACTCAATTTGAATAATGAATACTGTCCCTGTGAGAATAAAAAATGGTGAAATAAGAATTTGTGTGGACTTTAGAAATTTGAACCAAGCTAGTCTCAAGGACGATTATGTGCTCCCCATTATGGATCACATTTTGCAAATAGTTGCTGGTCTAAAGTTATGTCAATGCTCAATGGATATTCAAGATACGATTAGATTAGTGTTGCATGTGAAGATCAAGACAAGATAACCTTCATTACTCCTGCGGGGACTTTTGCTTACAATTGGATGTCATTTGGCTTGATCAATGCATGAGTAGCTTTCCAAAGAGCAATGGATTCTTCATTTAGAGATTTGAGAGATAAAATAATTGTAATATACCTAGATAACTTGATCGTATACTCTAAAAGAAGAAAATGTCACTTGAGAGATTTAGAGGCAATGCTAGGCCGATGCAGACAACACAGTATATCCCTCAATCCTAAAAAGTCTGTATTCTTTGTGGAAGAAGGCAAATTAATTGTGAATATTGTTTCAAAAAAAGGTATAAGAATTGACCCAAATAGCATAAAAGTGATACAAGAGTTGGCTCTACCCACTAATAGGAGTGATTTAAAATCCTTCTTTGGTCAAATCAATTTTTTGAGAAGTTTTGTTCCCAAATTTTCTTAAAAAGTGATGCATTTGCTGAATATGATGAGTGCAGAAGGAAGGTAAGAAAACCTTTGAAGATATTAAAATAGTCATTTCAAATGCTCCCATGTTGGTAAGTCCAAATTTTGAAAAAGATTTTATTATCTATGCTATGCTTCAGAACACACACTGTTGAGTATTCTAACCTAGAGGGATGATAAGGACAATGAAGCTCCAATTGCTTTCCTGAGAATTCCCCTAAAGAAGCATGAATTAAATTACACTCAAATTTAGAAACATGTATTCACTATGGTGAAAACATTAAAGCAGTTTAGATACTGCATTTTGCATTCCCATTCAATCGTCGATGTACTTGAGACAATAGTAAAAGGTATACTAACTCAACATGAAATTGGGGTAAATAAAAGAGCCATGTGGTTGACTAAAGTTCAAGAATATGACTTAACCATCAAACCAAATTCTTTGGTAAGAGGATGAGTTTTATGTAAGTTGATAGCTGAAAATAAAGAATCATCCCCTAACAATATTGAAGTGGTACCTTCTATTTTGTTAATAAGTTAAACAGACCCCTATTTCTCTAATGTAGCATATTTTTTGAAATATGGTGAATGCCCTCTGAATATGAGTTATAAAGAAAAATGTAATCTTAGACTAAAGGTGGAAAAATATGTAATTTCTAATGGCATGTTGTATAAAAGAGGAGTGGATGGAACCTTTTTGAGATGTGTAGACGAAGAGCAATAGAAAAAGTTGTTGAATTATATCATTTAGATGTTTGTGGGGGACACTTTTCATCTATCGTAACTACTTTTAAAATCCTTAGAAATTGCTTCTACTAGCCAAGTATGTTTAAGGATGATTATTCTTTTGTAAAAAAATGTGAAAAATGCCAACTTTTTACTGGTCACCCTAAGTTAGCAACTTTACCTCTTCAGCTAGTAGTGATTGATAAACCTTTTCATCAATGGGGTATCAATTTTGTTGGGATATTAAACCCTTAATATAGTGTTGGTCATGTGTACATATTAATTGCTACTAATTATTTACCAAATGGGTGGAATCTATACCAACTAAAAAGCCCAACTCGCAAGTCGTGTGTGAGTTCTTAATTGAATACATATTTGTTAGGTTCAAGGTTCCTTAAAAGATAGTAATAGACAATGCAACCTATTTCTCATCTAAATAAATCTCCTTTTTCTACTATGCACATGGCATATCATTATATCATTCCTCAAAATATTTTCCTCAAGGAAACAGGTAGGCAGAATCTAGTAATAAAGTCCTAATTGCTATAATGAAGAAATTGGTAGTTGATAACCCCCAAAATTGGCTTAAAAAGCTATATGAAGCATTGTGGGCTGACTGAATCACCCCTAAAAGAGATATTAGCATGGACCCATTTGAAATGATGTATGGAGTAGGTTCTTAAGTGTCCCTACCTCCAAAGCTATCTGCCACAAAATTGTAGTCTGTAATCAAGGATGGTTTCTTCCAAGACTCCCTTGAAAAAAGGGTAATGTATTTGAACAAACTAGAAGAAGAAAGAAACAAGCTTGTTGTTCATATTACTAAAACTAGATGAAGGTAAAATTTTTTTTGATATGAGAGGTAGGACTTATAGTTTCCTAAAGGGGGATGAAGTTCTTTTATGGGATAAAAGGAGGGAACCCAAAGGAGGACATAGAGAATTTGGTTCTTTATAGAAGGGACCATTTTGTTGATCTAAATGCTTTCTGCCTAAGTTACCCAGATGGCATAGTTTTTACCTTTACCTATAATTGGTAGGACCTAAAGTTAATAAAGATGTAATTCCTTAAAGAGTCCTGGTCATGTGCATATTCTATTTTTGGATTTTCATCCTATTGTTCCTTGCTTTTCCCATTGTTTTCTATGTAGGTATTTTCTTATGCTAGTTTTGTCTCCAGTATTTTGAGTCCTCTGAGTACTATGCATACCCAGTCCCTAGTCAAAGCATTTTTTGTCCCTATTTTGAGTTACAATTATTTGATTTTTCTAAACTTCCCTTAATCATGCTCAATTTAGTTATTGAAACTGCCTGCCTTCATTTCATGTTTCCTAGTTGTCATCAAACATTGTATGAGGTCACTCGTGCTATCCATCACATCTTTTATACTTTGAACCTCTTTGAACCTTGTCAAACCTCTTTGAACCCCATTGAACCTTGGTTAAAAGTAGTTTAAAGGAGTTCAAAAAAAGGATTTTATACTGACCATTTTCCTGTAGGTGATATGCACCCAAAATTATAATAGTGTTCTTTTGAAGTAC
Source organism: Cupressus sempervirens (assembly GCA_028749045.1). Taxonomy (NCBI): domain Eukaryota; kingdom Viridiplantae; phylum Streptophyta; class Pinopsida; order Cupressales; family Cupressaceae; genus Cupressus; species Cupressus sempervirens. The sequence continues at coordinate 463,053,812 of CM053793.1, forward strand.
TTCAAACCTCTTTGAATCTCGATTCTAAGTAGTTTGAAGTGGTTATAACTAAATTCTTTGAGCATAAGTGGTTATGATTTTCTAAAAATTTCTAGTTCCTGAGGCATTAATTGATATGTTAGGAGGTAATAATGTGAACTGCACCTTAATTTTAAGCATGAGAGAAGTCATCATCATGACTTGGGATGGGAAACCTTTCACCTAAGAAATAGATCATTTTTCAGATGAAGGTAATCATTGCAAGGATAGCCACAAAGTGAAGTTATTTAATAAAGGATCTTGTCATGGGGTTTCAAACATGTGAATCTAGCTGCAATTGATTTGTCATGAATGCCTCATTATGAGGCCACACTTTTCACATGTATGTTCTCTTTTTCCTTTAAAAGAACATATGTTTTCTCTTTTTCTTATTATGTGAAAGAATAATTTGAAGGAGAAGCAATAGAGAGACAAGGAAAAGGGCCTATTTTTTCTTAGCAAGATATAGGTGAGAACATATAAAATCTCTCCCTTTGTTCTATTGTCTGTGTTCATTTCAAAGAAAAGATAAGTTTTGGGTTTTACTTTCTTTATTTGAGATGAAGTTTGTATTGCATTTCTATGGGAATGTTTCAAGTCTAGAATGTAAAAGACCCACCATTAGTGATACTAATTTTGAGGGTGTTAAAATAGAGAAATTGCAAGCTAATTTCCTTGAATAGGATGACAAAGTAAATGGTTGTATGGAAATCTTAACCAACGGTCTAATTGAATCTGCAACTTTTCCTCCTACCCTGTCAAGCACTGAATTGCTCCAACTCTGTATTGATCACTATGATGTGAGAAGTAAGAGTATCTTGAAAAAGGATGAAGATCCTATGTTGTATATTTCTAGGGAAACCATTGCCTTAGTTTTATGCCTACCTGAAAGTACTTTTGCTATATTTTCTCCTATCCAGTCCTTGGTCAAGTATCAGGAAAGCTTGAGTAAATATTGAAACATCCAAGCTAGGAAATGGATAGAAACCAACTATGGTGGTGGTTCAAGGCTGCCCAAGATAGTCACTAAAGATCACATGAAAATCCATATTCATGATCCTATGGTTTTGTTGCATTGGGTTAAGGGTTTAGCTAATGTTTTCCTTTTTGAAGAATGGGTGTATCATTATGTGGAGATTATATTAAAAGGACAATGATGGTTGGATTGGGCTGAGGTAATTGCTAGTTCATTAAGGAGCCAACTCAAACATGCTAAGGAATCTAAAGAAAATTGCTACATGGCCTCTTATCTCACATATTTCATTGCATGTGTTAGTAACATCACATCCCTTCCACATGAAACTTGGAGTGAAGAAATAACTGTCTACTAATATTGCCCTCTACTCCAAAGGGACAAGGTGTTAGAAGACTTTAGGAAAGTGCATGATGTGTTAATAGAAAGTGTGCATTTGAGTTTGAAAAAGGAACCCATGCCAAGGTTATCCTTAGAAGCCCAAAAATTGATTTAGAACTATGGAAGCTATTTCATCCTATTTCCTAAATTCACTTATTTAAGGGTAGGTGGGTTTGAGGAAGAACCGATGAAGCTGCCTCTCTACACATTTGATTGTTTTGTCTTGGCTGAAGTTTGCAGACAATTTTTTTTAGTGATTAAAGATTATTTACCCCAATAAAGTTGGGAATCAATTTTACCTATTAAACTTGACCCTTTAACTTGTAGTAACATGATTAATGCCTTAGTCATTAGAAGTAATTTGATTGGTTTTAGTTTTGGATCCTATCAAGGAAGAAGCGATCTTGATAGCAAAGGATTTACAACCCAAATTCTTGTTTTAAAAAGCCAGTCATCTATAGTTACACATTTGGAAGACTTGTGGTAGGATTTCAAAAATGAAGAAGAAGTGTTAAAGAGAGACCATTTGTGGTTAAGACTTCAACAAATTAGTTCTCTCAAGATAAAGTTTCAATTAGGAGTGGTTGAAGATGGTTCAGACATTGTTGAACCAGGATGGGAATAAGGTAGTGAGTCAAAACAACTAGAAGTGGATTGGAATTAAGAGGAAGAAGATGACATAAATTTGAGAACTAGATCCATCCTTACATAAACAATTGACTAAGGAGAAAAAGCATGAAGACAGTCAATAAACAACTATTTGGAAAGTCTCAAAAAATAGTTTCTTTTTTTGAACCACTAACTTCTAACATTCTAGTTTCATATCCTATTGTAGGTAGTATATTGACTCCTAGCAGGCAGAAAAGAATTCTGTCTCCTACACAAAATATGGCTCCTAGGACAAGGTCCAAAATGAAGTTAGAGGCACTCATGCAATAAGAAGTTTAGAAGGAGAAGGTGATGACTGAAGGGCATGTTCTAAATGATGGACTTAGTTTTCAAATAATCCCAATGGTGATGTGCAGTTAATTGAATCCCCCAGGATAGATCAACCCAAGTTCATGACTCCTACTAGAGAAGCCCAAGGAATCTCCACTAATCCCATTATTCCATCCTTGCTATCCAATTTAGTCAGCAAGAAAAGGAACATGCAACCTGTGTCTAAACTAGTGAAAGACATTATCACCAAATACATGGCTCGTGGATCCAAAGTCAAAAAGTTAAAAAGTGACATTCATTTGATCAAAGATCCAGTGATTGGGAAGATAATTGTAGAAGTATCCACATATAAATAGAAGATTGAATTTGGGGAGATTGATATTGAAGGTCTTAAGGTTATGTCTATGGAATTAGGAATGATTAACAGGGATACATGTAACCACTTTTTCAAGTTCTCTATGGATCACATGCTAACCCAGTCAGAAAATGATAGCAAAGAAAAGAAGGAACTCAAGGTGTTTATAGTGACCATGGATACCTACATAGATTCATTGATCAATCTCGATGCTCTTCCAGTGATTCAGACCCCACAGTCCTTTGATCCTAATTTCATAGACAACCAACAATCAGTTAAAAATATGCATAAAGGAAAGTTACTTTCAGGTGCAATGTAGGACTAGATAACCTTCATAATTAAAGAGGGCAACAAATTTATTATAGATTTCACTACTATGTCTATTGAGGGGGAAATACAGTTGGGTGAGATTTAGACTCTTATACTAGGATGGGAGGCTGATCGAAATCAATGTTAGGCCATTGTGTTTCACATTAGTGAAGTCAAAAAATATGGAGTACTAAATTTTCTAGGCAAAAATCCTATGAAAACTATGGATTCCTATATGCTATTTGTCCTAAAAAGTAATATGGGCTAGAAAGAATCAATCTATAGGGAAGCCATTGAAGAAATGCAATCAATTGAAAATGAAATTGTCGAGATGCACAAATAGCTTTTAAAGGATATGAATGTGGTAAATCCTATAGGAATTCCACAATTTAAAGATGGCAATATAGATTTTGAGGCACTAACAAAAAGTTTCAATGATGCAATAATGAAGATCAAGAACAATGATACACCTACTACTAGTGATTTCACTATATTGGAAAACATTGAACCCATGCTGTATTTGAACAAGAACCTCATGCCATGGCAAAGTCTAAAGATTAAAGAGTTCAAATGGAAAAAGGATGCTTGTAGATCCAAGTTGCTAAGTTTAAAGAATCCATACTCTCATGTGAGTTCATAAGTACCTTCAAGAGCTGGAAGCTATTGAAGCAAACCATGGGTGAGGAAGAGAAAATCGACGATGAAGTTTAGTTTGATCAGTTACTTTCCATTTGTTTCTTTTGAAACTATTTTAAAAATTGTCTTTACCAATTGTAACTATTTTAACCAAAAGTTTGGGCTTTAATGGAGGCCTTTCCAGATATATGAAAACTATGAATGCTAGAGCATTTAACTAGTTAAGGGTTCGAATAAGAAAGTTAGAATATACTTTGATAAAGTTAGTCATTTTTTTGGATCAAACTAAAATAGCAATAGACAGATAGAATATATATAAGCACTCTTTTGGAAGACTGTGTGCTAAAGAAAGTTTCTATATATATATATATATATCATCTTTGACCATGCTTTAAAACTTGGTGTTTGAAGTAGTTTAGTCATTGTTACTTTGTGAACATTGATGATCTAGTGTATGTGATATTTGTTGTTGTTTCTCTGTTATTTATGTTCATCTATTTTCTTGCATGATTACTTAAAGCAATTGTGGTATTTAGTTTTCAATTAGATTTCCTCTAGTGAAAAGGCTATGGGCTTTTCATTCATTCTTGTAAACAAACAAGTGGATTATTACCTCACTACCTAAGAGTACATGAGAGTACCTTATGTACTTTCTAGTAAAAGTGCGCAATTGATTTTTTTTTAGTTACCTTGAGTTAATTGATAAATTTTACAAAGGGAGCTATACCTATAAATAGAGAGAGAAAAAAAACAATATGAAGTTTTATCAGCTATTGTGAACATTTTTTGTGCTTTTTGAATCTTGGGTATAGAGTAAGTTATCATGTAATTAAGAAGGACAATCTACTCACCAGCACCCATGAAGATCAAGTGGATGAACCAAAGAACTGAATGCTTGTGCAATTGTGAAGAAAAATAATACTTTGAAGAAACTAACAAACCCTCATGTCGAAAGATATAAGTGAAATAGAGATCAAAATGTAGACTTATGCAATGCAAGCCTATGCTAGATGAAATCCTAGGTTTAGTTACCAAACTCATAAATTTATCATCACTGAGTGTTTAGTTAAACCCACAAATGTAATGCAATTCCAACTGACATTTCAATCATAGAAATATGAATATGAAATATGTCCTAGTTTTGTTTGGATTAAGTGTAAGAATTCAAGGAATAAGAAGCTAGAATGACCAGAACATTTCTCCCTTTTGATGTAGCAAGCGAACATAAGCATCAGAGAATAAACACTAGGATGCCCAAAATGTTTTTTACATGTGGACACACTAGACACACAAGAGATCCCTCTTATGCTAAATAATTAGTAAGTATTTTGTCTACAATGACCCTTGCATTCATAACCTGAGATAGAAGTGTGCTAAGTATGCTTGTATTGACCCATCCATTCGCATAGTAGGATGAGTATCAGTATTTACTATAGCATAGAAAATTCACTCACACAAGAAAGGAAAAGAACCAACATCAGTGAAGAGTCCATATAAAGTGAGTCGTGGTACACACGACCATCCAACACAAGATAGAGGTTCTTATTGTGGGCACCCCTTTTATATAAACATTTCAAATCATTAGAACTAGACCAAAAAATAGAAAGCAAAGAAAAGATCATGCCCCTAGTCCTCACTTCTCTATTCAAAAGAGATATACTTAAGTCACTCAAAGAGAAATGATAACACAAAAAAGGGAAGAAAGCAGAGAAATGATCAACATATTTCAAACAATATGAATGTTTCCATTTTAGTGTCATTGTTATAGGATTGATGTCAAGTGTCAATATTTAGAACATAAATGCAAGAAATCTCTTTAGTAGGGTGACAAAAGTAGATGAACTCAGTTAGGACAACTAGTGACTAACATCAAAGAGAAGTATTCATTAAGAAGAATCTCAATAAAAAATTAAGCACTAGTAGATAGAAACAATTAGAACAACTGGTGACTGAAGCTTAAGAGATTTTCCTAGAGAGGGATCTCTGTGGTGAGACAAGCGATAGTAGGTAGACACAGAACAATTGGTGACTAAAGCGTAAAAGATATTCTATGAGGGGAATCTCTAGAGTGACACAAGTGACAGTAGGTAGACATAGTTAGAATAACTAGTGATTGATTGGAAAGAGATTCCTATGATACTATACGGTGTTGCCCCCAAGACTATGACTAGATTCAATCCATGGATGCATGAGCGAAAGCAACTATATATGAGCTAGAAGTTATGCTATAATATGTAGAATTTGGAACAAGAGGTTCCTATTTGCCAGGTTTTCACCTCCTTGGAAAAGATTCTCTTTTTGTTGACATGATGTTTGTTTACCAAGCTTTCATCAATGACACTCTTTTTTTTGTTCTCTTTCTTTTTTTTTTTTTTTGATTTTTTTCACTCTTTTTGGTATGACCAAGGGACCTATTGCTAGGTTTTCACCAAGATAATGATATTTTCAAGACTTCTAAGTATGTAAAAAGAACTTTTGGAAGAATGTCATCTGTAGAACCTCTTTAGATGAAGAGTGTTGATTGACTCCTTGAGTGATTATCCCTCAATTGTTGAAAGTTGGTAAGTACTAGATCCAAACACTATAGTAACTATGTATGGACCAAGCTAGTTGGGTAAAAACTTCCCTTTCTATACCCATTATTGTTCATTTTTAGGGTTCTCCCTTAGGATGAGATCACCCACTTGGAAGTCACATGGCTTGACTTTCTTGTTGTAACTCTTAGACATGCATTTTTGGTAAGCTCAAAGATGATCAGACACCACTTTTCAACATTCATCTAACAATTATAGCTCTCAAAGTCAAGATATTCTATAGTCATCATTAGTAATGTGGTCTTTTATAGAGATTCTCAAAGTAGGAATCTCAACCTCAATTATAAGCACAACATCTACTCCATATACTAAAGCAAAGGGCATTGTCCCCATTGGATTTATGATACTTGTTTTCTAAGCCCATAAAGCTGGATTAATTTGAGCATGCTAGTCTCTTTTAGATTTGTTGACTATGGGATGTAAGATCTTAAGGATATCCTTGTTGGATGCTTCCAATTGGCCATTACCTTGGGGGTAATAAATAGAAGACCAATGTTGCTTGATTCTGAACTTTGAGCACAACTCTTTAAGATCCTTTTTTTAAAATTATCTCCCATTGTTAGTAATAATGGAGGATGGTACACTATACCTACATATGATATAATTCATAATGAATAGAGCTACAATTTTTCCATTTACTATAGAGAGAGGGATTTCCTCTACCCATTTAGTGAAGTAGTTTGTAGCTATGATGATGAACTTGTGTCCATTTGAAGAAGATGTGTAAAATCTGACCACAAGATCAGAGGTCCATTATTGAAATGGCCACAACATGATAGATGGAATTAGTTCCCTAGCTAGAGCATGAATTAGATTCCCATGGAGTTGGCATTATTTACAGGACTTGGTGTATTTGATTGCCCCTTGCTCCATATTTAGCCAACAATAACTAGCTTTGATAAGTTTACAAGCTAGTGTCAAGCCATTAGAGCGAGATCTAAAAATTCCCTCATGTACATAAATTAATGCACATTTGGACTTATTAGATTCTAGACACCTATGGAGTGTTCTATCAAGACCTCTCCTAGATGAGTCATCAGCAATAATAATAGATCATGAAGCATTGCAGATAAGGTGATATTTTTCATTTTGAGTTAGATTGTCCAAAATTGTTTGGTCACATAGGTAAGAGTATATATGATGGTAGTGAAATGAGTCATGTCCTACAATAGAAAAAATTATCTAGGATTTAGGGGAATAATAGGTAAGGTAGAGTAATGTCTCCACTAGGAATTCATGTTGAAGATCATTCTGCAATTGTGGCATGGAAGCAAGAGTTGCCATTGCATCAACTACTTAGTTGTCTGCCTGAGGAATTTTTTGAAAAATGATATGAGTAAAGTATTTCTTTAGATCATCCACCATTCACTTATAAGGTATCAAATTCTCATCATTTTTCTACTATACATCATTGACCTAGTTAATTACAAGCTGTGAATCATCAAAGATATTCAATTCATCTACTCTCCATTCAACTAAAACCTTCACACTGTTGATTAGGGATTCATATTCTACAATGTTTTTGGTATAAGTAAATAGAATCTTGTACACCTTAGGAAATGAATACTTCTACGGTGTTATGAATAAGAGCCTAGCATTGGATCCTTATTGTGTGAAGGAATTGTCAAAGAACATCACCCAAGTTTGATGTGTTAGCATTAAAATAGATTCATTAGGAAAGTCAATGTTTAATGAAAGAAGACTTTGTATTGGTGCTTTTGCTAATTAATCAAAAATTGCCTATCCTTTAATAGCCTTTCTTTCAACATAGGTGATATCAAATTCACTAAGTATATAAGCAATTTGGCTAACCTTCCTATTAGTGCCACCTTGCTAAGTAAGTATTGTTGTGGTTTCACAATGCACAAGACCCCCTCATAATTTTTGTTTTTTTTTTCTAGACCCCTAGTCCATGGTTCAAGTCTTTTTAGGGCTTCATATGGTGTCTAAGTCTAGCCTGACCCTCTTCTTGAAAACCCATGTGCTAGAAATTGGAGTTTTAAGATGAAAATGTGAATTTTGTATGTAGAGAGACACACTAGCACACCTAGCACACTTGGTACACCCCTCAAGGTGCCCTAGTGTGCTAGATGCACTAAGAGTAGTAGTTCTTCCCTTTGGAAGTACACACATGCATAGGTGCACACCTCCAAAAGGTGCTCTCCGTCACATGATTATAAAAGCATGGGATTCCCCTTCTTCTGATTCATTCTTCTCCTTTGATAAGTTGTGAGTGCACCTCTGCACCCTTTGAGGTGTGCCACTTTTTTCAACCTACACACACATAAACACAAAACAATAACATTTTAGAAGGTGTGCATTTGTTCACCTGTCCTATTAGAAAACTTAAACAAACTAACACTCCTTGTATAGAGCTAGGGTGCACATATGCACACCCCACTAGGTGTACAAGTGCACACCCTATTTTCACCACTTAGAACTTATTGTATAATAAGGGTGTATACATGCACACCCCACAATACAAAAATAAGGTTATTTTAGGTGTTTTGATAGGTTTTTTGCATTCTGGGTCTAGTTTTTTAGTAATTAGGTTTTGTTTAGGGTTTAAATTTACACCTTTGGGACTAATGTGATTCTATTTTGAGTAGATAAAATGACTTCCTCCCCCTCACTCATAGCAAAGATTTCTCAAAAAGTAATGGTCTTTAAGTTTCAAGGTGTCCAATCAACATTATGCTTCCAAGATGCCCATTTAGAAATTTGAGACATTGAATTAGGTCATATTGACTAGAATGAATTCTTAGTACTTTGAAACAAACCAAATGAGATATCCTTAATGATTTTTGCACTTATAAGATCTAGGTTGGTTAATGCGGCATCACATCCTACTTCAGTACAGTCTTTAGAACTTGTTATGACCTTGGTAGGGAATTATGTATTAGAAGAGAGAGTGGTTAAAAGCATAATAGGAGAGATCATCCTAGATCTAAGACCAAAGAACATCGAGAAAGTATTCCATCTTCCTAGGGTAGATCAATACATTAGGTTGACTTATCATCAAGCATAAAGGTGGTATAAGGACAATGAGTAGAAGGCTATATAGATTATTTAATCATCATATTTGATTGGTAGAACACCTATGGGGAAAAGAGTAGGAAAGGTAGAAATGACAAGAGGATACATGAAAGATGATGTTGGATACTCCATTATGCTTCTAAGTAGAATTATGGGTCGATCGATAATAGGGTACTTGAATATTTGGATGGTACATTTCATCAAAACCATCAAAATGATGAAGATGCCAATATACGGGGCTAAAATACTTAGTGAGAATTTAGATGAATAGCTAGTGGCATTTAAAACCAATCCTAGATTCTATATGACTTCATATTTGGTATATCTATTAGCGGAAAAGACTATAGACTACCCAGGGTTTTTTAAGAAGAGAATTATGCAAGATGCTAATGCATGGCCTTATGTGGTATACCCCTAGCTAGTGAAGAAGAGGCTATTAGATTAGAGTAAAGAGTACATGATAGTGAATGGTGCTATCATTTTTGAAATCATCCGATTCATTCAAGGTGATTATGAAAAAAGGATGTCAATAGAGGCAACAAAAATAATTTTAGAAATAAGCACCTACTATATCCAATTCAAGAAATTCACCTACCTAAGGGTAACTGGTACAACTATAAATCTTAAGAAGCTCCCTAGGTATCCGTGTGATAGACTCATCTTGTTAGAGATTACATGACAACCAACATCTGCATATGACAGAGTGATAAAATAGCATAAGAAGATCTAGGTATGGCCCATCACAATAGGTCTATTTTGAGTCAAGCAGAAGTAAGATATCATGAATTTTGATTTAGAATGGGATCAATATCCTTTGGAAGACTATAACTCCCCTCGTCCATGTTTTGACAATATTGGCAGAGTTCAATACTTGGCTGAAATTTTTTTTTAACATGAAGATGCCATAGAGGATCACTAGATGAATGTAGTAGATGAATACGATATCTAGATAAGGAATTATTGTAAGATGACTCTTTATTTGGTAGGAAATACCTTGAAAATAAAGGTCCTATTGAAGGTTGTTCAATAAGACACTTTAGATGTCTTGGATCCCCTGTATAATCAAGATAAGGTATACGATCGACCAATTATGAATGCAAAAATATAGAGAATAAAATGTAGATATCAATTATAGGTTGAGGCATATCATCTAGTTGACTAAGGAATGTGCTAGGACTCAAAATCACCTTCTCGATTTGAGTACCATTCCAAGCTTTTGAGCCCTATAAGTACTTTTTAATGCATGTGTACCCAGCTGTCTGTTTGAGGCCTAAGAGGTGTTTAATGTTTCTAACACCTTGAATTCAGTATATTAATGCCTCTTGTGAATATAAATTACCATTCTTAATCATTCTGTGAATTTTAATTTTGAGCAATGTTTAGATCTATAGTTTTGCCCAAGTGTCAAAAATTGACAAGTAGCCTAGTTTGCATGTGAATATCTCATGCCCAATAATGTTTTATGAATCACCACTTTGGAAGTGTTTAGTATGCATATCAAAGAACCTATTTTTTAGATTTCAATTCATTTTGACATGTTTTGACTAGGTTTTGAATCTATCAAAAGTAGTTGTTTACTATTGTTGTGTTGATGCAAATTGTTTAGAATTCTGGGAGGTCCTGTTTGACCTATTATAATTTTGACCCAATTGACCAAAATGATATAATTCATTTTGAATTGAATTCTAGAGGCTAGAGAGTTGTTATTTTTCTAATTTAAGCTTATGATGAACCTTTTTGACCAGTTTTTGAATGTGATTCCAAATGCAATTTCTAAAGTTTTATTGGTGTCAAGAAGTGTAGATTGATCAGTACTGTTGTTCGAGATGTCATAACTCTCAATCTATTATTTCTTGAACCAAATGGATCCTACCATTTTTTTATGCTCTAAAATTTCTTTAGGTGTGCTAGTTTTCAAGTCTTGACAAATCTGTTTGCACACTTTCCCAGGTCAATTCAATTTGTAAAAATCGCTATTCTGCCATTGTTTCCAGTTCTACAAATCTAAGTAGCCCACTTTGACCACACACCAAATGCATCCAATTATTCATCATGAGCCTAAATAAAATATTTATATTCTTCTTGTGAAAATGAGCTAATGCCCTAGTTTTGGTGCCCCTAAGTGTCAGTTTGACCTATTTTCAAAGACAAAAGTGAATGCAATTTATAGTTTTTTGACATATTTTCTTGCAAGAAGTTTTACAAAGGAAAATTTGGTAGCCCATTTATTTTGACCCTAAATTCATCATAATATTTGATACGATAAAATAATGTGGAGCAAAGAATCAACATGCTTGATTTCAGAGCCCAGTCAGGTGTTTTGGTCAATTTTTAAGGCTAGTCAAAGGACCCCTTGGCACGAAATTAATAGTTTGTAGGAGAGGTTAAAAATGAGTTTCAAAGGTTGAATCAATGATGAAAATTTATTTTAGTCAATATCAAGAGTTCATTGGATCAATTCAAGGGGTTAGGTGTTTTAGTTCAACATTTTTTTTACTCAGACTTGCTTTGGGGTTCGACTAATCCATATTAGACTGATAAGAAATTGTGGAGATTGGGGGTGTTCAGTGATGTTATAGTAACTATAATCATTATTCATGTCACTATGAGACCATGGATGTATAAATTTCACACATGTCAAGATTGTTCCATTTCTTCAACCTTCTGATTGAATCAAAGATTAAAATCTGTCACAAATAATATGACATGAACTCTAAGTAAATGTGTTGAAGCCTAAGGGAGGTTTTTGTGTCTTAATTATGTCTTGGTTACAATCAAGGTTTGACACTAATTGGATTAGAATATGCTCCAGCCACAAGTAACAATTTTATATCTTGGAGAGGCACATGGTTAGGTGCCATTTGAGGGAAAGAAAGCCTAAGAGATGTATTGAAAAGATATGTTTTTCTACAATGGATTTTAAACAGCTATATGGGCATCGCAGCTAAATTCTTGGGCCTATAGAGATTGCTTTAAGGAGAAGGAAGTTGTTTTAAAGGATGAAGGATTTTTCATAGAAGAAGAGGGGATCAACGTGGACCAAAAAAAATCTTAAATAGTAGATTTCTAGCCTATGCCATGGGATATCTGCTAGATGCATGAACTGCAGAAAAAAAGACTTGATTGACACGTTGGTTTGAAAGCTAGCCATTTCTGATATCTGAATCTTGGTTTCAAAATACACAATGGAAGATTTATCTGATGCCAAATCCTAGGTATATCCACTAATTGGATTTTAAAAGATGATAATTGAATAGCTATTGGATGAAGATTAGGTTTCTGCAGAGCCTTGACACATTTGACCTTGTTATGAGAGTTTATTTTGATTAGATGAAAAATGGAGGGCAATGGGTGGGCTTTATAGGAGCTTAAAGAAACTATAGGAATATGAAATAATAATAGAATATCCATACCATATCTTAATGGTGGATGGGAGCATAAAGAGAAGATTGAGTCATGATCTCTTGCCAGACTCTACAAAGGTTAGGTGTGACAGATGAAGAGGCAAGCTTTGATGCCCATAAAACTCTTGCCTTCTGGCTAGATTATTGGAGAGAGGAGCCAGTCAAAGGGTAGAATTGAAAGCTAGGAGCTCACAATTGGGGATGATTCTATGGAAGCATGTATGATGCTAAAAAATTCTTTACTTTTCTGTAGCTAAAGATTCATGACCTCCAGATGAGAGAAGCATAAAGCTTGATAGAGTAGAAGTCATCTAATGCTTATTCAATCTCTTGTAAGAGCAAAGAGAATTTAACTTTGTCTCTTGGCTGAGCAGCCTAACTAAACAATAATTATGGATACAAAATTTAGACATTCTCTTGCATGAAGAATGATTAACATGTCTAATTGGAAAAGTTTGGAGAATACTGTAATGTAATTAGAGAAGGTTCCAAAGCTCTAACAAATAAGAAGCATAAGATGCCAACTTTTTTCAAGTTTTACAAATTGATTTTTCCCTTCACATTTGATAAGTGGCAAGATCATGAAACAAAAGAGTGCAATGTATTCAGTGGAAGGAAGTAGGACTGAGGATTTTTGTTTTAAGTTTCAAGCTCATGTGAGGTGCTTGATTTGGAGTGTTTGTGTAGAGAGAGTAGTTGCAACAAAAGGTTTAAAATAAGCCATATCATTTATCACACATTAGGGATGGGGATGTCTGTTTAGTGTTTTAAATTCTACACTACTCCTATTGTATAACATCTTAAAGATGTGGGCCTTTTAAGAAAATGCAAAGCTCATGCTTGGTGGGGCTCGACCAGTGGGAAACTTAAGTTAATTTTTGAAAAAACTTGATGACATGGCACTATGACATGGATTTGACAAAAAAAACTAAATGATGACACCTAACATGTACTTTGGTCAGAAATGCCATGGAAAATTCAAATTAAGGCTCCAAACTATGCCACGTTGTGAAGCTACTGAACCATTAAGAAATGCAGGAAAGTGCCTAGCTAAACTATGGCATTGGGCCCTAGTCAGTACTAACATGGCAAGATAGGTTCCCAACCAATAGCAAGGTACCGCATGGTGAGCGCTTGATAGGAGATGATGTGGTGGTGACTGAGTGGTAGGAGGTCCAATGAGATATTGCCATGTGGTAGACTAGTGGACCAATTAGAGGGTGCCACATGGCTCCTGATTATAGGTGACAAAGTAAATAGTGAACCAATGGCATGCCACCACATGTTAGATTGGTCAAACCCAAGTTTGACCTAGATGAAAAGGAGGGAAATTTCAAAAATAAAGTTTAAATATTTTAATTTTTTTTCCTAAAAAAGCACGTACATTAGGTTTTTAAATTAAACAAGGGTTATACTATATAGTTTAAACTTTAGGTTTGATTAAATTTTTGCATAAAGTTTTAAAAGCATATGTAGACCTATGAGTCAGACCAGGAGCATGTTTTTTCAAATTGATCCTCCAGGAATTCTTGATAAGAAAACATAGCACTATTATATCATCAAAACCAGGAGAGAACAAACTTTCCATTTTTTTGGTTTGTTTTTGCATAGGAAGCCACCTATTGGAGTTATTTAGGGTTTTTTCTTAGGTACCCATTTTTTCAGTCTCATTCATGTATAGAAGTTTAGATGTGAATTTTAGCAAGATGGTGAATAGGGTGAACAATAGAGGCAATAGGGATGAAATTAGGAATGGTTTTCACTCTCACTATTAGTTTAATGAATGATTTATTAGCACTTCAGTTGCCTAAGGGTTCTCATCAGTTAGAGGAGATATTTTCAGTTTGTTACAAAACAATGATGAAAATCATATCAGATTTTGGTTATAAAAAGATGAGAGATGCTTTGTAACAATAGGAAATGAAGATTCAAGTGGACACATGTCACTTCTAGATCTGATCCAAGATTTCATTGCTTTCCTACATCTTTCTCTTTCTGATTCATTGTAAGGGTTCTAGTTTTTATTTTGTTTCATTACTGTGATACGATCTTGGTTACAATTAGTTTGTGATGCCATAAGGTTGGATCTAGAACTATATTTCCACATTCTTTAGTCTTCTCTCTTGTATGAAAAATAGTGAATAAAGCTAATATAGATATTTCTAATCTACTTAGTGGTTTCAAGAGTTATTTACATGCATCTTGAATGTATAGTTTCAAAGAAATGAATACAATGAGCAAGAATCTTCTTAGTTTCATTCTAATTCTTGTCTCCTCTCTCTATAATCTACAATGTTTTATGGTTTAGGGACAAAGAACTTAGACCTTGTGGCATACCTTATCCAAGTAAATGCTTGATGTATTTGACAAGGTTGCTGGTTATTTGAGAAGGATATTTCATGAGAATGAGGTCTTTATGAGCGCTAATACCTAATTCAAAAAGTGATAGGATAGATCTGATATCTTGATATATGGAATTTCTCACTAGTATCATAGATGTATGTATGTGATTTATGGAATTTTTGAAAGGATAAGGCACTGATCAACTACAAGATCAACTTGTTCTTACTATTGCATATTTGAGGATTTTCTGAAATCAATTTTAATCGATCATCCATATCCCTTTTCATTTAAGAGCTAAAAGAATGCCCTCACCTAGCTTATCAATTTCTTAGGTCATGTTATTAACTATTTCATATCTATGATCTTAGCATAAGTACATAAGATATAAGGGTTCTATCTGCTCTATTTTGGATTTAGTGTATGCTTTAAATACTTGTACCATATGGAGAATCTAATAGGTCCACCCACCTAGGTTTTGTAGAGCTTGAATTAGAAAGAGGGTCTAGCCTTATAATTGGCTTAGTGTTTGAAAAGATATGTTATAGATGGAAAGAAGCTGCCCCTAGATGTATTTTTTTTCTTGTTAGGATAATTTGAAATTGTGACATTTCAAAACACCAATAGAATGGATTAAGAAGCCATTCAAATTGGACCTGGTTCCTCAAACAATAGTCTTATAGGCCACAACCCACCCATTAAAGGGAAAAGGGGCAAAAGTTACAATACCAACATTCGCAGCCCAATCTCCAACAAGGCTAGAAGAAGTGTATCAACATGATAGGGAAGTTGGATACTTGAAAGTGGAAAAGGGAAAGAATAAAAGGAAAAGAGTTTCTCCTTAGTAAGTTGAGCCTTAAGGTGAAGGGACTCAAGCATCAGAGAGCCCAGAAATGTAGAAGCTTCTCAAACTCAGGATAATCTGCAAGTGCCATTGCCATAATAGGGATAAGGACCTAAAGAAGAAGCACAAGAGGTGTCCCCAAAACATGTTCAAGAGAAAGAATCCTCTCCATTAGCTCCTAACAAGAAAAAGGCTAAAATTCCAATAGAAAGGACTAAGAGACAGAAAGTACAAGGAAAGGTTATTCCTATTCATTTAGTCCCAAAAACCATTCATGAAGATGATGAAGAAGATGGAGATGATAACCTTCCCTTGAGTTAGAGAACTCATTTGGCTAGGCATAATGCAAAAAAATGGAGGAGTTCCATAGTAATGCTACTATCTATTGCTACACAACCTATTCAAGATACAACTTCAAAGGATTAGCGACAAAATTGGGTTGATGAACAAGAGTGTCAAGGTACTGATATCTTTAACATGTCATATTTTGATCTCATACCTATGGGTACTAAACTCATAGGTAATAAGATAAGGGATACACCGACAAATAAACCTTTAGGAGAAGATTGGATTCAATTGTCACCTTTTCCACAAGGACCTTTAGGTCTATCACCATCACCAAGTCAAGATTTATCTTTCTTGGATAAAGATTCAACCACTCCTCTCCCTCCTATTAATAAAGAGAAAGCACAAGCTATGTAGGAAGAGGAGTACTAAAAAAGACCCATCGATGAAGTATTAGAAGAGGGGAAAATATATGAAGATGCTCAACAATCTTCTCAAGATATAGAGGTGAGGACTATTGATTAAACAGATATAGGGATACCTGATGTAGATCTCTCATAGAAAACAAAGACTCTAGAGAGGAGCAATAAGGGAAAGTGTCTAGTAGAAAAAAACCCCTCTTCATGTAAGTATATGTCTCTGATGGGAGCTACTCCAAGCTGGTTGAAGAAAGAGGTGATAGTTAGGCATAAAAGGAAGCTATATTGTAGTGTGGATGAGGTAAAGAAAAAATTAGTTGAAGCACTCAAGAAACCTAAGTTACCTACGAGTGATGTGCAAACATTGGCCTTTATTATGAAGAATTGAAACTAGGATTATTTTTCTGATATTTCCATCCCCCTTCTACATACTGATACTAAAAATCTAACCCCAAAAGATTATTAGATTAAAGAGGTCTTGCTAGGAAAGCCCACTATGGACACTACTAAATTGATGGTCACTACAGGAATTAATGAGGTGTTTAACCACCTAGAAAAAGATGAGTCTAAATTACTAAGGCTCCAAAAATAGAATGAGCTTCTAAGAGGCTATTTGCATGAAGAGGTTGGTCCTTTGGACCTTGATCATCCTGAGGAAATTCTAGGTGTGACACTTGAGAGGAAAGAGAACACAAGTGTATAATTGGATCCATTTTTGAAGGCATGTCAATAATGGTGGGAAAGTTTTGAGGAAAGGAGTGTGCAGATAATATAGGGAAACCTTAAACTATTGCACCATATGAAAGTTAATGTAGAGATGCTGGTTGCTATAATAAACTAGGATTTTGGATTGATGGATGAGGTACATACTTGGGGTAAAGACCTTCAAGAATTATAATCAATAATTGGCCACAAATATTGTATGCTCATGGATATATATAAGAGGGATAAATTGGATAAGATAGATGATTTGATTGAGAAGATTACTACTAGTGATAAAGTAATGGAGACATTACATGAGCATATTCATAAGCTCAAGGATCAAACCCCAGAGAAGATTTTGGAAATTGAAAAGTATTAGAGCGATGCTTGCTTTGACATTTTTGAAGATGAGTCAAGGAATAAACTCATATCTATGCAAGTAGTTGTCAAATATTTTTAGAAGACCTTTGAAGAAGCTTCAACTAATGAAGAAATTAGACAAGCATTTAAGATAGAGGAGGCATTTCTAGAATTGGATGTAAAGCTGGAAGACTTTGTGGAGACTTGCATAGAAGTCAACAACTACCAACAAATAGTAAAGGATAAGTATGATGCTTTTGATTTTTTGGATGCAACCCAAGTGATGAATATCATAGAGAAATTGAAGAGAAAATATCTAGACATAGCTCTAGTATAAAGGGAAAGAAAACCCAAAGGCTAGAATTTCTATTTTCACACTTGGAAAATTTTGGATTTTTGGACTTGTCACCAAGGTGCACTTCTCCAAAGGTGTGCAAGGTGTGCCTCTCCAAAGGTGGTCTTCTCCAAAGGTGTGCCAAAACTATTTGAAGAAGTTAGAGGTGTGCTGACAGTTAACTACCAGTTCCAAATTTAGAGCTTCCATGGACTAAAAATGCACTTTGACAATAATTTAACTCCTACAAACATCCAAAGAAGGTTGAGCTTCTATTATTGGCATCTCTAGAGACTCTTACATCCTCTTATAGTTTCCTTCTTATCTAGTACATCTTTCTTTACTTTAAGACATATAAAGGTTCATGCACCCATTAATTGATATAAACAAGGGTGGAGTCCTACTTAGCACCATTTAGAGAGTTAGTTTGTACATAATTACATTTGTTTTTATTAGTTTTAAGCATATATTTTTATGAAGATATCTCTCACTCTCAAAAGAAATGGAGGAATGATTTATTTTAAATTCAAGAATGTAACATGTATTCCAAGCTGATAATTTGATGCAATAATATATGCTTTTGGTGCTCTCATTCTAAGTGTAGTTATTCTTGCCAAAGTGTGTTATTTTTGTGGATTCTTGTTCAAGATGATAATGGAGCCAATATTTTTGTTATGTTGATTTTATTGTGTGATATTTTAGTTCTAGTGTTTTTTGTGTGTTGACAAATTCTACTGATGTATAGAGTTGGAGAAGATATCACCCTTTTGTTCCTACATAGCTTCTCATCTCGCATGAGTGCACTTTTTGTGGCCTTGTGATTTGATAAGAAGTGAAACATCTTTCTATTTTACTAAGTTTCCATTGATGATTGCATTAGTGGATTTGAGGAAGCCTTACTCCTACTTTCATTGGTTTCCTACCTGATCTTTTCAATGATTTAACTTGCAGATGTGTTGTTACTATAGTTTATGTCTATTAGGAATTTCTCTTTCATTCTATATACTTTAATCTTTTGTTACCTTATCTTTGTTATTTTCTTTGCTAACCCTTGGTTAAATCAGGAGTTCATATAGCTACATTGTTAGATTACATTCATTAAAAATAGAAAATACCAAAAACATATCTTTTTTATGGTTAATTTTTGAAACAACAAATGGATTTATCATCTTATCCAAAATTAGTATAAACCAAAAAAGTCTTGTTTGTGAACAGATACATTTATCTTCAACTGAGAAAATTCTAGTAGGTCACAAGATCACCCGAAACCTTAGAGTTGATCCCAAATCAACTTTTCGAGAGAGGAGTTTGAAAGGATTTTTGTTCTTAAGAATCATGCAAAATGACAACTCAACAGAAGTGGTGCTAGAAGGAGAGTCCTAACCATTCATAATAGACAAACCAACTTGCAATTTCAAAAATTTTCATTTTTCACAAGTTCAAATTTTTTTTTTTTTTCTTTTGAACTATCACTATTAGAAGGTGCACAAGGTGCACCATATTTTTGAGAAAGTTTTCTTTTGTAGAGGTGCACTTTTTCTAGAATTGATGCAAACTTGAAGACCCCAGTCCAATATCCTCATTTTAGCAAGCTTTAAGATATTCAGATAGTGAACCATAGTTCTTAGAACTCACTCATTTTCATAAGCCTTGTAGTGACAAGGATTTCCTAGAATTCTCTCACTTCCATTCAAAATTTCATCATCTTCTTCAATTCCACCTCCAAACCAACCACCCATCATCCCACAAAATCCTCCACCAATGGCCATTTTTGCAAATTTTGTAGACTCACCAATCAACTTGATAGGTGTTCTCAACAACCTTCCTAAGAATCTTGAGAAGTTTTTCCCAAGGTTCATCTATAGAGAGACAAGAAAAACTAAAGATCACATCAAGGTTTTCAAAGAAATTTACAACTGAAAGTAGATTGTTAATGGGAATTTGGTTCTTTGATTATTCCCATACTCATAGGGAGAAGTTCCCTTTAATTGGTATGTCAATTTACTACTAGGATGCATTAGAGATTGGGACACTTTCAACAAATTGTTCTTGGAACAATTCAAAACTTTCATCAACCTAGCTATGATACATCACCAATTCATATCAATTGAAAGGGACCCAACCAAAATGGTTGCACACTTCAATCATCACTTTCATATGGCCTACTATAAGTTGGAAATACCATACACTATATCATTTGAAGCTGCTATTCCAATTTATCTGAATTCTATGGACCATATCATGACTATTTTTCTAAGGAGACTTCCTGCTACAAATATTGACACATTAGGTAAAGTCTTCTTGGAAGCAATTAGTTTCACAAAACAAGCCAATTCTAATGGAGGAGGATTGATGCTCCTAGTACAAGATATTACTAAAATACCAGCATATCTTGTTGGACCACCACCAATGTATAGTCAATTCATACCAATTGATCCAACTCTATTACAACTAGCACCCACTCCACAAGTTCCAGTTTTAACATACCCAAGATATGAACCTCCAAAAGTTTCTTTCTTTGAGCATAAGGCAACAAAATCCACTGAAATAGAGAATAAAGTTACATTTGAGCTTGGTGAAATGAAGAAGGCCATGTCTCAAATCAATAATGAGTTGAACCATTTGATGTTTTTACAAGGATAGAATAACAACTTTTAGAGAACTAATCCTGGTCCCTACAACAACAATAATTATGGTAAAAAATACAATAGGAATTTTAGCTGAAATCACAATGTAGGAAACAAAAATATTGGAAACAATAATGGAGGAAATAACTCCAATCCTCTTGATTGCAACAATGGTTTCTAAAGATAGAATCGATAATGGAACACTCGTCCAAACAATGGAAGTATTTCTGTAGATAATAACAACACCAATGCCTAGTATGTGGACATCAATTAGTATGAAAATAATCAAAATGTACCAAATGATGATGGTTCATATTATAATGGAAATCAATAAGTAAACCAAAATCCAATAGGCAATAGTAATGAGTCCCCTATGCACTTCAATGCCATGATGCTAGAATCCTATGATTCTTCATAGAACATTGGAATGCAACAACCAGCCAACAAAGAATTATCTTTTCCATTTAGTTAGGAACTAGATACTAAAACTAAATAAATGTTATCCTTCTAGAATGATAATCAAAATTCCTACAATTTGTGAAGTCAAAAGGAACCCGTGATTGATGGTATTCCTCCCACATTACAACTAACTCCTCTAGATCTAAAAGAAACTAACAATCTAGTACCTATTAGACCCCCATATGGAGGATAACAAAATAAGAACCAAGGAAATGTGTCTACAATCTTGAAAAATCCCACATGGTGTACTAAAAATTATAGCATGGTGGAATATTTGAAACAAATAAAGGCTAACATGTCCATGTTCGACATGCTACAAAATTGTCCTCATCAGCAACAATATTGATGAAAACTCTCGATCATACAAAGGCACCCCATAATATGAATATTGTTTGTCAAAATAAAATATCTCAATAGGTCAATGCTTCAAAGGCCATGCCAACTATGTTTAAAGCCAAGGTTGAGGTGCCTCCCTTTTTGCCTAGCATTAGAATATATGGTAAGAATCTTCACAATTGCCTAATTGATTCAAGAGCTTGTTTTAATGTTATGCTAGTTTCAATAGCACAAAGGTTGGGAGTCACTCAACCATCTAATCAAATAGTGATAAAGCTTGACAAAATGGAAGTAAAGGTTATCAGTATGTTGAAAGATGTTCAGGTATAATTGATAGTTGACTCCTGAATTCAAGACATCATAGATATACATGTGGTTGAAATTCTTGAAACATATGGATTGGTACTAAGTAGAGAGTGGATGAAATTCTTAAGAGGATGGTTTTCAACATATTTTACTCAACTATGGTTTCCTTGGAAAGGGTTGAATAATCAGATCAAGATCAATGTAGAGCCAAAATTGAAAACAATGATTATAGAATACAATTCACCAAATAAGGTGGCATTCCTACAATCTAATTTAGGCTCTTACAAAATGATGGGTTTTTTTATAGTCTCACCTAAAATATTAGATAATCAAGAGGGAATATCCTTTTTTCTAATCCCAAAATAAGAGATTGTAACATAGTTCATTGATAGCATGGTGACCAACTTATAATGTTTAGGTGAAGAAGCCAACCCAAATGTGTTGCTCCTTCCTAGATTTTGCAGATTGCATAAAGTTAGTCATTTAGAGTTTGAATGTTCACATTTCCAAGAAGTAATCTCTTGGGTTTTGAATCAATAATGGAAGATAAAAATGGAAATGTTCCAAAGGAAGTACCTATAGAAAATTACACATATTTATCTAAAACTATGGGGAAGGATGCAAAAGAGGTAGAAGATCTTAATGCATCATATAGTGATACTTGTTTAGATGGTGGAGGTTTGTATTCTCCTCCACTAGTGACAGTTAAGATTCAAAGAAGGAGACATTTCATAAAAGGCCAAGGATGGACTTTGGTAGTCATTCATCCTAAACCCAAAGTTGACAAAATTATAGAATTGAATGGGGAAATTCAAGAACATCAAGAGAAACATTCCCCATATCAAAGATAAAAAAAGAAAAATCAACAAGTCCATTGTGGGAGAGATTACAATGGATCCCTAAGAAACAATCTTTTAAGGTTCAAGTAAAGGAAAAACTATAGACAAACAAGCACAAGTCTAGGAAACCCAAAGATGATTTGATTTGGACACTTCAATTTGATGACTAAATGCAAATTAGGAGCTGGTGTAGGTATTAAATTAATCAACCCAAATGGTAGGTCTTTCTATGAAGCATATTGATTATAGTTTAGATGTACTAACAATGTTGTAGAGTATGAAGCCTTAATTCATAGACTTCTCTTTGCATTAGAAAAGGAAATCAAAGCTCTCATAATTGAAGGAGACTCCTAGTTGGTGACAATATAAGTACAATAAATTTATTCTTGCAATGATAGAAGATTACTTGCTTATCAAAAAAGAGTATGGGATCTAATGGATGACTTCAAAGCTTTGTACAAAGGGTCCATCCCTAGAAGGAGAAACATGGTAGCAGATGCCCTGGTGATTTCAGCTAGTGCATTACAACCCCTCGAGAGAAAAAAATTGAAAATTATTTTAGTAGAGTTGGTTTTTTCCCTATCCATCCTGGAAAAAATTACAAACTTTCAAGTATTCTAGGATGACCAACACATACTCAATTTTATCATGTGCAATGACCATTTTAAGGGGCAAGAGATTGATGACATTCTAGATGACAAACTCAAGGAGGAAGATCTTGAAGATGAGGATGTGATTATAAATTTGAAAACCAACACTATTCCTAAGGAAATGGTTGAGTTGAAACACATTTTTTATCATGATGAATCAACACTTAACAAAAGAATTGTTAAAGAAAAAGGGATCAAAGAATGTGATTTATATGATTTGGGTATTGATGATGACCCTAGAATGGTAAGGGTTGGAAAAGCATGAAACACTCAAGAAAGGGGAGATATTATCAAAATTATTAGGGAATAAAAATATGTAATTACTTGGAGTTATGAAGAACTCAAAACATATAATCTTGAGATCATCACACATGACATTCCATTGAAGCTAGATGTCAAGCCTTTTCAACAAAGGCAAAGACCTATTAATCCCATTATTTAACCATTGATAATGAAGGAAGCTAAGAAGTTTCTCAATTCCAATATTATCTTTCCCATACACCATTCTACATGGGTGTATAATTTAGTTCTAGTGAGGCAAAAGATTGGAGAAATCTGGTTTTGTGTGAATTTTTGTAATTTGAATCTAGCATCTCAAAAGGATAACTACCCTTTTCCTTCACTTGATTAAGTATTATAAATTTTCAATGGCTCAAAAATGATGTCTTTATTAGATGGATATTCTAGATATTTTGGGTATAATTAGGTGATGGTCGATGAAGAAGATAGGATGAAGACTATTTTCACGAAAAAATGGGGGACTTTCACATACAGAAGAATTCCCTTTGGGTTAATCAATACACGAGCTACATTCCAAAGAACCATGAACAAAGCTTTCAAGTGATTGATAAAAAAAAGTATAATTATCTACATGGATGACTTGACTATCTTTTCAAAGGATCAAAGTACTCAGATTACCAATTTAAGAAAAGTGTTCAATAAATGTCACAAATATGGCATATCACTTAATCCTAAGAAATGTTCATTTGGGGTTACTAAAGGAAAGCTCTTGGGTCATATTATCCCTAAAGCAATAATCTCCATAGATCCTAAGAGAATTGAAGCCATTCTAAAGTTGTCACCTCCAACCAATTGTAAAGAACTCAAATCTTTCTTTGGGAAGATGAATTTTGTGAGGGAGTTTATAAGTGGATTTACTAAGATAGTACACCCTCTTAATGATTTAGTAAAGAAAGGAGAGAAAACATAATGGGTTACAAAAATCAAGAAATCATTTGAGGACATCAAAGTGGCTAATTCTATAGCTCCAGTACTTGTTAGTCTAGATTATGAGTTGCCATTTAAAATATACTCTTTTGCTTTAGAATACTCATGTGCTATAATTCTTACATAGAAGAAAGACAAAGAGGATGAAAGGCCCATTTCTTTCATGAGTTTTCCTCTAAAGAACACTGAGTTGAACTATTCTAATCTCAATAAATAGTCATTTTCTCTTATAAAGGTAGTCAAGAAATTTTTCCACTATATATTAAGGAGTAAGGTGTATGTAATTGTGCCTGATCCCGTGTTTAAGATATTATTGATGCAAAATGAGTTGGGTGAAAGACAAGGAAAATGGATGAAAATACTTCAAGAGTTTGATTTAGTGATTTAACCAATGAAGTTAGTGAGAGGACAAGAATTATAAAAAATGATAGTGGATAACCAAATAGAAGATGAAAATAAATTTAGATTTGATGATGAAACCAACACAAAACATCAAAAAAATAAAATTATAGTATCTCAAGTTGATATTAATTAAGGTATAATAATAGATGTTTGCTATCAAGATATTGTTTAAATTACCTTTTACAAAATCAATACCCCAATTGGATGAATAGTTCCCAACATAGAGGTCTCAAAATGAAGTGTGAATCTTACATGCTGCAAAATAGAAAATAATATAAAAGAAACTATGTAGGAAAGTACCTAAAGTGTTTGGGATGAGAAGAAGTAAAAGAGGTTTTGGAGAAGTTTCATGATAAGTATGGTATGGGATATTGGTCAATAGAAGCTACAACCCATATGATCCTAAGATCTAGCTATTTTTGGCCTATAATCTTTAAAGATACTTTTGAATATGTGCATACTTGCCACATTTGTCAAACTAGTGCTAACAGAGAAAGACATCCAACGATGCCATTACAACCAGTGTTTGAGGTACACCATTTTGTAAAGTTGAGGCTGAATTTTATTGGTTTAGTAAACCCACCATCATCAACAAGACATACATTTTTTCTTATGGATACAGATTATTACATGTACTAGATAGAAGCTGAGACTTTTAGAAACTACATAGCAAAGGTGGTTACAATCTTCTTGAAAGAATATATTGTTACCAAATTTGGGATGCCATTCTTTCTAGTTTGTGATAATGGATCAGCCTTTGCATCAATATTCCTTACCCAGTGGGCATTGGATAATTAGGTTATCATCAAGTTCTTTTCAAATTACTATCCCCAAGGAAATGGTGCTGTCGAATCTACAAATAAAAACTTGATCATGGTAATAAGAAATTTGTTGAAGGAGAATCCTAAAGATTTGCATACTCAACTCAAATAAGCACTATGGATAGATTGAGTTAGGGTCAAAAATGACTTGGGAATGTCCCCATACCTACTCATCTATGGACAAGAGCCAATATTCCTACTTAACCTTAGAATTCCTATTTTGAAATTCATGAGTGGGTACATTGAAGATGCTGATAGGGTTTATATTAGACTGATGAATCTCTTGGATATGGGTGAGAAATAGATAGTTTCTTTAGAGTATATGGAAAAACATTACACTATCATAAAAAGGTGGTTCGACAAGTGGGCCACAATAAATTTTTTTAGAATATCCAACCTTGTTCTTCTATGGGATAAGATAGAATAAAATTTGGGGAGCCACACTAAGTTTCAATGCTTGTAGATTAATCCTTATCAAATTGTGGAGATTCTGGGAGAAAATAATTTTAGGCCGAGTTCCATACAAGGGGAATTGGTTCCATTTCTAGTCAATGGGAAGTTCCTAAAACATTACTTTGAGACCTAAGAGCAATAATTTTTCCCCCCTTTTTGCATGTGTGTTTACTTTTAGTCATGTGTTTGTTTCAAAGTTGTGTCAATCTAGGGGTAAGGTGCAATCAAGATTTTATCTTGACATATTTTATAAACCATTCTCTTGTGGTTCCAACTTTTAGGAAGAGGTATTTCTTTTCCAAAGCATTCAGATGGTATGTATCTTCTACCAACTAGAGGAGGATGTTACTTACAATCATAAAGGACTTATAGTCTTAAAATTAGGGTTACAAATAAATTGTTCTCATCACTTTGCAAATTTAAAAGAATTGACTATCATGGTACTTTCGAATCAAGGTTGATAATAATGAAGGATAGTTTGAATCTTACGACTTCAAATAAAAGGGTCTTTTAAAGTAATTGTTGAGGTTGCTATTTTGTGTGAGAGTCTTCACAAAGTTCATTAAAGAGGAACACAAATGGTTATCAAATTAAAGGAGAATCTAAGAAATGACACCAATGCCTTGGCTACATAGTCTAAGTGTGGTCGAGGTATAGAAAGAAAAAGAAGAAGAAAGAAGGTGTTAAGAATGAAAGGTTCCAAAAAGGTTTGATAAAAATAATTTGAAAAATAGAGATATGCACTCCAAAATGGCTATCTAATGTCTATTCAATCTCTTCATGGAAGAATCAAATGGAAACATGTGAGCTCTATGAAGTAGAACTTAAAAGATTGTTTAGAACTTGAAATTAATAAAGTGATAACCCATTAAGAGCCCTCTTGAATGGATTCTCTCATCTGGTTAGGCAATGATTGATACACATGACGTATGAAGATTTTGGATGGAATGATCAGTGGAGCATAAGATTGTTTCCAAGTTGCTAAAGACTAATGATAAGTTTGCACCTTAAAACATTAAAGGGAATGAATACATTGAGCACACATTAAGCTTGAAGATTTGAGATTCTAAAGTTTTGACTACCAAGGGACTTGAAAGCTATTCAAAGTGTTCAAACTCAATTTTTAACTGATACATTTTACAAGGATTCTTGTTGATGAAGAAATGCCTTTTTCATTTCTTCCTTTTTGTTGGGGCTATTTTTTGTGGTTTCACAATGCATGTCCCATTTCTCCTAAAAATGGGGACCCCCTAATAATTTTTTTTTGTTTTGTTTTCCTAGACCCCTAGTCCAGGGTTTAAGTCATTTTAGGGCTTCATATGGTGTCTAAGTTTAGCCTGGCCCTCTGCTTGAAAACCGATGTGCAAAAATTGAAGTTTTAAGATGAAATGTGAATTTTGTATGTAGAGGGGTGTACTAGCATACCTAGTGCACCCAGTGCACCCTCAAGGTGCGCTAGTGCACTAGATGCACTAAGGGTGAGAGTGCTTCCCTTTGGAAGTGTGCACTAGTAAAAATGTGTAGGTGTAAACCTCCAAAAGGTTCTCTCCATCTTGGACCTATAAAATCATAGGATCCCCCCTTCTCCCTATTCATTCTTCTCATCCAATCAGCTATGAGTGTACCTCCATAGCCTTTGAGGTGCACCACTTTCTTCAACCTACAAACACATTAAAAAAAAACATGTTAGAAGATGAAAACTTGAACACATGTCTTATGTGTGTAGGTGCACACCTTTTCATAAAAAAACTTAAAAAAACTAACACTCCTTGTGTAGAGTTAGGGTGCACACATGCACACCTACAAGGTGCACAAACTATTTCCAACACTTATAAATTATTACATAATGAGGGTGTGCACATGCACACCCCACTATGTGTGCAAGTGTGCACCCTTTAGTTTTAAAAGTTTTCCTTCATGAAAAAGCACACCTAGTGTACCCTCAAGGGGCACAAGGTTTACTAAAAACTGTCTATCAAAGGCAAAAATAAGGTTTTTTTGATGTTTTAGTAGGTTTTTGAATTTTGGGTCTAGGTTTTTAGTAATTGGGGTTTGTTTAGGGTTTAAATTTCCATCTTCTAGACTAATTTGTTAATTTTTTGAGCAAACAAAATGGCTTTTGCCTTATCCTCACTCACATAAAAGATTTCTCCAAAACTAGTCATCTTTAAGTTTCAAGGTGTCCAATCAAAATCACACTCCCATGATGAACATTCAAAGATTTGAGACACTAAATTAGGTCATATTGACTGGATTGCATTCTTAGTACTCTACAACAAACAAAATGAGATATCCCAAATGATTTTTGCACTTATCAAATTTGGGTTAGTTAATGCGGCCTCACATCCTACTTCAGTGCAATCTTCATAATTTGTTATGGCCTTGGCAAAGAATTATGTATCAAAAGAGAGAGTAGTGAAAAGAACAATAGGAGAGATCATCCTAGATCTAAGTCCAAAGAATAGTATTCCATCTTCCAAGGGAAGATCAATACATTAGGTTGGCTTATCATCAAGTGGAAAGGTGGTATAGGGACAGTGAGCAGAAGGCTCTAGAGATTATTCAATCATCATATCTAATTCATAGAACACCTAGTGGGTGAAGAGAAGGAAAGGTAGACATGAAAAGAGAATACATGAAAGATGATTTCGGATACTCCATTATTTTTTTGAGTAGAATTATGGGTCTACCAGCAGCAAGGCACTTGAATATCTAGATGGTACATTTCATTAAGACCATCATAATGGTGAAGATGCCAATTGACTGGGTCATAATACTTAGTGAGAATCTAGATGAATAGTTGGTGGTAGTTAAAAATAATCCTTAATTCTATATAACTTCATATTTGGTATATCTATTAGCAGTAAGGACTATGGACTACCTAGGATTCTTTAAGAGGGGAAGCATGCAAGATGGTAATGCATGACCTTATATGGTATACCCCCATCTAGTGATGAAAAGGATATTAGATTAGATTAAAGAGTATAGGATAGCAAATGATGCTTTCATTTTTGAAATCATCTAATTCATTGAAGGTAATTGTGCAAAAAGGATGTTAGTAGAGGTAATAGAAAGAATTGCAGAAATAGGTTCCTGCTATATCCAATTCAAGACATTCACCTCCCTAAGGGTAGTGGGTACAACTATAAATTCTAAGAAGATCCCTAGGTATCTAGTTGACTAAGGAATGGATTAAGAAGCCATTCAAATTAGACCTAGTTTCTCAAACAATAGTCTTGAAGGTCACAACCTATCCAGTAAAGGGAAAATGAGTGAAAGTTAGAGTACCAACATTCACAACCCAATCTCCAAAAAGGATAGAAATGGTGTATTATAATGATAGGGAAGTTGGATACTTTAAAGTGGAAAAGATAAAGAATAAAAGGAAAAGAGTTTCTCCTTACCAAGCTAAGCTTGAAGGTGAAGGGGTTCAAGCCTAGGAGGCAACTCAAGCATTTGAGAACCAAGAGCCTAAAAATGTAGAAGCTGTTGAAACTCGGGATGATTCACAAGTGCCACCACTAGAATAGGGACAATGACCTGAAGAAGAAGCACAAGAGGTCTCCCCAAAACATGTTCAAGAGGAGAAAGGCTAAAAATTCTAATCAAAAGGACTAAGAGATAGAAAGTACAAAGAAAGGTTATTCTTAGTCCTTTAGTTCTATAAAACATTCTTGAAGAGGATGAAGAAGATGAAGAGGATAACTTCACTTGATTTAGAGGACTCATCTAGCTAGGGATGCTGAGGTAGAACAGAGAAGGAGTTCCATGGTAACACCACCATCTATTCCCACACAACTAATTTATGATACAACTTAAGAGGATGACCAACAATAGTGGGTTGATGAACAAGAGGGTCAAGAGACTAATGTCTTTAGCATGTCAGATTTTGATTTCATGCCTATGGGTACTAAACTCGTAGGTGACAATGAGGCTAATTATTGCCTCTATTTTATGATAGTTTTAAATAATTTGTTAATACTTTGTTTCATTTTCATCAGGACATTTCTGAACTTATGTTTACCTAAACCAATGATTAACCTATAGGTAAATAGTATGTCATCTTTTGCCAATATTATATATATGATGCAATATTTCATATAATTATTAGAATGTGTGTTTTTATATCTAAATTTAATTTGATAATGCTTATTTGCAAATATCTTTGCATTACAACTAACCTGTTAGCAATGAAGCTAAAGATGATTGGAAGAATTCAAAGATGAACATTGAAGATAGCCAATAGCATTCAAGGAGAAAATAATGTTGAGGTTTAGCCACAGTGGAAAAAAATCATAATGATACCAAAGGACACAAATAGGAGTATGGATGAGCTATGAATACTTAATACATTCTCTGCATTTATTATTATGTCAAGTGGTTGTTTAGACTTTATTATTCTTGCCTTGAGCCTTTATCTTTTCTTCCCACCTTGAGCTGTTACTTTCCTTCTTTCTCTCCTACAGATTTATAGCTAGGTTGTTTACTTTTTTGTTTTAGAATAAGTTGCGATATTCTATATATAGGGATTGGACCAAGTGTGTTAGTTTAGTTAGGAGAAATTTTATGAAAATAAACTACTAACTTTTACAATGAGTTGTTTTTACAATTCTATGTATTGCCCCCATTTAATGAATTTTTGAAAGGTAATGAAATAGTTTTTGGCTTCTATCCTATGTTAGTAGATTAGTAGATTAGTAGAAATTAATCTAGTAATACTAGATTAGAGTAGTATAGATTTATTTCCAAGCATTTCTAGTATTACAAGTAGAAATTGTAAGTTCCTTCCTATAGCATCATACTTTGTGAATGTTCCTGCAACATCTATGAGAACAGTTATAGTAGATGAACTGAGTTGGAATATATGTTATCATTTCATTGAATTTCTAGTATTCATAAAGAGTTAAGTGTGTTAGTTTCTTGCAGCAATGGTGTAGGTTCTTTTCATTGTATTTTACTTTCCTACAACATAAGCATAATAACTCATTAAGAGACCTAGTGCACATACTGTGTTGACCATTTCAAGTATACATCCCTAGGTTGACAAGATTAAATGCACCTCATAATGGAAAAAATAGTCCTTAGATTGAATATATTATTCTTATGCATGGCATAGAGCATGATTATTATACACCTATTGTGAGGTGGACCATTTTTGGCATCATTGCTGGGGATGGTGTCAAGCTAGGAGCATTCTTGAGACATAGTTCTTAGACAAAAATTTCTAGTTTTAAAGATTTCTTCACCAGTGTGAAGGGTTCAATTGCATGCATCAAAGAGGAAGATGATGAGATGAATATGGTAGTGTCATGTCCCCTTTTCAAATAATTAAAAAATAATAATCTTTGCTAAGGCAGGCCAGGCCCAAGAAAGTGAAGTTTCGGAAAAAGGGGGTTAATCTTTGGAAACCGTTGGACTAATAAATAAAAATTATTATTAAAATATGTTTCATTAACCTCTCTTGGACATGAGTTACATTTATGCCCTCTTTTAAGGGGGTTTGGAGGCATTTTGGGCACATTCCAGAACTTGATTTTTGCTCATTCTTTGTTATTCTTCAGAGGCTGCCAAACCTGTGGAGAAGGAGACCCAAGAACGAGAGTTTGCAGGTTTCCAGGGAGACCCAAGAATGGGAGTTTATAGGTTTCTAGGAAGGCTAAGGATGGGAGTTTAAAGCCATTCCATGTGCATGCTCATACAGAGTTTGCCTTTGTGCTGAATAGTGCAGATTTGTGAGTTTTCGGGTGTGTTTTTGTATGAGTTTGCTGTTTACAGTTGAGTATTTCATATCAGTTTGGGTTGCTGCTATATATCAGACTTTTAAATGTTAAAATAGAGCTGAATATATATATTGGGACGTGATTAAACTCTTGAGATAGATTATTAGTGTTTTTGTGGTGTTTTCGGGCATATTTTGTGCTATTTCGGGAGCCCGATGAGCATAGTTTTGGTCCTACATTTTCGAGCTGTTGTGTAAAGGCTATATGGATCTAGAAATGTCAATTTTTAGGATGTTATTCTGATGAAAGTTCTGTAAAAATTTCCATTTTCAGATTTATTAATAATTTGTGAAGTTGTGAAGCTTTTAGCACTATTTTCAGCATACCCGATTTGGGGTTTCTTGAGGAATTTGGTGGATCTTTGGGATATTAGTTGTTTGATTTTAAAGATCTGATTTGAGGCTTTAAATATCATGAAAAATCAGAAAAGGGACATTTCAGTGGTATCAGAGCCATGATCTTTCCAGCCTGAGGGTTTGTAGAAGTTTGCAGGTCAGTTTTGACAACTACCCAGATCTTGCATTTCAGTTTTTAGAACAAACCAAATCTTGCATGCCATAATTTATGGTTGCATGTTGCTTCTAATCAGATGCATGTCAAAATTTATGGTTGCATGCTACTTCAAATCATTTTCATGTTAGTTCTTGGTGAATTTGGTGGTTGTAGAAGTTTGCATTTCAGTTTTGACAACTACCCAGATCTTGCATGTCATAATTTGGTGGTTGCATGTTGCTTCTAATTAGTTTCATGTCAAAATATATGGTTTCATGCTACTTCTAATCATTTGCATGTTAGTTCTTGGTGAATTTGGTGGTTGTAGAAGTTTGCATGTCAGTTTTGACAACTACCCAGATCTTGCATGTCATAATTTGGTGGTTGCATGTTGCTTCTAATCAGTTGCATGTCCAAATCTATGGTTGCATGCTAATTCTAATCATTTGCATGTTAGTTCTTGGTGTTTGAAGAAGTTATATCCTATTGGGTTACACTCTACTTTATCTAGAATGGACAGGTATAGTACAGAGTCTCAGAGGAAACGATCTTGGACAATTGATAGCCAGAGTCAAAATAGTAGAAAGGATGGTTATTTAGACATTCGAGATAAACTTATGAAAATAAGCCATGACATGTCTAAATAGTTGGTTGAGCACCACCGTATAATGAATGACATGTTATCTGACCCAACTAAGGTGGATAAGTTGACTGGATTTTTATTTCACAAATTTTCTCACAGGACAGATGACACAATTCCCAAGAACTTGCATGAGGAGTTTGAGAAACTAGCTGATAGCCAGGTAGAGGTCTTAGATTCTACTCTACCACAGGAGGTGGTGGGAAAGGATATTACACATATTGATAGTAATGGTCAACTTGATACTCAAATTGAGACAATTGTTTACAGGTTGTCAAAGGGTGATGCCACAGGTATTCAGGATGGTATAGTTACAACAGGCAGTGACTATAGTGTAGTGGGTTCAGATGATGATTATGAGGATGTTGTTGTGTAGGATGGTGAGATACCTAGTAGAGATGAGCAAACATTGAGCATTCATGACTTTTCTGAGAAAGAGTACCAGGCACAGTTAGATGCTTCATCACATGAGGTTGAGGCAGGTAGTACTTCACATGATTTATCCCGCCAGCTGAAGGTGAGTAAAGATAGTATTTTGACTTCATTATCTCATCATGATAGGTATGTGGAGTTAGTTGGTATTGGTCATATTACTCAAGTGAGGATTTTTCTTGAGTTACCAGCTGATTCTAGTTTACAGATATGGACTCAAGATTGTTATATTGGCATTTGGGATTCAGTTGACAGGAGATCTTTAACACTTTTTGGTAGCAATATTTGTTTGGGTGCTATCATGGATTTGATTAGCAGATTGCACGGTGTTGTCTTTTCTTGTGCTAGCAGCTTGTCCAATGTTGGTATTAGTTTTTATACATCGATGTTGGGCTTTGTTCATATATCCAGTCGACCATACTTGCTAGAATGTGTTGATGATATTTCATATTTGGCAGTGTGTATAGATGAGTCCCAGGATCATATTGGCATTGATGACATCCAGGAGGATGCAGTGGGCAATTTTGAAGACTTAGTTTTCTTGGGTATAGAGGAGTTGGACAACAATGCTAATGTTTTTGATACTCCGTATGTTGATATGAGTTTTAGATTTGATTCATAGGATATGGATGGTAATACTCTAGAGACTAGTAACTTTGAGGATACTCCTTTAGACAATGCATCAGAGGAGGTTTGTAGGAGACAGTCAAGCCAGTGCCATCATGTGTCTAATTAGTTGAGAGTTAGTGACCAAGACATTGCTATCACTTGCCAGCATTTCGATGCTGCTCGTCAGTTGTTAGCAGTTTATGGATGGGGTTCTCCTACTAGTGATGAGCAGGGAGGTAGTTATCTTTCCTTGACAGAGTTCCACTCTTTATGGGAGGCTATCCAGATTCTAAGACAAGATTATATGTAGTTGGTAGCCGACAGAGATTATCTTATGAAGTGGGGCAGTACAGCATATGATGCATTGTTGGCCAAGGAAGATGAGGTGAGTGAGCTTACTGAGCAGCTTGTGGTGACTTCTGAGATTCTTGAGAGTACACAGTTGGCTTTCAAGGAGTCATAGTTTCATTTGGCTAAGGTGACCATGTAGTTAGAGCAACTACAGTCTTCACCTGATTCTATACAGTCACAAGCAGTGGTGTTTGGTGATTCGAGGATGTCCATGGCCGAGATTGTCAGAGACAGTGGAGATGGGGATGCATCCATTCTTGATACTAACATTGGAATATCAGGTTAATTCCCACTAGAGTTAGGTTCAGTTGAGTTGGATGTTGTAGCAGATTTTTGTATGCCTGACATGGTGGTGGCCTCTAGTATTGATGGCACAGAGACTAGAGATTTATCAAAGATCATGTGTGATGTTGGTGAGTCGGCAGTTGGCATGGTTCCTACTAGTAACACTACTCCCTTGGTGATATCTTCGGAGGTAGTAGGTAGTTCCAACATGGTTAATGATCAATTGCAGTTAGTTTCATCTGGATTATAGTCTGAGCCACTGACTGAGATTGGTGCATTCTATCGGCATTACACTGTGAGGTATGCTCATCAATTTACCTTTGATGACCATGCTGATGAGATAATGATACAGAGATGTACTTTGGTTCCTAGTGCTTATCATCAGTTATGGGACAATTTGATGCCTCAAGATGAGAGTTGTGATGGGCATGACATGGCAATAGGTTCTACAGTTGACAACTTGATAATACATGACTTAGAGCAGGAGTTTCAGAGTGATGCTTCAGCGGGTGTTGTTATTGATTCTACTCCTTTGGGTATGACATCTCCTGACTTAGCTGGTGATCAGTCATAGTGGGTTGTATCACTTGTTCATGGTGAATTGTTGACTAAGGTTGGTTTTTTTTATCAACATTATATTGCAAGGTATGTACATCAGTTAGCATTTGATCCTTGTGTTGAGGAGTTGATGGCAGGAAGATTTGGTTTGAGTTCCAATTCTTGCTATTTATCTTGTGATGGCTTTTCACCATCAGGGGTGCATGGTAGTTATGGTTATGAGATAGTGGCCGGTGATTTGCAAAGTTGTGTTGACTGTAGGATTTGTACAGTGTGTGGATTCTCCATACTTGGTACAGTTCCATTCGAGAGCATTCACCATTGTTGTAGAGTTGGATTGTGCATTTCGTATAGGCCAGTGGGATGCGTTGATGGTATTTACTGTGTTGGTAGTTTGATTTGTCCACTTTGCTTGGGTTCTGATGTTCTAAGAGTTTGTGCCTCATGGGTTTTTGATTGTGGTAGTGGTGATTTCGAAGTTTGGTTGAGCTATAATTGTCAGTTTGATTATGGATTTCTCTTGGTCATATTGCAGAGGATATTGCAGGAGCCTGTGTTAATTGGTAGTAGTATAGTTCATGACTACATTTGGGATCCAGGTGGATTGATTGGTTTATTGTTCAACCATTTCTTGAGGACAAGCAATTTTTGGGAGGGGAGGACTTGTCATGTCCCCTTTTCAAATAATTAAAAAATAATAATCTTTGCTAAGGCAGGCCAGGCCCAAGAAAGTGAAGTTTCAGAAAAAGGGGGTTAATCTTTGGAAACCGTTGGACTAATAAATGAAAATTATTATTAAAATATGTTTCATTAACCTCTCTTGGATGTGAGTTACATTTATGCCCTCTTTTAAGGGGGTTTGGAGGCATTTTGGGCACATTCCAGAACTTGATTTTTGCTCATTCTTTGTTATTCTTCAGAGGTTGCCAAACCTGTGGAGAAGGAGACCCAAGAACAGGAGTTTGCAGGTTTCCAGGGAGACCCAAGAATGGGAGTTTTCAGGTTTCTAGGAAGGCTAAGGATGGGAGTTTGAAGCCATTCCATGTGCATTCTCATACAGAGTTTGCCTTTGTGCTGAACAGTGCAGATTTGTGAGTTTTCGGGTGTGTTTTTGTATGAGTTTGGTGTTTACAGTTGAGTATTTCATATCAGTTTGGGTTGCTGCTGTATATCAGACTTTTAAATGTTAAAATAGAGCTGAATATATATATTGGGACATGATTAAACTCCTAAGATAGATTATTAGTGTTTTTGTGGTGTTTCCGGGCATATTTTGTGCTATTTCGGGAGCCCGATGAGCATAGTTTTGGTCCTACATTTTTGAGCTGTTGTGTAAAGGCTATACGGATCTGGAAATGTCAATTTGTAGGCTGTTATGCTGCTGAAATTTCTGTAAAAATTTCTATTTTCAGATTTATTAATAATTTGTGAAGTTGTGAAGCTTTTAGCACTATTTTCAGCATACCCGATTTGGGGTTTCTTGAGGAATTTGGTGGATCTTTGAGATATTAGTTGTTTGATTTTAAAGATCTGATTTGAGGCTTTAAATATCATGAAAAATCAGAAAAGGGACATTTCAGGCAGATTTCTTCCACAGGAGTTTGTTAATTTGAATGAAGAAATTGAAGAAGAAGAAGTTGAGTTGCCTTTGAAGATGCAAGCCTTTTTTTTCCTACAATATCATCTTCAAGAGCATAACCTATAGATACAAATGGTCTTCAACCTTTTACTAAAATTTTGGTTAGTTTCCTTGATAACACTACTTTAAATCCACTAGTTGTTAATAATCTAGTACCCAATGTTCCTTTTCAGTAGTAACCTCATAATCTAATGCCTCCAGTAATGGCACAACCTATGTTTCCATTTCCTCTCCCAAGCCTCATAAATACTAATAATCTCAAGAATATACCTACAACTACTCTTCCAAAGTTCTATGGCCTTGCAACTAAAGACCCTGATACTTTCTTGTTTGAATTTGACATAATTTGTCATAGTTTTGACTACAACACTGATGCCCATAAGCTCAAATTATTTCCAACAACATTGAAAGAATCAGCTCTATGATGGTTCATGGCTTAGGAGCCAATGCAAGAGGAACTTGGGATGAAATGAAAACTTTTTTTATGGATAAAAATATAGAGTATTGCAAAGCATCTAGTTCAAGAGGAGATGATGTCTTTAGTATATCATAGAAGGAGGAAGAAACATTTGAAGACTATGTTTCACATTTCTTGTATACATTGTAGAAAAACCCTCAGCATGTGTTGTCTAAAGATTCACAAAAGCTAGTCTTTCTAAGAGGTGTAAATGATAACTATCTAGAAGTACTAGACCTGATGGCTAGTGGTGATGTATATCAAGCTTCCTAGGATGACCTCAAGAAGATCTATCATAACTATTTAAGGTCAACTACGAAGAAAGGAATTAGCCAAGGTATTTCAAAGCTCAAGATATCTAACCTAGTGTTAGATTTAAAGTAGGACATCATCAATAATGTTGCTACACATCTTGACACAATGACTACAAAGAATAATTATGTAGAAGCTGAGTTACAACTAGCTAAATACTACCCTCATTGCTAGAAGCAAAAGAAGGATAGCCAATGTAAACTAGTTGCAAGCATGGAGAACCAACATCTTCCAACTGAGTACCTCAAGATAGATGGAGATGATGAGCAAGTATTTTTTGTTGCTCAACACCGCCCATGGGCCCAATGTCAAGGTATGCCTCAGGACCCTTGTAAAATTCAAATTCATATGGTAATTAGTGGAAAAATTGTAATCCTCAAGGTACTCCACAATATCAACCTAATTGGAATAATGCTGGGCAAAACAATCCACAACAACCCCTATGGCCTTAGAATTCCCAACCATCCTAGCCCAACCAACATAATAACCAATGGTAGAATCAATAAAGCTACCAAAAAAACTAGTAGAACCAATCACAACCACCCCAAGGGAATTGGTAGTCTACGAACCAATGGAGGGGATCTCAATAGTGGCCTAACCAAATTACTAGTACTCCACAATTACCACCTCCAATTCAACAACCTGCTCTAATGCCACCACCTACAAATCCTAGACCTCAAAAGTAGACATAGTTACCTATACAACCTCAACCAATTCTAAATAGCCAATAGCCACAACAACCTATGTATAGTGCTGATGCTCAACAATATCCTACTTACGCTCTGAGTGTTGTAGATATATACTTGAGATTTGGTACATCTTTACTAGTGCCCAAACCACCTCTTATAACTAAAATACCAGATAATCCTGTAGCGTCAAAACCCTTAGTCACTAAAGAGGTTGACCCAACCAATGTCACCATTTCAACCCAAGCTCAACCAGTGGTGAAACCTCCTTTTCCAAAAAAGTTTATATAAAGTAAACCGATACAAATAGAGGAAGAACCTTGTGATATTTTTGATCAGTTGAAGAACATGCATGTCCAAATACCCCTATTCCAAGCCATTAAACATGTTCCAATCTATGAAAAATCCATTAGAGATGCCTACCTGAAGAAGCCTAGAAGGAAGAAAAAAGACCCCACCACAGTCCATGTTGTGGAACAAGTGGCTGACATTGTGTTAGGAAAATTGATCACACCAAAATATTCTGATCTAGGTAGTCCAATAGTGAATGTGAGCATAAATGGGCAGCCTATTAAAAATGCTTTAATAGATCTTGGTGCTACTATAAATGTCATGACCAAGGACACAATGAAGAAGTTGAAAATAGAAGGATTAAGGGTTACTCCAACAATTCTACAACTTGCAAATAGTTCTATTGTCACCCATGATGGGATGATAGAAAACATAGTTGTAACCTTAGATTCTCTAGAGTATCTTGTAGGCTTCATGATTCTGTTGGCACTCAAAATTGTAGCCCAAATTTTGAGCAATGTTGAGAAAATTGAGCCCTATAAACACTTTTAAATGCGTATGTACTCAGTTGTACCTTTGAGCCCATGAGGTGTTTAATGTTTCTAACACCTTTCATTTAGTGTGTCTATGTGTTCCATGAAGTTAAATTGAGATTCTAAGCTATTTTGTGAAGTCTCATTTTGAGCTAGTTTCAAATCTGCATTTTACCTGTAAGTGTCAAATAGTGATAGGAAGGCATGTTTGCAATTGAATATCTTGCACCCAGAAATGTTTCATGATTTTATACTTTGGAAATGTTTAGTGTCAATACCCAAGAACCTATGTTTCAGATTTTGATTTATTTCAAGTCCGTTTGACTAGGTTTTGAATCCCTCAAAGTTGGTAGATTACTATTTTCATGCTAATGCAAATTGCACAAAATTCTAGGAGGCCCTGTTTGATGTGTTTTAAATATTTGACCAGTTGACCAAAATGCTAAAATTCCTTTTTCATTTCATTTTAGAAATTAGAGACTTGTTATGTTTCAATTTTTAGCTCATGAAAAATCCGTTTGATTAGTTTTCAAACACGATTCCAAATGCAATTTCTAAAGTTTTACTGGTGTCAGCATTTGCAGATTGTTTGGTACCCTTGTTCATGACATCATAACTTGAGAGCCATGATTGTCTAGATCAAATGGATTGTACCACTATGTTTTCCTCTAAAAATACTTTAAGTGTGTCAGTTTGCAAGTCATTACGAATCCATTTGCACACTTTTCCAGGTCAATTCCATTCACAAAAAATGTTTTCTAATCAGTGTTTCTAGTTTGCAACATCCAAGTAACCCACTTTGACTGATCGCCATTTGCGCCCTATTATTTGACATAATCCCAAATTGTATATTTATAATGTTCTCGCAACAGAGAATCGATGCCCCAAGTTTTGTCTTCCCAAGTGCCCATTTGCCCAATTTTCAAAGCCAATTTCAAACCCAATTTATTGTTTTCTGACTTGTTTTCTTGTAGGAAGTTCTAAAAGGTCAAATTTGACAAGAAATATCTTATGACCTCTAATTTTTCATGAGACGAGATTCAACACGATGAAAGATTGTGGAACAAAGAATCAGTGGTTTAGTTTTTAGAGCCCAGTTAGGTGTTTCAATTAGTTTTTAAGGCCAGTCAAAGGACCTCTTGATGCAAAATTGACAGTTTGTAAAAAGATGTAAAATGAGCTTCAAATTTTTTTTCAGTAGTCAAATTTGCTTCAAATCAGTGCCAGAGGGTGAATGTGTTAGTTTTACAGTTCAGTCGTT
Source organism: Cupressus sempervirens (assembly GCA_028749045.1). Taxonomy (NCBI): domain Eukaryota; kingdom Viridiplantae; phylum Streptophyta; class Pinopsida; order Cupressales; family Cupressaceae; genus Cupressus; species Cupressus sempervirens. The sequence continues at coordinate 463,094,187 of CM053793.1, forward strand.
TGGAAACAATTTTTTTTTTATAGTCGAACCCACTTTGGGGCCCGAATAATTATACCAGATTGATAAGATTGATAAGATGTGAAATTGAAGATATTCAAAGATTAAAATGATATTGATCATTATGAAGTGCCAGGGTTTCTTCTAAGAGTAGAGGTACCGTGGGCAGAACTATCACTGAGAACCATACATCAACAAATTACAACAAAAATACTACATTGTATGGTTTTTAGCTCAATCGTATTATAACATGTCAGAGAATTTGAAATGCTTTACATACTTAGTTGGGAGTTAAAGGAAAAGGTACCATGTTTTATAAAGCAATATGCCTAAATACAGAAGATCATTATGAAGCATGTGTAGAAGTGAATCATGCTATAGAATCTAGATTTCCCTCTGATATGAAGTTGATTTAGGTTCCCCTAGAATAGGAAAGAATTTAATGCTGATATCATTTGTTTCCATTTTAGTTCAGGAGGTGGTTGGGTTTGTACTTGGAGTCAGCTCATTTTTATTTGATCCATTGTGTCGATAGAGGGGATCAAGAGATCTTTGGGCTACAGAAAATTTTATTATTTTTTGTCTATATGGCAAGCATAGCAGTAACAAGTGCCTATGCCGATAGTGAGCATCACAAAGGAATTCAATATATGATTGGGAATGTTAGCTCTATTAAAGTTGCATTAGTCGCATTGATTTCCCTCTTGGGTTTTCCTCTTGCGATAGCATACAACATTCCTTTCTATGTTATTGCCAAGTTGACTAAGCAATTGAAGGAGCCACCTTGGAGCAATTTTTCATGCCAAAAGGTAGGGGAGCTCTTGAAAGAAAGAAGGTTGTAGGATTGGCATGAAGAAGGAGGCCGACCACATATGAAAACACCCATGCAGGAAGAGGACAAAGATCCACACACTGGGAGAGGCATGCACATTTGCATGAACAACAAGTTTAACATTAAGAGAAGGGGCAGTCCACATCCATTGGGAAGAATGTTGGGCAATTTTCAATGGAGTCTCCAAGGCATAAAAAATAACTCCACACCAAGCTCAAAGAATGACTGATGCCTAGAGAAAGCATTCCATGCCAAATGGAGGAAAGCATATGTAAAAGATGCAGACTACGTCAATAAATAGAGCATCCACAGTAAACATAAAAGGAGCTCCTACGTAGCAGGGAGAATGAAGTGACAAAGGATAAGCTTTGAGTTTAAAGATAGACCAGTGCCAAGCAGGGGAGGTAGCCCACACGTCAAAGACCAGAGGAAGCCATTTTGAAATAGGAGGCAAAGAATAGTCAAAACTCATATATCCCACATCACCCCTATTATTGATTCTATAATGTTTAAATACAAAAACAAATAGTATGCCTTGTATCTTAAGGGACATGCCCTTTTAAAAAGGTTAAGTGTGCACTAATGGGGACCACAATTTTGGTTGGCTAGTTCGTGCCATAAAACAAATTTTGAAATAAAATACAAATTAATGTTGCCAGAAAGATGAGATAGAGGTCATTGGAAAACCTAAAATCCAGCTAGTCGCTATGTTGCTAGCCGAAAAATCCTAGGTTTTTTGGCTAGCGACATATCGACTAGCCAAAAAAATTCAAAGTTTGGCGAGGAGATAATAAAGTAGCATGGGTCCCATTGTAGATCTGACAACGAATCAGGTAGTGACAAGTGGCAACTAACAAAAGGATTGAGCAATGATGTGGCAAAATTCAAACCAATCACAAGGTACCATGTGGCACAAAATCTGAGGCAAGTCATGACATGGTGAGAAAATCTTAGATTTGCACCTAATTGTTCCATGTGGTAGATCTGAGGGTCATCACTATGTCGCTAAGAGGAAGTTGCTCACTCATTAGTATAGCGACATAGCGAGTATGATGTGGCATCCAGGTGGTGTGATGATGTGGCTGTGAGCAGGACCAATAATGCGGTGACATGTGGTGCCTAGTTGTACAAGCCTAAACCAATCATAAGATGACACGTGGCAATGGTGGTCAAACCATGTTTGATCCAGAATGAAACTTGTGGGGAAAATTTCAAAGGGTTTTAAAAAGTTAGTTTTTAAAGATTTTTCTCAGATTCATGTGCAGTCATGACATTTTAAATAAATGTCTAAACTTTAATATATTTTGAAACTATAGAAAGAGGAATTAATTTTTGCAATTTTAAATGGAAGCCATGAGACAAAGACTTGAACTTCAGAGGGCCATAACTAGAGCATTTTTTATCAAAAATGGTCGCTCCAATATACCACCAGAACTGGGAAGAGTTGAATTTTCAAAATATGAAGTTAGTTTGTGCACAGGTACTCACCAACTCATGCTACAAGTCATTTTGTGAATTCTAGGGCATTGATAACAGTATAAGCAAATTTGATCATTGAGCATCAAAGTTGGTTACAGGGAAAATTTGAAAACTTTTTGAAGCCTGATTGTGGTAAAAGTAAGCTAGAAAAGATTATCTTGCATTCTAAAGGCTAGTTAACTGATTTTTACTTTTTACTTTGAGTTCAATTTGATATCAGAAATCAGTTATCTTTTCTACCAAATTTTTGAGATATTTGATGCACTTGAAAGCCATAATCATGGGGATTTGATAGGCAGTTACAGAGAGAAGGTAGAGAGAGGCTTTTTCATCTTCTTGGGAAGGAATTCTAAAGGGACATTTGTCAGTTATAGATTCGATTCGAGAATGGCTTCCTTCCTATATCTTTCTTCCTTCTTCTCTATTGCAAGGTTGGCAGTTTTCTTTAGGTAATACCAGTAGGGTTCCAGTGATTTTACTATTGAAACCAAGATTGTAGATGGTTTTGATTCCTAAATATTGAGCTAAGCTCTAGCAATGAAGGCCACACATCTACCCTATGCAGATTTTCATTTCATTGTTATTCTAATTAACTGGAATTTGATGCTAGATCATGTGAATTGTTTAGAGTTTCATTTTGTGTTACCAGTTTGTGTATTTAGCCTTTCCAAGGACAAATACAAAAGGAAATTTACATGAGTTATTTGAGTTCTCTTATTCTATCTCCTAATTCTTTATGTGTTATTAACTTTGGGATTAAATGCATAATGTTCATTTGATTTAAGGCAGCTTGGATGAGTTGTATGTTAGATCTTTGTTGCTTTTGACTCAATTAGTCAAGTAAATGCTTCATTATTTTGGTAGGGTTTCTAGGTGCATGAAGGGGATATTGCATAAGTATGGGATTTGGGGATTTTAGTTGACAAACTTGATTGTAATGCAATCTAGTTAGGTCATCCTGCTGTTAATGACTCTATGTTTCAATGGATAAGGCACTAATCACTAAATTAGATGCAAGTTGATATGAATGTCATTTGCACAAAATATTATTAATCAAAATCAATTTAGTTTTTCATGTTTTGTAGTGGGCTGAAAGGAACTAACCCTCACTCAACTTATGAGATTCATAGATTTGCATTTAGCTACTGTAGATCTGTGTCATTTCATGAGTTATTAGGAGAAATAAGGGGTTTTAATCTACATTAATAGGTTTAGATTTATGTTTTAAATGCATTGGTACCATATCTCAGAACCTCAAGGTTAGCCTGCCCAGGTTTAGCAGAACTTGAAGTGAAGAAGGAGTTATGCCTTATAGTTGGCCCAAGACTGTAGTTAGGTGCATTCATCATAGGAATTTTCTAGCCTTAGATGCATTTTTCTAGTTTCTTGGTCATTTTCAAAATTGTTAAATCAGGAGCCAACAGATTCTATCAACCCAAAATTAATCTATCTAGTTACCCTGTCATCCTAGGTCAACCATGGTTAGCCATAGCTGATGCAAATATAAGTTGTAGATTAGGGAATATGACCATATCCAATGGCCAAGCAACAAAGAAATTTGATTTATATCCTCTAGCACAACTATTACTAGATTTGAGCACATCTGTTTGGCCAGATTTAGGGGATAAAGAAGAAGAGTTAAAATCTATAGTATAGCTCATGATGTTACATAGAAAATCCTTTCTAAAGCTATAGGAGGAAGATTTAGTACTTCAAAGTATCCTTACTAATAGTTGTGTGGTAGAAAAAGATGTATCTAAAAGTTATGTGTTAGAATTAATCACATATGAGGAATGTGATGAGAGTTGTACTCTACTCAAAGAACCTAACATTCTTTGTCCACTCTTACTGTGTGAATTAGAAGCAAGTTCAATCTTTGAAGCTACTATAATAGAGTCTACCACTACTGTTGAATTGTCTACAGGTCATAATCCCCATGTTAATCACAAATTAACACCCACATAGATGGAACAGTTAACAGAGTTACTTCAAAGACATAAAAAGGACTTTGCATGGGACTATGGTGATATGAAAGCGTTGAGTCCTATATTGTGCACCCATAGGATATACATCAATGAAGGGTTTCTATCACTCCATCTACCCCAGAGAAGGATAAATCAAAGCCTTAGAGAAATAGTTAAAATTGAATTGCAAAAATTGCTTGATGTTGACTCTATTTATGCTATATCTGATAGTAGATGGGTGTCACCCCTAGTCATAGTACCCAAAAAGGGAGGATAATGGAGAATTTGTGTAGATTACAGAGAATTGAACAAGTCCACCAAAAAGGATCACTTTCTTGTACCATTTATAGACCAAGTTCTAGACACTCTAGCTGGAAAGAAGTATTTCTCTTTTCTAGATGGGTATAGTAGTTATAATCAAATTAGTATTTCTCTTGAAGATCAAGAAAAAACCATATTTACATGCCCATGGGGTACTTTTTTAGACCCTATTTTTCCATTTGGTCTATGTAATGCTCTTGCAACATTCCAATGAGCTCTTATTAGCATCTTTGCTAATATATCACATGATTGTATGAAAATATATATGGATGATTTCACAACATTTGGAGTCACCTATGAGTAAGCAATGATGAATCTTGAAAAGGTTTTGGTAAGGTGTCAAGAACATAATTTTGCACTTAATAGTGAAAAATGTTTTATGCTTGTGCAGGAAGGTGTGGTACTTGGTGGAATAAAAGTAGATCTAGCTAAGATAGAGGTAATTCAAACATTTCTCATACCTACAAAATCGAAAGATGTAAGATCCTTTTTAGGTCATGCTAGATATTATAGATGTTTTATAAGAGATTTCAGAAAAATAGCTAGTCCCTTGTATAAATTACTCATACAGGAAGCTGAATTTAGCTGGATATCTTAATGTAATGAAGCCTTCCTGGAGCTTAAGAAACTTCTCACTATAGCTAAAATTTTACAAGGCCCTAATTAGAATTTATCTTTACACACACACACAGACACACACACACACACACACACACACACACACACACACACACAGATGCTTTTGACTATGCAATAGGTGTAGTTCTAGGACAACAATCTCTAAATCTTGAAAATGCAATATATTATATTAGCAAGAGCCTTCATGGAATAGAATTAAACTACATAGTATCTGAAAAAGAACTGTTAGTAGTAGTTTATGCCTTAAAAAAATTCCAACATTATATAACTGGCTATCCCATATTTGTTCATATTGATCATGTAGCAATTAAATATCTAATGAACAAGCCTATTATAATAGGAAGGTTAGCAAGATGGTTATTGTAGCTATAAGAATTTGATATAACTATCATTGATAACCCTAGAAGAGCCAATGTTGTAGTTGATTATTTATCAAGAATCCATCATGATGATACTAACACTACTCTAGTAGATGATGCATTTCTAGATGAGCATTTATTTCATATTGTTGTTCAAACTCCATGGTATGCATATATTGCTAATTACATTGCAGCTAATAAAATACCAAAACATTTTTCTTATAAGAAAAAGAAGTTTCTTTTAGAGAAAAGTTTTCATTTCTCTTGGATAGATAATCTCTTGTTTTACATTGGACCTGATTAAGTTATGAGAAGATGTGTGAGAGAGGATGAGACATATGACATTCTACATGCATGTCATAATGAACAATGTGGAGGACACTTTGTAGCAAAAACAATAGCCTTAAAAATCTTGACAACTGGTTATTATTGGCCTACACTTCACAAAAATACAGCCATCTATACATGAAAGTGTGATAAGTGTCAAAGGATGGGTTGACCAACAAGAACAGATGAAATGCCTCTTAACCCATAGATGGCATTAACACCATTTGACAAATGGGGCATGGATTTCATTGGTCCAATTGATCCTCCATCCAATGGGAAATCCTATATCCATGTGTGTACTAATTACTTGACAAAATGGGTTGAAGTCAAAGTCATGAAGCATGCTCGTGATGAAGAAGTTGCAAAATTTCTGTATGAAGAAATTTTTACTAGCTATGGTGTACCCAAAGAGCTTGTCACTAACCAAGGTGCACAATTTACCTCTAATCTGATCTCAAAACTAATGAAACAATATAACATTAGGCACTAGAAATCCAATACTTATCACCCTCAAGCTAATGGGCAAGTAGAAGTCACAAATCATGAGCTAGAGAACATTCTAACAAAAATAGTTCATTTACACCTTAGGGATTGGACCAGCGATTACAAGATGCTATTTGGGCCTACAAAACAACATGGAAGACTACTATAGGATTCACACCATTTGATCTTCTATATGTGAAAGTAGCAATGCTCCCCATTGAATTTGAACATAAAACTTTAAGAACTGCATTGGAGTTAGACATTGAACTTCCTATAGCACAAAGAGAACATCTTCTGCATCTTAACTCTTTGGATGAAATGTGCAAAGCTACTTTGGAACATACTAAAATTATACAAAAAAAAAGAAAACAATGGCATGACTCTCACATTAGCAATAAACAATTTTCAATTAGTGACTAGGCTCTACTATATGATTCCAGATTTAAAGATATGCCAGGTAAGCCGTAGATAAGATGGTTGGGTCCATATGAAATTAATCATGTCTTTGAAAATGGAGCTATTCAATTAACTACCATTGATCTAGTTCCTTTTAAATTATTAGTTAATGACCACATACTCAAGTTATATAAATGGCCCCAAACAAAAGAGGATTTCCTGCAGTAGTTCCAGTTGCCAAATTCAGATACACACTAGGTAACTCTTCTTGTAGCTAAAGGTGGTAACCTTCTACTTGCCACTCTTCAACACTAATTTCTTTGTGCATGCTCATAATAAAAACTTTATGCCCACATAAATTTCCAAATTTCTCCATTCAATTTCTCATTTCATCACATTTCTTTACCTTCCATCCATCCACCTCATTTCATTTCTTTACCTTCCACCCACCCACCTTCCATGTCATCATTTTCTAATGCTTTTAATAAAAACCACAAGTTTGTTGATGGATGCTGTCATTGCTGATGTAAATTTTTCCACCTTTTGGTATGTGCAATGATCAATTAATAAGTATAAGATTTTCAAATTATTATTCATTTATAGTATGAAAATTTCATTGATTATATTTAATACTGCATTCTTTATATTATGGTGACATTATGCCAATTCAATAACTTGTACTAAGTATGACAAGTGTGGACACTTGTCCATATTGTGTAGGGGGCCAGGGAAGGTTATTAAAACCCAATGACATTCCTATTTATTCATAAAGATTTTTCCAAATCTTCATATTTCCTTAAGTACACAAGTGTATAGGTGTCGTACCCCTTATTTTTGAATGATTTTATTTTCAGGCTATGATGTGATTTGTATTTAAATTTTAAGTGATCTAAATCTCATTTTCAGACAATTTTCACACACATCCATGATTTACTCTCATCAAAGCCATATTATTACTCATAATGAAATTAATTACCTATCAAATGAAATGTGAAAATGGGTCTGTAAAACAAAAAAGGAAGCCTAAATTCATAAGGGGGAAATAATGCAAGTAGTGTATATAGTGAAAGTGTTAGCAGAAATGGGTGAACAATTGTAGTGATGAGAACTAGTGGAGCATACCATTTTTCTCTTAGAAGTAAGGGTAGTGAGGAGATTTAATGCATGTAGCTAGTTAGGGTATTTCTTAAGTTTGACTGCATTTGATGAAGAAGTAGCCACATAATTCACAAGGATGTTTGATGAAGGAGAAGCTTTTGTATGGGGCTTAATAGTGGTTGCTATAGAAGAGCATATAGTAGAAGTAACTGGGTTACCAACAATAAGAGAACATTATCCCAATACTCATGATGCAAGATCAGCCAGGGCTTAGTTTGTCATACCAACCAATCCTCATATAGATATTACCAAGCAAGGTTACAAAAGAACATCTCTTCTACCACCATGCAATGAGCTAGCCATGTACATTATTAGATACCTCACATGCAAAGGAAGATTTTCATATTTACATGCACAAAATTTTAAATTTCTCAGCTGTATAAGGCATAATTATCCAATAAATGTTCCCAATTTCTTGTATAATATGGTCTATATTAGTGCTGAAGAAACTCAAAAGGGAAAGGACAATTCCATCACCCAACATGCCCTAATTAAATTACTCATAAAGAGATCACTTAGGGATGTTTCTCCCATGTCATGGGTAGAATTTGTCCAAACTAAAACCTTACAACCCCAGGCTGCCCTTAATGAACAACCTAGCGAGGAGAATGTAGTTCCCACTAGTGAACCTACTGAGCAAAGCACTCAAGTGGCTAAAGCTGAAAATGTGCAAGAAAATGTGCAAGAAAATGTGCAAGAGACTATGCCTTTACCTATTCAAGAAACCCAAAAACCTACCTCTAGCTGAGTAAAGAGAAAATGAAAATTGTAAGAAGAAATCTCTATTTTGGTAAAAGAAGAGCCAAACCCTATAGTTGTGAGGAAAAAGAGAACTAAGAAGGGTCTTGTAGTAGTTACTCCTATAGCAGAGACACTTAAAGGAAGAGGTAGGTAGAAGGTTGCGATACTAGAAGAAACCCCTATAAGAAGAAG